>CP053163.1:11383840-12583840 GCA_014607495.2 Carposina sasakii
AAACTTCGAAGTTTAATTCATGATGTCAATTAAAGCTTTGAGCACACCGGATGCATATACGTGCACGTAAGCGTCAGACGATACACGTACATCTGAGTTTAATGTATGGAACTGTCACCGCTTGACGTCTATGCTTACGTCTACGATACGCATCCGGTCTGCCCGTGCCTATACAGTTCCATACATTACAACTCAGAGGTACGTGTACGTCTACGTCTACGTTTACGTGTACGCATACGTATCCGGTGTGCTCGAGGCTTAATTAACAAGCATAGAAATGAAATTGCTCAAATTATAAATCTCCAATGACAATGCAATAGCTCAAATTATAAATCTCCAATAACATATGCATCTAAATCATAAATCTAAAACGCAGCTAAATCATAAACCTACGCAGTTCGAATCTATATTTATTTATAGGTGTATCAATGTTTTCTTTTTAATTAAAAAAAAAAATATTTGCTCAAAACGTGGTACAATAAAGTTATTTTTACATTATTAGATGGAAGGTTTACTTAGTATTTAACGGTCGAAAGCGGAGTGAAAACCGATGATTTCAGCGCATGTGTGTACCCAATGGGCTATTTTACCATGCTGAGACGCAATGTTTGCGCCCGGGCAGCGTTTTAGTTGGAATATTTTAGTGGAATCGGGGCGCAGGTTGAAGTACGCCAGCCGGCGAAGTAGGCAAGTCCCTGTGGGTAGCTGTTATCCAATTTTATAGGAATATTCCTCGTATCCCCTGTGCGTCGTCACGGATTTAAGACCGCAGTCTGAGTACGGCCCAGGAATTTGCTTATTATATAAGTGTACTATTTGTTTTACCTACTTTACATAAAAAATACTTACATACCTATACTATCAAATCTTACATATCCTTCTAGATTATTTAAGGTAATGTAATGAAATAGGTACCTACTTTAAAATTCCTATTTCCTATTGTTTACTTTATTTATCAGTATATAATGTTATATCGACAGATAATGTTATGTTGATCTGTTAAACCAGTAAGGAAAGTGGAATTGGAAATGATTATACAATTTTACGTATGTATAATATACATAAATAAAATTATAAGATCACCCTTCTTTCCCGGAGTAGTAGGCAGGGATCACGCATCTCCTAACACACCTATTTTACTCGTACTTAGAAGAAAAGAGACATAATGCAGCTGAAGTAACATAATTATATGTATAGTACCTACATAATAGAGATGCATGTTTAATTTTTTCCCTACTGTGGCAAAGTAAAAAATCAATGGTTTTTTTTTTTTATATTTCTAGTACATAGTTTAAGTAATAATTTTATACAAAGCAATCCGCCAGTAAGTGCAATAAAGCCTAACCTTACTCCTGAAACATGACTACCGTTGTCGAAGAACCTAAATATTTATTAAAAAAAGTATATAAAGAAGTGATTTATAGTCCTGAAAAAATAAAATACTAGCTACAAGATGAGATTTAAGTACGAAAATTAATATTTAAACATTTTGGTATTAGATGTTATGACAAAACAAGCAATATTGATAGAGGAGGATCAGAACAAAAAAATGTGATACCAAACAAAAGATTAGAAAAATTACGAAAGCTAATATTATCTATATATATAATGAATTACCTTTTAACATACAAACTCATTATTTACAAACACATAAATATATAATAAAATAAAACAATACTATATGAACTCTGATCGTTCGTAGGTACGTTTAGGCTGGGGGTACGTAAACCGACGAAATAATAACGTGTGATCAAATTCCTTTTATAAGACAAGACCGCACTAGGCGGATAAATCCAAAGGGTTTTCGATATCTAGTGATTAAGTGTTTTTATAAATAAATGTAATATGCATTACTTAAATAAATAAATACAAAATATCTAGGCTAAGCTATCTGGCCATGGGGAAAACCGGCCCTTAGTCGAAGAAATAAGAAAAATAAATTCTTAGTAGTTCATCGGTCGAAAAGATGAGAAAACTCGAAATAAACCCATAGATCTTATATTCGACATAAGTCTACAAAAAATTGCAACTTGCTGGCAATTACTCGTGCAGAAATTAACGTTCTACCAACGCGGGCCAGCGGTATGCAGTTTGATCCAATCTGCTAACCCTTCATTTAACAAGGCAAATGGACGGCACAGGCGTACCTATCAATCAATGAGCATGCTTCGACGCGTCGGTATTCATCAAACGGCTTTGTTTCAATCACACGTGAAACTAAATTTCGACAACGAATTCAATATTTTTTTATTGTTTGTTTTAAGTTTCAGTTGCTGTATATTTTAGTGCAAACTTTTTTGCTGTATAAATGTGTTAAAATATTATTTAAAGGAAGTAAAATGGTTGAAACTTCTCTTTAAACTGGTAAAAAAAAAAAATCTGACATTATATTTATTTTGTATTATATTATAGGTATGTTATAAATGAGAAAGTAAGTTAATAGTTGTTTATGTTTATTACTAATGCACGGATTTTGTTAAAATTTGGCAGTTATTAAATGTAGTTTATACTTCAGTAAAAAAACATTAGCTATAACGTTTAAAGTTTGTATACCTACTAACCTAATGATATTAAAATTAAATTTTAAATTACATTAAAAATACCTTTAATTTATTTTAAAAATTTCCGACGGTTTATAAAATCCATTTAGCCATTCAACCCTTCGGGCAAAGAAAATGAAGTGGCACAGGAATACCTATCAATCAGCGGCGGCACAGCCGACACGTTATTCATTGGGGGTCAGTGGAACATGGTCTGAGTGCCTATCAGGATTTCCGGCTTACGGGCTTTAATTGGGCATATTTTTTTTATATTTTTCTCCTTTTTCGACGAAGGGTTTTTAGATGGGAATATTTTTAATAGTAAAAAATATTGGATGCGTGCTAGTGTTTGATGTCGGTAAGCCGACTCTTGTGTTTTTGTAATACTTGTAATCCCTTTTTACCCGACTGTGCACCAATGAGGGTTATGTTGTTTCGGTATAATATGTATGTATATTTCCTTGATAAGCTCTAGAGCCTAAACGGCTTGCATTTGAGCTTGAAAGGTATTATTAGAATCGTCTTGACGTGAGAATAAACTGGGCCAATTTTTTTTTAATTCATTTAAATTTTACAAATACATCTATACATATAATAAAAATGTAGCGAATCGCTGTCTGTACATGCAAGACATATGAAAAAAAAATTATAGGAGACTTTATCAACGCAATAGTACCCAAAATAATGATTTTTTGAATTTTTGTCTGTTTGTGCGTTTTTGCACGCTAATCTCAGAAACGGCTGAACCGATTTTAATGCAGTTTTCAGGAGTATATTGTGACAGGTTCAACTTAACATATAGGCTACTTTTTGTCCCGGATAATTTCGACATTTTTTTTTTTTTTCTGTAGTCCACGCGGCGGAGTAGGTTATATAGTTAGTTATTCATCCACAACAGCTACCAAATCCTCTGCTAATTAGTCTTTGATTTAGAAAATTTAATAATCTCTACCTTTAAATTCTATTTTCCAACTCTATTTCAACGTGGAGAAATACAATTTTTAAACCCACCAGTCCGTTTTCAATTTGATGCCGATACACTTCGACATGTTTTGCCTTCAAATTGGAAAACTGTGGAAATGTTTCGAATACTCAAAGGCAACATTGAACAAAGTAATGCGCATTTACAAATACCTTCCACTGATCCTCCTGCTGAAAGTCTGAAATTTCCTGAAGTTCGTACCGACTTATATACTAATCGAAACTTAAACGTTAACATTATAATGTTTATGTTGCTTTATTGGAAATAATATTTGATAATTAGTATTGAAGATGTAGGTACCTACTTATCTTAAAACCTTATTCGTCATTAACTTTGCTTATAGTTAGTAGTTTGGTTAGCAAACACAAGGATCTATTTGTAAAATCATGTGCTGTAAATAACAGATTAAAAAAAAACCCTAATAGGTTAGTTCTTGACGAAATACCAAAGTCAGCAAAATATGGTAAAAGCTGTCTCACAGTGTATGTAAAAATATATAACAAATTACCAAACGACCTAAAATTATTAAATAATTCAATATTTAAAATTAGACTACGTAAGTGGCTTCACGAAAAAACTTTTATAATTTAGAGGATTTCTTTAAGTGTAGGAACAAAGATAACTAGGTACCAATTATTATTTGACATTGTAAGGATAAATTTAATTTAATGTAGTTTAGTTTACTTTATAATTTGCATGCTAAGTTTAATTGGCTATATAAGCACAATTTTTTATACGTGACATCTTAATTTACTATGTTTAATTGCAAATAAAGATTTACTTTATCTTAAAAATTATATAAAAGCCCCTAATAAGGACCTGAGCTAATTCGCGGCTTTACTAGAGTACGTCAAATGTATCTCTTTCTGTACATATCGTAAAAGTCGACTGAGAAACTCGGGCATTCTCTCAGGCGATAAGCTAGCAACTTGTCACTGATCATTTACATTCCCGCTATGCTAAGCGTGGCAGTGGGATTTCTTTTTTGGTCTTGCACTTCTGGCTACCCTATTTCGTCGTTAATTCAGATTATTTACAATTAGAAAAATAATCTTATGGCCTAACATTCAATAACATTAAAGTTATTCAGCCTATAATTACGTAACCTTAAATGGACGCGACTTTTTCAGTTGAACGTAGAGCGACTCGTTCCATCCAGTTGGCAGCAAGGCTTAATTAACTCTACGTACTAAATGACATTTAATTAAAATTACAAGTAGAACAAGTGTGTGATAAATTACTCTCTATGTCATGTGCAGCTAGGTTCAAAATATGCTTGGATACTTGCGACGATACGGAGGCTCGTTTTTACTATGCTCTGTTTAAAGATTTAGTTTTATTCTAGTTTACTGTTAAGATAAGTTTTGATAGAAAAAATATTAATACTTAGTAAGTACATGAATAGTTGTAATAAAGGAGAAATGAAAAACAAGACAGTCAAATTTCTAAAATGTCGCAACAATTCCGTTTAATGTTTAAAGTAAATTGCAACTTGGCTGTTAACTGAGAATAAACAAAATAAAGTACTTTTGAACGTTATTTATGTTAAGCAAGAAATAACACCAAAAGTATTCATTACAACTTCAACTATAAACAAAACCGTTGGCAACTTTTGGAACGTGAGCAAAACTTCGGTTTTCGAACTGAAAGCGAAACGTCAACCGGATTAAAAATTCAAAATGGCTTCTCCATTGGCGGGAGGATCGCGTAAATTGCACGCCGCTGTTTGCAAAATTTATGGAAGAGCTGTGAGCTGCTCGCCTCGTAGTTAGTGTTATTTTAACGTCCATAAACAGATACAGGTTTGCTAATAGCCTGTTTGATAGTTTCGCGTTTTAAACATTAATTAAACTCACATTAATAACACACAGATTGCTCTGGATCTCTCTCTTTAAGATACTCATAAATTGTACGATCTTTTCTTGGTAATGAAAGATAGCAATATCATGCTAGTAATATTCAATACATTACAAGTGTGGTTACAGAGTAAAGCCTCGAGCACACCGGATGCGTATGCGTGCACGTAAGCGTAGACGTACACGTACCTCTGAGTTTGATGTATGGAACTGTCACCGCTTGACGTCTATGCTTACGTCTACGCATACGCATCCGGTCTGCCCGTGCCTATACAGTTCCATACTTTACAACTCAGCGGTACGTGCACGTCTACGCTTACGTGCACGCACACACATCCGGTCTGCTCGAGCCTTTAATCGAGAGGAAATATTATCTATACATATAATAAAAATGTAACGGGTCGCTGTCTGTACCTACATCGAAGATATATGAGAAAAATATTATAGGAGACCTTTATAAACGCAATAGTACCCAAAACAATGATTTTTGATATTTTTGTCTGTTCGTTGGTTTGTCTGTGCGTTTGTGTACGCTAATCTCAGAAACGGCTGAACCGATTTCGATACAGTTTTCAGGAATATATTGTGACAGGTCCTTAACATATAGGCTACTTATTATCCCCGGGAAAATGTTTTTATCCCGTATATATATTTAGGAAAATTTCGACATTTTGTTTTTTCTGTAGTCCACGCGGACGGAGTCGCGGGCGTCCACTAGTAAATAAATGTAATTAGAGAAAATGTACGTGTTTGCTGTCCGTCCGCTTAATCGTTTTATTAGTCATCCAGTCGTGAAAATCCTAGCCATTATCACTCAGAAATATAGGCATAAAGTTCAAAAACCACATACCTAACAGCACCAATTCAAATCGTATGAAATAGGCATACGTCTCAAAATAGAATATGCGCACCGCACCAGTTAGTTGCACGAAGCACGAACTCGGTCGCACACTACTCGTTTTTTAACTGAGATTTATAACTGCCCTTGTCGGACCGTGACAGAGGCATATTATAAAGTGCAAGAGTATGTTTTATTATCTGTGTCACAATATTTTAGAGCTATTTTGTAAGGCTCTATGCGGGAGTTGTATTTCCCGCTCACAATTTTCTGCAGGTTAATACTCCAGCCGATTCAGTAATAAAACTTTTTGTTGGTGATTTCTATTTTCAAATTCTGCTTGTATCTTTTAAACAGTCGGCTGTGCAATTTCAATTTCAAAATACGGGTTTTTTCTGAGTACTGCAAAATGTTAGTTAAGCAACACAAAGCGGCTTAGAAATTAAGATAAAAGTGTCAGTAAACCTAGCAAGTATTAGTAAACAAAGGTAACCAAAACATGCCGTGGAAACAAAATAAGAAGTCACATCGACAATTTAAAAACATAGCAAGGAATCAAACCTAGCATAGGTTACATAGATCATTGACCGCTGACTGTTAGACCGACCAATGAAATTGCTTTAAAGTTTAAAAGGAAAGGTTGGTACATTTATTATTAAAAGCCATTAGTTATTCATCTGGGTGCAGATGAGGTTACCTTCCCTGTTTTATTACTAACAGACATATTTACACTTAAAATGTAGCAAATATGTCCATATTGTGGCAAGTAAATGTTTCGCAGGGAATACCTTGAAAATCCCAAATCCTTTTATCGCCTCCCAACACACCCGTATTAAAACTACAATGAATAGCGAATATGTTGCGTACTTTAAGTCTTTATAAGTATATGTTCAGAACTACGATAGGGACTGTCCGATTTTTATTGGATTCTTACGCTTCAGAGATCTCACAAAGGATTCCGAGTACAGAACACATTACCAAACCTATTTAGAGCAAAAGCGAAATTCTTTGACGTTAGAAATATGAAGCAAATGCTATATAATGCGATACATTGGGTTCCGCCAGAGATGATTGCACATCTATCACGGCATACGTCAAATTCTACTATTTAGTCTAAGCAATCCCATGTTGCTTTACATACCGTAAATAAAGTTCTGTATTGATGAAAGGGATTCACTTTGAAGGGACTTTGAACTTTAATAGCTATTCAATAAGGCGAATGATAGAATTGATATATCTTTTAGCTATCTTTATAGGAAAGTATATATTTAGTGAATGTTTTAAAGAAGGTTGTTATATATTATCAAGAATAATTTCCTTTTTTGGACTTCCTGCTAAGTGCAAATCTCTGCTTACTCCTATGGAACAGGCGTGAGGATATAATATAGAGACTGTGGACGTCCGCGACTTCGTTTTCGTAAAGTTAGGAATGCCTGTTCTTTCCTGATCCCTTCTTTTTAGATTATTATGTCATGCAAACAATACATCCTCCAAGATTCAGGTCTCTTAAGATTAGCGATTAAGGCTATTACTTTGGTCCGTCAGTCATACAGGACAAAGCATTTTATATATAGGTATAGTTGACGGATCTTCCTACTTGTTTCGATCCCTTTACATTGATACCTTCATAACCTGAACTAAATCAAGAAGCCATCTAGGTCGGTGCAATTTTGTGCATCACTTGGTTTCCTGGTAAAAGCAGTGAAATATATTATTAGGCTATTAAGCATTCCAGAATCGTAGACAGGAAGTACCCGTGTCAACTCCAGCGCGGCGAGCTCTCGTCACTTTATTTCCGGTCTGCAGCGGATGCTAGTGAAGTTCACTCTTAATAGCAGAAATGCTAAAATAATGTGTCCTACAAAATATAATTTTAAAGTTTGGGACGTAAAATGTTGCCTACCTTCTTTCAGAATTATTATATAACGCTATTGCCCCTGAGTTCGTCCGCGTAGACTTTAAATGTTGTCTATAACTATATATTTCTTCGTACTCCCATCTTTATGTTTGGTAAAATTCAAAAATGTTGGTTAAGCGAAACAAATTCATTAAGTCCCTGTGGACTGAATATTTTGCTGCTGCTTGTAATCAGGACCTATGTAACCGAGAAAGGATACTGAACGGACTCCAATGTAACTTGGCTATTATACAAATAGCTTGTAGCTGCAATAGGTTATACATACTTAGGTTACCTATTAATAGTGGACGTATTTTAGATTAGCGGACGTTTCGCAAAACATATTTTTTCCATGTCGAATAATTTTGACTAACAGTCAATTTCTATAACTAATTTTGAGAGCTTTTTGGATATCTCAGATTTAATATTCGATTGTTTTCATACAAAATTTCAAATTAGGAATCAATCCGACATTCTTTTTGATCTCTCGTATTGAAATTGGCCGTTAGACTCCTCTGAATAATTTCCTTATTCTATATTCGACTCCAGCTATTCACAATTTAATTTGTCAGATGTTCCGTATATTTTGCTGTGAAAAATCTAGTATAACGAGACGAGGTTATAACTTTACGCGCGGTTTATTAGTAGCGGTTTATGCCCTATATCTCGTAAACACAGCCTTTTTAAACGCCAATTCCAATTCGCATTCTCACACACCCCCATATACCATCAAGTTTAAAATCTGTATTCCACCAGGCTCGTGAACGTTCCAGTAAGACGTTCCACTGTTCTGTACTGTGATCCGGAAGTATCCGCATCATCTCAGCTCGGCTAGAATCCCGCCATTGGATTTCCGATCCGGCGCCGCTTCCAGGCTCAAAAGACTTAGTTTATCTTTAAAATAGTAGAGATAACTAGGTCTTGAAATGTAAGCAGATTATATTTCTACTGTTTTCTTGTAAATGCGAAAGTGTTGATGAGTATGTCTAAACATTGATTTTTATAAATACAAACAAACACTTCAAGAGTCAGTTTGCATATGTTACATACATACATATAATCACGCCGTTATCCCTTACGTGGTAGGCAGAGCACCAAGGGCCGATAGAACCACATGGTGGCACTTCTGTGCAATTTTGAGGGTATAGTTGAGATGTACAAGTTCGATTAGTTGTGACAGGTGGTCAGCCCATCGCCTACAAATAACTTGTACAGTATGCGCGGGAATAAAAGCAGCTGTAGTATTATACGTTTTTTTTTTCACTCCCAGAGCAGTATAGAAGACCCAGAGCAACATATATGTTATTTTGTACGAAATCTTTTATTATTATTATGTTAAGGGGATGCAGCTGATGTATTCTAGTGACGCCCTGTATAAGCAAAGTAATATGTAGTGTATATTATATATTTGAAGCACATACCTATGGAGGTCTGGAAAATTTATGAAAATCGAGAGTACTTTTAACCGATGTCGATTAATCGCGCCGATATCGATAGCTTATATTAATTATAACCCAATACTCGTTACTCGAATAAACGTCGGAATTCGGGTATTACCGAAATGAAAATCGGCTTAGCTAAAGATTAAATATGAATAGGCGTACCGTTTGG
This sequence comes from Carposina sasakii, assembly GCA_014607495.2. Lineage (NCBI taxonomy): Eukaryota > Metazoa > Arthropoda > Insecta > Lepidoptera > Carposinidae > Carposina > Carposina sasakii. Next base: position 11,393,565 of record CP053163.1, read on the forward strand.
TGTGTGTTGTGGAGCAAGGTATGAAAGATAGCGTCTTATGATCGGTTCATATCTGATGGAAAATCCGTCGCATATTTGTCAGTCGCGTAACGTCAGAACAGGCAAATATCAAAACAACCTTTCACAATCAACCGATGATGGATTAGTTGCGTTTGCCCGTACCTGGAGATACGCTCAACGCATCTTCCGTTAGATATTTCTGTAGTCACAACAAAGATCTTAGAAATTTAATAAAATAATTGTAGATTTTGTTTACGACTCGCAAATTTGATTACTTTGACTAGTAAAAAAGTTTGAATATTATAAACGTTCAAAAGACCGGGGCGACAACAATTAGGGCTTGATTGCAATTTATAAATCATACATCAAAATACATTCATTCAACTAAAATTAATAACAAATAATTCATTATTTTAAAATGGTTTTAGATATTATTTTATGACTTGTACCAGGCTAGCAGCTCACGAAAGATAATAGGAGCTCAAAGCGACTCGAAACCTTGATCCCGGGGCTTAAAATTAAAATATTCGATACGCGCCTCTTCTTGCAGAATTATAGAATGTTGAACTGTTCAGTTCACTACCTTCCCTGAACCTTTTCATAGATATATTCCTCTATATAAGTACTAAAAGATTATTTTTTGCTTACTTTTTTATTCAATGACTAAAAGCAAGTTACTTGATCATAAATCAAGTAGTAAGGTCAAAAACGTCACTGAATAGTCCTTTTACGTATTTGAACTAATAGTACTTACTAACTGATCAAACAAATTAGCCCAACATAGTATGAAATATCACGGTCACCAACCCGCCTGCCCAGCGTGGTGACTATGGGCAAAACTCCCCTGTGGTAGTAGCCTTGTGGCCTGCCCTGGGGGAGGCCTACGTCCAGCAGTGGACTGCAATAGGCTGAAGAAGAACAAGTATGAAATATCAGTTGAAGTAATAATCTAATTTATACTGATTTATAAATGAAATTGTATTAGGCGTTACAATTCGGAATTTATACTGAACTATTTTGTAACGGATACCGATTGACCATCCTGTAAAACCGAAACTGGTCAACCGATCTACCATATACACGCTAGCCCTAATTAGTTTTGAAGTTAGTTATATAAATTTTTACCCTTCTGTAAATACGAGTATTTAATGTTTAGTTGTTTGGTAATTAAAAATCTTAGAACTATTATTACGTAAGTAATTTATGTATTTTTGGCTTGTCGCCGATATCAACGTATAAGTACCAACTGTAAAGTGATGTACAAAAAAAGTAAAGTTTAAAGTCACAAACACAATACTTTCTTATATTATTTTTGCAGTCGTCAAGTTGGTTATAGTTATAGCTTCGTACAGTAAAAGCTACTTCTTGACAGTAATTTATGTTAAGTAAATTGAATTTCTGTCCCAGTTGGACAGTCTTATCTAATTGATTAATGTATAGCTCTTGTATGGATTCATACAATGTTTCCGTCAGAGTACCGGGTATCGGTATAAGGGGTAACTTATGGCTTGTCAGTTCTATTTTTCTGTTAGTTACCTCTGTTGATCCTGGCTTACAGGAGTTACAGAGGCGGGAATGAGTGGTGGGCCAATGCCGGTTTCTGTTAGTTAAACTACAAAATAGTAAGTACAAAAGATTTACCGAAAAACGGACTAACATAAAGAAGCTAATGTAAAAAGAACTGTGTAATTTTAATCGAGAACTGATTTTTTAAAATCCTGGTTAAATATAAGTGATTATTTTTTCATACATCTCAGATTCAATCGTCAATAAGTTATCATGCAAATTTCAAATTTGAAATAAAAAAAATCTGATATTTTTCTTGATCTCTGATAGTGAAATTGGCAGAAGTAACGGAAGAGTTTACTTAGTTGAAAATGTAACAAGAAACCAATTTATATATCCTTCAAACAACATATACTCGTAGGTATATGCTAGGTACTGCATAAAACTAGACCAACGGTGAATATAATAATTTTAATAAATACACTATAAACGAAGTAAAATATTATTTTTTTGCATAAATTCTGACGTTCAACCCTGTTTGGTTGGGTTAAAGCGGATATAGCCTTCGCTGGCTACCCTCTGACACTTCACCCCTTCGGATCGGACTGTCACCCCTGTAATGAGGGTAATAAGGCTTTTATGCATGGCGCTGCTTATTTTTCTTTGTCTCCGTAAGAGTTTGAATTTTCACCCTACGTAGAAAGGCAAAAAAGTTGACCTATAGTTAATAATTTTAGTAGTCTATGTAGTATGTAAATATTTACGCGTATTCCACCATAGTAATTTCCTGTATTGGGAACAGGGATAAGTTGCTAGCTTATCACCTGAGAGAATGCCCGAGTTCCTTAGTCGACTCTTACGACATGCTCGGAAAGAGATGCAGCTAATGTATTCTAGTAAAGCCCCGCATCAGCACTGGTTTCACAAGGCCATAGAGGAATAAGATGTCATAGAGTGCTAATGTCATACTAACAGTTTCGATGCACTATTAGACTTTTCGGTGCCTCACAATTTCAGTCTTTGACACTTAGATTGTGTTACTATGCGTTACAATACATTAGTAATGTGGTACATTACTATACATTACACTAATAGAATCTAAGTGTCAAGGATTGGAATTGCGAGGCACCGAAAAGTCTAATGGTACATCGAAACAGTTAGTATGACATTAGCACTCTATGTCTAAATCTTATTCCTCTATGAAAAGGCACATTTATAAGATAATAAGTGTGGCGATAACTACAGTCTATTTTCCATCAAGATTTTGACAGGAGCAATTTCTTAATCTTCCCGTACATAAGCCAATCCAATACGCAACCGCCGCGAGGGTGGCTTATCCTGAACGAGCAAAATTCAGCTGAAATTACTTTTCATGTCATGGCGTTCTAGTTCATCTCGTAAAAATAAATCAGGGACTTTAAAATCAGGATCTGAGCAATCTAATCTCTTCTCCACAGTATCGTGCCGCTCGAAAACGAACTCTAAATTTATTGCCGTTAGAATGCCTATCGTCACTAACTCGCCGGGGAATTTATTAATAGCAAACAAATCTTATTTTATTGACAGTAAAGTTCAACTTGGCATGTTTTGTGTTTCTGTTTTATTTTTTGAGCCTGTTGATGAGTTGATTTTTTTAATATTCTAGAGATTTTGTTTAACGTACACTGTTTATGGCGGATCTAGGTATTTCATGGGGGCCTACTTATTATCATAGCCGATTGTTTTCATTATACAAATAAAAGCCACTATAAGTAGTGTAGATCCCGCGTTTACAATGGACATAGGCATGCTGTCAAAAGCTCATGATTATTCAGTTCATAATTACCGGTCAGAAATCCGTCATCGTATAAATCGGTCCATGATCCAGTTTAACGCTATTGGAGGATATGTCTCGGACAAATGAAGTTTATATGTATTGGTACATTAATGTGAAATGATACCAACGATACAGATATCATCATCATCATCATCATCATCATCATCAGCCTATTGCAGTCCACTGCTGGACGTAGGCCTCCCCCAGGGCACGCCACAAGGCTACTGCCATGGGAGGTATTTGCCCATAGTCACCACGCTAGGCAAGCAGATTGGTGACCGCAGTTTGTATTTTGGACTATGTTGTCAACACGGGAGGCGCTGCTGCCCACCTCCCGGAAACACTTAATCGCCTCGTACGGTACCCACGGGCAGACATGGGGTGGTACGAATTCTACTCTGCCGGCACCACGCGACCAGATTAACAGATTTATCACAAAATAAATAACTTCTTTGAACGATGGTGCTGGTTGCTCACAATGTATGACAATATAAAAATCTGTGTAACTGCACACAAAAAAGTTTTATTACTTCTAATTCGAAATCGGACTGCAAAACGTAATGAAAAGACAAGGGAAAGAAGCGGGATTCTTAGAAGATAAAAAAAAACACTTAAAAATATACAGTTGCGTTTATTCTTTTATCTCAGAGAAGAAAAAACTAAAGCGGTCAACTCCCTACATTCGACCGGATTACGATCCAGTCCGACCTAATTACAAGATAAACCCGGATTAAACGTATTTTCCCATATAAATCAATCCGAATGAAAGATAAGAAAAACTAAAGAAAGACTCTGGTTGATACGGGGAAAATTTATAATCTGGCGACCTCATTGGAGAGATTTTTTAGCTAGATTGCAATGTGGTTTTATAAGGTTTTAATAAAGGCGATAAAGCCTTGCTGAAGAACTATAGACCTATCTCGCTTCTGAGCCATGTCTACAAGTTGTTTTCAAGGGTAATCACGAATCGTCTTGCTCGCAGGTTTGATGACTTCCAGCCTCCCGAACAGGCCGGTTTCCGAAAAGGGTTTAGTACCATAGACCATATCCACACGCTACGGCAGATTATACAAAAAACGGAAGAGTATAATCGGCCACTATGCCTAGCGTTCGTAAACTATGAGAAGGCCTTTGATTCGATCGAGGCATGGGCAGTGGTGCAGTCTCTCCAGCGGTGCCATATTGACCATCGATATATCGAAATGCTGAAGTATTTATAAAGCAACGCCACCATGTCGGTACGAGTACAGGAGCGGAGCACTGAGCCGATTTCCTTGCAGAGGGAAGTGAGACAAGGAGATGTTATTTCTCCGAAGCAATGCAGTGGAAGACGCCTTTAAGCTTCCCGAATGGAAAGAATTCGGCATCAATATCAATGGTGAATACATCACTTACCTTCGGTTCGCAGACGACATCGTGATCATGGACAAATCGCTGAAGGATCTATGCACAATGCTCGATGGCCTCAATCGAGTCTTCCAACAGGTGGGCCTGAAGATGAACATAGACAAGACGAAGATCAGGTCGAATGATCATGTCGGGCGTCGGTTGGATGCAGGCTGCTTCCGACCGGTCGGAGTGGAGGTTGTTGGGGGAGGCCTATGTCCAACAGTGGACTTCTCGGGGCTGTAAATGATGAAAAATTATGAAGCTACTTAGATAAGCCGCAGCCAGTGTGATAAGTAACTTTTTACTGTATCTATCTGTAGATTTTTAGGGTCCCAATCCTGAATAGGCAAAAATCTAATCGTCAGATGTACTACAGGATCTCTTACAGCGAGGATATCCTACAGCCGCGCTAAGCATAGTGGGGCCAGATGTAAGAGATCTGCATAAGTAGCATGACCTGCGAAATACGATTTATCGACATTTAGCCTGTCAAAATACGATACATATAGCCGCCATGTTGAATTTTGTATAAAGACGTTACGATATCGTGCGATACGATATCCACGATGCATGGTCATGCTAGTGGCAATTGCTAGCTCATCACCTGCGTTCCTTAGTCAATACGAAATGCGAATTAAAAAATATTTAAAACTACAAAAAAAAAAAACAGTAGAAAGTTGTCACATAAATAGTACAAGTAGTAATCTCACAAAATCCAACAAGCTTTGAAACACTGTCTTAAGAAACCAAACATTATTTGCGCACCTTAATCTTTTTCGTATATTCCCCGAATTAATCCACGTTTCATATTCCATGTAAGTAGCTTCCCCGTATTTTTCCGAGCACCAAGTTTGTAATATAAACGAATGAAAGGTACGAGTATTATAATTTGGGAACATGTTTTCCTAGAGAAATTTTCAGTTTTATGTTATCATTAATATTACTCGGCCCTGCCTTTAGCTGAGGTGTATTTATTATTAGACTCAGCTATATTATGAAGATTCGCAATTTTTGTGACTATAAATCAGTGAAATCTTACATCAATACTAGCGGCCACCCACGACTCGTTCGCGTAAACTTTATAATTCCTGTTATTCCCATTCCAGTGGAAATTTCGAGAAATCCTTTTTTTTTTTGGACATATACTCGTACGTCACAAAAGAAAGCCACGGACACCACGATCCAAATATCAGGTTTCTAGCTTCAGGCGTTGAATTAATAACTTTTTATAGTAGATTATTGGAATTCCCTATTTATTAATTAGATATACGGTGTTATTACAAAAGAGCACCTAAAGATAGACTCGATTTCAATATAACATTTGACAGCAAAATATATGGCATATCTGCCAAATTTAGGGCATTTTTAGTTTAAAAAAATGTTTAAATTCTTTTGTAATATCACAGATAATATCTTACTTGTATTATTAACCTTAACGAACATATACTTCTCAATCTTCGTCACAATTCTTCGTCCTCATTTCCAAATATATAGAGAGATGTATGTAAATAATTGTAATCCATTTGTCCACAGGGGTGGTGTTAGCCTAAGATGGTGTTGGCGCTTGTGGTCGGATTGCTGTGCGTGTGGGGCCGCTTGATCGACGCCAACCCGGAGGCCAAGCGGCTGTATGACGACCTCCTGTCTAACTACAACCGCCTCATTCGGCCAGTAGGAAACAATTCCGATCGGCTGACCGTCAAAATGGGTCTACGGCTTAGTCAGCTCATCGACGTTGTGAGTATTGCTAACTGTAGTAGTTTTTAGTTTTAGTTGGTTTTAGTCTTTAAAGTATTTCTGTTATACTGTTTATGTATAATAATATGTAATAAATTGGTAGACATGGCTATAATCTGAAGTAATTACACGGAAACTAATATGTACTTCATCGAGGGACCCGCACAGCTCTCGTCTTTGTCGTCGTCCTTATATTAGTAACAAAAGGGGTATTTGTGTGACAACAGACCACTTTAGAGATCTACCACACCTATTTGCAAATTAAGACTAAAATTCATGATTATTACTAGATTATGAGACATGAGTTGCTTAGAAATTTCTCCATATCAATTAGATTTGATTGATTAAAGATAAGATTTCGTGTCTCATCAATCAATCAACAAATCAACAATCATCATATTCCCCTCAATTTAACAATTGCCACAAGTGATCCAGTAGATATCTCTAAGAGTCGGCTGCGCCTAGGCAAGTTCTAAAAAACTCGCGTTTGCAAAACTAATCCGTTCACATTTCTGCAGTTAAACTTAACCAATTACACTACCACTCGGCATTGAGCTCACGCTTCCGCGATTAGTTTTAACTACTTTAATTTACAAAACGTTCACGTACCAACCGAAATAGTTTACATAGAAATAGGTAAGATTATCCCAAAATATGTACCTTTATATCCTCTAATTTAAATTGGTATTCGAGGTTTACATAACTTTGTTATAGTTATATATAGTTGTAATTTAGCGGTGGTTTATCATGGATAGTGTGGTTATTTTATGGAACGTTGATTATATTATTATATTTTGTCAGTAAAATGTTATTTATACGAGCTGATAAATATCGTAATGACACAATCCTGTGATTTCGTTTGTTAATATGAACGGTTTATCAATGAAATTATATCGGTTTCTTTAAAAGATATTTGAGTTATCTCTTCTTACAGCTCGATATCCTTGTTTTTAAATTGAATGAACGGCATTAGCATGAGTACATAGAGCTCTAGTGATCTGTAGGACAAGCATCCACTTTTTGACGAATAGTAATGTAATCGAGGATACCTACCCCTGGTAGGTATTTCTCAGAGCCAACCCTATTACCCAATTTAATTATATAGTTCTAAAATGAAACAATCATATATCCCTACAACATTAAGTGGCTGCATAGTCCTATCATGTTTTCACTCAGCTTACAAAATCTATTTAACTTTGCAACGATTGACACTTGGCCAGAACTCATTTAACTAAGCCGTCCGGGACCCAATTGAAATAGAAACCTGCTGATAAATAAATAAAGTTCAAAATGAAAGCTAAGTTCCAGTGTTAGCGTATTGCAATTTATAGTTTTGCGGCACACGAGGGGACTTTTGCGGGAAACTCAGTGAAGTGATAGAAAATTGAATTTTGAAGTTATTATTTTTAAACGCATTGGAACTACTCTATTCTGTGACTTAGTCGTATAGGAACTACTGTCTATACCTATATACGTGTTAGTATTATTTACAAACATTAATTACAAAATTGTCACTTAGCTCGTGCCTCGGAAAGCACGTAAAACCGTTGGTCCTGCGCCTGATCTCTCTCCGGTCGTGTCGGCTTTCCGTCCCATCGGACTACGAGAGTAACGGAATAGAAAGTGCATCTGTGTTTGCGCACACACTTGTGCACTATAATATCTCCTGCGTACCTGGTCAATCTCCGTAGAGATTGGTCGCCTTGACCGAAATACGGTCGGAGATCATCATCAACATTTACAAATAATATAAAAAATTATGTAAATATTCTTATTAACTACGGAGAATGGATCATTCTCTGGTTAAGATTTACATAAGTTTACTTCACGTAAATAAGTCATCGCCTTATATTTCTTAAGTCACCTTACCTATTTGTAAAAGTGATAATAGATAGTTTCTAGCAACCTAAGATAATATATTTCACCAGCTTAACGGCATAGAAAATATTGGAATTTCAGAATATGGACGTTTCCAATTTTATAGATGGCAATAAAGACAGCCAGAAAGATCATCGCCTTAATATTATTATTTCAACTTCGGCGCGGCGTCGTAAAGTATAGAGCTTTTGTAAAACTTATGAACATTCCCCTAAATGGATGTGACCAATACTGTTGTGTAATACAAATTGTAGAACATGTCACCATAGAGTATAGAGCGCCAGTATTGCTTCGTTCTTTTGTGTCCATAGCGTAAGCATCTTGATTTGCAAAATTTTCTTGTATTTCTACCAGGAATTTGAGAAGAATAAACCCATGTATATAGTTTCTACTGATTGACGGTAATCCAGCCATAGGGTAGCCTGTTCATATATTCCTATATGTGCATGTATCCTTTAAATGATATTTTCCTAAATCTCGACAAAGGCTCTACCTAAATTAAATTTCCTAAATATGTTTGAGAACGCCCAGGGAACTTCTAAACATAGAACAAGTTTCCAGTAGTGATAATTGAATTATTACTTATTTAACTCTTACCACAAGTAAAGAAACAGTTACTCCGTATTCTAGTGAACCCTCCATCAGTACAGGCTATGCACGGATACTCTACTTTTATTCTTACACTATAGCAATACCTACCAATATGCTTCAAAGCGACGTATGACCAATACAATACGATGTTTACTAGCGATTTGGTTGAAACAATACCGACTTTCCACCAATACTGAATTGTATACCAGACCACGTCTGAACCAACGTAAATAAGGTTCAAGTACGACTCAATTTGGACTTTATTCAATAGAACATACGGTTATAGGGAATGCAATATTCTTGTGCATACATGCAGGTTGCAGTGTTTTCGTTCCATTTTCTCTGTAGTTTTTCACGCGTTGAACGCCGATTGGAAGTTTAATCTTTCTTGGTTCAGAGGTTGATTGGGCCAGCTTTTCTTTTACTAGCGTCTGCCTGTGACTTTACACACTTTAACTTTATAGCCTATATATGTAACTATTTAAGGCAACATCAACTTTATCCTTCAAATAGACCTTTGACCATTGGAAAAATTTGCCCTATGTGAAATTCTGATCGCGGGTTCTGCAGCATTAGATTATAGCCATCTAATGATTCGAAAGTTTTAAATTTACATTGGATCCTCTGTACTGACTACTCCGTAAATCGGGACGATATCGATCAAGATTGCAAAGAATTTGTTTCGTATCAGAACATATTTTAATTTTAATTTGGAATAAGGTAACACAATCTGGAAATATACGTTCAGAGTAGTTTTAAGTTCTTTTACTGGGTTCACGACGAACTGAATTCCGATCAGCCCGTGCCATTGGGTTGGTACACCACCTGCGCGCCGCGACAGCGTCACCTATAGCTCGATTTCATACAACGAGCTGTCTGTTGCCAACCAACCGCCCCGTCGCGAGAGCACTACAACAATTATAAAAACCGTTTGACTAATATTTCGAGGCATCTCTCTCCTCCTGGACTTCGTACTAGTACTACAAAATTTTCTAAATTACTAATAATAATTTTTGTTACTAAGACCTTCTGTGCACTCTCTATACTTACAAAGACTACGCATCTCAGAGAGTTCACTCCAAACTCAAAATAAAGACACCTCAGTTCCAATTTTAAAATTCATCACGTTTCCTTCCACGAATGCGCTCGAGGCATCGACCGTAGGTATTTGTTTTACGAACATTTCGGGTTCTTCCCCGCACAGTGACATTTATTTGTTTACAACCAGCCGTGTAGCGGGAGCTGAATTTTTCTTTCCCTAATAAAAGTGACAATAAACCTCCTTTATTTATTTACATGTAACTGTGTGTACGAGTATGCGCCACTATTCAGGACGAGTTATTATATGCTATAGAAGATAGAATTTAGTGAATAATAGGATAGGAAAAAAATGGTATTACACACTCAGAACAAAGACACAAATATGATAGGATAAGCAGCAGAAAGAGACAGAAACAGATAACGATAATATCAATAAAGGATCAGGATGCAGATTAGAATCAGATATAACATTAAAATTTGACCAGCTTCTTTCTACTGCGAAATTGGCAGGTTGCTTTCACTTTCATAATAATAAAAGAGGGTAAAGAGCGATTAAATATAATTCGTATTCACAAACAAAACTATCAACTTTTCCCGGTTCAGTCGTAAATTTGACTATTAACCTTAATTCCAGGATTAAAACAGGACACCGTGAAACGAACCATACTTTCCTAACAAAGAACAATTTAGTTTTGACCGCAGAAGCGAAACGTGGTGAAGCGGTCATTCAGCAAAATGTTGTCCGAATTTTTGAATTAGATACCAAAATAACCTTTTTTTTTTGTTTCGGGGGGGGGAAATGCATTACGCATACCACCCGGGCGCAGGGGTACCCGAGTGGTTATGTGAGACTCCCGTATAGGCTAATGAGACCCACGGTATACCCACTAAAAACCCCCCCATCTTCCTCCTCGCCGCCTTGTGGCGGGGTTACGGGAACGCTTTCGCACACATCCGCGACCCCGCCGGCGGCAACCGCCCGCAAGCGGCTCCATCGCGAAAGCCCGAAGGCCCTCCACGATGGGCGCACCAGATGGTAAGGTGCGCTTCCCTCCTCGGCCTCCACTAGTACTGTAGCAGACTCCCCCCGAGTCTGCTACTGGGAGGCCATGGATACCAGATAACTGGTATCCGGTGGCAGATCAGGTCTGTGGGTCTGCCACCGACCACATCTCGGCTGCAATGGATAGGGCAAGCGGCGCACCGCAATACCGACATGCCTCTTCCTCTGCGGCCCCACCAGTGCCGTTTCGACGAAACGGTCCCGCCAGCTCGCAGGGGGTAGGGAGAGTGGCGCACCGTAATACCAACACGCCTCTCCTCCTGCGATTCCTCCACGGCCGCAGAAGATAGGGAGAACGGCGCACCGTAATACCGGCACTCCTCTTCTTCTGCGGTCCCACCTCCACGCGCGTTCGCAGCGGACTTGTTCAGCCCGCTGGGAGCGCCCGCGGCCCAAACAGGCCGGCCCTGGTTGCCTCTTAGCTTCACCGTGGGTGACCAGTCCACGGTTACTAAGCCCCCCCGCCCAGAGAAGACGGGCAACCATCGGGGAGGAGATACCAAACTAACCTATATTAGGCAATTTTATTTACTAGTAAACGATGACAACTTCGTCCATGCAAGTAAAATTGCAAAAAAAAAATATATTTAGATTACTGTGAGAATTTCAGAAAATCCTTTGTCCTTTCTTATTAATACAGCCATGTTGTATTTGTATTATAAATACGTCCTGTAGACTACTACATACGGCTTTACGTTCGTATAGACAAATAAATAAGATCAAAGGAAAATGAGGAAAAAGGACTTTCTTTTTATCATTTTTTTTAGAATTTACACATACATTTCCCGATGGTCTTTCAGTTACAGTTCATGTGCTACTTCTCCCCATCCTCCTCCATCTGAAGAGTATATTTAAATTTTGAATCCACATAAACTGATTTATTTAATAAAACAAAAATAAAAATCATAGCCATAAAACAGCTCTGCAGTGTCTACAATATTTTATTAAACTAATACTTCAAAGACTTTAGTTCTACTATAAATCACTTTAATATTCCCACTATTGTATCTTTATGCTTTTCGTGACTCGGTACGAATATTCTTAGCTTCACGGTATAATAGGAAATGTTTAATAGGCACTATCTTATATAGGTATCGTTTAGTTCTGCCAACACTTTTTGGCATCGCTTTAGAATCGTGAATAAAGAAAGATATTAAAATCGGATCATCTGTTTGGGAGTTACAATGCCGCACACACACACACACACACACACACACACACACACACACACACACACACACACACACACAGAGAGAGAGAGAGAGAGAGAGAGAGAGAGAGACGTCAAATTTATAACACCCTGTCGTATATGAGTCGGGGGTTAAAAATAGATTTTGAATTACGATTTCATACCATCATCATTCGGCCCTTATCCCATGGCGTCGGCGCAACATGTTTTTTTTTCGAAACTCACATAGCCAATGTTTTGGCATTTCTTTTTTTTATTACGGCCGGCTACCTGCCTGAAAAGTGATATTTTTTTGAAAAATCCATGCATGAAATAAAATCAGTGATTGAAATTGAACTCACGCTTCCCGACTGAAAGACACACGTCTTATTACAATTACGATCCTGTATGTTAATACTGTTAGGCAATTTCAGCAGGATTGAATCAATCGTGGTAGCGAGATGACCCTTTTCATATTATACATACATACATACGATCACGCCTGTATCCCTTACGGGGTAGGCAGAGCACCAAGGGCCGATAGGACCACATGGTGCCACTTCTGACCAAATTTTGAGGGTATAGTTGAGATGTACAAGTTTGGTTAGTAGTGACAGGTGTTCAGCCCATCGCCTACAAAACACCAAAACTCTCTTGTCGCTCTACTGACTTGTACAGTATGCCCGGGAAGAGAAGCAGCTTTTCATATTATCTAATATGATAATTCGTTTAAAAGGGGCTTGTTATTTCAATAGAGTTGTTTTCTTTCTTATATACTGAAATTTGTTGTTACTCTATTATTACTATTACGATTATTAAGTACTATTAAAATACAAGTTAAGACCCCATCTTCCCCAAAGTCCACACTGTACATTACACCCCTGCATAAGTTACACATAAAGAGCATGCATTACCAAGTTTCACTGCAATAAGACGAGCATATTAAAGTACACCATTGGGATGCCTGTACATGCAGTTTTCTTGAATTAGCAACTTCTGAACCTTCGGGGATTGAAGCTTGTTCAATATTTACTCGTTCTGTGCTCAAAGTGCGCTGTTCAATGATGCATGCTCCTCTAGTTTAGTATTCAATTTGAGTATCGGATAATACGAGCTTGAAAACGTCGAGGAATAAGTAGGTAGTTATTCGATTATCGTGACGTTCTTAAGTGAAAAGTGTAATAAATAATGGTCATGCGCTTAAGCCATGATTTCCTAGGATAGCGGTACCGTCATGTAGCAGCCGTACTTAGCAAAATCATATATATATATAGTGCCTATATGTGAAATGTTCCTTCAAACCCTTGAATGCCACCAATTGCATACCGCAGTCCTAGGACGCCATTGCTTGAGATGCTAACTAAGATTATAAATATACCCCAAAAAATACCCATCTAATGTACGATTTTGTTTCAAACTATTTTGAATTTAATTTTTCAAACAATCCAATGTATTTACCTATATAATACCAATGCATTAATTATGTAAAGGTAGATTGTAGAACATGGGCTTAGCCCAATCAAAAAATAATTTTCTATAATTCACAGAATAAGCTTATTCATACATTTAATAGTAGATTGGTCTATATTGACCCGACTGCACCAGAAGAAGGGCTATATTTAGACTGTATGTATGTATATATATTTCTTTGACATGCTGTAGAGCCTAAACAGCTTATCGCATTTGAGCCTGAGAGGTGTCATTAGATAGTCGTGATAGTGACACTGGGTCAAATTTTTTACGCAGTTGGTTTTTTTTTCTTTAAATAAATGAGGTTATTTCTGGTGCACATAGCTTAACATTATCGAAACTCCAGCCAAATCGCAGTGTTATATCACCCGTCTTTAGTCCGTGAAGTTATCCAACATGCAAATATGTTAACAGGTATCGATCTCAACTCGCTTAGCGAGGGTCTTGTTCGGATACAATTTGTATGGAGCTTGTCTACTGGGAGCTGCTATTGCTAAACTGTGTCTTGCTGTATTAGATAAGTTACTGTAAAACTACATTGGTTCACCTAGGATACTCTGTGGCATAAGTTGTATGGAAATATGCAACACAAACCCTATTTCACGGCTTGACAAACAAATATCTCTCACACAAATGTTTGCCTGACAAAGTATCTGATTAGAGTAACAATCACAAGTTAGATGGTGAACCCAATGCCAGAAGTTGTTGATTCGTCTATTATCAACATAATTCGTTAGTTAGAAGTCACTAGTTCCCACGACACAGGGCATCCTAGGGTGGGGCTAGAGTGCAAACTATGTAATGTAAAATGCCCAAATAAAGTATTTTTTTATTTTATTAATTATATAAAACTCTTCCATAACTGACTACAATAACGTATAACCAACGCACATAATAACTACATTACTTACTTACTTTAAAAATGTCTCTATTTCCAAAAATGTACACTATATCCACAAGTTAACGGAACATTATCGGAAATCATTGTTTTTTGCAGTCTTTATAAAACATACATCAGAAAAAAAAGATTAAACATTACTGTGCATTAGCTAGCAGGTACATTTAAGAAACAAAAACACTATGATCGACATTATGTAAGGCTTAGTATTTGGTTTTATAACATGTATAAAATCCATGCAATAGATTAACATAATTATACACTTTTAATAAAATTAGAGTGGTTAAGATGCGAATCGGTGAGTGAGACCGGCCAGGGGGGCCAATTCTCGAAAAGTCTCGAGTTGGAACGAAGCCGAAACGGAACCGTTGTAGATGCTCAGAACAAACAACAGAAGCAATGATTATTTTATGATGACGTAATTAGACACATTTAAGCACGAGACAGATATTTGTTTTTATTCTGTCATAATCGCGACCGATGCGTGCTGAATTAAACCTTATTGCTCAAGCGGTAAGTATATATTGCTTTGCACCGCGTTTCGTTAACGGTACGTTGTTACTTTTTTGGCTCAATATTTTTCAAGAATTGCCCGCCAGGGCGTTCGCATGCCTACGTCATACGCACGATAGATAATAAGTACAACTACAGTGATCTCTAACTATAAGTGCCTCATAAAGAAGCTCAGGATCGCACAGCGAGCGATGGAGAGTTATGCTTGTAGAGACGTGATCGAATCAGAAATGAGGAGATCCGCAGATAGAAAGTCAAAATATGACATGTACCTAAGTATGTTTCTTGAACAGAACACTAAAAAAGTATTTCTCAAAATTAGAACGGAAATATATTCATCACTCTAGCTTATCCACATATACTCTTTACCTTTTACAGCGCAACATAACCTTATAGATTACATCCTCAGTAATTATATTCCTAAATTGTGAATGAGAAATCGCAGTAGCAGCTAAGTTATGACGTAGTAGATACAGACAGACTGAGTTAGATTGCCGTATCCTTGAATATGAATCAGTCTTAGCCCCATTCGCACCAACCCTTATCTTCGGATTAATCATGAGTTGTTTATTCCATATACATTACACACTCTTATAATCTATATACACTGCCAAACTGCTCAGCAGTTTATCGGCATTATTTGTAAGGTACCTATTTGCAGCAGCGGAGCGGAAGCAGTGCGACAGTGAAAACGAGAACCGCGATCGTGTGCGTGCGCTTCTCACACTTGTTTTCTCTTCTGATGTATAAAAAGCGATAAAATATATTAGTTGTCCAATGTTACAGCAAGGGGTCGTACACGAATGTATAGAAAATAATAGCAATCAACTATAAAGAACATTGATAAAATTGACGGAATGAAAATATATATATAAACCGGCTATAAATATTTAACTCCCGAAGTAAGTATAAATAAAATAAAATGTTTGGAAACGACAACGCTATCGAAAATCGGCATTCAATAAGCCATGAAACATAATGCGATTAAGTATCTACTATAATTATAGTCCCATTTTCACGTGGTAATAATTAGAACAGGTATTTATTTTCCAAAACAAATATATTACTTTGTAGGAGCAACTACAAAAAATGTTCTGTTGTCCACGCGAACAGAGTCGCAGGGTACAACTCTAGTTGTATATAAATCCCCTAAAGGTGTCCCCACAGATGTTATCTGAGGGTATGATGTACTGAAAAAAAGATAATCAAATGAAAACGGTCTCCGCCACTGATACATTCCTTTTGTTGTATTTCAAAGACTTCCTGGAAAAAGGAAGCCCTTAGAAAACTTTCAAAGACGAAACCCGATATTTGTAATGTCTAACAATATTCTATTGAAGCCGGTGTTCAACGATATATTCCATTGTGGCATTATTTTATATTTGAAATGTTTAAAATGTAGGTAAGTATTCTTTTGTGGACGCTGATACACTCGTTTACCAGCATTACTATAATATTATCTCTATTTAATATATCAATACATTTATATATACATGCAGGCAGGCTTTCATCTACAACCTTCTATATAACATATAGCTATGCTAAACGTGGCTGTAAGGATCTCCTTCGTGATCCTGTATGTCTGGCTACCCCATTTTGGGAACACGACCGTATCTGTATGTAACATACCTGTCTGTTTGCTTGTATGTTTATTATCAACACCATTCGACGACCAGATTGGCGCCGATCTGGTGACCCAGCATTCCACGCGTTTAAACCAGGTTTAAACTCCAATTTTAATAATGTTTACAAGCCTTATATGTTTTTTTTTATTTTATCAGTCAGTATTCAAGACGTCAAGTTAATATGCCATGTCTCTATGTTTATATCTTTTCTCAAATAATTATCGTAAAATGGCTACTACTAATACTCAAATGAAAATCAAAAGGGTCCAAAACATACGCATCCCACGCTTCGATTAAAGGTATCGTCAGGTAAGCCCCCCATCAATCGATCAGACCCTTTAGGATAAATTAGCCGTGACAAATGCATTGGCGACGCTGAAGTAACGAGCGAAGTTAATTCTGGGCCCAAACCCCACAGCTCTAATCAACTTCGAAACCGATAAGTTGGCGAGTGTTGATTATATATCGTATATTATATCAGCCTTTTGCAGTCCACTGCTGGACGTAAGCAACCCCCAGAGCACGCCACAAAGCTCCATCTCCCGTTTTTGCCATCCAGTTACTACCAGCGGCCCTATTCTGGTCTCCGGACCATCTGGCCGGAGGGCATCCAATGCTACGCTTGCCGAGGCGTGGTCTCCATTTAAGAATCCGCTTTCTCCACCGTCCATCGGTTCTACGACTAGTGTAATATCTAGTAGGAAATCAAGCAAGTTGTAGAGACCAAATCAGTCGAGAATAAAACCTCAGTTTTTTCAAGTCGGTTAACAATACTATTGCGTAATCTGTTTCACTATTCAGCGTACCAAAACCACATTCAAAACTAATTAGCTGCTAGGTTAGAAGCTTTTGTTATATTGCCATAGGGTATCATTGGATTGTGGTGACAATATATATTATTTATTAGGTACCATAAATTAGTAATTCATAAATTAGACGAACAGGGTTATTAAATATAAATATGAACTTTTTACTTTGCCCTTAAGAGAGTTGAGAGAAGGCAGTATTTTTAAAGTTATTTTTCGATGATAGAGTGTACTGACAATATAGTCCGAAAATCACACTGCGGTTACCAACCCGCCTGCCCAGCGTGGTGACTATGGGCAAAACCCCCCAGTAGCAGTAGTCTTGTGGCGTGCCCTGGGGGAGGCCTACGTCTAGCAGTGGACTGCAATAGGCTGAAGAAGAAGAAGAGTGTAATGGATGCTTTGGTCAACGATTAGTGATAAATATAACCTAATGATTTGGATAATAACTACGTTGAAATATCGTGAGCGTCAAATTTTATTACAGGGCTGTGTTCCCAGAATGGGGCAGCCAGGACTGCAAGATTTTAAAGGAGATCACATAGCCACGATTAGCATAACGGAGACAAATGTAACTGATAGTGACTAGCTTATCGCTTGAGAACAGTCTCGAGTTTCTTAGTTAACTTTTATACGACATGCACTGGGAAGAGATGCAGCTGATGTATTCTAGTAAGAACCTCATGAAAACTTATGATTATATTCTTCTTTACTTCGAATTATTATTAACTTCGTATTTCCTTAAACTTACCATCTAAAACTCATTTTCCATTACAAGCCATAATTCAACAGCAGAGAGTATGAGTGGACTCACTCATTAACTATTAACAACGTCGTCTGGCTGAGGAAAAGCTATTATACCGCTCTATAAACTCAGACACCAAAGTCCTAAACCCAATTACCTCGCAACTACCAATAGTTTATCAATCCCCGAGTACATGTTTGTCATCGTTCACAACGGGGTCCTCAGGGACGTGTATGACCTCAATGTTTGACATATGTCATTTATATAGCGGCCTGTAAACTGGTGCATATGCATAATAGACGTTTGAGACATTACGGAGCGTCGCATCTGCTGGCTTGAGTATTCTATCAACTAACTAGGTCAGATAGTGATAACGAAATTTATAATCTACGACGTTGCGCTTATGCTGTCTTAGTAGTCATGGGCTAGAATGCTTTGTTTGTTTTTGGGTGAGATGTTTTGGAAAGGAGTTATATTGTAAGGCGACGTGGTCTCGAAAAGCTATTTTAGTGCTAGTATGAAAATACTATCTTGAAAATAAGGACAATACTTTTATGTAGATATCCCAACTAATATTATAAATGCGAAAATTTGTTTGTTACTTCTTCACGCCAAAACTACTAGACAGATTAAAAAAAAAATTGGTACACAGGTAGTTGAAAATGATATATATATTCTACTATTTATACCGAAAAAAAAACAGCAAATTTCGACTTTCTTTATCATTCGTTAATTATTATCATGAAACAAAATTATATTTCTGTCATACAAATTGAATGTGCAGTACTATTTGCTTACTCTTGTTTTTACATTTTATCTTATAAAAGCTAATATCGATTTACCAGGAACTTCATTTTGAACAGGACAAACATGCCGTTAAAACCTACAAAAATTCATTGCCTAATATCTTTTGGCGCATTGCTGACCTGACCGTTTTCCCATCTTTAAAGAAAACAGTCACACATTGTTGAGTGATAGTCTGTTTGCCGAGAGCCAATATCGCCTGCTTTACTATGTATGAGCTGAACCGCTCAGCGTTTTAAAGTAGAGCTGGAGTATCTAGCTTCTCAGTACTGGTATTGGCTTATTTATCACTTGCGACAAGCAATTCCGCAGCTGCTGTTCAAATTCATCGGCTTTGAAGAGTTTTAAACGATTTTGCTTTGTCTTTAGACTATTGGTTTTTGATAAAACTATATGAAAAGATTTACAAAAATTATTTTCTGTCTTAGAAATGCTTACTATCCCTACTATTAGTTCTAGCTATAATGTTATAACTACGAAAGTAAGTTTGTTTATTTGTTTGTTTATTTGTTTGTTAGTTACCTCTTCTCGCGTTATTTACTCAAGCAATCACCATTTAGCATTTTTCATTTAGAATACAAATATAATTGACAGTATGGAGAAGGACAAGGACTACAATCTGTATATTCATCATATTAATGTTCAAATAAATAAATATTCACACACTTCACAACAGATTGACCTAGTTCCACATTAAGATCCCTAAGGTCTTGTGTCGTGGGTACTAAACAACGGTATATCAATACATAGATAAGTATAGAAACATCCATGACTCGGAAACAAACATCGATATTCATCATATTAATGTTTGCACCTACCGGGATTCGAACCCAGGACCTATGGCGTCGCAGGCGGGGCCACTACCAACTACACCAATCGGCCGTCGTTTACATCAGTCTACGGGTAATCTAAACACTAGTTTACTACCAACCATGCCAATCTTGTACATAAACGGAATATATATGCAAATTGTTCAATGTTTTTTTGGAACGAAGTTCCTTACGGCAGGCTTGGAGGAGATAGGGATTTTGCTGCGCGACCGAACTGAAAAAAATGTGATAGTAAAACCGTAAGAAAAAGTGCGTGGAATAAAACCGTTAAATGAGACGTGCGCAGGCGCGACAGTCGTATACACAAGCGAGTAGTGTATATTACCTTTCTCTTTCTCCCTCTTTCTTTTCGTTCTCTCATCCCTTCTCTCTCTATTATTACTCCACCCCGCCAATGCATAGTATATACTCATGAATTCATGGACAAGCACGTGGCGAATACTCACATTATAGATACATTTTAAACCTAAATAAAATTGAGCACGATTTTTCTTTTGCAAATTGTGTCGATTCTACATTAGCCGAAGGAACTTCGTTCCTACCTGGTGTCCCACGACACCACATTTTTTATTAAGCATCTAGTCAAATAACACTTAATCCCTAGAGATATAAGCAAATAAGGTACCTAAACAAGATGTGTACAAGAGAGTAATGAACTCCCTAAACTTAGATTAACACCTTTTTTCCTATCTTAACTGTCTAACTTCACAAATAGTTTCATTACCTTTGCCCTTGCAACTTGGTGGAAATTAGCGTTGTTTTAATTAAAATTTAAAAGGCGCTCGCTTAGTCGTTTAGCTACTTTGTTCCCAAGCTGCACCTGGTGACTGTGAATTTTGCATGCGCCTTCCTTCAAGTCTATTCATCTAATTCTGTATACACTCTAATATACAGGGTGATTTTAGGTCTTCAACGTTCCCGAAAACTACGGAATTTCCTCATCATCATGATTATTTTTCTTCATGGAAGCATACCTGGGAAGTGTCTGGTTTCCAAGATATTAGGGTTCAGAGTTGAGTAAATAGACTGCGTTTTTCCGCATAAATGCATATAGTCGCACGTAGCAAGATTTTTTCACGAGATATAATTAATATCTGTTTATGAAAAAACTAGCATAAACACTGGACACTATAAATTTCGCCCGATCGAGTAGTAAAAAAAAAAAAAATTACATCGTTTGCCAGAATTTTTTTGGCATAAACTTACTTTATTTGATCTATACAGTACCCCTTCGTTAAGGGTGGCAACGAAAAAACACCATGTATATACAGGATGTTTGTGACAGCCAGGCAAATATTGATATGGTGAGTTCAGACAATGATTCTGAGATGAAAACCAGTGAAAATTTTCGGAGGAAAATTACAAAATTTTCCCTTTTTTTTCATTATTTCAGAAAAAAGGGTGTGGGTCATTTAAGTAGGCCTTAAATGATGACTTAAAAATAAAATTTTAACTAATGAATGATTTTCAAAAAAAGTTGCTTTCAAAAAAGTTCAATTAACTGATCAACCCCAAAGGAGAGTTTTGATTTGATTTTACGCAATCTTTACTTTTCGCGTCCATTTTCGGACGATTCTGTGATTATTTAAATGGGTTATTGGTTATTATTTGATATTTTTTGTGACTCTCCACTAGAATTGATCAGTTAGGTGTTTGAACTTATATGAGCGCAACTTTTTAAAATTATCTATTAGTTATTGGTAAAAAAATTGTAGTTTAACTACCAAACCTTTTTGTACCAAAAAAGTCAGTGAATTTTGGAATTTTCCTGCGAAAATTTCAATGGTATTTACATCAGAATCATGATCTAGATGTCATCATATTAATATCAGCCTGACTGTCGCTTACACCCTGTATAAGTAGGACAGGAGATGTTTGTTCTAAAGGATCCGAAGCGCAAGTTTCTGTTTCGCTTGGAACGTTCTCTTCGTTTCCTTTAGTTGTTTACTGTCTTTAGAATTTATCATGAAGTTGTTTTATCTTATTTTCAGCTTCTACATTCACGGTATTAAATGTAAATGTTTCTTGGGGATTTATTTTATTAAACTTCTTAAATTTTTGTGGATATTTTTATATACCTATAGTTAAAACTACGTTATCCATGGTACATCTAGTCGATTTTTTAAAAATGGCTTTTACCTAATGTAGGTAATGAACACCACGTTAAATTCATGCAAATAGCAATCCAGTACAAGTAACAAACACGATGCATAAAGGCTGTTACTGTGATCCTAAATTAAGCACGGTGCTATAAGAGCTTATTATTGCAGCTTATGTTGTCCAGCTTATTTTTAATAAACCCCAATTTGTCTTTATAAACCACATTTGTCTTTCTTCCAACTCATTATTACAGAAAATGTACTAGCATACCAGAAATAGCGGACAAATGGTACAGAAAAGAAAATGGATTTAAACCTACAAGAAAGACTGACCGCAATTAGTTTCACAGTGCTGTAAAAATATAGTTTCGTTTGTGACAAATTGTTTTATGGAGTTTTAGATTTTGTTCCGTTTGCCGAAGTAATTTCTCAATTTACTATTTTTCTGTCTAATTAACGAGTTTTGCCAATGTTTTTGAAGTAAAAAATAAAAATGACTTGATTGGAACGAATTTTTAATATCAAACTAGACGACGTCCACGACTTCCTCGGTAATATAAGTTTTGAGAGAAACCATAATAATGTAATATTCTTCATAAATAATGGGATAATGGGAAGTCAATTAATTTTTTAATGGATAGCCGGAGACCTACCCAATCTAGGGATGTAGTTACCACCATGTCACTTCCATAATACAATAACTGGTTAGAATACCATATATATAGCTTACTAGTATACAGTTAAAACAATAGGTATGTATTACCACATCTTCATACCTACTTAACGTTATAACTTTAGAGAATATCGAGTGCTGGTGGTAGTATATTATACCTACCCACAAATTGAAAATATCAGCTGATCATAACTCCGCCATTATAGCGTTTTGATATTTAATTTTATGTGGACTATATAAACAGTATTCACCCACTATTGCGATCATAGCTAACTACTGTCGAGAAACTATATCCGATCACATACAATATGTACATAGTGCTACTTTAAGTATTTGAATTTGAATGCTTAATATAATTGAATTTAGATAAATAACTCGAGGGTCGACATATATCGAGTCATGTGAGAATCGAGGTCCTGGAGGAGTGTGGGGGAGGCCTACGTCCAGCAGCATTCTGCAATAGGCCGAAGAAGCAGGAGATGGTAATGCTTTATAATTTTAATGTAGACAAATAACTCGAGAGTGGATATTATTATGTCGAGGGATGTGAGAATGGGGCCCCGTGTGCTCAGATGTTCCTACTTTATCCCGCAAACTACTCCGGCTGGCTAATGAGAAAATGTGCGCCTCGCCTGTCGTGGCATTTTATAGTTTTTAATGGTGGCATCTCCTCCTAGCTACTGTAACTATTTAATGTAGAATTACTGTTTGCATCTTACAAAGAAGCATTTAAAATTCCTCTTCCGCAAGTACATTATCATAAACTTTCATTTTGTGTAAAACTTCTATTCTGGTTTGGGATTCATTTTGTTTGTTCCATTCATATTTATGGGTTCCAGTAAATTAATTTGAGAAGGGAAATTACCAAAAGACTGGTGTGGTTTAAGCTAATATTTGATATCGTAGATATTCCCAGTCAAACCTAATTATGGAAGTTTAGGTAAGTCAAATTCTTTAAAAATACAATACAATATCAGATAATATCTGATATTTACTAAAGTAAAACTAAAGCATGGATAATTAGTTGAATATTGCTCATTCACAAATGTCGAATGTCCAAGAAACAGTTAAAGACACACAACTTTAATGTCTTCATCAACTTTAATCTACATTAGATATAGTATTGCACAAATATCAGTTAAAATACACACAACAGCCATACGTTTCCATCGCCGCAATCCTTAAGGCATACGTACAGAGATCCAAGCATAAATTCGCCACATCTGCAAATTATGCAGACAAATTATTGTCACTGGTGTACAAGTGCCTGTTACTGTTTGTACCGAGCTGTAGTATAGAAACGAAGCCACGTTCCTCATTTCGCCACTGTTGACACTATGGAAATCAGACGTCTCTGGTTTTAATAAAGACGATGGTTTATTACAAGTGCTTATTAATAGTGATATTTGCATTCCAAGCTTGGGTTTCGGAATTTATTTACATCGCATTTTAATATCTGATTGTAGAAGAAAATTAAGTTGAGAGCTGTTTCCTGCATTACATTGACGCATTGGTTCGGATAGAGGAAGACTTATTGGCAATTAAATTGTCAATGTAGGTACTGCAGATCCCATTAATCGTTAGACGGATTTAATTGTATAATTTATTACCTCGTCGCGGACCGGTCTATAAGGGAATTGGAATAACTTTATGAATAAGCATTTGAATTATATAAAAGCAATAGAGAGATTACAGCTTAAGGATATTAAGGACAGACTGTCGGCAAGCATATTTATATAGATTTTTCACATTTAAGCAATACTCGTTTTAACCTTTATAAAGCCCTTTTTCGGGTTTTTTTTTCTTTTATAGCCTACACGAATTCTATCATTTAACTTGAAACAAAACCGAACAATGGCTTTCTCACGGTAAATGTTTAGCAAAAAGTCTAATCGGGAATTTCAAACAACTCTGTTTCCTCCCTTCGTTACAGACCGGAACATAAACAGCACCAACTTCCATTACAATCCGCTCGAAGAATCACGTGTCGAAGAATACAATGGCGTATATGTACGATCCTTTTTGTATGAACGCTATTACACTACAATACTAATACACATTAACCACCATCGTTTTCAAAGGCATGTCAATGCTGATTCATGATAACAATATGTTAGATTACCAAAATGACAGTTAAATTCATAATCAAGAGTTGATGAGCATTCGAGAAACTGACAGTATGTATGTAGGTTGTGTTAATTTGTGAGCTTATTAATTGAGGAACAAATTTTTTACTACTTATCTCTACAAATAACAATTGAATACATGACGATATATTTATGTTATATTGCCCTCATTAGCTACTAATTATGCATTCAATGAAGTAGGTGTACAAGTCACTTGTCTGTAGATAGGTATTAACTACGAGTATGAGAATTGGACATTTATAAAGCATGCCCATTTATCAAAAAACAAAAACAATATTTTCACTCAACTAAAAACCATTAGCCAACTAACTGAGCCATCGATTTACACTTGGCCGGCTTTTTTACAAAGACCTTAATGTTAAATTCCATTAATTCGACCTCATAAATCCCTGTTAGCCCGCGAAGGGCCCGGCGGCCATTTTGGATGACCTCCAAGCTTTTCAGCTTACCATAATCTTATCAAGCAGTGTAGTCAATGAAAACGCGTGACGAGGCGCTTTCAGAAGATACTTGTGGGGAAATTGCAATTTCTTTATGAAATTTTCGCGATATTGGCTATTATGATAGTTTGGTGGTAAGGTTACCAAGTCTTTATAAAACTTGATCATAGACAGATGAGTGCAATAAACAGATCTAAAATTTTGTTTATTGGAGGTCTCTAGGATTTCCTGTTCTTAGAAGTTTATTATTATAATGATATCACTTAAATAATTTCGAAACTCGATATCTACTATCGCTCCGGCAAAGAGGCGTGACATTATCCTTGTTATTACAGAAATATTATTTAGGCGAAAAGATAATGTTTAGAGATTTTCTTTGAATTTCACCGAATTTTTCTCATATTTTGCTGTTAAATGCAAGTATTAAATGGTATGTTTGTATTATGAGCGAATTTGAACGCGATGTCAAAATAACATTTTATTTTGAAATATCTAAACACTATTTGTCTGTTATTTTAAGCTGCAATTACAAAAAGCACGCTACATCATGACTCATGACCTCAATAGTAAACATAGACATCATTGCACTGATTCATTAAAATAATTATCTCCCGCTATGCACTAAATTGCTTTGGGTTACCGCAATGTGAACATTTGTATAGCTAATATACCATCGTAATATTTAACTAGCAACCCGCCGTAACTTTGTTCTGCTTTCTGAGATAAACAATGCCCCCTTTTCTTACGACCCTATATAAAATAGGTGCTTGTATGCTATTAAAATATTTAAATGCCAAGATCCAATTTAAAACCAATCTGTACCTAATTTAATAAAAACCATAATGCTGAACAGCTCTTAATATTCTTATATCTGTGTGCCTAATTCCATCAAGATCAATACAAGTCTTATAAAAACGCGACACATAAAGACAAAGTGACTTCTCCTAAAACTTACATGACATATACTGCTATTACTCAATACCCGCAAACATGTCAGCACCACACTCCAGTCCTTCAAAGCCGTCCCAAACTCCTACGCTTTTGATCTATCAACTCTACGACTAATCTCATCAGAACTCCGTTAATCCACATTTGTCTAAGCGCCTATTTTAATCCGTAATGGCGTTCAAAATCAATGGGAATGACAGCTAGTCGTGTCGTCGCATTGCCCCTATCTCGGGCGCGATGTGACGCAACCCTAATTAAATCCGATGGGATGGTGTGTGCGTGCCTTTATCTCGGTAATATTCGTGTGTGTTTAAAGGCCGTATCCTGAAATGGTATTTCGATATCGCTAGTACAAAGTTGTGTGTGCTCTGACTTGCTTTTTAGTTATGTTTAGTTTTTGTGCTTCTAACTTGGAAGGGGCGAAAACAACACGCTTTTATCGGTCTACATAACTTTACTGTTATACCATACATACATTACATATGGGCACGATTGTTTTTTCGAAATGGGATGACCAAGACTGCAGAAACACGAAGTAACTACTCGTAACTATATCAGGTTATTAATGTGGTAATTTCAGGAAATATTTTCATTCACAAAGAACATTATATTAGAGGTGAAGCATAAATATTGGAATAGGTATGCGGATCAGGTATTTTTCAATACTAATCGGTATCGCATAAAATTAGGTATCGCATAAAATATCATCTCATTGATAGAAATCAACCGTAAGGCTTAGACTATAAGATTCAATTTTATTATTTAGCAAAAATACTACAATATCATTAGAATACGAAGGTAAATTTCACCATCTCTAACAAATTTATAATAGCCCAGATAGCAAATCGGCGAACTCGAAACCAAATATTCCTGGTTCTAATCCTGGTTCAGACTGACTTTTTTTCCTTTTTTTTTTACAAAATTAAAATACTTTATTTAAACAATATATGTGACACAAACTAAAAACAATTTAAGTAAATAATAAAAATGTAACCTAATATAATAAAAAAATCCAAAAACCCAACTGCTTAAAAAGGAACCAAATAATGTACATAATAAAAAAACTGAAAAGAAAAAAAAAAACAAGCACTTAGATGTCCGGTGGTCTAGAATTCTATAATATTATTATGGAATGAATACTATTGAAGAACATAAAATATTTTCTAATGATCGTAGCATAACAACTGAACAGTCGGGATCCATTATCCGACAGCAAAGCTAATATTTCAATTTCAATCCACAACTATTCATTCATTCTACGTAGGTATTTATTAAGTAATGGATCATTCACCGAATACCGAAAACCGATATTAAATATTCACCGAATAAAGATTCTACGTATTTCTTATCTAATACGTAATAGTAATGGAACGGCCATAGCATAAATATTAGGAACAGGTATTTGGATTAGATATTTTAAAATAATAGTATTAGGTGGATCAGGTACGATTTTTACCTAATCCGCCCCATCTTTACATAATATATTCTTTGAGGATATTATCCTCTAACCGGTGGATTAGGCTGTGCATTGATACATCAGTGAGTGATTCAGAGAAAGCATTTTATACAAAAACAATAGAACTGACTTTCGAAATAATTATTACTACGTATAATTTTAATTTGTCCCAACTCAAACAGCAATGTTGAAAAGCAAATTGTGAAATATTAGTTAGTGTAAACCCTTTCTCGTTATACCTACGCGTGGTGTACGTTATGTACCCACTTCGATTTGTTATAAAGTTTAAATTGGGATATATTTGCTTCGGGTTCGAGTGACTTTAATGAAGTTCAGCAATTCACGCACACTGATTGGTTATGAACACTATCGAAGTTTTTCAAAATTGTAAACATTTGCTGATTTGAAACAATTTGGGTTCCAGACCTTTACAATACTGTTTGGCGGCCACTTTTCTCTCAAGGAAAATTATTTTCCATAAATTATTTCCTTAGGCGTAAACTTCTTTTCAAATCACTTTGGGTCCTATTACGCGTGATTGTAAATTTCTAAATTTCATTGAATTCCTAATTGATGATATTTTGTTTAATTAAAGAAAACATAATACTGTTAACTATGACACTTACATAATTGATAAGAAAAGTATGTAATAAAATAAAAATTAACACTAAATATTAAATACCTATTAACCAAAATTGCAATTCCTGATTAAGTAAGTATTTTTATGTTATTTCATTGCTTGTGACATACACAATTTTTTTTGTTAATAAAATACGGCGTAAGTATAACTATGGAATAACTTTACTCCAAGGTGTAGATGTTCATTTTGTGTATATATATAATTTAAAGGATTATGGTAGGCACTAAAATCGTGGACTTTAACAAGGCTCGGTGAGAATTGACCCCATTTTATATACACAAAAAAAAAAAAAAAACTAGCAAGTTTCACAAATGAAAATTCCCATAATACCCATATTTTACAATAAAGTATAACACAAAAAATAGATTTGTCCGTCCGCCGGCGTACAGCGCCAATTCATATAACGTTTCCATGCAGCGAGTGATAAAAAAAGGAAAGCAAAAAGTATTCATTCAACAAATCGTTTTTCAATTCTTCATTGGCCACAGTCAATGCAATAGTGCAGTTCTGGGATATAAGATCGTTTCCTGATATCTACTAGCAATACCTATTACATTTCAATCAGGCTACATTTATATTAAAAATAGCGGACCTGACATACGTTGTCCTGTCCCATGCCTTTGAACTAACGTCACCCAATTATTTTGCCTTCCCGGACTTTCAAATTTCGAACAAATTGTTTGTATGGGAATGTAGAAAAGGAATGATTTAGACATGTTCAGGCATTTTTTAATTTTTTTCTCTCCGTTAGAATCATCCCTGTACTTCAAGGAATACGCTAAAAAAAGAATTAGCGAAATCGGTTCAGCCGTTCTTGAGATTCGCGCTTACCAACACATTAAGCGATTCATTTTTATATTATAGATATCCATAAAATAAGCGTATATACATATACACATGGCTGTGTTCCCGAAATGAGGTAGCCAGATCTGCAGGATTTTAAAGGACCCCACTGACACAGATACGTTTAGCATAACGGATAGAGATGTGAATGACCAGTGGTAAGTCACTAGTCTTCGCCTGACAGAACGCCCCTGAGTTCCTTAGTCGACTCTTACGACATGCAAGGGGGTGCAGTTGATGTATTCTAGAAAATAAAGCATTATGTGTAATAACGAAAATTAAATTACAGAATGGTCGCGTTTGAACAATAATATTTTCTTAAATAAAATAACCTAGATACCTAGAAATTCTATGCTTCTAAAATAAATTGGTTAGTAAATTCAAAAATTTTACAGCTTCTCGTATGGCAACAGCCCCTTTTTATGTCTATCATAAAATACATTCAAGGACTAAATACACAGCTACAATAGCTCCGCGTAATTTTATTGCACATTCGCGAAAGGTTTCTCTACACAAGTGTACACACAACAGGCTAATCTCAACCCTATTTCAACTGAGTAAGATTCTTGTACACGCAAGGCCAAAAGTGTTTACTTGCAACAGAATTGCACTGGCTTGGGTCCAGCATCGTCCGTCATATGCATAAAGAAAGGCCGATGTGGAGATGGTAACAACCTTTTGTTAATCTTACTAGTCCTATCCTCTCTTGGATCCTACTAATATTATAGACGTACCATCTCTCAGATTTTAATGAAAATTAGCAGTTATGTAGCTTAAAGTTAGATGAGAATAAGACATAGGCTAAAGTACTTGTGGGGATGGTGGGGAAGTGAAAAGGGAAGCGCTTCCGGCCCCACCGGGCCGCTAGTTGTTGTTCGGCCCATGTATATATTCCAATCATTGTGAGAAACTTCAATATCGATATCGATGCATCCGATAGATGGCTCCGCTAGATACTTATAAGTTACGTGGACGAAGTCGCAGGCGTCTGCTAGTAGAAAATCTCCATTGTGCGATGGGCGGAATGGGCGCTTATTGGTTAATACACTGCTAAGTACATATCTACCATTCTCTGTATTAGTTATTTCAACTACTCTATGTCCTAGCTTTATGTTCGTCGTAGGACAGTCGACGCCAGAATTGGCAACGAATTTTGTTCTAAAATATGTCGTGGCAATGCTCCTTTTGAGTTTATTTTAACCGCATTCCTTTTAAAACTATATTTTAAGAGGGATAGTAGTTGGATATTTTATAAGCTAGCAATAGTTAAGCTAAGCTCGGGATTTCTCTGCGTGATCAAATTAGGGATAGTGAAATTCATAGACTAATGAAGGTCACCAACATGGCCCATCGGTCCAGCAAACTTAAATGGCAGTGTACAAATACCGATGGCCAATGCGGCCGAAGAGTTTTAGAGTGGAGACCACGTGCCGGCAAACGAAGCCGAAGGACCTATTCAGGGTCAAGGGTATCTGCTAGATACTGTCCGCTTCCAACCGGTCGCGGTGATGGTCATTGGGGGAGTGTTTAGTACACTTTCTCAAAAATTGATCAAGCTAGAGACAGCTTCAACTTTATCTTTAAGATAGCTTATCTGACTATTAGAAAACTCGATCTTTAAATAAGTATATACTAAACTAATTTAATTGTTGTTGCGAAACTGTTATTTTAATCTATACATATAATAAAAACTAGTGGACGCTCGCGACTCCGTCCGCGTGGACTACAGAAAAAAATAAAATGTCGAAATTATCCGTGATAAAAACATTTTCCCCGGTTAGAAAATAGCCTAATGTTAAGTGGGACCTGTCACAATATATTCCTGAAAACTGCATCGAGATCGGTTCAGTCGTTTCTGAGATTAGCGTGGAAAATATTTTTATCCCGTTTAGACATTTTGTTTTTCCTGTAGTCTACGCGGACGGAGTCGCGGGCGTCCACTAGTCATGGATAGAGAGTATTTCTTTGTTAGAGTTCATGATGATTTATTTTATTTATTTATACTCAGCTTTATGAAGTCTGTCTTTGACGTCGATTATATAAATCTTTTTATCTTACGAAGAGGAATATTTTGTGCCTTTTTGAAACTCTAGACGGTCACGTAACAAAAGGGACCTATGACGTAGGTCAGTCTGGCCAGCCATATCGATGTTATTAAAACGTCAGGAACGGGCCGGTTTCTTATTTATGGCCAACCAAGGGACGGCCCTGACTAATGTTAAATAATAATTTTAGATTTCACGACAAAATTGTGTTTAGACTAGCATTAAAACTCCGCCAACAATGTATTTTAGTTTACATTTGAAGGGGCCGTTTGTCGAACGCGCATTTGATTGTATACCTACAGTATATTTGATCTAAGGCCGATTATTCCTAACGTCAGATAGCCTATCTGGGGGCAATTCTTGAAAATTTTTGAGCCGAAACGCAACCACTAACGAACCGTTAACGAAACGCGATGCGAAGCAATATATGTATACTTACCGCTTGAGTAATAAGGTATATTTTAGCACGCATCGGTCGTGAGTATGACAGAATAAAAACAAATATCTGTCTCGTGCTGAAATGTGTCTAATTACGTCGCCGTAAAGTAATTATTGCTTTGTTCTGAGCGTCTACAATGGTTCCGTTTCGGCTTCGTTCCAACCCGAGAGAGGAATTGGCCCCCAGAAGAATAAAGTTAATGCTGTCTATCTCTTAAATATGGTCATGATATATGGTATACAACGTTTTATTATCTTAAGAGCACATTTTCCAAACGGCAGATAGCCTATATAAAGAAATAAGTTGATGCTGTCTCCATCAACTTAATTTTTTACATAGACTATCTGCCGTTTGGAAAAATCTGCTCTTAAGATAATAAAACGTTATGACGTCTCCTTGTTACATCGAATTAATGGTACTATTAACACCCATTGTGGTATTGATAATAGCAAGATTACGACATTGGCCCAACACAGCCCAATGTACGAAACCGGATTTACCCGAATTTCGGACGTTATACCACTCACTATCTACATACCATGGTAATGCCGTTCTGGATATTGTGTAATTTGCGTCTATAATACTATCTTGTATCTTGCATTGGGTTAATATCTATTTATGTAGATCGTAAACATTAATGACATCGTAATTATACCTATAGCTTGTAGGGGTGATTTTAGCTGATTCTGAAATTAAGAACTTGAATATTTCAAATTTCATCATACAAACCCAGCTAATGTATAAAACCCTCTTTGTGGCGTATCCTAGGAGACGCCTACGTTCAACAATGCACTGCAATGGGTTGATGTGTGTGACATTGCTAATGGTAAAAATTGTACAAAAGGATGTTTGTTTCCCTTTCACGCAACAACCACTTTTGATGAAACTGGCAGCTATATAGCACTTAAAAGCACCTCTTATATAAATAAAAATGAATTACCAAAATGTATGCATGCCAAACAATAGAACTTAACTTCTATTTCAAGCCATATCGATAAAGTCAAAACGCAATGCGCGAGCGCCATCCGTAGCACAAACTACGAACTTGCTACGTGCTACGAACTTACTACGAATAAAACGTACATCGGAAATTTCGGATTGATTGTGTTTGTGTACATATTTAATTTATGATTTAAGATGTTCTTATAATATTTAAATTTATCAAATGATTCCGGGCACTCGTGATAATCGGCTAAGGAACTCAGCGGCGTATCTTTTGGTGAAGAGCAAGCAATTTGTTACTGTTTTTTTCATCTCACCCCACATTGCTGAACATAGCTTTAGGATCTCCTTTGTAATCATGCAGTTCCGACTAACCTATTCTGGGAGCACAGCCGTATGTATGTATTTATTTATTATTGAAAGTATGATGTTGGCAGATTTAATGTGTAAATACTAAAATATTCACATAAGAATCTACTTGCTTGGCACTGACTCCACTGCAGCGGCTGTTTTTGCACCACTCCCCGTCATTCCCAAGTGCGTATTTAACCATTTTTAAAATAAAAACAGTCTCGTGATGTAGCTCGTCCATTGCGATGATTAAAAACCATGTCGTAATAACAGGAGTTATATATTAGTGCTAAATATCAATTTTTACTGTCACCGCATTGGCATAGTTAATAGTAGGTTGCTCGGCTTACACAATAATATTTAATAGGCAATTCAATTAATTTTAATAGAAAATTGAAATAAATGGACTTTCGGAATTATTTTAAGGTAGGTGCTTAGAATATATTATAAATGCTAATAAATAAATATTTATAATTTTATAATATATAAGATAAATTTATAAAAACACTTCTCCATTAATATAATCCGTTAGGATATGGTTGATCGTTTTATCTTTAAACATTGTGCTGAGGGATTCAGCTTTGTTTGCCGAGATTTGGCTAGTGTATAGCTATCGGGATGAAGAATAACGTTGCCAATATGTAATGTAGAAGAGATGGTAAAATTCGTCATCCGAGTAATTACCCCACCGGGTGGTGGCTTAGTGGTTATAGCGGCTGGCACGGTCTAAAGCGGTCGTGGGTTCGATTCCCACTCGGGTGAAGAATTTTTTCAATTTTCTTTATTAATAATTTTATAAATAAATAAATATTAACACACTTCACAACACATTGACCTAGCCCCACACTATGATCCCTAAGGTCTTGTATCGTGGGTACTGAGCAACGATATATTAATATATAGATAAGTATATAAACATCCATGACTCGGAAACAAACATCTATATTCATCACATAAATGTGTGCACGTACCGGAATTCGAACCCAGGTCCTATGGCGTCGCAGGCAGGGCCACTACCAACTACACCAATCGGCCGTCAAATGCTTATACACATCAACCTTGTGCAGTCCACTGCTGGATGTAAATCTCCTCCGGGGCACGCCACAAGGCTACGGTACGGGGGCTTTTGCCCATAGTCACCACGCTGGGCAGATGAGTTGGAGACTGCAGCATGATTATCGAACTATGTTGTCAACACGGAAGACGCTGCTGGAAACCCTTAATCGCCTCTAACGATACCCATGGGTAGATACGAGTATATAGGGTGGTACTATTCTACTGAGTCATCCAACATCACACAGCACTATGCCTAATAGGTATATCTATATAATTGTATTGTGTATATTGTTCGGTCCTTCTTAAGCTGCTTAAGTCTCCGATTAGTAAGATTTTGTAGGACAGTTTCGTAACGGTTATAGATAGAAGATAGGCTTATAGAGATATGTGTATGGAACCATAGGGGTTTAAGCGATTATGCCGTCTTAGTTTGAACTGTTTAAGGGCTGGAAGCAAGGAGAAGAAATAAAAGAGGAGTAGCGGCTAAGTATATTTTCATACAAAAATAGTGTGCCGCGGAGCGGGGGTGAAGTATGGGACGAGGGGAGCATTGAACACTGTAGCCCTGCCCATTTACATAGAAACGACCTTGTAGGTGACTAGTCAAACTACTTGCTCATTATCAATATCGTTCCAGATCACTACATGGCAATATTATACTACGCTTTAGTAAAAAAGTACCCTGATAAAAGCGCTAATGTCTTTGTAATTTTAATACGGTTACATTTCGGAGCACAAGCGTGTGGTTACAGCTACTGCGTTTTTCTTCATGGCTGGAAGTAATAAGCTTATAGGCGAAATTCTACGAATACAGTCTTCTCTATACAGAACCTATCCACGTTTGAATCTCGAAAAAACATGTTTATTTCTCCAGATACTCGTAGTATGAAGAATTACTAAACTACTCTGGAATGTTCACACCTACATAATACATAACACACACAGCTGGGATCCCGAGATGTGGTAACTGCAGGATCATATAGGCATAGAGGAATAAGATGTCATAGAGTGCTAATGTCATACTAACTGTTTCGATGCACCATTAGACTTTTCGGTGCCTCACAATTCCAGTCCTTATATTCTATTAGTGTAACGTATAGTACGTATAGTATGTATAGCACTACATTACGAGTTCTAATATATTGTAACGCATAGTAATGCATTCACTATGGGTGCGCCCACCACCGGGCCCTACACCCTCCACTGACCCTCGGAACTACAATCGCCACGAGTAACCAGACCCGAGCACCTAGCATGCAAGACAATACATTGAACTATTCCGAAATCAATGATGGTGCATCGAAACTGTTAGTATGACACTAGCACTCTATGTCTGTATTTTACGAGTATTCCTCTGTGATATAGGAGACTAACCACGCTTAGCATAGCGGGGACAGATGTTGATGATCAGTGACAAGTTGCTACCTCATCGCCTGAGAGAATGCCCGAGTTCTTCAGACAACGTTTACGACATGCACGGACGGAGATGCAGCCGATGTATTCTAGTGATATTTCCAGATTCTTCTTCTTCTTGAAGAAGAAGATATTTCCAGATAGTGTATGTAATTCCAAAACGACTCAGGAATATTCTTACAATCTTGATTTTTTTTTGTGATTTCGAGACTGAAATTTTGTGGACATCCTTAATTTGTTTTTTTCTTTAATCTGCCATTTTCATAACATTTCGCATTTGTTACACCCTATATAGCTAATACAACCCTATATAGCCAATATAATTAATATGGCCACGTGGTGCCGGCAGAGTAGAATTCGTACCACCCCATGTCTGCCCGTGGGTATCGTACGAGGCGATTAAGGATTAAGGTGGGCTGCCGTGTTGACAACATAGTCCAACCAACCCGCCTGCTCAGCGTGGTGACTATGGGCAAATAACCCCCATGGCAGTCTTTGACGTGCCCTGGGGGAGGCCTACGTCCAGCAGTGGACTGCAATAAGTGGTTACGGAGTGGCAGCTGTATGCACCTACTTGTATCTACGCATTGCATGTTAGGTTCTCGGATTTGATTTCTCATAGCACATTGTCTCACTCATTTTTCCGTCACCACAAATTCAAGTGCAGCATTATGTTTTTTTTGTATTTCACAACCTGTGCCTGAAGCTGAAATCAACAAACGCTGTCTTGGGCTAACAGAATCGCTTATCTTACGCGATAACAGCACAATGAAAGGGCTTTGTTATTAAAAAAGATGTTAACGTTATCAGTTGAAGTTGATTTCCGTCCGCCATTGTGGTCTGTAAGAAGGTTAATTGCTGTTGGAAATGAATTTTGAATTAAATACAAATCACATAGCTTAATTCCTGCTTTTGAACTTTAGTGAGAAACCAGTGAATGCCCGCGACTTCGTCCGCGTGGACTGCAGAAAAAACAAAATGTAGAAATGATCCGGGATAAAAAGTAGCCTATATTCAGAGTGTGAGCTAACTTCATACCAAATTTTCATAAAATCGCTCCAGCTGTTTTTACGAGAAAGAGTAACAAACATCTATCCATCCATACTTACAAACTTTCTCGTTTATAATATTAGTAAGATTAAATTGTTATTTAACAGCAAATTAAATAAGACTAAAGGCAAGAAACCCCCCTCTATCTGTAGCCTTATGACGTGCCCTGGAGTAAGCCTACATCTAGCAGTGGACTGCAACAGACTGATATATATGTATAATTAGGTAGGAACATTGGCATAACAAAGCCTACGTAGACGACCAGACACTAGAATAATGTTGAGTGTTTACGTGAAGTGCCCAGCTGTAGCTACTTGATTATATTAGTTTATACTTGACGTCGTTGACCACTAGCTTCTCGTAATTAATTGAGTTAATTCGATAATATACTTAACTAGCAGCCATCCACGGCTTCGCCACAGCGTCAATGAGGTGCATTGCTCCCGTGCGAAGCCGGTGCATGTCCCTCGTTATCTTTCCACTCACTTATAGTGCCTTCATCGTGAATGATTCTATCTATTAAAAAATCCGCATCAAAATCCGTTCACTAGTTTGAAAGATCTAGGTACATAGGGACGGACAGACAGCGGCAAGCGACTTTTAAAAAAATATGTAGTCGTGATAATTTTCTAAAGATATGCTTGCTTAAATTTGTCGTTTTCATGGGTAGCTATGAAAATGATAATTACCAAGTATACAGAGCTGCTAACAAAAAGGGTATGTGAAGTAGGGTGTCCCGACTTCAAAACCATGTATGGGAAATATCCGCTTCATTTTGAGCTACGGACTACGCAAATATGGGTATCAAAAGTTGCGTTTTGACACATCAGATTTCGATTATTATAGAGATATCTGTCATCTTAATGGCCTCTACCGGTACTTGAAGTTTTCCAAATATCGCCATTTTTTGGAATGTTTCTAACATAAACTATAAATCATACAAAAATAACGATTAAATGGTTTTTATGAAATTTAAGGGCACAACAATGAAACAAAGCAAGGTTTAAAATGGTTTAAATAAAAAAAAACAATGACTCTTTTAAAAACGAGAACTGGTTTTTGTGCCCAAAATTAGGCATTTCCGCGCGAGATCTTAATCTGTTCCTAATGAAACCATCCACGAGACTGTAGCGTCCGTGACGCTTTGAGAAGCCTCCGTCACTAGTTTCACACATCTTTCCACTGACTGTGTGTGACTTAGGGAAACTCCTCAGCATAATGTCGAGGCTGTGTTCTTTAGCCTTAATTAATTAGTTCATCTTTGGATATACCGTGTATGCAGTCAAATTGGTGGAGTTGATCTCTGCCTCACACTCTGAGAGATGCCAAACTGTTAAATCAATATAATCTCGCTGCATTTAAGAAAAGTTAAGCTTTGGTGCTTTAACCATACCTCTGCTTCAATAGAAATGAGTTGCTCTTTTCTGCTTCTCTATCCTTTACTATTTTGCGAGATGCAAGCTCTCGAATATATATCTCTATCGTCGAATAACATGGCAATAAGCAAGTTTTCTGGGTGCGCAGCGTTTCTTTCGATCACTGAATTTACAATAGATCTTTGATAGATTAGGCTAAAAATTCGAGAGTTATACATATACCATTCTGTGTACACGCATAACCTTTTATATTTAGCTTTATCCTTAAATGTGAGTTTTGCTTGATGAGGAGACCAATCAGAGAGCGTAAGCACTTTGTACCACGTAGTTCATAACTGTCTGTAAATTGTATGTGTACGGCGAATACAAGAATACTTACGTGAAGTCTGAATGCGATTTAGCAGGTATGTGTTAAATCTCGAATAGCGTTATTTACTTTTTGGCGGCTCTGCTAGCTCAGGGGACCAGGAACCAACGACATCTACAGCATGAGCAACATTTCGCTAGAGATAATTGTATGAATAGCTTAATTCCTTCACTTTTGAACTATTAGTGAGAAACCAGTGAATTCCGCGAGCAAATTTCCAGCCACTGCACAAAATGTAGACACCTATATTCAGGTTTACTTCATCACAAACAGCTAGCTGTTTTCCAATAAAATCGATCCAGCATGTCTTTTACGAGAAAGAGTAACAAACATGTGCTATCCATCCAACTTAACAAACTTTTTCGTTTAAGCGGTAATATTCGCGTGAAGCATAAACGCACCATTGCAAAAATTGTTTTTAACAGCAAATTGAAATAAGACTACAATAAACTCCCTTCCAACCTCTATCTGTAGCAGTACTTATCGCACGTGCCCTGGAGCACAGATCACCTACATCTAGCAGTGGACTGCAACAGGCTTGATAATAAAGATATGTATAGATTAGGTAGGAACATCCCTTTGGCAGTACCACGAAAGGCCTACGTAGATGACCAAACTAGAATAGAACCCGGCTCTGTTGAGAACTGAAATGTGCTCTTGCAAAACTTCTCTGCGGTGAAGTGCTGATCGCCTATTTTATCGTTTATGAGTGTTTTGTCCTTTCGTCCATCAAAGTAGATACTATTTACTACAATTGCATCAATATCTTTGACTGGCCTTGGTCCGTGCTTTTGACCACTAGCTCTCGTATTAATTGAGTTATTCTTATCAATAACAAGACTTAGATCTTAACTAGCAGCATACCAATCCTACGTCAGCTAAGACTGCCGAAGTAACTGCAGCCGCAGATCGCGTTGATAGTCCATACCGATGCACATACCTTAGCTACCCGTGGCAGCGCCAGAAAGTTCCGATTCAATGAAGTAGCATGTCCCTCATTTACAATCACGTCACTATTTGGAGAAAGCTCTGTTGCAGGCGACTGCGGTCGCGGCGGCAATTTGCGCACCGGAACAGGATTGATTTCTTGTGATGTACTTGCGCGCTCTATCCGCTTCAAATTTTCCTGTCTCTGATGTTTCTTTAAAAGTCTTGACGTTTCTTTTGTATCTATACCGCTTATTGCCATTTTTCTATTTTGGTCCAGTAAAAAATCTCTTTCAGAAATAGAAACTTTCTTAGGTTTTATGCAGGAACAAATATCAAACGAAGTGCGCTTACAAGCAGCAATATCGAAGAGCTTGTTCGACAATTCCAAAAAGCACTTCACTTTGCTTTCGTAGCTATCATTTCTTTTATTTTTGGGTATCTTATCAATGACAGGTATTTGTCGAAATATGATTTCAGCAATTGGGTAACTCGTACGTCGGAAACGATGGGAATCGAAGCTTTGGTCCAAATGGTATCAAGTTTTTCCGAAACGATTGAAAAAACTTCCGTGTTAGAAGGATCTTTCCCATTCTTCTGTAGTTTGAGTTCATTTTTAGTAAAGAGGATGAATTTGATAACGTCACTTATCACTGGTAACTGGCGATCGTCAAGTTCTTTATATGATCCCAAAATAGGACATGTA
This sequence comes from Carposina sasakii, assembly GCA_014607495.2. NCBI lineage: Eukaryota > Metazoa > Arthropoda > Insecta > Lepidoptera > Carposinidae > Carposina > Carposina sasakii. The sequence continues at coordinate 11,433,363 of CP053163.1, forward strand.
GTCTCACTTCGCCTTGAACCCATTACAGTATGTTTGTCACAAAAACACGTATTTTATCACAAGGAAGTGCGGAGCGACACCTTACAGCAATATAACCGCTATAGAAATGAAACGAACTACCTCGCAGTAAAAGTACAGAATTTAAGAAAAACAAGTGAAATCCCTGTCAAAACATGCGAGTTCAATCAAAACCAATACCTCACCGAAAACATCTTGTCGTTGCCTGCAAATTATAACTTAGGGTTCCACTATCAATGAAATATAAAAATAAAATGGGAATATTGTACATAAAATAGAATAGATGACATTGACCGGGCCGGTAGAACCCTCAAGATATATATTATTTTTACGGTAATCTACAACTAATAGCGCAACTTTTGAAGGGCCTTGAGTAACGAAAATCGAAAAAAAAAAATTCGAGACACCCTAATGTGAAGCGAAAAGCTATGTAAATAGCCCACTGTAGAGAACCTATCCACAAAATTTGAGACCCGAAATCACATGTTTATTTTTCCCGATAGTATGGAGAATTTTTAAATATCTCAGGAATTTTCATACAATCTTGAAAAATAAAAAAGTGATTTCGAGTCTCAAATTTTGGAAATAGGTTCTCTATAGTGGGCTATTTACATAGCTTTTCGCATAACATACCATTTCTGTTACATCCCTGTATATGTGTGATGGTCTCCAAGTAACAACCAAGTAATCAACCTTTAAGTATAAATACATATCTACTTACCCTGCTACTAATAAACCGCATTTAAGTTACAACCATACTTGATTTTAAACAGTGAATAACTTGTACTTATTATTGTGCCCGACACATGTTATGAGGCCATTAAAAAAAACTTGTACTTACTATTATAATAGTTCAAAGCGTTTTATTAGTAAGGCCCTTAATCTGTAACAAAACGTACAAAACACTGTTGTAATTAAAATACCCCCCGAAAAGCACGGTTCCTGACTGACGTCCATTCTGCACTGCATTAAGTACATTCGTAACAATAAGGCGTTTTAATACAACAAAACAGAGTTCAAAATTATGTGGCAATGGCAACGTAGGCTATATAATTTAAATTGCAGCTAGCGCCATCTAGCGAAGCATGAACTAGGCCGATGGGTAATTAAAGTTTATAATTGTTTCGCCAGAGGTCAGCACGGTCTTTGCGGATGATATTTAACAAAATGGCCGCCGATCCTGTCGCACGAAATGGCCTATTTTATTTCGCGGCTCTGTTGTACTTAATTGCTTTACAGTTAATGGTGGATTTATTGAGTGGAGTGTTCTGTAAAATTGGAAATTAATTGGCGAAGGATAGAATTAAGCCCATTAGAGGGACAGATACGCGTGCTAGGTAGCTGATATATTAATTAGATTAGGAAGTAGGTACTTAGGAAATTTTCCAATAAATAGAATACTTTCGATGCGCCGGCGGCCACCAATGACATCAAACCTTTACCAATAATTATTTAAATTAGAAAGTTATATTGGTAAAGATTTTGGGCTTTTGTCTTAATACCATACGCCAATCTTCTTGATTGATAAAATAAGTTGTCTATTGCTTATTTGGTAGATTCTATAATATAATAAGTTATTTAAATTCTCTCTATCATATAGAATAAAATAAGGTACCGTTTCTAGAAAGTTCTTTGGCAGTTTAATGAAATTTCTTGAGAACAATTGTGCAATTCTGAGAAGTTAGCATTGGATTCGTTTATATTGTGAAGCTAACGATCCTTGTCCAATAAATATTTAATTTATTGCAAAGTTTTATCGATTTAATCGTGATGGCCAAAAGTTATGATAAAGTTAGATGCCACAAGCAAGACAGAATAGCAAAAATTCTCTTAAATTCCGTCATTTTTTTTATTCATTTAAGTAATCTAATAAAAAATATTGCGAATAGTAATATATTTTTAAAGCGAATATATTTTTTCTGTATTAAAAAATATTCTCACACTTTTCTATCCAGTTATTTATACTATACCCTATAAGGTATTAAACTTATGCTAAGAGTTTGTTTCTATTAGCGTGCAGATATAATTCGATAATATAATAGCTATTCGCCCAACCGCTGTCTAAACTGAAATATTCCTATTTCATTACCCACTTTGACCGTTCAAATTACATTCCCTGAATCTTTTCTCGCCGCTGGCGTTGCAGCCAAACATGAAGGAAGTATAAAGGGAAGTGGCCTAATAGCTGGTAAAATAAATTACCCGTATCTGGTAATGGTAATGCTAGCTGGAACTTTGGCTTGACACGCTACCTCGTGTCTCAATATGATTGATAACAGACGGTTTAGGTTGCCTTTCAACCAAAGATACATATGGTATGCTTCCACCAGAGATATTAGGTACCTATATTATGGAAGCTTTTGATATGCACCAATCAAATTAATTGATACCAGTATCATTAACTAATAAGTATAATTGGTATCCGATTCATCTATAGCCATAGCAGCCATATTCACAAAAAATAGTCACTATGGGTGCGCCCACCACCGGGCCCTACAGCCTCCACTGACCCTCGGATCTGATAACTCATAACCGCGAAAACAGGCACTTGCACTAACTACAATCGCCACGAGAAACCAGACCCGAGCACCTAGCATGCAAGACAATACATTGCACTATTCCGAAATCAAAAACTAGATAAATAATCTACATATGTTTCGCCAACAACCGTGGCATCCTCAGGATTATAAAAATTAGTAAATTAGTAAACCACTAATTATTATGATATGAATACCAAAAGTAGTGTTAACGTTGCACTGGTGATCTCTTTTCCTTATACGAGTATCTCTCAATCTCATTCAATTCAATCATTTATTCGATATGAAAGCATACCTACTTCTTTGTCGATTGTCATTTCTTTGAATTTACTTTCTATGTTACATTCTGTCAAGCATAAGTTTCCGTTTCGGGGCTTTATGGACGCTAACGTTAAAATAAATTGTAACTCTTCTTTTTAATTTCTTCATGCAGCTAATTTAAGGTACGCATGGAATGCTACACGTGTTTCTGTTGAGAACAACGTAAGGAATGCCAACTTTTTCGTTGTGTGTATTTTTTCTGGTACATTCTGAGTTTTACTATTTTAGTGTATATACTATTTCTTAATACCAATCTAGATTTGATTAAATCGAAATAGGAGTATACAATAAAAACAAAAATGTTGTGTATTTTTCGTGGATATGTAAAAATGTTGGCTAAGTAATGAAATTAAATACATTTAAAACACCTATAACAGGGAAAACCAGTGTTAAGAGTTTGGCACCAACAATGGAGGTTTCGCGCCAAATTATCGCTTTTTGTTTTGAGTATAGTTTAAAAATTGGATTTTTGCATACATGAAACATATAACGACGGAGTTAACAAAGGAACAAGACGTGTGAACTCCAAAGGTAGAAAGAGGCCTTTGCCATAACGGCTACATAAAATAAAGAAAGATCAAACATTAAAACAACATGTCATAAGTAATTAATTAAAGTGCATACTTATAAAATGAAGAAATACAAATTAAAAACTTCTACTAAAATAAGCTTCTATGAATGAAATTGTATTAGGCATTATTACTAATTTCTATAATCCTGAAGATGCCACGGGTGCTGGTAGAGCATATGTAGATTAATCTAGTTTTTGATTACGGAATAGTGCGATGTATTATTTTGCATGCTGGGTGCTCGCATCTGGTTTCTTGTGGCAATTGTAGGTAGTACAAGTGCTTGTTTCCGCAGTTATGAGTTAACAGATCCGGGGGTCAGTGGAGGGTGTAGGGCCCGGTGGTGGGCGAACCCTTATTGAAAGCTTGAGTTCTACTATTTCTTCTCGCTCCATCATCAGATCCTGATTTAAATTAAGAACCTCTCTCTTTTAAGGTGGTAAAAATTTTTTCGTGCAAGAAAGATACATCCAGAAAGATATAATTGCTTCCTTAACGTGTTCTATTTTCCATTATACCCATAAAATTGTACATTAAGGCCTAAATAAAATTATGGCTTATATCGCAATATAATGTTAAAGTAACCGTCTCACGTACGGGTATAATTTTATCGTTAACATAACACAATTGCTATCGACCCTTAACAGGTCCCGTATTTGCTATATTAAGGTGTGGTCACACTGACGCTGTCACATATTGTGTCATTCAACTATTGAATAAGCGCATAAGTTTTGCCGACTTATTTCATGTATTTATAACGAGATACAAAGTGTGGTTTTTAGATACATGTACATACATACATATAATCACGCCTGTATCCCTTACGGGGTAGGCAAAGCACCAAGGGCCGATAGGACCACATGGTATCACTTCTGACCAATTTTGTATTGGATATAGGTTGATAAACAAGACTTCTTTGTAATTTATAGTAATAAACTATTTATTTCAATTACACACACGTTGCATAGTAAGTAAAAACTCTGACAGATAAAAAGGCGCTGAACAGAAACAGTTGGAAAATTTTTATCCAATATTTTGATGGTATAGTTGAGATGTACAAGTTCGGTTAGTAGTGACAGGTTGTCAACCCATCGCCTACAAAACACCAAGACCCTCTTGTCCCTCTACTGACAGTATGCCCGGGATGAGAAGCAGCTGTAGTATTATACTTTTTTATTTCACTCCCATGTTTCGCCAAAAAATGCGGCATGCAAATAAATATAACATCCATATGGTTTGGACATAAATGTGCAATGTGTTTAGAGCGGTGAGAAATAATTTATGTCTGTTTAAATGCCAATGGAGTCTGAGTTAATTTTATAACTGCTTATAATATTAGTGATCATATAAAAGAACGCATTTAAGAGAAGTTACGAGTACCATATCTTTTTGTAAATGTTTAATAACTCAGTTCACTTTTGAGTTAAGTACAAAAATTACGGAAAATAAAATCAAAATTGAATAAAATCTAAGCTTTCAGCTAACTATACCCATTTTTTTTCATATTGAAAAATATTATACAACTTTTAGTATTCACTAGCAATATAAATATAAAAAGTTATAACGTGTTTAACAGTTAGTAAACAGCTGAAGTCTATCGGCACCTTAATAGCGAGCTTATCCAAACGACGCAATAAATGTTAAACGCAATGATAAAAGGGTTGACGGTTTCTTTAGTAACCGGTTACTACTCAAATCTGAACCCAAATGGGCTTTAAAACTGTTAGTAGTAAGATATATATTTTTTTTATATTATTATAATCATATATTTCATGTAATATAATTCAACACATATTTTGTTAGTAGTTTCTTAATCTATGTTAGTAGTAATATTTATTCATTCCATACCATTATATTCGCTCTCGCATTATTGCACCATATGACAATGTTGCATGTACTCACAGTCAAACCTTCTGTCAAACATATTGAGGATGCTGTTGGGGCTAGCCCGGACCCGGCGCATCAGAGATGTGCACCTTTTCCGCATCATAATAATATTATTTACAATTAGGTCTAGTATTCCTTTGCTTATACAGCTGATGTATTTACCAGAACATCAGCTGCATCTACTTCCGTGCATGTCGTAAGAGTCGACTATGGAACTCGGGGGTATTCTCGTAGGCGAAGTGCTAGTAACTCGCCACTGGTCTTTTAAATCTTGCCACGCTATGGTAAACATGACTATAGGATCACTTCGTGATTCTGCAGTTATGGCTACCCATTTTTGGGATCACAGCCGAGTCTATGTATGGTTCCAAGCGATGGAATAACAATGAAAAACGGACACCTATTTATACTACCTGATACTATAAAGAGTAGATAAGCTCACCTGTTACCTCGAGTTTTTAGTTGGTGAAAATGTGTATAATTTACACACTTCTGCCCCACCCATTTCGGCATATTATCTATGTATGTTATAAAGTGGTAATGTTTGTGTTTTTGTAAGATTTACAGTACTAATTTACTTTTTTGTGATGTAATAGATTTTTTTTTATGTGAAAGTGCTGTGCTAGCCTATAAAAGACATCTATAAGAGGCATCAGACCGGGGGCAATTCTTGGAATTTTTTGAGCTGAAACCAAACTACTAACGAACCGTTTACGAAATGCAGTGCGAAGCAATATATACTTACCGTTTGGGTATTAAGGTATATTTTAGCATGCAACGATCGCGAGTATGACAGAATTTTATTGAAATATAATAAATATCAGTCTCGTGCTGTAATGTGTCTAATTACGTGACCATAAAGTAATTATTGCTTTGTTCTGAGCGTCTACAACGGTTCCTTTTCGGCTTCGTTGGACTCAAGACTTTTCCAGAATTGGCCCCGGACCATTTTATTTTATTTTATTATTTTCATGAGACACAAACAGTACTATTACACAAATATATTTACAATACATAAGTAACACATACACCAGCAAAGTGTCTACCAATAAAAACACATAAAAAACATTGAAGCTCCAACCAAACACATCACACTGAATCTATGAAACCCCCACAATCAACATTGATCAAGGGCCGCAATGATTTTACTTTTATAAATATTACATTTTGTATTAAACAAATCAATGCCCTTGAAACGCCGATTGTAGGAGTCACACGATCGATAAATAAAAGTATTTCGCATATATTTGGTCTTAGTGAGCGGCACATTAAACAACGTATTTATGCGCGATCCCAGTCTGGGACATCTAAAACCCACATTACCGAGAAGAAACGGAGAATCTATAGTAGTATGTATAACCTTATACAAAAACATCTGATCTCTCACTGCACGACGATCAGAGAGAGTCATTAATTTTGGCATTGGCTGATTAAGTCTTTGGCTTTTATATCGAAGATGTTTTAGAAATTTTGTCTGGATTGACTCGATCTCGTCTATATGAACATCGTAGTGCGGGTTCCATACAGTTGACGCATATTCCAAAACTGATCTCACATATGATTGGAATAAAAGGATCAATGTTGAACAAAGTTTAAACTCTTTTGCTGTTCTCAAAATGAAACCGAGCATACGGTAGGCTCTCGCTCTTACTGTATTTATATGTGTTGTAAACGTTAATTCACAATCCAAGTACACACCCAGATCCCTCACCTCGTAAACCCGACTGACATGTATGTTATTGATATAATATTTATATAAAACAGTATTTTTTTTACGAGAAAAGGATATAATATTGCATTTTTTCGCATTAAGGAATAACCCATTGTGGTTGCAGTATACATGAAGCATATCCAAATCCTTCTGTAAAAGCTCACAATCAACAAGAGTTTTAATGATGCGAAAAATTTTCATGTCATCTGCATAGAGCAATATATTTGAATTATTGAACACTGTGTGAATATCATTAATAAATAGATTAAAAAGAAGGGGCCCGAGGTGAGAGCCCTGGGGCACACCAGATGTGACTGGTACAAATGAAGAGCAATGACCTTTAACCGTAACTGCCTGACTTCGCTCTCTAAGATAGGAAGCTAACCATCTCAACAAGTCACCGTGTATACCCATAGTCTCAAGCTTGAGAATCAATAAATTATGTGAAATCTTATCGAACGCCTTGGAATAATCAGTGTAAACGACGTCCATTTGCGAACCAGAGTCCATAGCACTACCCACATGGTGTACAAACTCACATAAATTTGACTCAACAGATTTTTTATTTATAAAACCGTGCTGTTGATTAATTAGCAATGGTTTTAATATAGGAAAAATTCTATCATAAATAATTTTCTCAAACAGCTTGGCAATAGTGTTAAGCTTGGATATTGGTCTATAATTTTGAACATTATGCTTGTCACCTGACTTAAAAATTGGCACTACGTATGACTGCTTCCACGCCAAGGGCATAACTCCTGTCATCAGAGATAAATTAAACAGACTACAAACAGGGCTAGAGAGTGTTAGATTGCACTTTTTTAGAAATACTGGGTGTATGCCATCAGGACCACATCCTTTACTATCATCCAATTTCTTCAAATAGGTCTCAACTGTTTTACGCGTGATATGCAAAGAACTCAGAACTGGATCAATGCTGGGAGAGTTACAAACATTTAAATGTAGGTTTTGGTTCTGCTCATGGCCAATAGGCTCGAAAACAGAAGCGAAATAATCGTTAAAGAAGGAGCAAATGTCTTCACCACTAGACGAGGAGATGTTATTATAGTACATAGTGTCCGGAAAAGATGGTGAAGCCTTTTTAGATTTTATATAAGACCAAAACTGCTTACTATTACATTTAATTTTGCACTCAGAATCCCGCACGAATGCATCGTAGCAGTCAAGTTTAACGCGCTTCTCGCGCTGACGCAACAAAGAAAAGTTTTCGTAGTCACTTAATCTTCCGTATGTTTTCCATTTTCTGTGAAACTTTAACTTTTCCCTTACAATTTTGATTAAAGGTTTGGAAAACCAAGAAGGGCAGTGATTATTGGATTTAAGGGTCTTCGTGGGTATATATTCAGAAATGATAGTGGTGATTTTTTTATAAAAAATCTGTAGTGCTGTGAAAATGTCGTCCGCATCGTACAGGTCACTCCAGTCGACACTCCCCAATCCACTGTTTATCGCAACATAATCTGCGGCGTGAAACATGCGTACAGTGCGTGGCGCAGCGCGCATTGTCCGTGGCTTGACCGTGCTCATATATAACTCCAGAGCTGGGTGATCTCTGTTTTCAGGAACCAATGGGGTTTTGCTACGACTTACCTCGCATACAGCACTGCTTATAACCAGGTCCAATTGCCTCTTGTTGATATTCGGTATTTCATTATACTGTTTAAAGTTTGTAAATTCTAAAAAACTATAGACAGCCTGTACAGAGGGATCATTGCTATAAATATTAAGCAAACCGAAGTTTGACCATTCGGCGTGAGTTATGTTGAAATCGCCCACGATAAGATAAGTATCATTGGGATAACCTGCCACGATCTCCGACACGGTTTCGAAGAAAACATTATGACAGTTTCGTTGCAATCTACAATGTGGAAAATAACAACAGTAAATGTGAAGAACCAATGCGTCCGACGACGTCCCGAGAGCTAATGATACATTAATAACATCGGCAGCCGATCCATCAATTGGCAGGATAGAGAATGAACGTACCAATAAATCCCGCCGAACCGCAATCAGAACACCACCACCCATCGTATCACCACGCAACTCATAGTCACGATCACCTCTGTATACATTGTAGCTAGCATCAAACAGTTCGCAATCAAAAATACCTGGCAACAGCCACGTTTCACTTAAGCATATGACATCGAAATCCGATTGCAACAAGTTACGGAAGAAAATTCCTGTTTTTGTACGCAAGCCCTGGACATTCTGGTAGTACACAGACAGTTTTTTAGTTACCATTGATATAGCAAATATAGTTCACATATAACCCTGAACATACAAGCAAGATCGAGAAAGTCAGGAATATAGAAATTAAAATTTAATATTAGATAATAATTACAACTTAAACAAACATCTCCAATTAGTGCATCATCATGCCAAAATGATATAAAAGAATAAGTAGCCAAGCGCTCCAAGTGATCATTTTTAACCGAAACATAGCCAACACCTAGACAAGATATAGCGACAGTACATACAACAAAAACACAGGTACATACAAGAATAGATTTTAAAAGATACATAGATAAATATAATTGACTTAAATTAATTCTTATTTCATCTTGTTTAAATCATTATTGGTACAAATATGTAGAACTGGACTAGTGTCCGACTGACGAACCATGATTGCACAATTTTTTACCCAAACATACTTATAGTTCTTTTCCTTGGCCATGGTTTTCGCTTGATGCAGAAGTACCTTGTTAGAGCTGGTCAAGTGATCATTACAGTATATACTGCCACTAGTACCAGTCGCAAATCCGATGTCGCTAGCAGACAGCTTAAGCTTTCTAACGTGCATTAGAAAATCATCTTTTTTATAACGTGCCAGAAAGCGCACAATGATAGGTTTAGTCTTTTTACTGTCGTTTTTCTTTGGAGCAACCCTAGTTATAAAGTCTATATCAGTGGAGATGTTTATAGGAAAATCAGCGTGATCAGCTATGTTTTTAAAAATGTTTAAGAGATTCTCCCCCTTTCTTTCAGGTATTCCGATTATCTCGATATTCGATCTTCTGGCCCACTGATCTCGATTATTATTTTCCGTCTCCACGCTACGCGCTGAAGTCTTTAATGCTCCAATTTCCAACGACAAAGAAGAAAAAGGCTTAATCTCCTTCTCAATCTTATCGGTCCGCTTTGCCAGATCGTCTAACTTCCCACTCGTGAAATTTATAGATTCCTTCATGCTAGATATTTCTTCTCTTATTTTTATTCTTAGTTTTTATTATTATTCATTCTTAGTTTTTATTATGTACATATGTACGTATATGTTGCTGGCATGCCATAAATAAATAAATGAGTTCATTGTCCATGTCTTCGTACTTCCAAATCATTGGACATCCTCAAATTCTCTTTACTTAGTTTGGCCACAATAAGTCTTCTTCATTTATTTTTCTCTATTGCGTGCATTGAATAAGAATGCGAGCGATAAGGAAAGAGCTACACGTACCATATTTGGGAACGTGCCAAGAAAACTATGGTTAAGATTATCCAGTTTTATCCTATATTGTGATCCACTTACGTAATTGTATATTAATATATGTGGCAACGTTTTCAATCAACATGTTGTCTTTGTCTGTCACTACATTATTTGATAGAGGCAGCACAGGCTTATGTTATTAATGGCACATTGTTATGATGATCCGATGAGAGAGTTGCTTCTGTTGACGTTAGTATATCTGCTTACAGGATTACGATATTAGTTCTTATTTTCACCACCAGATCAGATAACTTTGTGGCTATCATATATATTGGATTAATAATAATTAGGTACAACAATGGCCTCTACATCTTGGCTATGGCACTAATCACGCTTTTCTAAGGTCCAATCCTCTATTTCCTATTTAGTAAATGCAATGCAATAGCTGAAATAGTGCAATATTCGCTTATTGCTTGTAAATTTCGTATTACGTAACAGCAATATCAAAGGAATTTGACCTTTTAATGCGAATATTGTACAATTTTCTTTGTTGCATTGCATTGTTTTTGCAAAATACGTAATTAGCCTAAGAGATACAAAATAATTATGATGACTACTAACATTTATTTTCTTTGTTTCAGAATCTTAAGAATCAAATCATGACAACGAACGTTTGGGTAGAACAGGTGAGTTTTTTTAAAGCAAGTTTATGTACCAGGGTATCATAACTACAAAGCTGTTTTATTCCTTAAAAGCTGACGTCCAGTCAACAATAGATCCGTAGAAAAGACGTTACTAAGTCGTCAGAAATAAACAGGATGTGTCCTACTCCCTTCCGACCATTACTTTGACAAATAGTCTCTATCCGAAGGGTGTGACGTGTCGACTTAGAGCAGGATGGAAGACGGCCGTCTCTCTTCCGCGACCCTGTCTGTCATGAACAGTGACAAATAGAACGACATCGGTTTTTGTTTACGTTTTCCCTAAGGAAAGGGAGGTTATTGAAAACATATTCATTTTTTAACGTAACAGATAAATGTCTAGATTGGTAGTATTATGTTAGATAAGGAAAAATCAAAACATAGCCAATAACGGCAGACTGTCATTCAAGTATTGATATGACTAAGGTACATTTCTCTTAATTACATTGTCACTCAATTGGATTCTAAAAAACAAAACTATTGGGATTCACTTTCAATCCAAAAGCTTTTTTCCAATGGTCCGATAGCCTGTTTATGGGATGAATTTGATTCTGTCTTTCTCTAAACCTTGATCAAAATAGAGACAACATCAACCTTATCATTCAGAAAGGATATCTGCCCATAAGAAAATCGGCACTGAATCATTTAAAAACAGACAGAAAGCTGAATAGCTACCGCATTAACATAAAATCCTTTGCCGGTAACTCTTGACGGGCATTTAAACTGATAAATGGTGGTAGTGTAGGAGCTAATGGTAGTAGTGTAGGAGCTAATGGTAGCTAATCTGAGGTGTTAGTCAACACGTCTCTCTTCAGCTTATGATATATCTGTATGGAGTATACTGTAGTGTCAAGACACTACAACAAGTACACAGGTGTACAATTATAATTATAACATAGTATAAAACAAAGTTGCTTGCCGCTGTCTGTCCGTCCCTATGTATGCTTAGATCTTTCAAACTAGGGAACGGTTTTTGGTTCGGTTTTTTTAATAGAGAGAGTGATTCAAGAGGAAGGTACATATGTATAGTATCAGTATTGTATCCGTGTAAAGCCGGGGCGGGTCGCTAGTAAAAATAAGAATATATTTGCTGTGTGATATAATTATGCATGTTATTATTCGCCACTGCACCTGTGTTTTAGATGTTTTTCCAGTAACTATTTCAACATGCCCCCTAGCATGACCACGCATCGTGGATATCGTATCGTACGATATCGTAGCGTCACTATACAAAATTTAACATGGTGGCTATATTGACGGCCGATTGGTGTAACAGGTAGTGACCCTGCCTACGACGCTATAGGCCCTGGGTTCGAATCCCGGTAGATGCAAACATTGATATGATGAATATCGATGTTTGTTTCCGAGTCATGGATGTTTCTATACTTATCTATGTATTTATATACCGTTGCTTAGTACCCACGACACAAGACGTTAGGGATCTTAATGTGGGACTAGGTTAATGTGTTGTGTAGTGTGTGAATATTTATTATTATTTATCGTATTTTGTCAGGCTAAATGTCGATAAATCGGTTTATCGTATCGACTTTCGCAGGTTATGCTACGGCTATGCTGATATGCTCACCAACATATGTATAAATGACTATACTAAAGATACTTATGTCTACATCTTTACTTATAGCGATGAAAAACTTAATATTAAATTTGAGTTAGTCCAAATGTCTGGCAGATGGGTATTACTTTACAGACTCTTCTAGCAATTTAAAGATGGACTTTACTGAACTTTGTGAATAAAATAAAGTTTTTCCAAGTTAGGTTACGTCTTTACTGGGAGCCTGGTAACGTACCCTTGTAAGTTTAAGTACCTACTAGCTCGACTACTCCACTCGATATAACTGTCTATACAAATATCTGAAAAACAAAAAAGCTGATATTTGTAAAGCTGATATCAGCAGCTCTTTTGTTTTGTTAAGTATTACAAAATGCACACGAAGCTCAATTATTGAAATATTATTATATTTCCCAAATTTCTTTATAAAATCAATAACCATAATTCGATATCATAATATATATACATATAGCTACATGCAGTCACGCCCATTATCCCCAACCAGAGGTTGGGCAAAAATGTGCAATTTACACACGCACTTTTCACCAGTTGGCCTATCAAGATGGTAAGAGGTGAGCCTACCGCCGCATTACGGGCACAAATAAACAATCTAGCGACCGTTAACGAATTCACGGAAATGTTTCCGTGCCATTCCGAATAGGTATTAAAAGCTACCCTAATATATACAGGATGTTTTTTCGTTGCCACCCTTAACGAAGGGTACGTACTCTATACATCAAATAAAGTAAGTTTATGCAAAAAAATGCTGGGAAACGGTGTAAATTTTTATGATTTTTTTTTTATTTACTTGATCGGGCGAAAGTTATAGTGTGCAGTGTTTATGCTAGTTTTTTCATAGACAGATATTAATTATTTCTCGTGAAAAAAATCTTGTTACGCGCGTTATGTGCATTTATGCAGAAAAACGCAGTCTATTTACTCAACTTTGGACCCTAATATCTTGGGAACTAGACACTTCCCAGGTATGCTTCCATGGAGAAAAATGATAGTGATGATGAGGAGATTTAATAGTTTTCGGGAACGTTGACGACCATAAATCACCCTGTATAACGAAAATACAGTATCAAAAAACAGTTCATTTTAGGATATTCCTGGCGAGATCGCCTTAACCGCTATGCAAGATAAACTAGTACGCTTGCAATCTAAACTTAGTAACATTAGAGATTAATTTTGCAACACGAACAAGTCAAGAAACTCCGAGAAATGGTGTATGTTCTCAAACTTCGTAGATTAACTCACAGATAGAAAGCAACTAGTGTGAATAGAAATTTCATAATCAAAACAAAATTAAGATATTAGACGACCGATTGGTCTAGCAGGTAGTGACCCTGCCTACGATGCCGTAGGTCCTGGGTTCGAATCCCGGTAGGTGCAAACAATGATATAATGATTATTGATGTTTGTTTCCGAGTCATGGATTTTTCTATACTTATCTATGTCTTTATATACCGTTGCTTAGTACCCACGGCACAAAACCTTAGGGATCTTAGTATGGGACTATGTTAATGTGTTATGTAGTGAATATTTATTTATATTTATATATTGCCGAGTTAAATACAGGTACTTGCAGACGATATAGTTTTGATGGCTGAATCGCTGCAGGACCTACAAAAAATACTGTCTAGTCTCAATGCTGCCTCGAGGCGTGTGGGACTCGGGATGAACCTGGAAAAGACCAAGGTAATGTTCAATCGACACATCATCCCTGAGCCGATATCCGTCGAAGGTGTAGCCCTAGAAGTTGTTCAGAAGTATGTATACCTTGGGCAAATATTGCAGTTGGGTAAAGTCAACTTCGAGGGAGAAATCACCAGAAGAGTGCAGCTTGGGTGGGCAGCGTTTGGGAAGTAGCGTCATATCTTTGAGTCATCCTTGCCACAATACCTCAAGACCAAGGTGTTCGATCAGTGCGTTCTACCAGTCATGACTTACGGAACCGAGACGTGGAACCTGACGGTGGGGCTGGCTCACCGATTACATGTCACTCAGAGAGCTATGGAAAGATCAATGCTCGGAATCTCGCGAATGGACAAAGTCCGAAATGAGATTATCCGGCAGAAGACCAAAGTGACAGACATAGTCTCGAAATGTAGCAGACTGAAGTGGCAGTGGGCCGGCCACATCTGTCGTAAAACCAATGGACGGTGGAGTAAACGGGTTCTCGAATGGAGACCGTGCCTCGGCAAGCGTAGCGTTAGGCGCCCTCCGGCCAGATGGACCGATGACTTAAAGAGGACGGCTGGTAGTGACTGGATGGCAAAAACGGGAGATCGAGCCATGTGGCGTACACTGGGGGAGGCCTACGTCCAGCAGTGGACTGCGATAGGCTGACGATGATGATGATGATTATATTAAACCAAGCTACCTTAGGTTACGTTTTCCAAACCAGTTTGAAAATCAACCCCGTATCCCATATTCCAAAGGCTTCATAGCTAACAAGGGTGCATCATTAATGTAAATAAGCTAATATTATATTGCTAGTCAGTTATTTGAAGGAAAATGGTGGACAGAAGTGATTAATTTTCTTCGTAATTATAAAAGAGGATCCTTCGTTTATAATAATTTGCATTTTGTGCAATTTTGTGGTGAAAATTATATTTTGATTGGAATCTTTCACATAGAGTAAAACAATTTTATTTAGAACGTCGTCAACAAGCGTAGCATTTACTATGGACTACGAATTCCTAGCCGTGCTACGAATATTACTACGTCTTTTTAACGTGCGTTCTCTTGAATCTTCTTAAAACTGTATATTCAAGAGACTTCAATAACAAACATCGTATAAAATCATAATGAAAGTACATTATAACATATACCTGACAATATATACCGAAAATCGTACTGCGGTCAACAACTCGATGGTTTGCTGGAAGAAATCTCTTTCAGAGATAAGCACGCCTTTGTACATTTTCTTTCATAATTTCTGTCTGTATGTAATTGTATGTGTACAATAAAGAATAAGAAGTTATATGAATATAGCCCACTAATATAAAACCTATCTAAGAAATTCGAGATATAAAATCACAGATTTTTAAAATACTATTAAAAACTTGAAAAATAAACATGTGATTTCAGGTCTCAAATTTTAAAGATAGGTTCTATAGTGAGTGAGCTTCTCATATCGCATAACATAGCCCTTTTATTAGAGCCTGTACCAAATGAAAAGATACCTTTACACGCAAGATCACCTTAATTACATCGAGACGTTGACAAACAAAACAATCGGACCTTCAAATGGGTACTTTATTAACCAATATACTTGTATAGTCTGTTATATTATAACAATCTGGATATATTGGCGTATAAATAAATCGTAAAGTCGCTACCCGAGATCATAACATTTTTATTGTGGAAGCGAAGTTAGTTTGGAGACGAGAAGTTTTGTATCGTCTTGTTAAAGAACACCGGGGGTTGGGGCAGAAGTCAGTTTTGCCGATTATTTGGGTGTTGGTATTGATTTGGCTAGTTTTATACTGTTAAATATTGAAATTATCCGGGATAAAAATATTTTCACGGGATAGAAAGTATCCTATGACCGTCTCCTGATTCTAAGTAGGAATTTTTTGCCAAATCTGTACAGCCGTTCTTGAGTTTTAAATAGTGAAACTAACACGACTTTCTTTTAAATATATAGATTGTGGATACAAGCGTACAGACGTAATAAACATAACAAACATATATCATAGATGCGGCAATGTGTTCCCGAAATGGGGTAGCCAGAACTGCAGAATCATAAAGGAGATTTCAAAGCCACGTTGAGCATTGCGGGATCAGATCGCAGCTTTCATACTATAGGGGCACAACTCGAAAAAAAAAGGTTATTTGGAAAATACGTTTAAGAGGTTTGCGTATTGATTAAAAATAAATAAATAAAATAAATATTCACACACTACACAACACATTAACCTAGTCCCACATTAAGATCCATAAGGTCTTGTGTCGTGGGTATTAAGCAACGGTATATAAATACATATATAAGTATAGAAACATCCATGACTAAGAAACAAACATCGATATTCATCATATCAATGTTTGCACCTACCGGGATTCGAACCCAGGACCTATAGCGTCGCAGGCAGGGTCACTACCTACTAGACCAATCGGCCGTCAATTCTGTACCGGTATATTATAAAAACTCGAAATCACAAATTTATCGAAATGTGCCCCTATAGTATGAAAGCTGCGAGATGTTTGTAATCAGTGACTACCTAGCTTATCGCCTGAGAGAATGCCCGAGTTCCTTTGTCGGGTTAGGGGACATCTGGTCCCAGTCTTAAACTGGGACCAGGGACGAGTTTGTTCTTTTCGGAATGAAATGCAGCTGATCTATTAGAATAAATAGTACAGCTTTAGCTATAGATATGCGAGAAAAGGATAACAGATAGATAAGGCTTTTACATTTACTACTACTACAAGTACAAATTATTTTTTCCTAACGGATTCTTCGTGAATTCGTCCAAATGAATAATATACATATAGATACTAGGTAGTCTATGTGCAAATGATGTTAACCTTTAACTGACGTCGTGATTCTTTTGTCACGCTATCTGCGACGTGTGGTCTGGGACACCGCTATAATATTTTGTCAAAAAATAATTAAGTATTGAGTATTAATATATTTTTTGGTGAACTTATAGTATGACAATTTAAAATAACCAGAAACCGTGTGAAATCAACATTTAATTAATATTCAATTAATATTATATAATATTTCAAACATTTGGAGTCGTAAATTTACTGATTGAACGCTTGATATTAAAAATACCTACCTATCTAAATTGAAAATCTTAGAAGATACAACAAACATGTGTACTCAACTAGATTTAAAGGTACTAAGACGCTCGGCACATGGGAGTAAGTAGAAAATAAAAATCTAGACGTTTCGAAAACTGCAGCGGTGTGTGAGACCGCACGACGTCGGTTAAAGCTGACTATCAAACCTGAGGACTAATGATTGCGATCACAGGCACTATGAACAGGCCCAGTGCATGTCGTAAGAGTTTACTAAGCAACTCAGGGGCGTTCTCTCAGGCGATGAATTAGCAACGTCACTAATCGTCGTATCATAATGTAACGATCGCGCTATATCTTCTACATATGAACGAAGTCGGGCTGACCAAGTAGTATTACCATAGAGGAATAAGATGTAGACATAGAGTGCTAATGTCATACTAACAGTTTCGATGCACCATTAGACTTTTCAGTGCCTCACAATTCCAGTCCTCGACACTTAGATTGCATTACTATACGTTACAATATATTTGTAATGTAGTACATTACTATACATTACAACAATAGAATCTAAGTATCAAGGACTGGAATTGTGAGGCACCGAAAAGTCTAATGGTGCATCGAAACAGTTAGTATGACATTAGCACTCTATGACATGTTATTCCTCTATGATATTACTAGTCATTAGAATAACAAAAACAGTAAACAACGAGTCACTGTAATTATGCAAAGCTGTCGTAAATATATTTTATCGCAGCCATTCAACCGTTCAAATCTAGTTTGCTCTAATTTACACACCGCATAAATTAAAGTTTGTATTTTGTAAACAACTGTTGTTTTCCTAAATTGGTAAGAGTTGACTTTTACTATTTTCATCCGACAGAACTAAAAAGGAGGGTAATGGTTATAGTAGTATTTATGTATATTTGTTCCAATAGAAGGTGTTCTGTTTAATTGTTTATGTAAAAATCCTAAGTGTGTTAAATATCATAAATATGAAAGTATATTTGTTTGCTTAACCAATCTTTTCGAAATTTTGCATAATATCTCGTAATATAGGAGTACGGAGAAGGCTACAAGGAGTGAAGGTTCTGTGGGGTAAGCACGAACCTCTCGATAGTCCGTAGCGCTAGCGTCAAATTATCAAATCACATAGATTTTGCTAGCGAGTCGCCGCGTAAAAAGGTTCGTGCTTACCCCACTGTAGTCCAAGCGTACGAAGTAGCGGACAAAAGCTAAAATAAATACCTATTGTTCATACTTCAAAGATGTTTGTTGTTACTCTTTCACAAAAACTACCAAACTGATTTTGGTGAGACTTTGTAGAACTTTGGAAAACCATTGTATTGGCTATGCAACAGATGTGACCAGCCTACTTTTATTAAACCTTAGTTAGCGTTAGAATAAATAATATGTGTTAAGCACTTTATCTTATTATGCTGTTGTTATCCTATCCTATATAGAGATTATTAATATTCGCTGGGAATACGTCATCTTTGTATGTATATCGCGCAATATTGCTATGTTGCAGGCAAAGTGTAAAAGAGTTAATTTACTTAAAATGTCGCCTCTTTCGCGACCATAGACCTTCACGGCTGTGACACATCCCATTCTGCTAACATCAATTGAAACTTTAGACATACTTGTATTCAGCATTAGAATAACACATTTATAAAGTTTACACAGACCAGTCTGCTTACATATTATATTTAAAACTTAACAATATAAATATTATTTTACTCTTTTCCAACAAAGTGTCCACTGTTCAACAGTTATGAGAAATATATAAGAACGTGACGTACTCGTATACATAACAGAATCGGATATTGTGAGAATAAGGAAAAAAAGTTATTAAAGTTGATTTGATTAAGAATTTTTAGCTTCCGGAAAATTGTGTTTACATTTCATTTTGTAATTACTCCCATATTCTTTCTTTCATTTCGAAACTCACCTAAATACTTCTATAGCCATGGAAAATTTCTATTTAAACTTCCAAATGAGATTGCGAATTATACAATGTCAAAATTAAATGTTTAATTACTTCGTTCATTTTCTATTTTTAAGTGGACGTATGTTTAAAAACAGTGTTTCTTAAACTGTGTGCGGACTCTTGGCCATCGTTTTTATGACAAGCAACAATATTAGAAATATTTTGTAGTAAAATAAAAAATAAAATTGCCTTTTATTTATACAAAATTGTATTACATAAATAAATAAAAAAATAATAATAATAAAGTGGGGTTAATGATATAACAATAATAATATTAAATCAAAATTATAAATTCATGCATAGTTAATTTGTCTATTTTTGGGCCCCTCCTCGGGTGAAGGATTGTTTGTAGTACTAAAACATTATTCCTGTGTTTTTATCAATTGTTTTTTACTGCGTTATTCCTTGTTTTTTTAATAAATATTGTACTTAATTTACTAAGGGTCCGCGGACTGGAAAAGGTTAGGAAAAGCTTCTTGAACTAAAACCATCATAGTTCCGTTCTAACTGCCCAGGCATATACTGAAACGTCGATATTCACAATATGTAGGCCACACAAACTGTGAATGAAAAAAGCGCGAACTGCCAGTTACTAGGGGCGGATGTTCAAAAACGTGTTAACTGGCTTAGCTGTACACAGAGTAAATAAATTCAGTGAACCTAATTTATTTTGTGTCCTTAGTTCTACGTGTAAACTGCGAAAATAGTCTAAATTTAAAAATAAAGACTCAAATTGTATATATTTAAATCCGTATGATTTTTCAAAGAAATGTCATTTAAATTAGTGGCAGTTTAATTGTATTTATGAGAGAGAATAGAAGAGAATTTCAATTAAGAAGTTTACTTACTTAAAAATATAAATCAAAAAATTACATACAACAATCTGGCGTAAAAACATATTTTTCTTCACATCCTATCATTATTTTATTAAAATTTAAATCGACAGTTAACAGTCTGCCACATTTTTAGGCTGTACGTCAACGGACGATGATAAATGGCGTCTGGTTCGGATGGCCGGCAAAAACTATATTGTCTGCGATACATCGCCGAACTGAGATTATAATAAAATAGCCTTCATATTTACTAATATTTAAGCAAGTCTAGTTACGTTTTTCGTTTTAAAAAGTTATATGATGTGAAGACGTTTTTTTGTATGCATTTTACAAATGTAAAGTTGTATCCCGTAGTTCTGGCTTCCCTATTTTATAAGCTTTTATTTAGTTTCACTCCTGTCCCGTTGACTGTAACCAAATCTTGCAAGTTAAATTTGATCCACTTCCCGATTTCCGATTGAGACGAAATATTGTATACATGTATAAATCGGATAACAATGCAATATTATTATGACATAGACCTGATCTAATAATAGAGCTGGAAGCTGGCCATAGGAACTCCGTAATTAAACGACGCAACCCTATCGTGTTTGGGCTCGTTTGTTTGATCAGTTCATTTTATTAACAAATAATAAAAGCTTGTTTTAAAAAAAGGCTTTTAAATTGAAGCTTTTAAGAATACATCCGTGAGTATACGTTTCATTATTTCCTTTAGACGCAAATTGTCAAATTCACAAATTGTCAAGCGATCGCAATCAGTCAATTTCGCAAATTATCAAGTTCGCAAACTGGAAAATTCAGATTTGCAAATTGCCAAATTCGAAATGGACATGCGGTTATCTATTTTAAAAGCCCCAATATCAGCATTAATGCTGATTGACCGTACAAAGATATAAATTGTGTTTTAATTTTCAATTTTTATGGGTACATAGATAGTTTGTCATTAACCTAATTTTAGGTATTCGCTTATACGATAAGTCGAACTGGGATCTGCTGAATATTTTGTTTTCTTTATAAGAAATTAATAGGTAACTGACCACGGATATAATTAGATAAAGACATTCAATACAAAAAGATTGGTTGAGTAAACGGTACCAATCTATTACCAATTAGCGAACAGCTAAGGAGTGGAATGCACTTCCTGCCGATGTATTTCCCGAGCACTATACTCGTAACATTGATCTCTTCAAAGCTAGAGTGAATAGGCACTTTCTAGGCAAACATGTACCACCCTAGGCTGCATCTTGCTTAACATCAGGCACGATGGCGGTCAAATGTTTGCCTAGCTAATTGTAAAAAAAAATCTGTTTAATTCTAATAGTATTTTGTCATTTGACTTTTTAATTAAATTCTTTGTAATTTTTTGTGAAAATATACATTATTCACATATTTTTCTTATAACAAAAGCTCTACCTAATGAAATGTTACACGTGTTCCATCTCAAAGTAACTTAATATTTTAACCCATTTATAGAATATGATTTTATTAGGTTTTATTTCAATTCCGATGAGCTAAATACAACATGTATTGCATCTCAACTATCTGAGACTACCTTTTGCTCGCGACTTCGTCCATGTCGACCACAGAATGTGGCCTGTGTTCTACTCAGTTTTCCCAACTAATACCTATATAAAAAATTCAATAAAATTGGTTGAGTAAATAAAACGTGTGGAGGTAACAAACAAACAAACCTACTTTCGCATTTATAATATTATTTGGGATTAGCTGGTCATGGATATATCAGTAACAGCACGTTGTAAGATATGTAGTAAATACTTGCTAACATTTAAGGTTACTTTTGCAGATGCTCTCAAACTTTGCAAATAATTTTTTTCCTGGGATTCTGGTGCGAGAGCCGTGCCCGCCATGTTTGTTACACAACAATCTCGCGCATTTCACTCGCTGTAGTTAAGCACTTGTCCCACCGCCAACGATAAACGAGAGCTAGCTAAGCAACCAGCCCCCAATTCCCTAAAATTTTTAAGTTGGAACGAAGCCAAACCGGAGCCGTTGTGGAAATGCACAGTACAAAGCAATAACCACTTTACGGTGAAAAAATTAGATACATTTCAGCACATCACAGATATGTTTCACAGTTCAGATTGCAATATGTACCTTATACAATTTCATCACTTTGTTTTTATATTTTTTTATGGTTTTCGGAAAACCAACCACTGTGCACTTGGTGTAAGAACTATATACAAACCAAAGTACAAAATCATACCATTTTCCTGTCATAAATTACATACAATTTTATTGAACCAACAAATGACTAACATGGTCTAAATTGCCATTTTTGACACATTGTTCAAGTTTTTACTAGTAAAATAATGGCATATCAATAATGGCATTCAATGTTCAAGAATATACCATCATCATGTAAATGGGGTTTTATTCGCTTCCTCGCTGACGGTGAGACAACTGTCTGATACAACAATCCTGCGAATTTCACTGTATTCTGTAGTTACCTACACTGTAGATAATTCCTCCAAGTTATTCCGTTAATTCGTTGTTCATTGTTTTGCGCAAAACAACACTCCGCCGCTTTTCGCCCTGAATGCGGTGTTTGTCTGTGATTTTTTTGGTTTCATTTTGCGACTATCGAAGCTGAGATTGTGTTTGTTCATTAAAATTGTTTACTAAATCTCTATGGAAAACAGAATATATATTGAACAGACCCCACACAGTCAGTATGGATGTTTACATAATTGCATTCACTTATAGACATCATATTTTAAGTCCACTAGAAAAGGAGATCCCAAATTTCCCACGGGGACGGGAAATACCAAAAGTTCCAAAGTTGCACGAAGATGAAGTCGTGGGTATATACTATTTACTATATATCGTGGACGGTCTCTAGTAATATATCAAAGCCCATTATGTAGGTCTATCGTACATCTGCTCGCAATTACCAACTCTGTTACAAAATTAATTTTACTCGTAATTTTAAATTCTATTTCTAACTCGTACCGTATACGGTATCGTTAATAAACATAATTAAATTACTTGATAATGAATCGTAAACTCGAAACTCATTTTCAAGCTCCTATTATAAACAATTACTTAACTGTTCACAGAAACCAATCTTATTACATTGGGTTGGTGCGTTTATTTTAGATTGTTTTGATAAGCAGAAGAAATAGCTTGGCTGAGTCGAGATAAAGCTCGGAAAACTCGAATTTGTAATAGGGACTTCAAAACTCGAGATACTCCACAATAAATGTAATAGGTAATTTATTGATGGACAAGATCCTTTATATAGAGAAATAAATCCATAGGATAGGTAGATAGATAAAGCTACATGCTAAAATGAATGATGATTTGATTGAACTTAGTTGTAAACTAAAAATCTGAACTGTTTTGTAAATATTATATTACCAAATATCAAAATTGCTAAGAATTAACTAAACATATTGACATGAATTATATAGAAAGATATTGCATAGTCAATTATGTTAAACTTGACTAAGAAAGAAGGTCTGGCACTCCGTAGCTTGACTCAATTCTACGTTACCAGCATATTGCGATGTAAGTTTATATTACCAGAGTACACAGTTGTAAACGTAAATTAAAACGTAATTTAAAAGAGATGGTAAAATTCGTCATATGAGTTAAGTGACCCAAAAGCTCAGTTGGTAGAGCGATGCACGGAATGCGAGTGGTCGTGAGTTCAAATCTCACTCGATAAAAAAAAATATTTAAAAACACAGTTGTTATAAATTAGGGTAACTAGAACTGCAAGATCACGAAAACATCCTACAGACACGTTTGAGGTGCTGCTGAGGTGTGCTAGGTATAAAAGAGCAGTGTTAAGTCGTTAGCCACACTATAGCATCACCTAAGAGAACGCCCCTAGAGAATGCTACTTAGACGACCCAGGCGACATAAACGGATGGAGATGCAGCTAATACATTCTAGTGAAGCCGTGGATCAACACAGTACTACGTACGTACAACCGTAGCCCATCAGACGCTCGCAAATAAAACTTACTCTAGGCAAAATTACATTTCTCTAAACTCAATTACGAAAGCAGAAATTGGGGCTGTGTAGTACATAGGCTGCCTTAATTCCTCGCCGTCGAACAAAGGTGCGTACTTAATTGAATTTTGCAGTGGAATGTAAGAGTGATTCGTGGTGATTTTGATCACACTGTAGCGATACGATTTTTTTAATTATAGATACCATCTAGGGAAATCTTACAGTGGATATAATTAAGACTACTGGAAGATAATTAATAAAAGAGTAGTTGTAATTTAAATTAATGATGCAGGTAGGAGAGGACAATCTTTATGTACTCGTACTTAAAATAGATTGAGTAACCGTAAGCTATATACGTATATAAAATGGAGTAACACCAATTGCCAGATTATTTTAATGTCATTTGACAGTGACAAGTTAGATCTCATTGCCTCAGGGGAATGGCCGTATTCCTCGGTCGACTCTTAAGACATGTACGGGAGGATATTACAGCTGATGTAATCAAGTGAAGCCCCGCGTCAAACTTCTTTCTGTTCAACTGTATCATACCTATAATGGTATAAGTAACATAGTGTAAAAATTTCATTACTTATGAGTTATGACATACCATTCCCATATAATTATTAAATATTTTTAAGAAATGAAAAAAAAATTCACCCGATTGGGACTCGAACCCACGACCTCACGCATTCCGTGCTGTGCTCTAACCAACTAATTATCTCTGCGTGTACTATAAGTTGTGTTCCATATACGTACAACTACTTATCATTCGCTCCAAAGATCAATTTTACGTTACTCCAAAACGAAAATAAAATCAAAGCATTTTTCCTGCGGCTCGGAAACTTCATACAAAAGCAATATTAAACAAGTTTCCTTTGGGAAATCAGATCGATATTTACTTTGGACGCAAAAGAAATCTTAAAAATAACTTGTTACGCTACCTAAGAACCATACAAGCCATCTGGTATGCTCGTGGTAAATAAAAATAATGTTTTAGTTTGTGAATGTTAGGTATTCTGTTCATTTAATATTTTGTTATATTGATTAAGATGTTATCCCCTAATAAAAAATATAAATAAAGTTAATTATATATAGCAGCTAACTTTTCTACGTCTAACAATTTATTTAACAAAGAGAACAATTTTTAAAAAATAATAATACTTTTTATCATCTATTATCAGTAAATCACAACCTCTTTCACATCTTTTCCTCTAGCAAAATTATTCGTTTTCCAATAAAAACTTCAATAAATTCATTGCATTTCAAGATCCTTTATTTGAAACTTCTCCGACAATAGTGAACTAATCGGAACTAATAAAGAACTAAAGCCTAAGATGAGCTCAGTGAAAAATGTACTAGTGAATTTTCTAAGTTCTGTGGTCCGTTACGTAATAAGGCCCGCAATTTCCGACGCCCAGCTGGCTTTTATTTGACCTTATAGACGATTTCTAGAGGAATCTTCGGGTAATTAAGTGTGATTTAGGTAAGGGAGTGCTCTCAAATTCGTGTATTTCCATTGTTTAGTTACAAAACGTTTTAACTAGAAATCCTATTTGGGTTAATGTTGCTTAAATTATTTTTTCAAAAAATATAGTTATATTTGTAATAATTATTATTATGCTTCTAAATAGTCCAATGTTTTCATATTTGTTGACCAGTCAGTGTGGATATTGATAATAAATTATTATAGATTTGGATGTGAATACAGATTTCGGAAAAAGTAGATTTGCATACAAATCAAATAAATCTGTACATTAGCGTATACGCGGCTATGTTTCTGCGGTGGCCAGAAAACTACGGGGTCAGGAAAGACATAGCGGGGCCAAGTGTATAAATATCAATATCTGTCTATTAAAATATATTTATTCTCACCACAATCCTGCACCTGCTAACCCCCTATGTATTTTGTCTCTCTTTAAGGTTATTGTGTTAAAGTACGAGTATTATAGGAATATTTCTATTGCAGGAATGGAACGACTACAAGCTAAAGTGGAACCCTGACGATTACGGTGGCGTCGACACTCTGCATGTGCCTTCTGAACACATTTGGTTGCCTGACATCGTACTTTATAATAAGTAAGTATTTGCACATTTATATACCTACATAGTACTACATAATACGTACAAAGATCACTGACATAGCTCAACGGTCCAGCAAGCTGAAGTGGCAATGGGCAGGGCACATAGCTCGAAGAACTGATGGCCGATGGAGTCGGAAAGTTCTAGAGTGGATACCACATATCGGCAAGTGCAGCGTGGGAAGGCCACCCGCGAGGTGGACGGACGACCTGGCCAAGATCGCGGGCGTCGGTTGGATGCAGGCTGCTTCCGAACGGTCGGAGTGGAGGTTGTTGGGGGAGGCCTATGTCCAACAGTGGACTTCTCAGGACTGTAAATGATGATCCCTACATAGTACACATTATGCAGTGTATAATAAAAGTATAATTTTATAAACCTAATATATCCACAAGATTTGAAACTAGAAATCACATGTTTATTTTCCCAGATAGTACTTATGGACAATTTCCAAACTTGAAAAATAAACATTATGATTTCGAGTCTTAAATTCTAGGGATAGGTTCTTTAATAGTGGTCATTTTTTATGATATTCGCTTGTCATACCCCTTTTAATATAAACTGTATACACAGTGCCTACACACGGTTGTGTATATGCAGTGTGTGTGTGTTTGTGTGTGTGCATGGAGTAGCCAGTACAAAGTAAAGTCACAGGGCACATCTACTACAACATGGCCACTATACGCATTCCCAAAGGCGCTGTTAAAAAGTGCCATCAATTCGGTCCAGTTCCAACTATCCTCGTACGACATATATCTCAGTACACTTAACCCAAAATCAATTTAAGACCTCGCCTTAACTTTCCTCTATCCCATTCGTTTCAATGAAACTTAACTTTTCTTTGCGAATACCTATAAACCGAGTTTTTATTAGACGGTCCCTTATCCCTCGTTTTTGGAAGGACCATTATTCTGCATTATCAGGACTCGGCAAGTTGGTAAGCAAGTTTGCTGTAACCAGGACAAATGCAAAAAGTGTTCAACTTTAATCCGGGTTCGTTGTTAGCCTTATCCGGAATCAAGAGAGATGGTTCTACCGGCTTTAACTGCAAGATGTTTG
The DNA here is from genome assembly GCA_014607495.2 of Carposina sasakii. Lineage (NCBI taxonomy): Eukaryota > Metazoa > Arthropoda > Insecta > Lepidoptera > Carposinidae > Carposina > Carposina sasakii. The sequence goes on from CP053163.1 coordinate 11,460,807, forward strand.
TATTAAAGCGATCTTTAAAGTGTGACCTAGGATTATTGGGTTTTATCTTCTAATATATAAAATTCTCGTGTCGCGGTGTTTGTTACCAAACTCCTCCGAAACGACTTGACCGATTTTTATGATATATATTCGGTAGGTAAAATAGGTCGTAAACTAGCGGAGCCGTGGGCAACAGCTAGTTTAATTTATAAATTCTCAATAAAACATACTAACAGGGGCAGACCAAGACGCAAATAGGCGGAACCACCTCAATAAGCTTCTGTCGGGATGGCCAGAATTAAAAAAAAAAACAGGAACATGTTAACTTTACTTTTGCTTACTAATTACACTGTCATTTCAGCCAGATAAAAATACATACAAATACAATGAGAGTAAGAATAGCAAAGATATTAGAATTAATTTTCCCTCATACACGTTCTGGTTTGTTATATTCGTCCTTGACCCATTTCCGGGAAAACATAGTGATCGTAAACCTCCCCCAACAATGTCTGTTGTTGTTCCAGAGCTCCTTCGTTTTCTATATCCCATTACTTTTTCCATAATTTACTTGTGTTTTTTTATGTTAGACAGTATAATGCCGCATTTATTTGTTTTATGCCAGAGGCGGACATCACTGTTGCTAAAGAAATGGTTAATGGATTATTATAGAAAGCTACCAACATTTGGTTTTTCTGATCTTTTGCTAAAAAAAAAACATTAAGCAAAGACAATTAAAAAATAATACGTAATTCAAAGTCATTAAAATAAAAACCATTAGTTATGATATAATTTTTTTTAAGTAAAGTATATTAGGAAAAAGACTCAAGCCTAAATATTTTTTGTTATTTTAAAGGTTTTAATGCTAAAAAAGTTGCCTTCACCTAATTGCACCTACCACATAAAGCATCAACATAATGCATCAACAGTCGCATTTCACCAGATAATCTTAATCTACACCCATCTTATTCCCTGGATTTAATTTTGAACTAAAACCTCTACGGACATTAGCACTAAATCTACCCCTAGTAGTACATTACCGCTATAATCTGGAACATTTTTCACATTCCAAAATCGATAGCTGGCATGAGTTCAAGATGTCTATTGGGGTCATCTCTTAACGGTAATTTTAAATTCAGTAAATTCATGTCATTAACGCCATGTGGCCTTTCTCGAATGACAAACGATAGATTATCTTCGACATGATTGCATTATTGAGATTGGCTGTGTCATCACAAAAATGTTTAAATATCATGTAAGCTAAACTTGCCTGATTCTAACAGATTCTTCTCTATGAATTTTGCTGTCAAAGACACGATTTAGCTATTAACAGGTTGCAATATTCATCTGTTAGGTTTTACTTCTATCTTAAATATCTTAGCGCTAAAGTTGATGCCCATACGATCACTATAGGAACATTTTTGCATTGCGTAGCGCCTTAAGGCCAAATATCCTGTAGCAGTTCAACAATGCACTCAAATACGAATCTGGAGAATCAGATTGTATCCGTAATTTCCTTTTTTATGTAGCGGTTTCTACGGTACTGCATCCGATACGTTGTATTTCCGTATCCGTTAGACATTAACATACTTTGTATTGGTTACATTAGTATCCGATTTCGAACTCAGATTCAATGTACAGTGGGTATCAATTTAAAACCATGATGAATCTAAATTCCTGTTTTTCTTCTTCTGATGATTATAATTAAGCTATATTTTACTTTAAGTATAATGTATAGTTATGTTCATGACCTGTCAGTGTAAATAAACTCGGAGTACTAACATTTTGAAGCTAGTATTTCAATTATAATAATAATAATTGTTTTTATTTCAGACTAAAAAACTTACGCTAATCCATATTGTGTTAGTATAAATAAAACGGAACTTATGGAAAAACTATGTTAGTATTAATTTTTATGCCGTAGATTATAATATCTAAGGTTCATTTTGGTTCGCTGCATTAGCGTGGAGAATGCGCCTGAAGTTGCCGAGGCAGAAGGCGCGATAACTGAGCTAAGCTAATCTAAATAGCATCAAAGCATCAAGGTACAACAGGCTTTATACAGTATGCAACGAAATGTATATTAAGCGAAATGATATAAAAATAGCCCACACCAAAGAACCTATCAAGAGAATGAAGTTTTATTTTAAATTAAATAGTAATTTTCGGTCATAGCCTAGTGGTTAAGGCATGCGCCTTTCAGGCGAAAGGCGTGGGTTAGATCCCAGTCACAGGTCTGTTCCATTGAATTTGTTTCATGTACGGATTTTAAAATTGACACTTAGCTATACTCGAGAAGGGTTGGCATCAGGCAGGCAGCCGGCTGTAAAACAAATGCCAATTCTTTGGCAATATCAGTTTCGAAAGAAACCATATTGGACCGACTCTGTATATAATGGGATAAGGGCAGGAAGATGACAAAATGAGTAATTTTGATAGGTTCTCTAAACATAGCGAATTATTTTCCTAGATTTTTTCTTAACACATCCTTTATTTTACATTCACTATGGGTGCGCCCACCACCGGGCCCTACACCCTCCACTGACCCTTAGTTAGTTAGATAGTGAATGTTTGAACTTCCGAATTGTAACGCCTAATACAATTTCATTTATAAAACTTTATTTTACATCCTGTATACGCGTATTATGTCGCCGGTGACAAGTTTTACAACTTTGTACCTATCGTTTTAGATAAAATGTTTTTTTGTTTCACCCCCGTTTATGTAACATGAACGCAAGATAAGGTTGTGAATTTAATATAAATACTTAAAAGAAATTTTCGGAGAAATGGGAGCTGTATTATTTTTAGAATAATGTATTTTTTATCCCCAAAAATTTAATTATTACTTGCTAAACCTTATAATAATATTTGGAAAGTCCTCAACTTTATTTATGTCCTAAATAGCATGCTTTCAAAATGGTACACCTATTGCCTAATAGGTACTACCTATTATACAGTTATACACCCCATATCTGACCGATCCTGTGAACGGTTACATTATACCTACCACTAAAGTAAGGATGTATGTGAAGTGTAATAAGCGATTTACTCTAAACTTAAGTAGGTGCCTATTGTGTATCAAAACATTTTTATTGACATCAAGATAAAAGCAGCCAATAAATAGAGATAGCTTATTATCATACTCGTATCATGAACATTTTATAGATCAATGATCAAATTGGTTTTTAATTCTGTTAACAAATAAGTTAAAAAATATAAACCAAATTTTTATGTTATATAACTAAAACAATTGTCCCCTATTTTGTATTTATCAGGAATATTTTCTAAATAACCGACTAGAGGATACTTTTTAATACACCTGTGACAAGCCTAAAAGCTCTCGCAGCGAATTAGGCGGCGACTTTATTTTTAATGGTACTACGTTAGGTTAATGGAAAGCAACGCGACCTATATTTTATGAGGCGTTTTAGACGTTGAAAAGTTGCTTATGACAACGCTTTTAGGCGTCAGCGTTGCTGTCTTACTCGATAAAGGCTCGAGCACACCGGATGCGTATGCGTGCACGTAAGCGTAGACGTACACGTACCTCTGAGTTTAAGGCTCGAGCACACCGGATACGTGTGCTTGCACGTAAGCGTAGACGTAAACGTACCTCTGAGTTGTAATGTATGGAACTGTATAGGCACGGGCAGACTGGATGCATATGCGTAGACGTAAGCATAGACGTCAAGCGGTAACAGTTCTATACATTAAACTCAGAGATACGTGTACGTCTACGCTTACGTGCACGCATACGCATCCGGTGTGCTCGAGCCTTTATTCATGCGATTATGGTGACGCTGGAACGGGACAAATAAGGATTGTAATACAGTTTATTTTGTTTATTTTATTGCAGTAAATAGGAGTAACCTCTTTCGTGATTTACGCTACAGCCGGTTTTCATGTTTTTATACAGAATACTATTGAAGTGTGTTGAATTTGGATGATTGAATAGAACAATTACTGTAATAGTGTGTTCAATGTGTAATACGTTTTGATTTTTTTTATTAAAAAAAAAATAAGACAGCATATCAAAATAATGAAATCTAGAAATAAGCAGCTTGTGCAAGTTGGCCTAAAAATACTTAATTCAATTCAAAATCGTTTATTCAACATGAAAGCATTAACAACTTTTTTGCTAATGGTCTTTTTATTAACTAACTTTTATACTGCATGGACTGCGGTAATTTAATAGAACGAGATTAATTTATTCATCCAATATCAATGGATTATTAAACATTCAATATCCATAATTTAAAATTACCTTTGGTGTAATAAATGAGTACAACAGCTTAGCTACTATAAATATAATGAATAATTGCATTATTGATTCATGATATTGATAATAATAACAACAACTTACCTCTGCAATCCAGTATCCTCACCGACTGTTCCTAATAGTCAACAGCTTTATATATTTTAGAATTATAATAATTAACTAGTTAATAATAATTACAACTCAATATTAGGTCAGTATTAGCGGTGAGTTGTGCCAAAGTGTAATTTCTATATATTGTTGTGTGCATGAATTGTATTCGCTCTGTTTCCATTTGTGGAGACCTGTTATTGGCCCGCTGGTTCTAGCTCTTATACTTTACTCTTTTGTATCGCTATCGGTCTTCCGAAAATTAAATGTCTATAGCACATATAGTAAACCATTGGTAAATTACACACACGATCACGATACGCTCGAGCCGAACGGCGGCGGTCAACTTGCGACTGGCGCTGACGGCTTGCTGAACCAGCTAAATGACAAGATGTGGGTAGTATTGAAATAACTACAACAAGACCGACCATATTTCGCATAAATCTCTACGGAGGACAAGTGTGTTCGCAAACACAGATGCACTCTCTATTCCGTTACTCTCATAGTCCGATGGGACGGAAAGCCGACACGACCAGAGAGAGATCAGGCGCAGGACCAACGTTTTACGTGCTTTCCGAGGCACGAGCTAAGTGACAATTTTGCAACATTAAAATCTGTACATGAAATAAATTTATTGGTACAGGCCAGTACTGGGATCGAACTTACGCCTCCTGCTTGGTTTTTACCACTGAGCTATCACCGCTTATATGTTTTTTCGTTGCCACCCTTAACGAAGGGTACGTACTCTATACATCAAATAAAGTAATTTTATGCCAAAAAATGCTGGGAAACGATGTAAATTTTTTTGATTTTTTTTTTTAATTACTTGATCGGGCGAAATTTATAGTGTCCAGTGTTTATGCTAGTTTTTTCATAGATATTAATTATTTCTCGTGAAAAAATCTTGCTACACGCGTCAATGTGCATTTATGCAGAAAAACACAGTCTATTTACTCAACTTTGGACCCTAATATTTTGTAGACCAGACACTTCCCAGGTATGCTTCCATGGAGAACAATGATCGTGATGATAAGGAAATTCCGTAGTTTTCGGGAACGTTGACGACCAAAAATCACCATGTATATATTTCGAAAATGAAGCATTATGAGTGTCATACAATAAAATAGGATGCACATTTTTCGAACACCATTTGATATTATGCATTTTCTATGGAATTTGAAATATTTCGACGTCTATATTTAGCTCAAATATCTTCTGATTATTAAAGATTTTTTCTCCAAGTATGGCATAAATAACACACATTATTTTCACAGTAATTTTAGAGGAGTCCTAAACAAGTAACCAGCAAATAAAAGCTGTAAAAAGTCAAAGAAATAAAGATTACAAAAGTTTTGGACGCAAACGAAGATAAAAATGTTGAAATGGAATTATGAATTCTGTTAATCCCTCGTACAGGTCAGGGCACTTGTTAATAGAATGTAATGCAATTATAATAATTTTCTTTACGAATACTCGTAATTCATAAAGTGTCCATTTTGATTTCTTTAAGTAATTGCTTTTTGGAAACTTTTACAAAAGTTAACTATTTAGTTAGTATTTATTGAGATGAGAGATTTTTTGATAATTTGATAAGAATATTTAGGAACTTTTATTCTAAACTGGAACTTTTATGCGAAACTAGAAGATTACTATTCTCCTATGTAGGCATGCTTGCTTACTGCGATACACGTTCCATACAGGTAAATCAATGATAAAGTGATTCAATCGTTCGGTGGCATCCTTCAAACATACAAATAGCAAGCCTCTTAAAAACTAAAAAATGGATGAGTTAGACCTTGAAAATACATACATATTCACTAGATGTGTTCTCAAAATGGGATAGCCAGGATCACGATTCCTTGAAAATATCTCATTGCAAAGATTTTATATGTTTTCACTACCGATAAATAGGTATGTAGATTTCTAAAATTCTAAAGAAAACCTCTTGTCCTCAGCGCGGATGGTAACTACGAGGTGACGATCATGACTAAGGCTATCCTGCATCACGACGGCAAGGTGGTGTGGAAGCCGCCAGCTATATACAAGTCGTTCTGCGAGATCGACGTCGAGTACTTTCCTTTTGACGAGCAGACTTGCTTCATGAAGTTCGGCTCTTGGAGCTACGATGGGTATACGGTAAGTTTTTTATTGAAGTTAGATATACGTAGATATATCTTCTACTTCTTCAGCCTATTGCAGTCCACTGCTGCAGCAGCTGGGCATAGGCATTCCCTAGGGCACGCCACAAGGCTACTACCACAGGGAGGTTTTGCCCATAGTCACCACGCTGGGCAGTCGGGTTGGTGACCGCAGTGTAATTTTTGGACTATGTTGTCAGGACGGGAGGCGCTGCTGCCAACCTCTCGGACATAGATAGATATTAGTACCTAATTTGCAATAGCATAGCCGAAGCAATGCGGTGCTGCTACGGCTTTGCTATTGCAAATTAAGTTGTGTTGGAGTTAAGTGCCTAGTCAGAGGACTGCATTATAAAAATAGTATAGGTGGTACAATGGAACGAACGATAGTTTATTTAATTTGAATGAGAACTGCTGTAACTTCAAAACCATGATATAACCTAAGATAGGTGATGACTTTCCCTACTGTATATCAAAGTAATGAATGGACGTTATGTTATCTTGTATTGCGGACAAAATAATTTAGAATATCCAGTCCAGATAAGCCGCTTCACAGCACAACAGAATCGTAAAGTACAGCGAAAAAAATCCCAAGAATTTAATATCGCCTTGTATACAAAAGAAAGAGTAATCGAACTCTGATATAAAGAGCAATATCAAAAACGTCGCCAGCATTTTATTTATAGGCCGGCAATAAATAATATGTACAATGAGAGCGAGAGAGGAAGTGATAAAAGTTTCGAATGGAGTTTGCACCGATAGGCCTGCGGAGGAGTCATCCATCGATGTAAGGAAGCCAATAAATCTTGCGGTTACAGGGCTCGACTAGTGATGGGATTGCCGGCGACTTGAAAACCGATACCCAGTTTTATATCGATTGGTATTTACTGGTAGCATTCGATGATGATGCTAATTTACGGGAGCTGACTTCAGTTAACATTCCTCCAGTTTATATTGATGGGTATTTGCCGGTTGGCACTAGTAGCAATTGGAGCGTGTCTTTATGTAAATGATGCTAATTTTATTTTGGCTGATTTCTCTTGTTATTTCACTGGCAACTCTTCACTATATTTCTGTTGTATTTTTATAATACTAATCAGTTATTAACTTCGAGCTCATTTTTATAAAGTAAAATAGTTTTTTTGGCTTAGTGATCACTATTCTTACGATTGGTGAAGTTTTTATATTGACATAATTTTTTTATAAATTTCATCATATAAGGGAACCAAATAAAATTTAGTTTAACAATAAATCATAAAGACTAAGTTTAAATAAGTAATATATATCTGGTAGATAAATTCAAGAATACTGTATGTTAATATTGGTATCGGTACCGCCATGCTCGTATCCCATCACTTGTGCCACATAACAAATAAATAAAGTGGAATCTTACATCTCCCTTATATCGCACATGTTAAGGTTCACAAGGGATTTAGGCTCTTATCTATCTCATTCGCACCTGAGATGGTTGTTAGAGATAGCAATAAACCGTTTCTAAGGCCCTCTGAATGGTTTGATTCCCTAATAACAGATCGCCCCGGTCTGGTGGTTTTGTAACTCTATTTTAAACTAGGAACCTTTTTGGATTTAAGATTTTGGGCGGTTGAATGAACTCCAGTCCTTTCTGTGTATTTGGTATTTAATGTTCTTTACGGTAAATGGCAACACCAATTTCTTGTTTACTTTTCTTATTTACTTTTTACTTGGCACGCTCGGGTTTTTGTCTACCGTTCATTGATAGTATTTGTTAAGTAATTGTATGACATTTTTCGGTCGTCTTTAGGCTCGAGCACACCGGATGCGTATGCGTGCACGTAAGCGTAGACGTACTTGTACCTCTAATGTATGGAACTGTCACCGCTTGACGTCTATGCTTACGTCTATGCATATACGCATCCGGTGTGTCCTGTCTCATATAGTTCCATACTTTACAACTCGGCGGTACGTGCACGTCTACGCTTACGTGAACGCACACGCATCCGGTCTGCTCGAGTCTTTCTTCATTTGTTTTCCTGCTTGCCTATTTTCATTGAATACACAGGTACATACATAACCTCACGCCTATGTACTATTAGAGGTATACCGAGACTACAGACATATATCCATTTAGTACGTTCCTCCTTTCGCCTCATCCACATTCATTAACTTCTTCATACATGCTCAGCGGTTTCTGGTGCTCTTGACTTGACATCCCAAATTTAGTCTGTGTTGGTTAGGTTTTCATTGAGTGATCTATGTTTAGGTTTTTTTGTATAAAAAAAAATAAGGCGGTTCGCCGGGTCAGCTAGTTTATTTAATATTATATATTTATCGTATTTGTCAATACATAGTAATTTACAAATAATTCATTTATGTCCACATTAATTCATGTCAAGCGAGCATAGCCATTGACAATAGCTTGTAATTTATCGTGTCCTATCCACATTGACGTTGGCGGACTGATTGAATTAATGTGGGCCATTCGATAGATTTATAACTGGGAATTTCCGACTCTTTTTCTATTTCACCGTGTTTCTCCTATTATATGTTATTTCCGATATAGGTATTTACTGTTGTAATAAAGGATTTTATAAGTATACAACTAGTGTTGCCGATTTCGCTTCGGAATTTTTTTTATGTATTTCCCGTAGACCAACGAGGGAAGATTCCCTCCAGTTAGTAAAAATAGAATAAATAAACGAAATATGTATTTCCTTTATTTCCTGTATATAGTTACGTATATAAATTTGTCCCGACATAAATATTCAGTAATGTTTCGCCATATTCCCAATCCATTAAATCCTGTTAAAAACCTTAGTCTATAAACCCTAATTTATCCAGGGATAATATGGTATCCTATATTTATCGGTGATAATGTAGCCTTCTAATTTGTAGAGTGAATTTTTCACATTAAATTAAAAATTTCCGAGTATATTCAATACAAACAATCAATCATTCTTCTTTATAATTTTAGGACGGATAGAACAATTTTTATTGATCATTAGGATGACAAGAGTTTGCTTAACATTTACTTTGAATATTCTTAGATTCTTAGATAAACCTAGTTAAATTGGTAACCATGAAGATGTTTTCTAATGTAATTTTAATGTTGATTTCTGGTAGGAAAACGTTAGAAATATGTAAATTGTGGAGTGATAAGAAAAAAACTATGATAACATATTCAAAAATATAATTAATGTTTCCTTCTTTTGTTTCAGGTGGACTTAAGACATTTAAAGCAAACGCCCGACTCCGATCACATAGGAATGGGTATAGACCTATCGGAATACTACATCTCGGTCGAATGGGACATCATGAGGGTACCCGCAACAAGAAACGAAAAGTTCTACTCCTGCTGTGAAGAGCCTTACCCTGATATTATCTTCAACCTTACCCTTAGAAGAAAAACTCTCTTCTACACAGTCAATCTCATCATCCCTTGTGTGGGGATTTCCTTCCTCTCTGTCCTAGTGTTTTATCTGCCATCAGATTCGGGAGAGAAGATCTCGCTCTGTATTTCGATTCTCTTCTCGTTGACTGTGTTCTTCTTGCTGTTGGCTGAGATCATTCCTCCGACATCCCTCACTGTCCCGTTGTTAGGCAAATATTTGTTGTTCACTATGATGCTAGTCACATTGTCAGTAGTCGTCACGATCGTGGTGCTAAACATTAATTTTAGGTCGCCAGTGTCCCACCACATGGCTCCGTGGGTGCGGAAAGTCTTCATAGATTTTTTACCCAAAATATTATGTATACAAAGGCCGGAGAAGCCGCCCGACGATGACGATAACGATAAACCTTCGGAGGTAAGTATCTTGCATCCTCAAAGTTATATTTATGGCTTCTACCCTTCCGTGACGTTTTACGAAATACATGTAATATTTGATGTAGAGAGACTGTTTATTGCTTTACCAGAAGTTCTTGTGAAAATATTTTGGATACCTTAAAATACACCAAAATCGTAAACTATTAAAAAGATACTCGCCGTCTACCATTAATCACGCTACAAAATCGACGTTCACTTAGTCCGCGAAAATAAACCATTCAGTCACGTTTTAATTAAATTTGTAAAATAAAAGCTCTCACAAATGAAGTTCTTCAGTGGGAATCCCTTTCAGAGCGAAAAAATAACACTGGCGCCTTTTCTCGCTGAGTTTCCTTCATTGAAAACATTTTCCATCGAATAGATTCAACCAGAACGCTATTACAACCTTCAACAATAACATTTTAATTGTCTTCGGCGACAATCTGAGGGCCTGAGGTCTATCGATATTCTAAATCTATTGTGTTCTGTGTGTATCGCGAAAATATCGCTTCCAGCCCAATTTCATTCCATTTCGATTTTCCTTTATTACTGTGCGCCGGCGGGCTTAACGAGCGAGCGCGGCCCGTTATTTATGTTCCCCCCGTGGCCGCGGATGGATCGTCAGATATACGAGTACTAGCAGACGCCGGACCAGATCCCACTCTCGCCTAATTGTGTGGCGGCTTAGGGTCACTACTCACCAATCGCCTTGGCGACTGCAATCCAAACAAATTTAAAACTTTATATTTGATATCACGTAAAGTGCATACCTTGAAGTATCATGGTTATGTTAACCCGCTTAAGTTACACTGTATGATATAGGAGTAAAAATGAATCACAGAGAATGGGAAGATATAGCAATTCTTGAGGATTTGACAGTAGTAAAATATAGTTCTGGCTACCCCATTTCGGAAACACAACCTAGTGTACCTATATGTAAACAGAATTTTAATCTATTTCCTATAATATTTATAATACAAAAGCTTAAAGGCAATTTTAAAGTTCTATTTGTAGAACCATGGGTGAGTAAATAGCCTTAAGCTGCGTCGATACACTGGCCTCACGGAAGGCGGACTGACGTTTTAATCTCTGGGTATTTTGGGAACTCCCATTATTGCACTAAAACACTTGCCCGTAAAGCTCTCAGTGTTTGCTATTCCTCACATTTGCATTTTCATAAAAAGCCTTGCTAACTTCCGTGTATGCTCTGAAAGGGGTCTTATTGAATTGGAAAATCTATGTTGGTTAATATTTTCGTCTCTTCTTTGCTCGTTTGTGGGAAAATCTTTATACCTATGGCTCTACGTATTTCGTACTTATAGTTTTGTTTTAATATAAAAATTAATAGATATGAATTCTATTAATTTTGATATTAAAACAAAACTATATTCTTAACGTACTATTTACCCAACTGGTGTAGACAAGAAAAATGAATTGATGTACTAGATATTAATCACACATGTCCATTACGATTTTAAAAACCCCAATATTTTTCAGATCATCACCGATGTATTTGGAGGTGATGACTTGGATGGTAAATTCAAAGAGTGGGGCTGTGAGGAGTACGAGCTTCCTGGAATGCCGCCATCACCGCCCCCACCACCGGGGGGCGATGATGAGCTGTTCTCCCCGCCCCCTGGATCGCCATGCCGTCTAGACCTGGATGATGGTAGTCCGTCGCTTGAGAAGCCGTATGTCAGGGAAATGGAGAAGACTATAGAGTGCTCTAGGTTTATTGCTCAGCATGTCAAGAATAAAGACAAGTTTGAGAGTGTAAGTATGTTTATGAATTTTCTAGCCAGAGTATATAGATTACTTGGCAGATGCACAGGCACTGTGCTTGTTTGGCATACATAGTCAGTCAGGCATATAGTTAAACATAAACACGATTTTAATATGAATAAGGTCTATGATAAAACCGGTGAGGATTTCCTTCTCGAAAATACATTTTTAATATGTTAACCTCGCAATGTATAACGCTATACGTGATAAATTATATCGAGAAGCACTCGTGTCTTAAAGTGCTGTTTATACGTTACATGTTTTTTAGAATATGATCACAATTCGCACAGTGCTTAACACATTTCCGGTCGATTGAAAGAATTGTACAATTGTATAAAATAGCAGACAGCTGCTTAAAACACATTTGCTTTACATCTAGTTGCAATAGTGATTTTTTTTTCAGGTGGAAGATGATTGGAAGTACGTGGCGATGGTGTTAGACAGGATTTTCCTGTTTGCTTTCACGATAGCCTGCGTACTAGGTACAGCGCTCATCATATTCCGAGCGCCTACCTTCTACGATAACAGCAAACCAATCGACATCCTATACTCCAAGATAGCGAAGAAGAAACTAGAGCTCTTGAAGATGGGTTCAGAAGGTGACCCGGGTCTCTGAAATTCGTCTTACGTCTTCGGCCACTCGCCGCCGAAGACGTTTTGGGAGCTTATTGTGATGTGGTGGCATGGATGATCCATATAAGCTCCCATTTGGGAAGTGCTAGGCGAGAACTGTGTGTTTAGAGTGGTGCGAGGCGCCCGAGCGCCTGTGGACGTGTGTAACGCCAAAAGTGTACCCAAAACCGTCTTTTTTTATCACAAACTCTAATGAGACTCTGTCCGTCGGTAGCGATCTCGTGATCGCCATTTTGTCTTGACGCAGGATCTGCCGCAACTATTTTTATATTAGATACGCTGTATTAAACATGTATACTTTAAGCGTACAATTTTTTTGTATTTTTCATCAGATTATTTCTTTATCAGGGATTATTTGATACGAGCGCACAAACGTTGTACAGATTATATTTAGGTGTTTGTATTTATTTCTTGCGATACTTTGTAACTTAAGAACAGGCATTTAAAGTATTACATTGTAATAGTTACCTATGTAAATTAAGGTTCAATTCGAATAAAATCGAGCTCAATTTCATATTGTCTAGGTATTGTAATTTAATTCAAGAGTCGATTAGTATCGAACATAATAACAAATAGGTTCGCAATCGTCCTACATGGGAGCCTTTAAGGGCGTTGTAAGTGGATGTACTTCATAATGATGTATTAAATTTGAATCATACATTAGTATTTTATAAACTACGTACTCGCGTAAAAATCTTAAGGACAATATCGATAATGACGAATGTATTAATTTCCCTGTAGATGTAAAGATGTTTTAAGGGGTTGTAGTTAATAGTTACAGTGACTAGTCATCACAAGATACACTAATCGTAAATGCCAAAATAGTTGATAGATGTCACGATCGTCGCGAAGGTGACATTATTTGAATAGACGTTATTCACACAGTTGACTGCCAATCGTAAGTTATTATAAAATTGATATTTTAGATAGACGGATAATACTTGTTTTACTAGATTTTTTAATGGTGTGCCAAATAATCCAGCAAGGGGCTTCGATCCCCGCCATTTGCCAATGATAATGTTACGTTAAGCTCATTTTTGATAATTGAAAATATTCTTTAAAATATTTGCTTGGCTTAAAAGTTATATTTGTAATAATACGAACGAATGCTTGCCCAAAAGATTCTAATGACTGAACGTATCTTGCAACATTAGTTTAGTTTCAAGTACATCTTCCGTATTTTTAATAACTAACTGTAAATCACTAATAATCCTAGAATACAGGGTAAATTTTAGTACACTTTCTTCTTCTTATTTTAATTCTCACAAATTTTCACAGTTTGTCTAATCACCTATCGGCACTTTACATTTTAGAATAATTCATTGTTGAGGTTTGTGACTTTAGTGTTTAACATTAGGTAACCACGTTCGTTTGTACATTAGACTAGATTGAATATTAGATATTTCATTTCTATTGTATCTTAAGTGTTACCTTCATAATTCATGTTCTATACTTTTTTCGTAGATGGTACGTTTGAAGTTATTTCAAACATGCGTTTAAGCGTTTTTACCTCACTTCGACCCATTTTGTAGGGTATTGTAGCAGTCTATCGTAATAAAAATAAATTTCGAGCCGCGTATTTGATATGTCAAAGTAAATCATGATAATATTTATTAGATAAAAAGTACTTAGATAATACTCAAGAGTTATTTATATTAATGAGAAAATTCCACAGCGAGCAGATAGGAAAACAGGGATGGTTAAAGTAAAATTAATCAAATTTTTTTGTGTGAATTTATCTTCATATTTGTAAGTGTTATTGAGTGTGAATAGCTGTATGTGTCAGAGATACACGGAGCTAGAGTAGTTTAGATGATATCTAATAAACTATTATATTGTCTCAGGTACGGGCATTGCAGAAGCATTGAAGCCGTGAAGCTCGCTAAAGGTTGACGGAGATTAGCTCTACTCGTATCAGACGTAGACCATCATTGGTTCAAACACATTGGCTAAAGTACATTGATTGGACGGTAGACGACTGGCACCGATCAGTCCCGTGAAGGAATTTTTGAATGGAATTGTTCGACATTATAATTTTCTCGTAAGTAACACTATCACATCTGTTGAATTAAAGTAGGCATGTGCTATTGCACGCACCGAAATACACACCAATTTAGTGAATAACTACTATTATCAATAAAAATAAAAAAATAATTAAGACCACAGGCTTCCCACACTATTCCGTAATCATCCATACTTTTGTAGATATTTGCTAGAAAATAAACAGTCTGTTGTTATTTTTATATGACTGCAAAGGTAAATAATTATAACTAGATTTTCTATAACACTATAGGGTAATGATCGTTTAAGTAATTGTGCTGGATGAATATGAAGAAAATTGTCAGTGGAATTTATGTAAATATTTCTGTATTTTAGTGGAATGGAGAATTATATCTAAGTATAGAGTAGGAGGGTCGAAATAATGATTTTCGCAGAAAATTTCATCTTGCCATATATTCTCTGGAATGTAAATGTTACTGACCTAAAAATATATGCAAATTGCAATTTTATGAGAATATTTTAACGCCCTTTGCGTAACTGGATGAGCTAAGTAAATACAACGATTTTTGACCCTAAAGACGTGGTATAGTGAAGTATATTGATATGCTCATTTCTCACTTTTTATTATAATTATCAACTCCACAAAAATAGGTCTTGCTCAAATCCAATTTTAAGCTCAAAATTGTTGTACATTGTTTATTTCTGTGATTTGTAAACCTTGGTTGTTGTTGTACTCTCAAAGAGAAGTTCTTTTAATCTAATTTATGTTAAAGTTTCAAAATATTCCCTGTTGTATTGTTTGTTATTGTTTTGTTTGTCTCGTTGGACGAAATGGTTAATGTTACAGACAATATTTCTGTCTGTTCGTATGTTTCGGGTGATAACGGGTAAGAAATAGTAGTGAATTTGTCGTAGGTATATTTGGCGTAGATAGGTGAAAATAAATTTAACAATAAACTCAAATTGCTAGATCAACACTTGTCAATAAGTAAGTTTAAATGGGTATAATATGTATTATTAATGTGAGTGGTATAATATTAGCTTCTCAGTGTTTTTTAGAGTTAGTCGACGAATGGGTCAGTTTTAATACACGGTGAGAAACAAACGTCCTTTGCGGGACTTGTTAATTTCTGTTTTTTATCAAATATAGAATCTTTGTGCCAAAGATAAACTAAAGATTCACAGGATGCCTTAACTTTTACGGTTTAAGTTATCTTAATGTTAATTTATTCAGTGTCGGTTAAGCAAACTTGATTGTAGATTGGCGTGTAATATTTTATGGTGTTAGATTTTTAGTATTTTTCTTTACATCATGTCCTGTGTGGGTTTGTCTCCATCGAGTATTGGTGCTGAAAACTCATTGTCAGCTATCATATGGCTGTCAGTAATTTTAAGAATCAACTTACCGAAATGTTGACATGTACATATAGCAGATCAACATAGAAATTTAAATAATATAATTGACAATCGACAAGTTATTTTTCTACGTTCCTTTCACAATACCTTTAGTATATAGGATGGTAGTGAATGAACGTTCTAGAATAATTTTAGTGGACGCATTTGCTTTGTCCATTATAATATATTGTACCTGTAATAATGCAGCAATAAGTTCACCATATACTACCATAATAATTATAGTTTATAATTTTATTCAAGCAATTATCGGAAGTAATGTAATTTAAATATTGATTTTGGAATGGTGTCCGTATACAATAATCCGTTACGCTTTATAATTAGGTTCATCGGAATGTTGAATGAAAATCAGCTGGCATTTTGGAAAAGGCAAAGATAAAGATGATTATTTAGACGGAATATGAATTATAATAAATTACGAATATGAATACAATTTTTCCTGGCTACGATTTAATTAGAAAAAGGTAAGTTATTATAGACAAAAATATTAGGTTGAAAGACATTTCGTAAACATTTTGTATTTTTTTTAACTGTTATTAATATCGACTATAAAACAAATTGTTTAAACTTTATTTGAAATAATTATTTCAATACCTTCTTTCGTGCTTAACAAAACTCCAAAAATTTATAATGCCAGTTGATTTTCTTCACAACAAAATCCAGCATAGAATTTATATTTAACACTTTTCAAAATATTGCTTTATTGCACATTTATTTCTTTTTAAAATTTTTTACTTTTCGTAAATAAATCTACTTAATGGAAATAAAATACACATTATCTTATAAATAATATTGTGTAAGTTAGTCGATATTTGCATGTTTAATCAAACGTCTTCCAGACTGACGTAGTATACCTATTTATTTTGTTTTTCATTTTCCAGTACTTACCTTCCTACCTATTATCCCAAAAGTTGGAATATTATTGAAACCTTTTATTTTGCTAATCATCAACTAATTTGATTCTAATGAAAAATACATCGTCATTTATAACTTTTCTAAACATTTAATTGATTTATAAAAATTTACAGTTTTACGTTGAAATTTGTCAGGTTTATGATAATTGTATCGTATATTATGTCCATACATCTGTAGCGTTGATGATGTTCAACTTTGATGATATTGACAATGAATTAATATATTTCAGAAACATAATAAAAATGATTTTAATAACATTACTTTTTTTATGTCTGTCGATCCCTCGGTAAAAAGACACATTATTCATTATGAAGTCCTTGTTTATCGTTTAATCAATATTAAATGATTATTATAAAATGTAAGTAATATTAATTATGGTTTTCTTGGAAATGTATCGGTTAAAAAATGTAAAATATTGCAAAATTATAAATCAAGAAATGAAAGTAAGCCAAATTCTAAACGAAATATCCATTACATGACAGCATAAAAGGCATAAAACTTGCAATCAAACTGTATACCTATAATAAGTGTTGAACTCTAGTTACATGATGCAGCATAATTAAATAGCTATATCATAGGTATATAACTTTTGAAAAAGTAACAATTTAATATAATAAAACTCATGATTGGCTGTTGCCGTTTATTTACAGGTTAAGCTAGAAAATTGGGTAGAATTAGGCCAAGATTAATTATGTCTAACATAACCCATAATAAACTGCTTGAAAAATCCTAAGTTCATTTTCCAGTATTACCTGTTATTTAATTATATGCCAGTATCACGCCTCTACAAATTGGCAGCCTGAAATCAACTCAATTTATCTAAAATTGGCCACTATTAGTGCCAAGGTAATATTTTTGTTAATGGTTGTAAAATAATGTTTATTGGAACTATAAAAATAAAATTTTCTCATACTGACTATTGCGCTTTTACCAAAATGAATATAATATTTTTACTGAACTATAGTGTGTTCTATAGATAAAATCACTCTTGTATAAATCATCAGTAAATTTATTTTATTTAGTTACATAATTACTTATTTATGCTACTACTCGTAAAAACTGTTGCTCAAATTTTGTGAAATGAAATGTGAAATGATGATACTACGAAATCAAGAATCTTCCAAAAGTATTATTCTTGGAAAAGTAGGTACTTACCTTAGATTAATGATAGGTCTTCGCTCCGCTCTGACTAGATGGAGTACTATCAATAAACAATAGCTCCGTGAATGCGGCAATTTTATCATGATTGATGACAGAACTGACATGACAATCATCAATGACAATTTGCAAGGATGCTAGTATGTGTGAAGAATTGTGTTGCCAACTGCTTAACTGTTACCCGAATTAAGGAAAACTAATGCAGAAAGTAACTAAAATTTTGCAATAAATTAAAATTGATTATGATATTACGGGAATTGGGTGGTGTGAAAGAAGACGTACTCGTTGTGACAAGAATAGAGAAAGGTACGCGTCGATGGTTTGGTCATTTGAAGAAGATGGATGGAAGGCAACTAACGAAAGAGTACCTTAATTTACTGTCAATGAAACAATAAATATTACTTTTTTAAATTATATCATTAAAAATCTATCTATTAAAAAATGCATCCTCGTCGAGATTAGATCCCATAACTTCGTTTTTCTGATCTCCACTAACTTTCTTCTCGACTAAATTGTACCTACTACAGCAGTCCAACGATCAGAAATAACTGGATGAGCAGGAAATCTGCACCAAGCAAAGAAATTTTGGATGTTTGTTACTGAGTTATTTGTTTATGCAAAAACTAATTAATTTAGATAAAAGGAGGATGGGCAAAATATCCCCACCGACCAATAAGGACCAGACGTATATCGTTGGAAAGCGCTTTTGGTGACTATGAATTCACAATAACTTGCCTTTTAAGTAAAAAAGGAAATCATTTTTTTATGCTAGTTTTTTTATTTCAACGCTTTGAGCATCACCTTATAGTAACAATTGATAGTCACAAAAAGAGTTTTCAAACGATATAGGTCTGATCGGTACTTATAAATTTATGTCCATTATCCTTTGGCACTAATATATCTCTATTTCATTGGAATTTCTAATGCGCACCTATAATTTAGGTACTCTTAGATAATAATAACAAATTCCCATACATACTATAAATCCTGCACCACGGGGAACTATTTTTGTATCGGCGGCAACACTGAATGTCGTTTATTATTCATGATAATTTTATGTTGAAATTTCATAATTATGAGATACTTACTAATGGTATGTGATCTCTAGTCTCTTTTTTATACAATGTAGTATATTTTTTACACAATTTCACTATGCAAACAGAAATTTTACTACGAAATATGATTAAAATTTAATAAAACTGACAGTAGTCATCATGGCATATTGTTGACAACTAGACTGTGGAGGTTCGAGCTCGTGTCTGACGTGTACGGCATACTATTTGTTGCTGAATTTATGATTAGGCCGAGTACTTCTACAGAGCGGAGCGAATCTTTATTCTACTCGTAAGGTACTTACTTACATTCATTGATTTTTTTTTCATACGTTTATCATCTTTGTTTACTAACTTCCTATTCAAATATAAACATATTGACACAATAAATAAAAATAAGTTTTTTTCAAGCAATAATAATATAATAATAGGTACAATTCGGATTAAACATTCACTATGGGTGCGCCCACCAGGGCCCTACACCCTCCACTGACCGATATTTTCGACAACAGGCACTTGCTTACTAATTTATGTTAAATCAGTAAATAAATAAACCATGGCGATTGTTTAGTGCAAGTGCCTGTTGTCGCAATTATGAGTTATCAGATCCGAGGGTCAGTGGAGGGTGTAGGGCCCGGTGGTGGGCGCACCCATAGTGAACAATAATAATATAATATTAGGTACAATATTAACCAGAGACCGATATTTTCCTTACTAATTTGTGTCATTCATGGTGATCATCGTTCAATATAGTGCAATACCTTATAATCTTATCTGACTTGACGATAAGTATAACATCACGTAGTCATATTTTTTTCTATATAGACAGTAGTCTTGCCGAGTCAGATCCTTATTACAGACTGCGTGGCCTAAGCTCAGCTTTGCATTTTTGTACTTATGTATGCATCTACGCAATGCCATAGCTGAGGTTTGCATAGAGTGTAAATAGAGAGCGTAAGTGTGCGTCAGCCTAGAGCGCGACGCGTCCTTTGCTTATTCTAAACACTCACACAAATGCAGAGCTGAGCTTATGCCACACGCAGTGAACATACCTATGAAATACACTGGGTAAACATGAGAATCTATTGGATCAAGTTTTTCTTAGCAGAATATTTATTAGTACAGAGGGCGTATTTAAGGAAAAAAATATTGGCGCATTTAAAATTATCCAAAACCATTCATTTCTAGCCTTACTTAAGGCAAAGGTTAATTCCGATTTGTGTGGCCTGGGCCAGTCATGACCTCAGTTCCCTCAAAGCGTTTTATAATCTAGATCCATCTTGGAGCACAGACTTTGAAAATTAATAGCATAATACGAATCTCATGTTCTACAGTGGCTAGGTATTTCGAAATTATCTCCAGTCGCAAGTCACCTAATCTGCCTCATGTTTTTCACCCAATTGATTTCATAGGTGATCACAGTGAAATAGAAGATCAGAAAACTTTTAGATGTTGGAGCACTTTTATACTCAGTACGATAGATTATAGTGTGTATTATAGGTAGATGAAAACCACTTGAAATTTTCGTTGAGCTTCCAACACGATTAGTTGTAAATACAGAAATAATTCATTCTCAATTACATAAATAATTACTATTATTGTAATGATTTCATTATTGTTACTTTTGTATAAATTTTTGATGACTTCTTTTTATTCTTGGTATACCTATCAATTTCCATTCCTTGTTAATAATTTCATGAATTTTGTAAATATTAGTTGGAGTTTTTGTAAATAATCACTTATGTTACTATTAAGGAGATTAGTGATTTATTTATTTCGATATTTCTGTGTGCCTTATTTTATTAGAAGGTTATATTAATTTGTATCTTTGGTAGAGTGGCCAGAAAAATATTTACTTAATAAAATAATTGATTTGTATCTCTGAAATAATGCAACGTCTGCTATTTTACGAGTTATTTGAAGCGATGAATGCTCCGCTAGTAGCGCTGTCATTAAAAATAATATACTCTAAAGGATGGCGGCAGCAGTGGGCCCCATATTGCATAAAAATATTTTAAATAGGGAGAAGCTCAGAAATACACTCTTTTATTGAGACATATTTCTCTGACTATCGAAAAGAAAAAAAAAATATTATTATTTACTTTAAATATGTACCATTTTATCGATATCTAACTTTATTACCTCAAAATTAACCTTATGGTTGTCAATGTTTACCATTTACGAATCCTATATAATAACCTAATGTTAGTTAATCTTTAACTTATTCTTCTAGTCTTGGAGCCTGTTGACATATTTTTTGTGTATGTTATAGTGAATACTGTCATCATCATCATCATCATCAGTCTATTCCAGTCCATTGCTAGACGTAGGCCTCCCCCAGAGCACGTCACAAGGCTACTGCCACAGGGGGGTATTTTCCCATAGTCACCACGCCGGGCAGGCGGGTTGGTGACCGCAGTTTGTATTTTGGACTATGTTGTCAACACGGGAGGCGCTTCTGCCCACCTCCCGGGAACCCTTAATCGCCTCGTACGATACCCACGGGCAGACATGGAATAGTACGAAATCTATTCTGCCGGCACCACGCGGCATTTTGGAGCCTATCATCAAGATTGTGGCCGCTGTGTCTGGCAGCTCATCAGTAAATCGACCAATTTTATAATATTCCAGCGTGATAAATCTGTAATCTTTCAAATTTAAATTTAGCACTTACGATATTTGTACAATCATTTATTTAAACAAAAAACCCGACTGCGTAAAAACATTACCCAGTGTAACCCTCATGGCCAAGATGAGTCTAGTGATACCTCTCAACCTCAAATGCGACAAGCCGTTTAGGCGTGCCAAAGAAATGTACCTACATATATACATACACTGGAAATACATAACCCACCATCTGGCGTAGTCGGGGTAGGCAGAAATCACGGACGCTTCATCTACTTTTATGATATTCTTCATGCACGCTCATCGGTTTAGGGTACTCTTGACCTGATCTTTCTCTAGAATTTCACCAATTTGATCGGTAAAAGGTATTGGATACATTTGCATAAAAAACATGTGTCCAGGCTCAACCTTATTGATATCGTCTTTTTGTTGATTATTTTATAATTTCACCTTTCTTGTCACGAGTAACGGTCGCTATATGTGTAAATTTGTGACAGTTTTGATAAAAATAAAAACTTTTTTTCATTTTTATTTGCCAAAAGTATGTAGTTTTAATAAAGCATACTACGGATAATTCGGCAATATTAAATAACATTTCGAGGTTATCGTCATCTTGTATTTAGTCTTTTAAATGCATGTTCCGTTATAAGTGGTCAGTTATCGTTTTATCAACTGAACAGAAAATAAACAATCAGAACAGAATTTTTAAATAATTTTATATTCTAATTTATATGTGAGTACTTAGTAAAATATGCTATAATTCCTGCTGTTATAAATTTCACATATAACGCATCAGTGAAAGCGGCGTCGAGCTAAACGAACACCATACTAACATACAAAATAGTTTTAGATGAGAGTGAACTCCTAAATTTATTTTAATATAAGATACGTACTATAATAATAAAGAATAATAGACTATCATTTAAAAATTTCCATAGAAGCTTAGATTTTTAGAAAAATAGTCTAATAAACAGTGTTTGTATCTGACTTTGCGCTTTGGTAGAAATTCCTACCAAAGACATTTGAGTAGATATAACCAGTATTAAAATAATACCACTGATTACTACAGTAAGGTTTATGCACTATGCTACTATATAGGTACATATATATGAGAATAATGTTCGTGTAAGTCCTAAGTAATAGCTCAATAATGTAACCTTTATAATATTGTAAAAATATAGACATAAGCAATTAAGGTTTAGATGCAAAGTTTATATTTAAGGACGCGAAATAATTATACATAATTTCGGTGTAAGACTAATTAAGTCTCATTTTGTAATGATAATTAAAAGCACTACCACGTACTATAATGAATACACTCATGACTTCTTACCGCTAATATTGAAATGTATTATAAATATGAACTATAAATATTAAATGTTATGCGTTAATAATATCTCGATGTCTTTTATTTTACACACATGTAGTTAGGAAATATTCACGAAGTTCATATATAATGTACCAAGATTATATGCTCTGCATCAGCTAGGTACTCGTACATTAATAGCACCGCTATTTAAAAATATTATATACTTAGGTTCTTCTAATTGAAAAGGCCCTGTCAAAATAATATAATAGATATTTACTTCATATTGGTGAAGAAAATATTTTTTAAATAATCAAATATCGGCGCTATTAGTGGATTTTGCAACGAGTTGTAAAAAACTGTTCGCCAACGGGGTTTATTATAAAATACATTTTTATTGTACAAAAAATTCCAATTGCATGCATTGGGGCACACTCCTATTATGTCATAACGAAAGGGACTAGTTTAATGGAGGTGTTCACATATAGGTCGACAGAGCTAACTGTCATCAGACTTTTTGTCGTGACGACAGATTGTCTTGATGAGAAAGGCTAGCACGACAGTCGACATACACTATTAAAAAACTAACACTAAATAATTGTTTGTAATAGGAACAGCTATAGACGATAGTCGTCCAGCGACAAAATAACCATTACGACATATTGGGAACGCGCCCTTATACATACAACAACAATATAGATAAATACGAAGGTAAATCGGCAGCGTACAAAACGTCGACCGCCCATTATCTAACCGAAGTTACTGCTGAACAATGCCCATGGACTTTTAGCCGTATCCACTTTAGGGGCCGGAGCGTTATAGTAACCCTGAGCCAGGTCCACTAAAGAGAGAGGACACTTATACACATCGCAACTCTCCAGAAGCACACCAAGGCGATGCGCCGAATCGTATATTGTGTGCTCTATTGGCTCTGTTGATAATACTTTGGTCATTGGTAACCTGGAATAAAATAAAATGTATATTTTAGATATGTCAGTTGGAGCTTTAAAAATTGTAGTAGCTAACAACAAACTGACAGATATATGATTAGCACCAGTAGCACTTTTACTTTGCGTAGCTAACGTAAGGGACATTAATGTCAAATATTAAGTCATTAGTCATATTTAGGATGACTTGTTTGTATGGACAAAAAGGCCAAAAAGAAACGAGAATCCTGCCCCAACTTGGTTCGAAATCGATGTAATTTTAAATTTTCTTATATCATAGTGAACATGATAGAGGTAAATATAGGTCTATAATACTTACGTAAACAGTGTCCTAAACATTTCTTCAACCATATTCTCTCCATGTGGCACCAGCCGTTGTGTGGTCTCACATAGTGTCTTCAGAATGCATTGTCTGCCATTGTAGCCCATACTGAAATATAAAATAATAATGTTGATTACATTATTTCTTAGCCATATTTGTGCAAACTCAACCTCTCTAGTTTCGAACATCTGTGGTATACTCATGACATGAATATCTATTTGATTGTGTGCTCGACATTAGACTCATATCATTTAGTTTATTCATCCTCCAATACACTTTAAAGCCGAATTTCCCAATAGGTAGCCTATTTGAAGAATAAAATTAATGCTATCTCTATCTTTAAAAAATTAGAGACAATATTAAATTTATACCTATACTTTAGTCAGTCATTAAATATTAATTCTTAAGACGTGAAATCCTTTGACACCTTAAGTATTAAACTTGCAAAAAGCAAATCGGTAACAATGCGATTGCAAAAATTGTACAACTTTCCCTACACATCGCATTACTGTTATACTTAATATGCATATTGGAAGCATCTAGCAAAAATAGTAATTTTTTGGTAAAGATATGCTATAAAGGGGGGATATCTATCTAGCAATATGAACTGCTTCATGAAAAAAATGGTATCTAACTCCGTGCCGCTTTTTTTAACTTCACGATTACTGTGCACAAGATTCGTGAATTAAGCTTGAGAAGTCCACTGCTGAACATAGGCCTCCCCTAACAACCTCCATTCCGACTAGTCGGAAGCAGCCTGCATCCAACTGATGCCCACGACCTTGGCCTCGTCTTGGTACACCGTAGGTTATCACCGGTAGCACGCACTTCATCTTATTAAACTTACTTATCCATAATAGCCTCAAGTTTCCCATACAACTCGCGCCTACTCCGTCGCTGGGCCACCGGTTTCTTGGTTCTCAGCTTCTTGTGGTAGAAGGCGAGAGTCTCCGTCTGATTGGGCAGTTCGTATGCTATGCCCCAGTTCAGGCCGAAGGTGAAGGTGCCTGCTGCGGTTGTCGGTGCTGGCTGGCCTATCAGACCCACCGTCATGCAGCCGGCACACTGGAAATGAGGGTAGGTTAATGAGGTTTGATACAGAGAAAGCTTAAAATATGCTAAGGTTTCTGGATTATTTTTTAAATCGGGAAATGTGTAAGTATGTTTTTGTGATGTTGATTATTCTAGATTTTGAAGAAGCAACACGTTGGAACGAAACTGAGTATTGCTAAAAATGGTTTTATGGTTACCATTTTCACTGATACATAGATATAATTTTTGGGCTATGTTTACCTATACATTAATTTGGGATTTAATTATTTCCTTGCTAAAATGAAAAGCTATAGGTATGTTATATGTTGTAAATTATGGTTAGTATTGTTATTTAAATCTGACTTGATTATTAATGACTTCGATTAAATAATGAGGCAGACATGAAATTAATTTTGAAATGAAATGAAATAGTGTTACGTTATTAATCGGTATTATTATATGATACGTATTACCTATATACGTTTACGATGGGGGTTGACGGACGGAAGACCATTCAGTTAAAGCAGTATTACCTTGAAAGCACTAGGCGGATAAGCTTCTAGTGTCTACAAATGTACAATTTACTCAAATAAATGGATTAAAGCTATTATTGAAAACTCGAAGCTTTAACATAACAATTTATTAAATGGATATAGACAGCCAAAATTCAAAGGAAGAATTTCATTAAAATATGCAAATTGATTCTTTAAGAAACTCACCGAGAAACTGGAACCTTCTGGAAAAGTGACATAACGTCGTCTTCTCGACAATATTCTCGACGGTTCATCCAAATCCGAGGAACAACTCAACTTCACAAAACACCACGCTACTATTGGCAACAGAATAAAATTAAATTTTGAAATCATTTCGAATTTTTCACCGAACACATTCAAAATTAAAACTGTTAAAACAGAAGTTGAAATTCCGACTTCAAATTGTTTTATGCAACTATCGTCACACCATACATCTATAGAACTAATAACAACACTGAAATAATGTAGACCAACTAACGGTTGCTATGATTGTCAAGTCGCGTCAGAAAACTGTTACCAATTTCAGTGGACTCGCTAAAAGGCACCATTATGGCGAAAGTGGAGCAGGTATTAGAGCATTTATTTAGGTCGGCAAGGCTCTTGACTCCTTGATAGATAGTTAAACAAGTGAATTTGAAAACTTTGCACAGTTAGAAATACTGTATTTTTGTAAATAAACATTATTATATGTGCGGCAATTTACAATAGATACAGTACAGAGTCCCTTGGCCGTCTAACTCAGTTACTACAACTATACCTATGGCTAATATGTAAACTCCTATGAAATTGACACTCACCACATTGGATATCGGATTCCATAGTATCCAAGATTTATGTGATTCTTAAGATTAGTTAATGTAGGCGCACATGTGTGGCGCTAGACCTGTATGGGACAAACCACGTCGCTGTGAAACGATTAGCTACCTACTACTGGTTTTACAAAGACCACAAAAAATCCGCATTTGAAAAAGTCGAAATTGAAAACAAAAACAAAAACTGCCCATTTCGTGTGACGGCAAAAAAGCCCGGCTATGACAGATCACGCATATTGCTTTAGTAATGTTAGGGTCACAAATTACTCTGTTGGAACCGGAAAATTTGTGACCACTATTATCCCTGGTCCCAGACAAATCGCGGTCCCGGTCGCACCCGTAAACATCCGAATGCCTTCCGCGGATGGTCAAAATGACAATGGCGTTTTAAATTGGCCGTTTTATTATCTTTTCTACTTATATGCACCTCGGGTTGAGGGTAATTTTGAATGGTCTATGTGATATTAAATGAGACAAGATACTAGTTTGGCACGGTAGACTCATGCCATGGAAATAGTACCTTACCGAAATCTCATTCAGTTTATGTGCAAAAACTTTGACGATAAAACTATTTGCTTTATTCTTCCATTTGGTCTAATTATTTTGTTTACACTATGCGACAGTAATACTCAAGCATTTCCCACTCTCTATATACTTATATCCTCGTGACTGATAGAAAGTATGATTCATAACCTTTCTATCAGTACAAAGTTCTTTTCTACATGTGTGTTCTTGCCTGTTTGCCTACTCTTTTCTATTGTGTCTATTTCTACCCTATTTCCATTGTCTTGTTCTATGTTGTTGCTGTCCGTATATATGTAATTGTCAAATAAATTTTATCTATCTATCTATTTACAAATATATAGAAGGATTTCTGCTTATAGGCCCATTTTATACACACGATCCTTTGGTTCTAATATGAAATGTAGCAAACCTATTCCAATCAGAAAGCAAGATATGTGACGGTTTACAAAATTCTTCGTAAAATCACCTTGGTATGTTCTATTTTTCCAGTAATGGAGGTGGTGGAGTATCAAGTTCATTCAAACTATTTTACTCAGTTTAATCGAATAGAAAGTCGCTTCCCCTAGCCTGTGGGGCAAGTTATGAGATGTTACTCGTAATATTGACGGAGAAATTTATTCCGTCATAACATCATATCAATTTTATTGTATTGTTATTTTTTTTTGCTATCAATATTTCCTAAGTTTCTAGTAACTATACTAACCTAATCCAACTAATATCATAAACGGGGAAGTAAGTTTATTTATTTAGTTCAGTTCACTTGGTCTTGAAGATTGCACTTTATTTATTTATTATTTATTTAATTCGCTCCGTTTTCGTATAAGTATAAAGCTGCCAATAATAGGCAACAGAAAATACTCGACCGATTAAATAAGATTCCAGATATACTCACGAGTCTGTCCCATCTCATTTTAAACACATTTATATTATAACTCCTGTGTCATTTCAAAATTATTAAAGGCACTCAGGCATTCTCTTCGATAAGCTAGAACGTGTCACTGAACATTTGCATCATATGTCACCGCTATGCTTAACGTGATTAATGTGATCTATATGTATGTATAATTATAAAGTTTATGACCATCTTAAAAAATAATTCTTCTTCTATAATACTATACAATACTTATTGGCCGTTAATAACTTGCTCCACAGTGTTGCCACAACCCGCTCTGCCACGAGTCGGCCATTATGGAAAATCAATCACACGGTAACTGGCAACACGCACTTGCATATTGCGACAGCTCTTGCCTGATCAGCTTTTTTGATCCTGTTTTAATGTTGGTACGTTGTATTTTTAAGTTGAGTGAAGTGGACGTGATATATTCATCTACTCCAACTTGATGTTTTTTTGTCGGTTCCGAATACTACACGTTCTTATCATTATCACAAAAATGGAAGCGTATGAAGTGTCTGGTTTCCAAAATATTAAAGTCCAAAGTTGAGTTACCACGATGCATCGATAATATTATATTACCTATATTACAGAAATGCACGTAGACGAGTGTTACAAATATTTTCCCCGAATTTCTATCGAAAAACCAAAGCAAACACTAAAGAGAGAGACTATATTTCGCGCGAAATCGACCGAGTATATAAATTGCCTGAAAATTTAAATTGTTTTCCTGCTTTTTTTAGCATGAACTGATTTAAAACGACACAACAAATCTAAACGAATATCAGTAGCTTAATGTTCTGACTTCCTTGCTAAAATATTAAATACGAAATTAACTCTGTATGTGAAAATAATATGGCTCCGAAATGCCATAATGGTAACGCCATACTTAGCCATTGAAAATCTTCTAGATGCTATCATCTCTTACTCGAGTGCACTCAAGAAGAAAGTTATCACTATGGAACATGAACGTTAAAGCGTGTTATGCCTGATTACGCCTACTCGTACTAGGGCCTATAGCATGCAATGAGTTATAAAGGGGGCTGCTGACGACCCTTAGTTTTCCTGCTTCTTTTATACGAGTAGCTATGATCGCATTCATCGTTAGTCCTACTAGGTAATAAATAAAATGTGAAAGTTTGTAAGCATAAATATACTTATATTTAATTAAATATTAAGTATTTAGCTTAACCTATATTTATAATGAATAAATCCCATTTACCTTGGTCATCGTATCACGTGTAAACGAAATGTTGCAATTATACTTGATTATTTTTTCGTTGCGTTAATTATTGTCATGGGAAAGATCTTATGAGAGAAACAATATTATAAGTTCGTACAACATAAAGCAATTTAGGAAAAGCATTAATTTTTCATAATTGTCAGTTTACATAAATGTTAGACACGACATCGTCTGTCGTGTCAACTAGTATGATGTGATACGAGTATAAAAACGACATCCCGTATAAACAAATCCATTTAAAGGAGAAAGAAGACTCGAGTACATAATGACATATTCCGCGATATATTACCATGCAAGTCTTTCTAAAAGGAGACTTATTTTAGGGATACTTAGGAAAGTGCGCGGTTTGAGAAAGAAATACCTTCTTTTAACACAATACTAAATAATTCATAAGAAGTTTACGATGAACGAGTGATAATTAGTCCTCGTAACATATTTTTATATTACCTATACATACAATAATCTGTCCATTATTTGAATATGCTGTATTTTGTTTCTCTCCTTTTTATTCTCAATGTAGTTATGTAGTTTCTTAGAGTTTGTTTAATAGCACATGTCACCCTGTTTGTTAACCATTCTCTTTACTTGCTTGGCTTGCTGGAAGATATCTCTGGTAGAGAGAAGCTTGCCATTATGTACATGCATCTCTACTTTAAGTTGTATGCCATATTTCTTTTTGTGTATGTGCAATAAAGAATAAGAATAAGAATAACATCCACACAGCTGTGTTCCCGAAATGGCGCAGCAAGAACTGCAGGATCACAAAGAAGATCTCACAGCGTTTACACGTCTAGCATATTGGGGACAGGTGTAATCAGTGGCAGTTTTCTAATTTAATTGACTCTAAGGAGTATAATTTATTTCATGTGATCATTAATGGAAAGTACGTATATCTTTGAAATACATTAATGTCGGAAATAGTTTTGTGCACGTGCTGTAATATTCAGCAGATTTTATCTCTATCCAATACGGATATTGAACAGAAGCCGCTTATAATAGGTACTTAAACGTGGATAAAACTATGACCGTGTTATACTACTCGACAAGAAAAAAATGTGTTAAACCATAAGATGGTCTAACCTAAAAGATATCCTTCTATTTTAAGCTTTTCAGTGCTATTAAAAGAAATGTTAAAGCTAAACGTTGTTTAATCTTGGTATATTTAGATGTAAAATGTCTTAAACCGTATTTAACTTAAGACGCGTGTTGTTATACGACCGTTTATAATAGCAACGGACTACTTGCCATCCAATATACTCGTATCATATTCAAAAACAGTCACAAATCTATCGAACATGGATATTTTCCAAAGTATTTTTTGACTATACAACACATTAACCCTGACCCAAATTAAAATCACTTAGGTCTTATATTGGAAATACTAAGCGACGTTATATAAATACATAGACAAGTCCAGAAACATCCATGACTGGGAAACAAACATCAATATTCATATAAGAGTTTGCACCTACGAGGATTCAAACCCAGGACCTAGGCACGGTGAGCAGGGTTACTACTAACTACATCAAACGAGCCGTCCATTGAAATTAGTCTTCGAATTTAACAGATTTGGCTGCACTGGACACCAGCTTTTAAGGTTCAGTGAACGATATATACCGAACCGAATGTCAGCAAGCTATTCGAACTTCACCGCCTCGTTCACGCTTGACTATGCGTGATGATTGATGGACGCCAGTAGGCAACTGAAAAAGGTTTTGGTATCTGTAGGGTTAAAAATTACCGATACACCCCTTCTCTTTCTAAAAATAATCGGTTTGGGATGAAATATCATGCATTTTGTGACCTCAATGGGTGAATATACAGGGTGTAAAAAGACAACAATGTTTTTTTAATACCTCGTATTCTTTGTAACGTTACGATCATTTTCTTCTATGCAACCAACCCTGGGAAACAACAAAAAAGTTATGAAAAAATACTGCCATTTTATTGCAAGCAATGTACCTACAAAACTAACATTATAACATTTTGACATGGTATCTTTGAAAAAAATGTTTGTTAACCGATTTCAGATGGATTTATGTAAAAAAAATGATAACATTAATGTAACTTTGGACCTCAATATCTTGGAAACCCGTGGTTTCCCAAGGGGTGCTTCAATTGAAAAAAAAAATATGATGTTACAAAGAATACGAGGTATTAAAAGAACAAAGTTGTCTTTTACACCCAGTATATACGTGATACGGAACAGAAGTGGTATAGGTATTATAGGTATAATGAATTATGTTAAACGAAATGCTATTTACAGGGTTAATTTTAAAACATCAATAACCTCACAGGACTAGATAGCTAAACTTATAAACAATAACATTTGTTCTACGAGTTTTATCATAACTCAATACATTAATTAAAAATGATTTTCCAAGCTTTTATTGTACTGTCGTGACATTTGCAAGTCTATGTTCCATTCGTAGGTATACGAAAAGGTTGACGCCCGCGATCGCGCGAGCCTCAGTATTATGTACAGACTTAAGAACATTCAGAGGTAATATTAAATTGATATTTATTTTTGTATGAAAGTAAAATGTGACAAATTTTCAAAACTTCGTAGAGCAAAATGTTGTTATTTATGATTGTAGCTACCTAGTCTTGGGAGGTTATTGATGTTTTAAAACTAATCCTGTATACTATAACCCTAGCTACAGACATAAGACTTAAAATCATAAATGTTCATTATTCCAGACAGTTTGGATGTATTCCACGTTTTTAGTGCTTATATTATACATATAAGGGCAGCTTTTTCAAATGATCAGAACTCTATGTCTCATATTATTATTCGTCACACGGATATAAGGCGAAAAAGGGTCGCCTCCTTGATGCACAGGCTGCGGGGTAGCCCGGACAGCATTCTATCGGTAATTGCCAAACGGGTCGATGGTTCCAGAATTTTTGGATGAAAATAGTCTCAGGAATCCCACCGGCAAATAGAGGCTCAGTTACATGAATTAGAGCCGCTTGTATCTGCCTGCTAATTTAATTAATTTTAATTTATTCACAATTAAGTTCTATATTATTATTTACCAACTAACATAGTAAGTAATTTGTAACTAGGACTCGATCTGAAATAAATTTTATTATTATTATTATTTGTATCTCTTTTGAAATTCTCGGGACTACAGAGTAGAGGCGTATTTGCCAAGATTAGAGGCCCTTTTAAGTTTATATTATACACATGACGGATACCTTCGCCGAACGCATATGATACACCCGGCGATGGTCTCCGCCATGTGCAAGACTATTGGAGTGCAGAGCTCTGTCATGCGATGAAACATCATGGGCTATGGGGCTGAATCTATTGAAGGAGACTAACGGACACCTGCCATTACAACCAAGTCTCATAATTGTTAGGTGGCAGGCGGTGACAACTCATTTCATGGGTGAAACGGCCACACGCACGGAGCGACAAAGGGGCAACATTTGGTGAGCGGCTAGGGTGGAGGGGTGCCCCTGGACTCCAAGCCAACTCGCCACTTACTGACGGGCACGTCCACCCTCGAGCTGTCATAGCTCTCGCGACTTCTGCCCGGCCGGCAAAGGCAAGGCAGAGGTGGGGGAACTGTTCCTCGTCAGATCTCACTCCGGCGCCGGAGATGAGGAACAGGGTCTTCCCCCGGGAGCACTTCAGAACGCTACCTCCCAACAGTCGCCACAAGCTGCCCTGCGGGCTTATTATTATTATTATGTTTAAATTCTCGACTACAGAGTCCCGGTGAGAGGCGTGCATCGGGCCGTGGCCAAGATGTAGAGAGAGAACTTTAATATGGTGTGGGATACACATGGCGGATACCATCGCCGACCGCACAATAAGATACACCCGGCGATGGTCATGTAAGACTATTGGAGTAGATCTATGTCAATGGAAACAAAGGTCATGTATGAGGCTGAATATAACATTGACTTGCCATTACAACCAAGTCTCATAATTGTTTGGTTAATCATCATCATCATCATTTACAGCCCTCGAGAAGTCGAGCTGTCATGGCGACTCCACTCTACTGTTGGACTTCACTCCGGCACCGAGATGACATAGTACTTCAGCCCCCCAACAACCTCCAGTTGTCTCTATATCTACAGCATCAATTATTCCAGGTAGACTATCCGACCGTTAGAATAATCAGCCGTAGACGAAATTTTACAAAAACTATATTAAGTTTTTTGTTTATTTAATGTAAGCATAAAACTAAGAATAGAAAATGGACAATCTTTAATGCGATCACAAGGGTCAGAATCCAGCAGATCATTGTAGGTTCCACCTATCTCATCTAGGAACTCAGGATCGTGGGTTGGAGCCCTCCATACTTATTGTTAATCATCATCATCATCATTTACAGCCCTGAGAAGTCCACTGTTGGACATAGGCCTCCCCCAACAACCTCCACTCCGACCGGTCGGAAGCAGCCTGCATCCAACCGACGCCCGCAACCCTGGCCAAGTCATCCGTCCACCTCGCGGGTGGCCTTCCCACGCTTCGCTTGCCGATACGTGGTATCCACTCTAGAACTTTCCGACTCCATCGGCCATCAGTTCTTCGAGCTATGTGCCCTGCCCATTGCCACTTCAGCTTGCTGGACCGTTGAGCTATGTCGGTGATCTTTGTACGTCTGCGGATCTCCTCATTTCTGATTCGATCACGCATAACACATACATAGATATAGACACAGCTTTGTTTCAGAAATGGGGTAGCTAGAACTGCAGAATCATAAGAATCCATAGACACGTTTAGCTTTGCGGGAACAGATACCAATGATAAGTTGCTACCTTATTGCCTGATAAAATGCGACTCTACTCTACTCTTGGCTTTGGTCGGGTTACCACAGCATGCTGCGTGATGCCGGCAGAGTAGAGTTTGTACCGGCCCTGCCTGCCCGTGGGTATCATACGAGGCGATTAAGGGTTACCGGGAGGTGAGCAGCAGCGCCTCCCGTACTGACAACATAGTCCGAAAATCACACTGCGGTCACCAACCCGCCTGCCCAGCGTGGTGACTATGGGCAAAACCCTCCTGTGGCAGTAGCCTTGTGGCGTGCCCTGGGGGAGGCCTACGTCCAGCAGTGGACTGCAATAGGCTGATAAGAAGAAGAAATGCATGGAATGAGATGCAGCTGATGTAATCTAGTGAAGCACAGGAAAAGCAACTAATAGAATCTCCTTTATTTATTTTTTTATTTAAAGAAAAAACCTAGGTACTGAGTAATTTTTTAACCCGGTGTCACTCTCATGATTAAGATGAATCTAATGATAACTCTCAAGCTCAAATTGGTGTAGTTGGTAGTGGCCCTGTCTGCGACGCCATAGGTCCTGGGTTCGAATCCCGGTAGGTGTTTGCACCTACCGGGATTCGAACGGGATTGATGTGATGAATATCGATGTTTGTTTCCGAGTCATGGAAGTTTATTTACTTATCTATGTATTTCTATACCGTTGCTTAGTACCCACAACACGACACAAGATCAAAAAAAAGAATGCGACAGCCTGTTTAGGCTCTAGAACATGCCAAAGATACATACAAACATACACAAGAAAAACATAAACCTCCTTCTCGCGAAGTGGGGTAAAAATAACAAAATCGCAACTGCGTACATTTTCCATGCTCCAGTACAAGTATTGTAAACATTTTATAATCCCGCGCTTCATTCCATCAATATTCCTCATTGCACGCTAAGTGCTGGTTAATCCCGCACGTGACATGCACATACTCGCGGGATTAATGTAATAATGCGCGGGATATCGCGTCACGGTATCCACTTGGTGGGTAATCTCCTAACCGACATCCCTGTTTAAAGACTGAATGAGGTGGAACAACAAAGTTACTATATACAGGTAATAATAAAAAGGGTATGTTGACCGAAATGTTATAAAAATTGCCCACTATAGAGAAGCTATCCACATATTTTTTTTCAGGTTGTATCGAGATTGGAGAAATATTAAACAACTAATCTCTACAATCTTTCACTATGGGTGCGCCCACCACCGGGCCCTACACCCTCCACTGACCCTCGGATCTGATAACTCATAACTGCGAAAAGTGCCTGCACTTGCACTAACTACAATCGCCACGAGAAACCAGACCCGAGCACCTAGCATGCAAGATAATACATGTAATGTGTGTGTTGGGTTTTAGAGTTTCATAATAATTAGTGGTTTACTAATTTCTATAATCCTAGGATGCCACGGTTGTTGGCGAAACATAAGTAGATTATTTATCTAGTTTTTGATTCCGGAATAGTGCAATGTATTGTCTTGCATGCTAGGTGCTCGGGTCTGGTTTCTCGTGGCGATTGTAGTTAGTGCAAGTACCTGTTTTCGCGGTTATGAGTTATCAGATCCGAGGGTCAGTGGAGGGTGTAGGGCCCGGTGGTGGGCGCACCCATAGTGAATGTTTGAACTACCGAATTGTAACGCCTAATACAATTTCATTTACTCTACAATCTTGTTAAAAACATGCGATTTCGAATCTCTTTTTGTGGATAGGTCCTTTATTAATGAGCTTTTTTATGACTTTTCGCTTATCATACTACCTATATAAAGTACACCTGTATATGGGTAGCACACTGAGGTTATTATGAATTACAAAGTAAATTTAATGCGGTACTGTTTATAATTCATCACTCTTATTTGTATATATTGACATTCATCATGTCAATATTTGCACCTTCCGGGACTCGAAGCCAGGTCTTAGGACGCGGCAGCGGCCAGGGCCATCAACTACACAAATCGGCCTTCTCCGATTTTGGACATATGTAGGTAAGTATAAATAATCGTGGAACAAAATACATAGTGAGAGCTAATATACGCAATGCTTCCTAAACGTCATTTAAAAACAATCCGATTGAGAACTTTATGCAAATGAAGCGCCTATTCGTATAAGTGACTACATAAAGTTCGTTAGAATCAGAGGCGACTCGTCCTAAGGAGCGCTGGTGCAGTGCACTCCCACCCACGAAGATTACATAGGCAATCTATATTTCTCTATATTTATAATTATCTTTCAATTCTACTATGTTTATACAATAGTGTCTACTCATTCGTCTCAAGTAAGTAGTAATCATGTAATCGTATCTTAAGTCCAATGAAACGAAATTTGGTATGATTCCTAGTACTTTATTTAATGAGTGAATGGTGAATAACTTTCCGACATAGGCCGGCGCGTGAACAGAAGATTTCGTATTTTCCTACTTTCGTAATTTGCCTAATCTGGAGCGCCGCTGACATTAATTCGTAGTATGTGCAGCGTGCGAATTTTAATAAGAGTGAGGTTGCATCATTTCATTCAGTAAGGGAGTAAACACGAGCGGCGTTTCCAAACTGTAATTTTGTATGCGTTCATTTAAAAAAAATTTGAACCCCCATCAAACAATATCACGAGCCGCCCCTGATTAAAATAATCGCATTTCGGCTTAATTCTATGTCTCTGTAGCTTTATTCGATGCTCTATATTCTGTTTGACAAAATTGAATGGATAGAAACTATAATTATTGGAAACAGAAATGTACTATCCGTGCAAGTAAGTAAATGTAATTGGAACTCAGCCTGTATATAGGTATAGGTACTTACTTGAAGCCAACCGCTGTGGCAGGTATCTATATCTGAATTTCTAAGTGAAATCAAGATAAATTATATAAACAATATATAATGATATGTGATACATTATATTAATATTGTGATAATGATACAATAGATAATGTTTTTATCGCACTCTAATTACCCAGTTAAGAATGAGATGTCATAGATAGGTACCAACAATGAGACCTAGGAAGACACGTGACATTTATATTCGTGATAAACCTTGCAGAATAAAAAGATAAATTATGTATATAATAATATAGCCTATAGTTTTCCTCGATAAAATGGGCTATCGAACACTGAAATAATTTTTCTGATCGGACTAGTAGTTCCTGAGATTAGCGCGTTCAACCAAACAAACTTTTCAGCTTCATAATATTAGTATATATATGAAGGGCCAGGAGGAACTTCATCAGAATTCATCTTTCATAAAATATGAGAGTAGCAGGCGTGGACAGATAAATATCAAGTTCTTCTCTCACAAAGTTATTTAATCAGCACAGTCTTCAAATAAGGAGATATCTAGTGAAATAAGTAATTAGCAATCACAGAAATATAACAATTTAACTCAATTAAACCAATAAATCGTTTGATTCAAAGCGATTCGTTAAAAATGCGTGGAACGCGGGCGCCGTCCTGAACGTCAGTGTCAGTGCTGTCAAGATGGCCGCCCTCGCTACCATCGACAAATAACGCTCCGCTAGGCTGACTATGGCTACTCAAAGTCAACCTGACGTGTGACAGTGACAGGTGCGCCGTCACGGCCGGACTGACATTCGACCGTCCTCGGGCGATTCTCTGAAACAATGCGACGAGTACAATACATAGTCCGTTCGTTCATCCTGACGAGAATGTAACAATTTTCATTAAATCATGCGTAATGTAATGAGTAAGGACTTGAGGCGAGTGTATCGCTACAATTAAGCCGGATAACACAGCCCCTCAGTCAAGCAACACACTTATCAACAATAGCCACATTTACTTTTAGACAGGTCAATCCTTTCGTAGAAATGACCCGGACGACAATATTCGTCAAAAAATCCATTGAACATTAAAAACAAGTCATCCAACTTAAAGGGCTCTGACTCGGACGACGCTCTCGTCTCAAAGAACAAACCACAGAGACAAGCCAACCTGAGAGCTGACTTGGACGACATTATTTCGTCTTTCGACTCTCTCACAACAACACTAAAAACATGCAACGAGGTTTTTATACCTACTTATGATTATGAATCGTCCTGCTCTGTATGAACTTCAATCTCATGTGAAATTTCCCACGTGTCAGGATCTGAGTATGTGCTAAGGGTGTCTGACCCTGCTGTGAGCGTACATGAATCTGCAGAATCAGCGCGCGAGCATACAGTCAAGGTGTCGGAATTATCATTGTCACGATTTGAATTAATCACATCTACTTCATCTTCCGACGCCGTCTCGGCCTCTCCATCATTTAAAAGACTAGTTGCTATTTCAGTTAAGCCAATATGCCCCTGGGGCACTGCGCGCAAATTCTCGTGAGCGTATTTAT
The DNA here is from genome assembly GCA_014607495.2 of Carposina sasakii. NCBI lineage: Eukaryota > Metazoa > Arthropoda > Insecta > Lepidoptera > Carposinidae > Carposina > Carposina sasakii. The sequence continues at coordinate 11,499,368 of CP053163.1, forward strand.
AAGTCCTATGAGAACCACCTAAACTCTTAAGTTCGTACCGATCGTTATTAAGAACTTCTACTATAACGTATGGGCCTCTAAACTTTCTATCTAGCTTCGTTTGGTTACGTTCGCAGTTTTTTATGAATACGAAGTCTCCTTTAGAGAATGGTCTTACTGTGGCTCGACCGCGATTAAATCGAAGAGTTTCGGATTCAGCAGCTTTCCGAATGTAAGCTGATGCATCAGCTCTAACTGTATCCAAATCCAAGCGAACCTCGTGTTCGTTATTATTATCATTCAACCTAGACATTCCCAAAGAATTAGAGCGGATTCCAAGCATCAATTCTGATGGTGAATATTTGGTTACACTTGATTTTGAACTATTTAGAGCAAGTTGAATATTGCCCAGCTCGTCACGCCACGCTTTGTTAGGGTCGTTCTCAACAATTGTAAGGAGGCTCTTAAGGGTTCGCATTACTCGTTCGACCTGACCATTAGCCCTACTGGAACCAGTCGCAATGAAATGGAGTTCTATTTTATACTCTTCACAAAAGTTCTTGAAATCAGAGCTGATGTAGCAGCGGCCCTGATCCGCAATAATTCTCTTTGGAGCTCCAAAGAGACACACCGCTTTTTGTAGAGCTTTAATGGCACACTTTGTATCGACAGATAAAGTATGTTCCAGCAAAACGTACTTAGTAAAAGCGTCTATAATTACAGAGCAATATTCCTTTCGGTCGCTCTTCCCGCTCAGCTTCCCTGTAAAGTCTATATGAATTGTATGCCAAGGCACCGACACTTTAGGAATCGGGTGAAGCTTAACAGGCTGAGCGCCCGATGGACCTTTCGAGGCTTTACAGATGATGCACGACTCTATAAATTTTCGCACACATTTGGACATGTTCGGAAACCAATACATTTCATACAGCTTATCTAGTGTTTTGTCGCTACCTAAATGTTGCAATTCATTGTGAACGTGATTTATGAGTGTCCAAATGAGGGACCGGGGAACTACAGGTAACCATGCAACTGCCTTATTACGACAAACTTTCCTATAAAGAATGCTATCTCTAACATCGTACGTACGAGCTACTGTTTCTGGGAAGCTGTTATCGTGATGTTTCGAGATAAGATCTTGTATCTCTGGATCTCGTTTCTGTTCCACTGACAACCAACCCCGGTGAAGTTCAACATAGTTAACAATTTTAGGTCGAGTCTTTTCAAGGGTAGTAGGGGCAGCAGTATCCGAACTCGGCAGCGGATTTCGGGACAAATAGTCAGCATGCTCCATTTTACTTCCTTCGCGGTATACAATGTCGAAATCATACGCTTGTAAGTAAGCCCACCATCGATAGACACGGGGTGTTAAGTCTTTCTTCGATTTGGACGCCTTGAGTGAATTACAGTCGGTAACTACAACAAATCGCCGGCCGTAAAGGTAATGCCGGAAATGCTCTACCGCTCTAACCACCGCTAACGTCTCTAACTCGTAGGAATGATAACGAGATTCTGAATCAGATGTTCGGCGGCTAAAGTACTCAACGACGTGGAGGAAATTATTTTTCTTTTGTAAGAGAATTGCTCCATAACCTTCCGAGCTAGCATCGGTATGTAGCTCTACGGAAAGTTCCGGGTCAAATATAGTTAGTACCGGTTCTGACGTGAGGATACCTATAATTTTATTGCGAATCTTTTCATGTTCGCTGGTCCAAGTTATTCGTCCTTTCAGTTTCGTTAGGGGATATAGCGGTCCGACTATATGTGTAAAATCGGGGATGAATCTACGGAAATAAGAGGCCAACCCGAGAAATTGGCGGACATTAGTAGCTGATTTCGGTTCAGGGGCATCCGCTAATGCCCGAATTTTCCGGGAGTTGGGTCTAATCTCACCTGATTGTATGGAATATCCCAAATAGTCTATTTGTTGTTTCATGAATTTACATTTCTTAAGATTAAGTGAAAACCCAGCTTCCGACAACGCACCTAAAACAAGATCAAGCTGCTTCAGTCCTTCAGAGATGTTAACGGAATGACATAATACATCATCCATGTATATCAACGGTTTATTCGCTAAATGACTAAATGCTTTTGTGATACACCTCTGAAACACTGAAGGGGCATTTCGCAAACCGAATGGCATCGCTAAATACTCATATTGCCCTTCATTTGTTACGAAAGCCGTTTTATTCACTGAATTAGGGTGAATAGGGATCTGGTGAAAACCGGAAGCCATATCTAAAGAAGAGAAGAAGTTAGCTCCCGTCAGTTGATCGATCTGTTCGTCTATACGCGGTAAGGGATAATGTTCCGGTACAGTATTGGAATTTAACTCCCTAAAATCAATACAAAGTCGGTCAGAATTATCCTTCTTTTTTTACAATGACAACTGGGCTAGCAAATGGGGACGTACTCTCCTGGATCACTCCTGCATCTAATAATTGTTGAACCCTCTCTCTAATTATTTGTTTTTCTATGGGTGCTCTTTTATGGGGACATCTCTGTACGACTCTATGTGGATCTACTAATTTAATTTCGCATACTCCAGTCTTCACACGTTTGGTAGGTATACCTTCAACAAAACTATTCGCGTATTTACCCAGTATAGAAATTAACGTCTCTTTAAACTGTCCCTGTAAATCAGTATCAATTTTTGTCAAATCTAGAAGATTCGATGTCACGTTACAAACATTAGAACGTTGTTTAGAGTATATAATGAGATTATCGTTATTAATTTTCACACTTAATCCTTGATCAAAAATATCTCTACCAATAATTATAGGTTCCGATATAATGTTGTCAGAAACCACATGAAAGAGTAAGCTAACCAAATGATCAGCAATTTTAACCTCAGCCTGAATTTGTAAAGTACATTGTATGTCATTACCTCCAATGCCGCTAAGATACACGAGACTTTTACACACAGTACCCAAGAGTTTATCGCTATAACTTTCTTTTACGAGAGAGCAAGATGACCCACTGTCAAATAAAAAAGGTAGAGACTCACCGGAAGATGTTGCTAGAATACCTCTTGAAGGACGATGTTCACAATTGTGGACTTCCTTGACCGCAGCTTTACCACCATTCTTTCTATCTGGACAGTTAGTTGCCACATGACCCTTTTGCCCACACGAGTAGCATGTAACAAGAGCCGCATTCTCTAATGAACGAGAAGAACCCGCATTGTCTTGAGGCTTAACTGACCCAAATTCATCGCGACGTTTCCGGCATTCTGCAAACCGATGTCCTGTAATGCCACAGAAATTACATCTGCCAGTAAATCTTTCAGTAGTACGAACACGCTTCGTTTCAGGTTCACTACTTTCGACGTTATCCAGACGCCGCTTAAAAGACACACCTCCCAGAATTCGGAACAATTGACTGCGAGTTGTTATGTTGTGTGCATTCAGTTCGCGTCTTATCAATCCATCCTTTTGACAAAGTACTGAAATGACAAATCCGGTCACCACTTCTTCAGGCATCACAGTTTTAGGTATACGTTCAATCAAATTCCATAATCGAAGAGCACATTCCGAGGCAGTTTCCTTAGCTCCAATTTGAAAACGGAGTATATCATCAAAGTAGTCTTGAAAAAGCTTCGGTTTTGAGAATTTTGCTAACAGTGTCTGCTTGACGATGCTCCAAGTCATATCATTTAAATTCATCTTAGTGATACAAGCAGCAGCACGCCCCTTTAGAGCGCTAGTTAGAGCCATAAGTAAGTCTATGCCTTCTAAGCGCTTACTTTGAACGATCGCTTCGGTAATATTGCACCAGCCATCTATGTCACAGTCCGGTTCGTCAGGATTAAAAGGCAAAAACTGCGCTGGCTGGTTAGAACTCACAGTCGATGTTTGTTGGGCTGCGAGAACACGAGATAGCAGCATTTCCATGTTACTAAGAAGTTTTTCTGCATCCGACTTGGTTCTTTCTTGCTCAATCTGATCTCCGTTCGATCCCACTTCTGATGAAGGGCCAGGAGGAACTTCATCAGAATTCATCTTTCATAAAATATGAGAGTAGCAGGCGTGGACAGATAAATATCAAGTTCTTCTCTCACAAAGTTATTTAATCAGCACAGTCTTCAAATAAGGAGATATCTAGTGAAATAAGTAATTAGCAATCACAGAAATATAACAATTTAACTCAATTAAACCAATAAATCGTTTGATTCAAAGCGATTCGTTAAAAATGCGTGGAACGCGGGCGCCGTCCTGAACGTCAGTGTCAGTGCTGTCAAGATGGCCGCCCTCGCTACCATCGACAAATAACGCTCCGCTAGGCTGACTATGGCTACTCAAAGTCAACCTGACGTGTGACAGTGACAGGTGCGCCGTCATATATATAGGTAGATATGACATTCCATTAGGTTAAATTCTTTATTTAATGAACCTTAGCGTCCAACTAATATATTTTTTTTTTAAATTACATTTGGTGTAATATCCTAATCTCTGAACTAAACTACTCTACATTTGGTGAGCAAGCAATATCTAGGGGAACAGTTGACGCTAATACGTTCCGTAAAATTATTATTAAGATATCTAGTAAGTATTAAGTAAGAAATTGAACAGGGTGTACTTACGTGAACACAGCTCGTAACAAGTCGTGTACCAGGGACACCCCGGGGGGCGCGAGGTGAGTCTTCGCTTCACAAACACTGCGCATTATGCACGCCTGCCCGTTGAAATTGTGGCTGAAAAAATACAGTAATATCTGTATTTTTAGGTAATCGGTGATTTTTAGTTCAATACTAGTGGACGCCCGCGACTTCGTCTGCGTAGACTGCAGAAAAAACAAAACGTCAAAATTAACCGGGATTTTTTTAAATTTATTTTGTTTATTAAAAATAATTAATAATAATTTCATTTATTAAATAAAATAAAAGAAATGAATAAATTAAAAAGTATTTTCTCGGTATACAGGGTGTAACATAAAGGGTATGTTAAGCGAAAAGCTATGTAATACCCACTAATAGAGAACCTATTTCCAAAATTTGAGACTTGAAATCATCCTATCACCAAAATTTTTATCCCGGGAAAATGTTTTTATCCCGGATAACTTCGACATTTTGTTTTTCTGTAGTCCACACGGACGGAGACGCGGGCGTCCACTAGTAAACAAATAGAGGTATACATACAGGGTGATGTAAAAGACATAGGTATAATCTTGCAAGACTGCTTGTATATAACTGGCATCATATAAATACGATAATGTTTGCGTTGTGAATTTTAATTTTTTTTACTGATATATTGACAGACAAGTCCTATCCTCGGTTCAATATCGTCTGAATGTGCATTTCATTTTAAAATAAAAAAATCTCTCACAGTCGTGCGTGTTTCTGAAGTGAAAATCGCTTTTCAGTATTAAACACGGATCGTTTACTGGTATTTTTGGAGTGTGGACCATCTTTTTCAATAGTCAGATAGGACAACACATATTTGAAAGATAGTGTTGATGTTGTCTCCATCTTATTGAAGTTATAGAAGAAAACCAGCGCCATATTCATCAGTTTAAACTATCTGCCTATTTAACTAGAACTAAGTCTTGAGTGAGTGTGTCAAAACTTTTTTAGATTAATGATTTTTATTTAAAGATATATCATTTCATTTATATTTCTTATTCTTTATTTTACACACATAAATAAAAATATTCGTCGAACATCAATGTGCCGCCCACTCCTGTACTAGTTGGGAGCTCGATGCTCGAAGTTGTTGACGAGTATGTTTACCTGGGACAGGCGGTCAAACTAGGTAGGTCCAACTTTGAGAAGGAGGTAAATCGGCGAATCCAACTCGGCTGGGCAGCGTTCGGAAAACTACGAAGCTTATTTGTGTCCAAGATACCCCAGTCCTTAAAGACGAAGGTATTCAACCAGTGCGTGGTCTCTGACTATGTGCCTCATAAAGAAGCTCAGGATCGCAAAGCGAGCGATGGAGAGAGCTATGCTTGGGATCTCTCTGCGTGATCGAATCAGAAATGAGGAGATCCGCAGACGTACAAAGATCACCGACATAGCTCAACGGTCCAGCAACCTGAAGTGGTAATGGGCAGGGCACATAGCTCGAAGAACTATCAGTTCCGATGGAGTCGGAAAGTTCTAGAGTGGATACCACGTATCGGCAAGCGCAGCGTGGGAAGGCCACCCGCGAGGTGGAACGGACGACCTGGCCAAGGTCGCGGGCGTCGGTTGGATGCAGGCTGCTTCCGACCGGTCGGAGTAGGGGTTGTTGGGGGAAGCCTATGTCTAACAGTGGACTTCTCAGGGCTGTAAATGATGAATGAATGAAATAAAAATATTATATGTAATTTCAACATACAGGAGAGATGTACAATGACATGCTTATCTCTTTAAGGTACCTATTTTCGAGACAGTATTCTTCATAATTCCACGCAAATTATATTTTTTAAATAAAATCCATTCATACCTTCACATTTATAACATTACTAGGAAATAGGATTGCATACTCATGGTACTTCTACTGCAAACGTAATTTTCAATATTGGTAAAATCGTAGATTAAAAAAAGCACTTACAGATCAATAGCCTGACTCAGTCTATCCCAAACGTCCCTCTTCTGCCTGTGATGCAGTTTCTTCCTGAAGTGTGAACTGGTAAAGTTGACATTGGGCAGAGGGAAGAAGACGTCAATCTCCAACGCCAAATTCCAGCCTGATGGGGCGTGGGTCATGAAGGCTTTTACAACCGAAATTGTCATCTGAAATTTTCATATTCCATTCTATTAGTACATAATATGCAAAAGTCTGTCTGTTATTCTAAGGCCGCACTACGGCAAAACCTGACTTTGTGACTAAAGGAAACCAATGGAAGCAGCCGCGACTGACGGTTTTAAAACGCCGCGACTGATTTGTTACATGGCTAGCGGGTAAAAACCGAGCAAAAATTTTGAGATCCATAGAACTTATATACTCGGTTTCTAACCGTAGTGTGTGCGTCTCGTGCGGTTTTGCGGTTACGCGGTTAACCGCTTGCGGGAAAAACCGTATTGCGGCCTTAGCCTAAGTGTTCTGTTTATTATAACAACAAAAGCTGGAGTACGTAATATGTTAAGGCTTAGGTCGGTTAGTCAGATGTAAAATTTCCGAAAAATAGCTATCAAATGAAAGATATGAATATAAATGGATACTGTTAAAAAATCATCGCCCATTTTTGTAACTCGTTCTTCAAGTTGCCTACTAAAGTGAAATTAGAAACTTTTCATAACATTATAAGTACATCTATTTGTTACAAAATGGCTCAGCCAGAACTGCAAGATCACAAATGACATCATACAGTCACGTTAAGCATATCGAGGGTCCTGTTGTCAAACATCGGTGACAATTCGCTAGCTGATTGCCTGAGATAATGCTATTGGTAGACTTGTACTACATATACAGAAGGAGATATACTGACGTATTCTAATAAAAAACCCCGTGTCAGCACTTTAGTGACATTGTTTCAAAAACAGAAAAGTACTTACAACAACATTACTCCCATCTGGAAAGCCAAGATACCTCCTCTTTCTAATCATACCCATAGGAGTCTTCACATTAGGACACTCATCGGTGGAATTACGCAGAATCTTCACAGCCCACAAGTTTAACACATAATAACACCAAAAGCACCATTTTTAAAATACTGGTTAACGAATTCCATGGTTTTAAAACTTCAATGTCGGTGATGTAAGAATGAAAATTACTTAATGGAGCGTACGCTTTTTTCATGTCGTAAGGTACTGACTGACGTCTGTCTTGTGTGACTTGAATTATTTTGTATGAATAGAGAGGATAAGTCTTATATTACCATTTGGGAGGAGTTTCCAACCGTAAATGCGTTTACAAACGTTTTCAAAGATTCTCATATAGGATAAAGGTTATATAGGTACTTATATAAATCTTGGCAATAATCCAAGTTTGCTTTGTATTTTAACTCTGTCAAGAATAATGTGGTTTCTTCTAGATTTATTAAGATGAGTATGCCCGCTGACTACGATTCTTAGTGGAAATTAAATACATATTCCCTTCATAGCTCATAAATTAGTAAATAACACGCTAGAGTAAAACTACTTAACACATGTTAATCAACAGTTTTCCAGCGGTTTCATAGCTAACAAAAAATATCAAACTCCACTTTTAATATCTATAACAGATTTATGTGTTAAAAATCCTGATATCCTAGTATCTGGCAAGCTTATCTCCTCTAATCCATGGTGCCGCGGGCATCGCAAGAATCCGTCTGTCTGTTCAGTGACCCGGGATGTTTGATCAAAGAATTAGAGCTCGACTGCCGCCTCCGTTCATTAAGCTGGTTCGTGTTTAGCACCTCCTTGGAATGTCTCACCTACACTCCAGTTCCTACTCTATATTTTGAAAGATAAAATTCATTTTTGCACGAAAGCACATGTGTACATTCCGTGCTCACTGACGTGTGTTTATTTGTGCAATAATGCTATTTATTTAAATCAGGAATAAGGAATATTCTCTGGTAACGCAGCGTTGTGCCGGTTGATTGGACCTTTAATTGATGTAAATGTATTATTATACGATAAAAGTTGATGAAAAAAATACATTCGTTTGCAATAATTATACATTAATACACATCGGCCTATTGCAGTCCATGTGCCTTCCCCAGGCACTCTAAAAGGCTACTGCCGCAGAGAACGTTCGAGAAATAATGTTTGTCTATTTAAGACCTTACATTGTAACCCCATTTGGTCCCTTTTGAAAACCAGCGCTGCTTGCAAGGTAGGCATGCCTATCTTGTCTTAGCAGCATCCAGCTGAAAAGGGACCCGTTTGGCGGTTGCACGTACACGGGACTGACGGGCTCCAAATAGGGCACACAGTTCTACTTACTATTCTTCGTTTCATGTTACTTCTACCTGTCTACTTACTTCTTTTAATCTGTATTTCTACCCTATTTCTATTGTCCTTTTCTATGTTACTTCTGTCCGTGTATGTGTAATTTTCAAATAAAAATCAATTCCATTCTATTCTATTCTTCTATTCTAACCTAACATTGTATTTCCCTATGAACCACAATAAATTATTTCTGATTCTGAGCCCGCTGATCTTATTCTGAGGCAATAATAAGATAGGTGCAATAGTAGACAATGTAACATCGTTTGCTGTTTAACATTCCCACCAATAGCGATACGAGTAAGACTTATCGCTAAAGTTTGCATCAAATTTATTTATCAATCAGAACTAATCTATCCAGGCCAAAGAATCAGCATAGCTATCCAGCGCGGCAACGCAGCCAGCATTTTGGGCACGCTACCTGATAACGGAGACCGGTTGACCAATCTGTGAAACCGGAACTGGTCAACCAATCTCTTATATAGGTATTCACGCTAGCCCTAAGTAGTTTTTAAGTTAGTTATAGAAATTTCTACTCTTCCTGTTATCTATACATATAATAAAAATGTAACGTATCGCTGTCTGTACATGGAAGATACGAGTATATGAGAAAAAATATTATAGGAGACCTTTATCAACGCAATAGAACCCAAAACAATTCTCAGAAATGTTTTATTCCCGGATAATTTCGTCATTTTGTTTTCGCGTCCACTAGTTGTTAATAAACATAACAATATCTCTCCATTGAAAAATCTACCCTAAACTCTCCGATCTAATTCTGAGTTGATAATAACTGTATCTACCTATAGGCTCTAGCTGAGAGAAAGGTAAACAATATTCTAAAAAAAATAGCAGCAGATATTCTAAGCATTTTCTAAAAAAAATAGCAGCAGATATTCACCACCACGTTATGATTGGCCCGACATTCAGGATACATCTCCGCGCAGTCACCGCCGGTCTCATGGGCCGTATCGTAGTGGTCGTGAGCGGAATCGAATCCACGACCTTGTGGCAACCTGAAATGTTAGCCATTATTTTAACGACATCTTATAATAGTAATTGCTGTATTGAAATGTAAGAGATAGAATAAGACTTGATTAAGATACCTGCTTAAATTGCTTTGTCTGTCATATAGTATATCTATAAGCGGTGATAACCTAGTGGTTAAAGCGTGCACTTTCCAAGCGGAAGGCGTAAGTTCGATCCCAGTCACGGGCCTGTACCAATGAATTTATTTTATGTACAGAATTTAATGTTGTAAAATTGTCACGTAGCTCGTGCCTCGGAAAGCACGTGAAACCGTTGGTCCTGCGCCTGATCTCTCTCCGGTCGTGTCGGCGTATCTGTAGGAGTGTATCTGTGTTAGCGCACACACTTGTGCACTATAATCCGTAGAGATTGGTCGCCTTGGCCGAAACACGGTCGGAGATCATCACACACATATCTATTAGATCATATTATGGTTGTATAGGTACATACATAAACTCAAGGCTGCTTTCCCTGAAAAGTAAAGGCAGAACAACTAGCCTACAGAACACTAGCAGAAACATTTTATTAAGGGTATTAGCTTCTGTGGTTTGTCATGAGAGTCATAGTTAGATGGTCATGGATTCATCATCATCGTATCAGCCAGCGCCAATGCGGCAAAGGTCTCCCTCCAATTTCTGCACCCAACCCTTTGACAGCTATTAAATTAAAGTGTTCGGCGATTATAACACTACCATGCATCATGCAGCGTAGCGCGTGAATGCGTTTTCTAACGTTGCTTGTATCTCCGTTTGTAGAGAAAACACGCACAGTCCAACACACAGAAAATGCATCCACGCGTGTTCATTCAAGCAACGTTAGAAAACGCATTCACGCGCTACGCTGCATAGTGCGTGGCAGTGTGATAATCGCCTAAATAAGCCCATAATATTCTAAATGCGGAAGTACGTTTATCTGTTTGTTTGTTACCTCTTCACACTTTATATACTCAATCAATCTTCTTGAAATTTCGCATTAGACTAGGGTTGCCATCTCAAAACTTTGAAAACCAGGATTTGAGGAAGAAATACGAACATTTCGATTAAAAGCCAGGACTATACATGTGCGAGCCCAGTGATAATACGATTGGAGGGAGTTAGTGGCGTGCGAATTTCAAAACAGCTCACATCCAATGCCGGTGACTACGTATTTGCTTCTTTAAGGCTTTCTAGAGGTGTCGCTGACGCTTATTTGCCCGATGTCGGCACCCTTAGAAAATCTGCCGACAGCGATGTGTCAGGATCTTATAACTCAAGACGAAAAACTATCCAGGACAGCCCAGGATACCCCAAAAAGCAGGACATGTCCTGAGAAAACAGGACGGTTGGCAACCCTACATTAGACTACATTTTGTAGTCCATGCGGAAGAAATTACGGGCAACACCTAATTTATAAAAATGACTTATAAATGTATGATGAATTTATAAAAATGACATCAAGCTGATATTTACGTGAAAGTAGCTTTAAGTATCTCTTCGAAAAATGATCCTTGTCGCCCGTATACACCTCTAGCTTCACACAGCATTCGGAGAACGCATTCACGACCCCGCCAACCGACTCTGAAACATAATATATAATCAAATAATCTATAGACGAGTAAAATGTGTGATAGTGAAGCGATAACTTTATACGAGTATCACTTTTTAAGGAAATTGCGTAATCGTATGGACGTGAAATTCGCATAGTTAGGCATAATGTGGGGAATGAGTTATTTTTAATACTAAATAAACTAGAAATAAATGTTACATCAGAAATAAAGACTTTCGACCAGGCGACCCGACTTAGTTAAATATTTAAATTCAATCCAGAATAGAATACAATATTTTTAATTTAAATTACACATACCTACCTAATAGCAAGATAGAAACAAGATAATAGAAATAGGGTATAAAGCCAAAGACCTGAGAGACCCTTTACGGCATCAGCGCCCATGTAGCATCAACAACGCTGAGTAGCTGCTCAGTCAAATTCTTTCAAATAATTTAATACATGATTTTGTTGTGTATGTAACACAAACTCTACTTTTCTACTATTTCTTATTACTTCTCTATTGCTGTAATAAATTGAATTTAAATCGCAATCTGAAGTTTCTTATAACCTAATCCAGGAAACATTGTTTACGTAGGTGTAACTTTAAACACAATCATGGAAGCCATCTCGTACGTACTCGAAGAGAAAACAACTAGGACTCACCGGGAATCTGAACTATAAAGCCAATATCGATGCTGATAGATAGGGAGCTGACTGGTGATAGGTATACATAAAAACATTTGGAGTAGTAAAAAATTGATTAAAACAAATTGTTACTTTGCCACAACAGATAGATAGTAAAATTGAAAATGGCTAAGTCACTACAGAAAGATAATAACTTGAACGCTGGCATAGTCATAATGTATATAAGCCTTTAGGGCCGAAATTGCATTAAGCGGGCTTTCATACAAAATTGCTCCGTCGCGGGGACCTGCGGGAGCACTTTTATATGAAAGCCATGCGGGCGCCCGCTTAACGCAGTTTCGGCCCTTAGTCATTAGGAAAAAAATTAAAATAAATCTAGTGATTACACTATCTAAACCTATAGATGACAGAAATAAATGAAGGCCTTATGGCCCAGCCAGTATCCTCCCTAATTCTGATGGAATGACATAGAATCGTAAAGTATCATGTATTGGCTAATTGCAGATTCAGAAACGTCAAAATTTAAGTTGAGAGGGTTGAAATTTGATTTGTGATTAACCCTCCTTCTTTCCAGATTATTCAATGTGTATATTTGATTAATTCTGTTTATCCTTAAAAAAGACTGGCTCCTTGCCTATAAAAGCTACTATCTATACTTTGAAAACAACTCTTACGCTTCTAGAAATATCTCCAACTTTTCATATAGGTTTTTTCTGCTAGTTTTGTGGAATTCAATTGATGCTTTGTCCAAGTCTTGCAGGTATGACTTATGTTTATGTACATCGTGCATTTTATCTCTCACAGCCTTGGTCACCATATTGGATTTAAAGTCTGCATTATCGACGCTACGCTTTGCAAATGCCGGATTCACTATTGGTTTTCTGAAATTTAAATTAGGTTTTTATTTAGTTATGATATTAGTCGAGAAATTGTTCTGTGCTGATTCGGGGCTTTAATAGACACATCATGCATCTCCTTCCGTTCATGTCGCATGTATAGGCACTCAGGGGCATACGCACAGGCGATAAGCAACTTCATTCTATCCAATAATCAATTCCATTCTATTCTATTCTTCTATTCTAACCTAACATTGTATTTCCCTATGAACCACAATAAATTATTTCTGATTCTGAGCCCGCTGATCTTATTCTGAGGCAATAATAAGATAGGTGCAATAGTAGACAATGTAACATCGTTTGCTGTTTAACATTCCCACCAATAGCGATACGAGTAAGACTTATCGCTAAAGTTTGCATCAAATTTATTTATCAATCAGAACTAATCTATCCAGGCCAAAGAATCAGCATAGCTATCCAGCGCGGCAACGCAGCCAGCATTTTGGGCACGCTACCTGATAACGGAGACCGGTTGACCAATCTGTGAAACCGGAACTGGTCAACCAATCTCTTATATAGGTATTCACGCTAGCCCTAAGTAGTTTTTAAATTAGTTATAGAAATTTCTACTCTTCCTGTTATCTATACATATAATAAAAATGTAACGTATCGCTGTCTGTACATGGAAGATACGAGTATATGAGAAAAAATATTATAGGAGACCTTTATCAACGCAATAGAACCCAAAACAATTCTCAGAAATGTTTTATTCCCGGATAATTTCGTCATTTTGTTTTCGCGTCCACTAGTTGTTAATAAACATAACAATATCTCTCCATTGAAAAATCTACCCTAAACTCTCCGATCTAATTCTGAGTTGATAATAACTGTATCTACCTATAGGGCTGAGAGAAAGGTAAACAATATTCTAAAAAAAATAGCAGCAGATATTCTAAGCATTTTATTACACCACGTTATGATTGGCCCGACATTCAGGATACATCTCCGCGCAGTCACCGCCGGTCTCATGGGCCGTATCGTAGTGGTCGTGAGCGGAATCGAATCCACGACCTTGTGGCAACCTGAAATGTTAGCCATTATTTTAACGACATCTTATAATAGTAATTGCTGTATTGAAATGTAAGAGATAGAATAAGACTTGATTAAGATACCTGCTTAAATTGCTTTGTCTGTCATATAGTATATCTATAAGCGGTGATAACCTAGTGGTTAAAGCGTGCACTTTCCAAGCGGAAGGCGTAAGTTCGATCCCAGTCACGGGCCTGTACCAATGAATTTATTTTATGTACAGAATTTAATGTTGTAAAATTGTCACGTAGCTCGTGCCTCGGAAAGCACGTGAAACCGTTGGTCCTGCGCCTGATCTCTCTCCGGTCGTGTCGGCGTATCTGTAGGAGTGTATCTGTGTTAGCGCACACACTTGTGCACTATAATATCTCCTACGTACCAATCTCCGTAGAGATTGGTCGCCTTGGCCGAAACACGGTCGGAGATCATCACACACATATCTATTAGATCATATTATGGTTGTATAGGTACATACATAAACTCAAGGCTGCTTTCCCTGAAAAGTAAAGGCAGAACAACTAGCCTACAGAACACTAGCAGAAACATTTTATTAAGGGTATTAGCTTCTGTGGTTTGTCATGAGAGTCATAGTTAGATGGTCATGGATTCATCATCATCGTATCAGCCAGCGCCAATGCGGCAAAGGTCTCCCTCCAATTTCTGCACCCAACCCTTTGACAGCTATTAAATTAAAGTGTTCGGCGATTATAACACTACCATGCATCATGCAGCGTAGCGCGTGAATGCGTTTTCTAACGTTGCTTGTATCTCCGTTTGTAGAGAAAACACGCACAGTCCAACACACAGAAAATGCATCCACGCGTGTTCATTCAAGCAACGTTAGAAAACGCATTCACGCGCTACGCTGCATAGTGCGTGGCAGTGTGATAATCGCCTAAATAAGCCCATAATATTCTAAATGCGGAAGTACGTTTATCTGTTTGTTTGTTACCTCTTCACACTTTATATACTCAATCAATCTTCTTGAAATTTCGCATTAGACTAGGGTTGCCATCTCAAAACTTTGAAAACCAGGATTTGAGGAAGAAATACGAACATTTCGATTAAAAGCCAGGACTATACATGTGCGAGCCAGTGATAATACGATTGGAGGGAGTTAGTGGCGTGCGAATTTCAAAACAGCTCATATCCAATGCCGGTGACTACGTATTTGCTTCTTTAAGGCTTTCTAGAGGTGTCGCTGACGCTTATTTGCCCGATGTCGGCACCCTTAGAAAATCTGCCGACAGCGATGTGTCAGGATCTTATAACTCAAGACGAAAAACTATCCAGGACAGCCCAGGATACCCCAAAAAGCAGGACATGTCCTGGGAAAACAGGACGGTTGGCAACCCTACATTAGACTACATTTTGTAGTCCACGTGGAAGAAATTACAGGCAACACCTAATTTATAAAAATGACTTATAAATGTATGATGAATTTATAAAAATGACACCAAGCTGATATTTACGTGAAAGTAGCTTTAAGTATCTCTTCGAAAAATGATCCTTGTCGCCCGTATACACCTCTAGCTTCACACAGCATTCGGAGAACGCATTCACGACCCCGCCAACCGACTCTGAAACATAATAAATAATCAAATAATCTATATACGAGTAAAATGTGTGATAGTGAAGCGATAACTTTATACGAGTATCACTTTTTAAGGAAATTGCGTAATCGTATGGACGTGAAATTTGGCATAGTTAAGCATAATGTGGGGAATGAGTTATTTTTAATACTAAATACACTAGAAATAAATGTTACATCAGAAATAAAGACTTTCGACCAGGCGACCCGACTTAGTTAAATATTTAAATTCAATCCAGAATAGAATACAATATTTTTAATTTAAATTACACATACCTACCTAATAGCAAGATAGAAACAAGATAATAGAAATAGGGTATAAAGCCAAAGACCTGAGAGACCCTTTACGGCATCAGCGCCCATGTAGCATCAACAACGCTGAGTGGCTACTCAGTCAAATGGTCAAATTCTTTCAAATAATTTAATACATAATTTTGTTGTGTATGTAACACAAACTCTACTACTATTTCTTATTACTTCTCTATTGCTGTAATAAATTGAATTTAAATCGCAATCTGAAGTTTCTTATAACCTAATCCAGGAAACATTGTTTACGTAGGTGTAACTTTAAACACAATCATGGAAGCCATCTCGCTACGTACTCGAAGAGAAAACAACTAGGACTCACCGAGAATCTGAACTATAAAGCCAATATCGATGCTGATAGATAGGGAGCTGACTGGTGATAGGTATACATAAAAATATTTGGAGTAGTAAAAAATTGATTAAAATAAATTGTTACTTTGCCACAACAGATAGATAGTAAAATTGAAAATGGCTAAGTCACTACAGAAAGATAATAACTTGAACGCATAGTCATAATGTATATAAGCCTTTAGGGCCGAAATTGCATTAAGCGGGCGCCCGCGCGATTTCATACAAAATTGCTCCGTCGCGGGGACCTGCGGGAGCACTTTTATATGAAAGCCATGCGGGCGCCCGCTTAACGCAATTTCGGTCCTTTCAGTCATTAAGGAAAAAAATTAAAATAAATCTAGTGATTACACTATCTAAACCTATAGATGACAGAAATAAATGAAGGCCTTATGGCCCAGCCAGTGTCCTCCCTAATTCTGATGGAATGACATAGAATCGTAAAGTATCATGTATTGGCTAATTGCAGATTCAGAAACGTCAAAATTTAAGTTGAGAGGGTTGACATTTAATTTGTGATTAACCCTCCTTCTTCCCAGATTATTCAATGTGTATATTTGATTAATTCTGTTTATCCTTAAAAGAGACTGGCTCCTTGCCTATAAAAGCTACTATCTATACTTTAAAAACAACTCTTACGCTTCTAGAAATATCTCCAACTTTTCATATAGGTTTTTTCTGCTAGTTTTGTGGAATTCAATTGATGCTTTGTCCAAGTCTTGCAGGTATGACTTATGTTTATGTACATCGTGCATTTTATCTCTCACAGCCTTGGTCACCATATTGGATTTAAAGTGTGCATTATCGACGCTACGCTTTGCAAATGCCGGATTCACTATTGGTTTTCTGAAATTTAAATTAGGTTTTTATTTAGTTATGATGTTAGTCGAGAAATTGTTCTGTGCTGATTCGGGGCTTTAATAGAAACATCATGCATCTCCTTCCGTTCATGTCGCATCTATAGGCACTCAGGGGCATACGCACAGGCGATAAGCAACTTGTCACTGATCCGGCATCTGGCCCGGCTAATTCTGTGATCCTGCTATTCTGACTTCCGCTCTTTTTTTGGGAACACAGTATACAGGGTGTAACAGAAAGGATATGTTAAGCGAAAAGCTGTAAAAATAGCCCACTATAGAGAACCTATTTCCAAAATTTGAGACTCGAAATCACATTTTTATTTTTCAAGTTGATGAAAATTCCTGAGATATTTAAAAATTCTCCATTTCGGGAAAAATAACCATGTGATAAAATTTTGTAAGGTTCTTTAGTGGGCTATTTACATAGCTTTTCGCTTATGACAAGCATTTTACCTTTTAGTATCATCTTTAAGTATATCTAAGTAAATATGTTTAGACAAGTCCTGCCGCTTCTGAGCAAAATCCTTTGAATGCTGTTTTAGGAAGGTGAAGAACTGAGGGTCCGATGGAAGCTCCCAAGCCAAGGCAGCCGTGTTTCCGAACCAGACTATGTCTCCTACTTGTAAGTATCCGTGAGTTTGGGTACAGAATACTGAAAGATATAATAAGATGGTTTGAAGGTATATTACGTAAGAAGTGATAAAAAAGGAAAATGTCATAAAAACAAATTGGTTGAGAGAGGATATTTACGTACTAGGAGTGAATTGTGAGATAACGAATAATGAGAATTAATGAAAGATGAATTAATATGCCGACCATGTCCATGTAAATGGACAGGAAGAAAAATACTTCATCAGAAGATTGCATTTTTGAATCAGAAATTATAGCGGCTAAGCTAGGTTTCTCATCACGACTGTAGTAGTCGCCTACGGTCGTTACCATGACTAGCTAGATTCAAGGACCAGCGGAGGGCCTAGGTAGAGATCTGGTGATGGACGAGCCCTAGTTATAAATTTGGCTAAAACTCCAGATAATGATAATACCCAACCTTAGATTTACTTCCTACAGATTTTGATCTAGTAGTCAAGCTATTACGCTATCACATAGGTACTAGGATCATCATCATCAATCTATTACAGTCCACTGCTAGACGTAGGTCTCCTCCAAAGTTACGCCACATGGCTCGATCTCCCGTTTTTGGCATCCAGTCACTACTAGCCGCCCTCTTTAACTCATCGGTCCATATGGTCGGAGGGCGTCCAACGCTTGCCGAGGCACGGGCGGATGCAACTGATAAAATAAAGCTCTACTAACGTTATCACATTGATATTAAAGATGCCTACTATAAATATTAATATTTACCCAATTGAAAGGAACTCCCATCTGGAAACGTGAGGTATCTCTTAGCTCGAGAAAGAACTTTTGTGTCATTTTCCAGTAAGATCTCCGTGTTGTTCAAATGATGTGCCACATCTTCGGAAGCTGTCAAAACTCCTGATACTATAACAATAGTAGCTATCCATGTCGTAAAATTAGTCATTGTCTAAAAAATAGAAAATGAAGATAACGTCATTATAAAATTGAGATGTTGGGTTATACAGCCAAAAGAATACTGAGACTGAATCCGTCAGTTTTGCCAGCTATGAGCAAATTGTTATATGTTTGTTTAGAAATTTTAATAAAATACTAACTGTTGCCTGCGCCTTCGTTTGCATGAACTTCAGAATGTTCGACATTAGACTCGTATGTATGCAAAATTTCAATAATGTAACAAACTAAGAAACTTACTTTCGCATTTATGGTATTAAAATTAGAATAGCAATGAAATATTAACGGTCAAACGCACCACTGGAGATCAAGATTGAAATCACGAATCTGCAGATATCTACATCTGCAGTTTTCTCATTACTTAAATAATAATTTGATTAGATTATAACTACCGACTTATTTTGATCTCAAGTATTACATTTAGCCATAAATAATTTAATTAATTGAACTGAACTTGAATAGTTTTTTATTAGGTAAAGAAGAGTTTATTTAATTATTTTTAAAACAAATAAAATACTCATACCTACCTTAGTTATAACAATGGCCAGGATGAAGAACAACTGCTGGCAGCGCAGGCTATTATGGCACTTAGCGCATTCGTAAAACTATACAAATTGGTCACAAACTTGTTTACACTCAATTAAAGTGCTCCTAAAAACAGTGGGTACTGTCGCGTAGATAACTGTTAGCATAGACGACCTACTTTTAATCTGATAGTCAATAATAAATAAGCAGTATTAGCAAAAAGATTTATAACCTTTATAATGTTTGTATTATATTTACTTATATTATAATTAATATATTACGAATATCGATTAGAAACGGTTTAGATACGTATCTACAATGTTTTCAAACATAATAATATTGGCAATTGCGAGAGTATTCCATGTAGATACACTAATCTGTTTGATCTAATCTAATGAACAGGTGGTCTGCTCTGGTATAAAATGAAACAAATTTACTTGTATATCACATTGAATAGTAGCGGTAAACAATGTGTACTCGTAACAATGTAGGTAGCTACCGTTTCTTATTAAGTTGCTTCATTGTTTAGTGAGCCGAAAGTAATTGTGAATTCTGTGACTAAGATAGGATGAAAGGGGAAGTAAAGAGCTTTCAGATTTATTACTTAGTATAATATTTTGTAAGGTTTCATCGACTTACACCAGTGATTTTAAAATCAACCAGTGATGATCAACCATGGGCCTGGGTCAAAAATAATCAACCAGTGATTTTAAAATCAACCAGTGATATCAACCATTAATTCAGGTACTTAATTAATGTAGTAGGTATAACCACAGAGTATAACGAAGGGTACGTAATAATCAAATTAAGTTATGCAAAAAAAATGCTGGGACAATGTATATTTTTTTAAACTTGATCGGGCAAAATTTATAGTGTCTAGTGTTTATGCTAGTCATAGACAGATATTAATTATTTATCATCTTGCAACGCGCGTCTATGTGCATTTATGCAGAAAACGCAGCCTATTTACTAATAGCCTAATATCTTGGGAACCAGACACTTCCCAGGTATGCATGGAGAAAAATGATCGTAATGATGAGGAGATTCCGTAGTTTTCGGGAACGTTGACGACTAAAAATCACCCTGTATAATAAATTTTAATGCTACAAAAATTAAATTTAAAAATCCTTCATCGACACATCACCAATTCTAATAAGTTTACGCGGTTGTTTTCGAAAAAACCGTAATACTTTCAAACTTATTCCGCATTACACTTCTGTACGCGATGGTACATTCATACATTTTAATAAATAGATTGAGGTTATTTTACAGATTTATTTGGAAAGTTTTCACATTTGGTATTGGAAGTTTTCGCAGCCCGGGTAGAGGCGCTGGCAGTCGGTGGCGGGCTTATGGGCCTCGTCATAAGCCTGATGGTGCTCTTTATCGAAGGCCCGACCCTTTGGTAAACTGTAAGATAGGAAATATTCTTAGGGTTAAACAGTTTATTGGTATCCTGGACGATAGAGTTATCAAACATTTAAGAACTTTTTTTTTATTTCTATGAAAATGTTACATAAGTGGTTTAATAGTGCCATTAAACCTGTGTAGTTTCACTTGGCACTAATTTTACTTAATACTAACTTAAAACATACTTACATATCTAGTCTATATGGCATATTCTATATGAGGGTAGTTTGATACTATTCATATGAATGCGACGGTGGGAATCGCCTGCAGCCATTAGTTGCATATCTTGACAGAGTTTTATGTACGTAATAATTGCTATAAAGGTAATGTTGACTGATGGCGATGTGCGTCCGCACACTCATGCCAGCCTGTGCATATCACCATTTCTTGGTATTTTGTTCGATAAGCTAACTGATTAAATTGTAGATACATCTTTGTTCACGTAATAAGGTAGCCAGAACTGCAGGAACACAAAGGAGATCCTATAGCCACGTTTACGACAGCATAGCGGAATCAGAAGATCAATGACAAGCTAGCTCATCGTCTAAAAGAACGTCCTTGAGTTCCTTACTCGACGCAGAAGATGTATTTTAGTTTGACTCTGCATTTTATGCTGGATGCTTAACTAACAATAAACGGCGTAATTAATCTTTTTTTTATTTTCTTTAGTCGGGTAAATAGAAGTAGTGTGTATAATATTAAAACTAACCGATGCTAAATCAACACTCTATTTATTAAGAGGTTCCCTTCGAATTATGCCTTAATTGTATTCTTTCAAAATATATTAACAATCTAATTTTAAACTCTCAACTACAATGTAATATAATTCTATGAGCAACCTTACTACATACTTTATGAAGTACCATTCAAGACATACAGCTTAACCTTTATCTTTACTACAATATGAAGCAAAATGCTCTGTACCCCGAGACATGTTTCAATATAATCTTCAACTAGGTATATAAACTAAAAGTTTCAGAATTCCAAGAGCCTGGCCTTTATGAATCCCATGAGAGCAATACCAAGAATATAGCCACTATACGCTATAAGATTTAAATTTTAAATTGTGATTTACGATATCGATGTTAAGGAAGAAATTTTCGGATCATAAAAGTTCGTAGAAATTTTCATGGTTATTGTACACAGAAAACACAAATCCTACTAATATTATAAAAGCGAAATTTTGTAAATATGGATGGATGGATGTATGTCTCTCACGTAAAAACGGCTGGAGCGATTTTAATAAAATTTGATATGGAGTTAGCCGGCATCCTGTATTAACACATAAGAAACTTTTTATTCCGGGAAAATATTTTTATCCCAGATAATTTCGACTTTTTGTTTTTTCTGCAGTCCACGCGGACGAAGTCGCGGGCGTCCACTAGTATAATTTAATGACAAAGATAATGTACAAAGAGGAGCTTATTTATCTCAAAATTCTTCCTTCGTCCAAAGAATGATGCGATGGGCGAAAATGCATGAGATAAGTCCCCACCGACCAATAATGACCAGACGTATATAGTTGGAAAGCTCTTTTTGTGACTATCAAATTGTTACTATTAGAGTGATTGTGTTAAGTTATTGCTAAAAGAAATTAGAAAAATAAACAATGTATTTTCTTTTGTTACTTAAAAATAATATTGGACACAATTTTCGTAACGTAATCTCGCAACACGGGAAAACGGGATATCGAGCCTTGTGGCGTGCCCTGGGACTGCAATGTACTGATGTCTGTATGTAATTTAGTAACAACACCTCCTCATTCTTATAACTCCATGAGCGTTACCTACGTATTCTGGACGATTCTGCACGGTTTCGAATTAATTTGATTTCGCTAAGTTACTCCGCAAATGAATCGACATTTATCACACCCAGGTAAGTATGTTACCCGAGGTTGAGCGCGCACGGGAATAATCTACTTAATTTACTACGGTTATTTATCTGAACGTATTTTAATTGAATCTCGTGCGGTATGGTTCTTTTCTGATATTCTGGGGTAATCAGAACTTTCGCAGTACTATGGGTTACATACAGGATGTGAGTGGCAGCCAGGTGAATGTGAAATGCTGAACAAGTGCCGTTATGTATACAACAGTGTTTTTACTGGCTGAAAATGCATTTTTATATGATTATCCACAATATTTGCTCTCCGCGCCAATAGTATCAGGCTATCTTGTGATACCTTACATTCATAGTTGAGTCTTACGATTTGCACGGAATAGATGCAGCTGATATATTGTAATAAAATCTTTTATCTGCACAGGAATATCGATTTTATTACACTAAATTATGAGCCAGATTTGTTTCAAAATTATTGCGCTTTCTATTAAACCGATTTTATTTTTTTTACGAAAAACTCTAATGCTATTTTCAGAAACTTTAGCAATCAAAATATAATATTTGTTTAAAAAATTTATTTTAAATTTAAAAGTTCCTACTTAAGTATTAAACTTACGTAAAATGTTTTTAACCCAGAATTTAAATAGAATCCAATTTCGAAGACCAGCGCAGCATAACTTTATTAAAGTGTAATGTAAACTTACGTAAAGACAACCCTCATGAACTCTTGCAGGAATGTGCCTTGTCGCTGCTTTTGAGCGGACTCGCATAGTTTGTGAAGTAAGCACTGTCGCCCGTCCTGGCCCAAACTGTAAGGAAAGTTCTGTTCATTTATTGAATATTATTAGGTATTTCTTGGCCGAAGAAAATGAGATATGAATTTCTGGCGGATTTACAATGAATTATAAAATATTAATAAGAAAATAAAAAAATTCTTCATCCGAGTGAGATTTGAACTCACGACCATTCGCAAACCGTGCTTTCGCTCTAACCAACTGAGCTATCGGGTCAATTAACTCGGACGATGAATTTTACCTTCTCTTTTAAATTACATTATTGGCAACGTAATTTTTTCATCCCGATAGCTATACACTAGCCAAATCAAACAGAGATCTTTCGTCTTTATTATCTTTATGGCAAGGACGTTTATTATTTCTTCATCAAAAAAGCTTTTTTAGCTAATTTTGAGCCCAATCAGTTACATGTAATAGCTAGCTTGGTAACAACATGGGTGGGCTTTTGAAAATAAATTCGAATATTAGACGAATCTAGTAGATAGTATTTAATGTAATCTAAATTCAATTAAGATGCATTTTTTTAAACTTACACAATATACAAAAATGGCACGGAATGCAGAGGTCGTGGATTCGATTCCCACTCGGGTGAAGAATTTTAGTATTTATTAGCCTCACATAGTAGTAAAGGGAAAAGCACTTACGCCGACAGTAATTTCTCCACTTTCTCAAATAGCTCCACTCTATTGGTTCTATGGAACTCGATGCTTTGCTCATCCATGTGCACCTTGCTCAGATACCTCCTGTCGTATTGACGTTCATGCATCCTCGTTCTGTTGATCTTCATCTTCAGCTTCTCTTTGAATGTGAGCTCGTCTATACTGCGTTTAGCAAATACAGGATTTATTATTGGCTTTCTGAAAAAAAAAAAGTTTGGTATCGAATAAATATGTATTACTACACGAGGAGGATTAGCATCAGGCAGGCATCCAGTCGTAAAATAAATGCCAAATCTTTGACAATGTGAGTTTCGAAAGAAGCCATATTGCGCCGACCTCATAAATAGGTAATAGGTTTTTCATCCAAGATTTTTTAAACATGCGTAGAAAATTTTAATCATGATTATAAAATTGAAGTATACGAAAGACATACAAAAATAACATTTTATTAATTAAATAGCTCATATTTCACTCGGGTGAATTTTTTTTTTCATTTCTACAAGTAGTTTAGGTAACTAGGTAGAATTATAAAAGTAGAGAAAGAAATGACTAACCTTTTATAAGGAACCTTAGCCAGCAACTTTCCTTTATCGTCAAGATAATATATATTCTTCTGGACGTCCTGCCTTCTCTGAGCTGACCCTGCGTTCTCGAAGTCCTTCAACTTGTAAAGGAATGATGGATCAGAAGGTAGCGTCCAGGCTAAAGCTGCGGTGTTGCCGTAGAGGAAAATGTCCCCGATTGGTATGAGCGCTGATGTTTGGACGCAGAACACTGGAATATATTTTACAACATAAGTTTAATAAAAGAAACTTACTTCGTTTTGGTTACATCATCTGCACCCGTATGATGAATTTGGTTAAAGCGAGATATCTCACTTTTAAACGTCAAACTCACAGAGCCATTAATAACTAGATAAACTAAGTGTAGTATGTACTTTGCATGTAAAATAGATTTAAGAATTAAAATAGACACTCGTTCTCAAGCCAGGACTGAGTGAATTAGGGCTGATAGAAGTGGTTTGCAATCCCTTTTTACACACCAAGTAAAACACTTGCCTTGTCTAGTTATTACTTAGCTCTGTGGATTTGACGTTTAAAAGTGAGACATCTCGCTTTCACCAAATTCATCATACGCGTGCTGGCATAGATAAAATAGTGTATTTGTAATTCTTATACTTTTGATCTAATAATAACTAACTGTAATATTTCCTTCCGTGCATGTCGTAAGAGTCGACCAAAGAACTCAGGGAACTTCATTCTTTCAGGGGATCAGCTAGCAACTTGTCATTGGTCATTTACACCTGGCCACTCTTTGCTAAATGTGTCTTTAGGACCTCCTTTCTGATTTTTTCCATGTACATTACTCGTATGTATTTATTTATGTATTGCCTACTTGTCTTGAATCATTAATTCTATGCAACTAAAATTTATAAACGTAGAAGTTGGTGAATACTTTGACTGATCAGAGAAAATTATGAAATTGTCATCTATAACATTGTATTTTTTATTGGCACGTTAATGTTGTATATAGGTTTTCCTGAATACAAGCAGGTGAAGTCAAAAAAGCAAGTTATCCTATAAAAACTTCATAAATGGCCACACTTTATTTATATTTTTATACACACAAACATTTAATAATACAGTGCCTTTTTCACTTTATCAAATGGAACATCATAGTAAAATGCACATACTTTTACAATAACATGTCACTTAACTGTGAATTAGCTAGTTAAGTAACAGTTCGGTGTCAAAGCTATCACTAGTAAAGTTTAAGAAAGACACTTGCCTTTGGCGCTAGTGTAATATAATTTTAATGAAATTTCATACATTTTTATTGAATACCATAACATCCCGCGTTACTTTCTACATAAGAACGAAGTAACCACCAAAACTTTATTCGATTGTGTGTCGCTATTTAATATAGAGATAAGCAAATAAATGTTTAGGTTTTTGAGTTTTCTCTCCTTTCCACTATGTTAAAACGCTCATAGTTACATTCTACAAGCGTTAATAGGTATAAGTTACCTATTCGTCGTGACTGATGACAAATCGTGACTTTTCACAGTTTCGTTAATGACAGTTTAACATGTCAATAAATTATGTTTACACTGTGTCTGTGTCTGCTGTTTCCTATGACTTTGCCCATGGGGCAGCTCAAGAAATTATAGGCATATCGCACCTTCGTTATAACAACGGCACAATTGTCAAAAATTGTAAAAAGCTATTGTGCCTTTGTTCTGTCGTAAAATAAGGGCAAAATTGTAAATCGCAATAGTGTCGTTGTCCCACCAAAGGTGCGATGTATATGGAAATATACGTACTCTATACATCAAATATGTATAGTAAGTTTATGCCAAAAAAAATGCTGGGAAACGATGTACTTAATTTTTTTTTTTTTATTACTTGATCGGGCGAAATTTATAGTGTCTTATGTTAATTTTTTTTATTGAGAGATATTAATTATTTATCGTGAAAAAAATCTTGCTACGCGCGTCTATGTGCATTTATGCAGAAAAACGCAGTCTATTTACTCAACTTTGGACCATAATATCTTGGGAACCAGACACTTCCCAGGTATACTTCCATGGAAAAAAAAATGATTGTGATGATGAGGAGATTCCATAGTATTCGGGAACGTTGACGACCAAAAAATACCCTGTATAGACACGACTGCGTTGCCGAAATGAGATACCCACAACTGCAGGATTATAAAGGAGATCTTACCATAGCGGGAATAACTATTTGCGAAATGCAATTAAAATTTATACAGTTGTCGTGAAAACACACACATAGCTACAGACAGACAGAGTTAACATATTATTTTGTACCAGTGTGGTTTATGTACTTAGTAAAACGGTAGGCGGTCAACTGTCACATGCATTCATGTTGAATGCCTTTTTGTGGGCGGAACGACGCTAAATTTATGGACTTGAGTCCCTTTGTAGTAAACAAAAAGGATTTTCTTTAACATAGCTAAAGGTTCTAGAGATAGGAGTGTAGGTACGTGTTTTTTTATTTAGCAAGATATGGAAAGGTGGTAGGCACACCCCTTACCACGTGGGACTTAATAGGCTAACTGGAGAATAGTGGGTGTGTAATTTGCACACTTATGCCCAACCTCTTTGGGGATAATCGTCGTGACTATACAGGATGATTTTTGGTCGTCAACGTTTCCGAAAACTACGGAATCTCCTCATCATCACGATCATTTTTCTCCATGGAAGCATACCTGGGAAATGTCTGGTTTCCAAAATATTAGGGTCCAAAGTTGAGTAAATAGACTGCGTTTTTCTGCATAAATGCACATAGACGCGCGTAGCAGGATTTTTTCACGAAAAATAATTAATATCTGTCTATAAAAAAAACTAACATAAACACTAGACACTATAAATTTCGCACGATCAAGGAATTTAATTATTTTTTTCAAAAAAAAAAAAAATTTTCCCAGCATTTTTTTTGGCATAAACTTACTTTATTTCATGTATAGAATACGTACCCTTCGTTAAAGGTGGCCACAAAAAAACATCCTGTATGTATGTATATATGTATATGGAAAGATTTAATTTCCATTCCCTCCAGCTCTCATTCTTCCTTTCCTCTCGCTCATTAGGGTGTGTGTTCAAATTGTAATTACTTTTTTTGTATCTTTTATGATATACATAGTACAATGTGTTAGTTTCTAAGTAAAACCATGTAAATAAATTACAATGTCTTTTGCATATTTTTTGTTTTTTTTTTTCATTTAGTTCCAATTTAAACCACCGCCAACTAATAATGGTGCTCTGTATATCGTGTACAAGGCTTTCATTGGCCTCTGGCTCACTCCCAATCGAGATAGTTTTACAATCAAGTTGTCTGAATAGACTTTAGTTTGCTTTAGTTAAATTGCCTAGCTTTTTAGTCAAGACTTTTATAAGTAAAGCTATAAATATTATAGATTTTTCTCTATGCCAATCTATAGTATGGTATCTATTTACCCATATTTCTGTGCCTATGTTTATGTTTCTTGATACTTTAGTTATTTGCGAAAATATGCCGAATTTTACTTACCCAACTGAAAAGAACTTCCATCCGGAAATATTATAAATCTCTTTCTTCTCGACAAAATCTGATCGTGTGATTGATCTTCCAAACAGTCATGAACACAGCTTTCATTATAATAACTCTTGCATTCGACATCCAAAATTTTTATGACGACCGTAGCCATAAATAAAAGTATTCCAGAATTCGAACACATAGCTGATTTGAATTCAAAATGAAATGAGAACGAATACCAATAACACTGCTTTGGTACTGGCACGCCACACCAACTGTTTGTCTACCTATATTGAAAAAGGTACACTAAACTGTCAGATGGAAAACGCAAAATCAACTGCCCAGTTCCGAGTAAAATTGTGGTCGAGTAAATGAGAATGCAATTAACATGTATCGTGTCAACCACTTCACAGTTATTATTACTCAAAAATGTGTCGTCCAAAAAACAAAAAAGGAAGTGTAAAAAATCCACATAAATCTGGAACGAGCTGGTCACGAGTAAAACAAAAGAAATTACTTTGTAAATTATCTGCTTTGTTTTATTTTATTATAGTTACAAAAAAATGTGCAAATCACACAGTTTAAAATTAATAAAGTTTTTACAAAGTTTAAAAAAATTTAATTACTTACAACTAAAAAGACGAATACAAAAAACGTGTAACGTCTAAGGTTTTTCAATAAGCTAATATATAACAAATCTCCATTTTTATTCATAAATAGGAACATCAATAGCTACCTACTTAGACACTAGACTATCTAAAAGTAATAAAAAACTAAAGTACGTATTATAAAATAATGCAGATCGGTTAAACCAGAGTTATTGTTGAAGAGTCAACCAATCTTAACTATTCTACAGGTTGTCAAAAGTTATGGATAGGTACGTTGCCTCACTGAGATTTTTTGACGGAAGTAGCAGCCAGCATTTTGGACATTATGCTGCAACTATGCGAGTCGTCAGATACTTTTGAAACAATGTCACGATGAGTAAAGCACAAAAAGCAAAGCAGCCGCTTGGCAGATAAGTGAATCACGTTTTGGATGGATTCTTATTAGATTCCTATGGCATACAAAGAATACACTCCAAGTTTCAGATTTTTACGATCGGAGGTTTAGGTTGTGAGTTTATTCGTCAGTCAGGACAAAGCATTTTAAATGTTACTATAATATAAAATTTGAAATTTTGTTTTTAAAGATGATAGCCACCATCATCAAGATCGCAGGGGCGCGGGGGACGGAGTGCAACCGGGCCCTCGTCGAACATTACCGATCACTCACCGTTCGTCAGACACAGTTGGCGGATAGCCATTTTTTACTACTGTAAATCCTAGTTTAATATATATACAACTTAAACCTATCAGCGGCCTTCTTCATTCCACATCCACAATCAGCTCAACAAAAGTATTTTATATATATATAAGAATTTAATTGGCTTTTAGTATTTCAATTGGCTTTTAGTAGCTAAATGTAGGAGAAGTGGGATCAGATAATGCTTTATCACATTCAGAATATAGTTCGTCGCAGGATTCATTGATATCACGGCTTAGATCATATTCCATCTGTTGGCTGATTTTCGATTGTCCTTCAGGCATTCTGTAAAATAAATCCAACGTTATATACGTTATGGAAGAAAAGTACATATTGCGCCGACCCTAAATAAATGGGAACAGGGCAGGAATATACATACACATTAGCCTATTGCAGTCCACTGTTAGATGTAGGCCTTCCCCAGAGCACACCACAAGGCTATTGCCAAAGGGTGTTTTTGCCCATAGTCACCACTCTGGGCAAGCGGGTTGTGTGATTGTAACCGAAGTGGAATTTTAGGACTATTATCGAATGCAAATTCGAAGGTTGATTCAGGAGACACGGGACAGGAGTGGATAGCATGGCAGACAAGAGCTATACCCAGCAGTGGGTAATTGTGGGTTGACAGATGAAGAAAAATCAAATGCCAATTTTCAGCCAATCATGGACTGATATGAATAACCTCGTACACTTTGTTCCCCAAATAAGGATAGTGCAAGGAAGATCAAAATAGTTTTGATATGAAATAGTCTTGCGTTGTGGATACTAAGCAACGGTATATGAATACATAGATAAGCATAGAAACAGCCACGACTCGGAAACAAACATTAATATTCATCATATCAATGTTTGCACCTACCGCGATTCGAACCCAGGACCTATGGCGTCGCAGGCAGGGTCACTACCAACTACACCAATCGGCTATCAAAGTTATACAAATTATACACCCTTGTTTCACCTATTTAGTATTTGCCTACCGTAGACCCACGTAACAAGGGGTAGACTAGCATTGACGAATAGATTATTAGATATTTACTAACTAGCGCTCTATCAACTTGTCATTGATCTCCATATATAGTCACGGGTGAGCCTATCGCCGCTTTTCGAACACAAATACAACTATCTAGCGACCGGTAATGAATCCAAAAGGCTAGGTTAACATATATACATATAATCACGACTTTATCCCTTACGGGGTAGGCAGAGCACTAAGGGCCGGTAGAACCACATGGTGCCACTTCTGACCAATTTTTAGGGTAAAGTTGAGATGTACAAGTTCGGTTAGTAGTGACAGGTAGTCAGCCCATCGCCTACAAAACACTAAGACCCTCTTGTCCCTCTACTGGCTTGTACAGTATGCCCGGGAAGAGAAGCAGCTGTAGTATTACACGTTATTTTTTCACTCCCAGAGCAGCATAGAAGACAAGGCTAATAAATAAGGCTTTCTCAATAAGCTATTTAGAGCCCCGTTCGTTAAATAGCTGGATGCACCACGGGCAGATGAGGTTGACTTTGGGCTTACCTAAGGTAACAGTCGAACCCACTTACACCCTATGTTAGGTGTGCATCTATGTATATTTATATTCAATATAGTAAAGTTCTATCTGATTGCTATAAGCAATTATTAATTAAAAAATAATTATTCACACAATCTAGTACAAAATTCCAACTTATATCGGCAGCGCGACAGAAAAAAGCGACAGGAAAAAATTACAAAAAGCACTCTTAATAGAGTAGCCGTAAATCGATACTCCTTCCACCCTAAGTGCACTAAAAAAGGTAACTCACGTAAAAGTGGCTCTCAATATCTCTTGGAAGAAGGTCCCTTGGGGCTGGTGCTGCGTTTGTCGGACCAGGCATAAAGTTTTGAGCAAGCAATGCCTGCCGTTGCTCCCAAGTCTGGAAAATCCCAATTTATTCACAACTCACCTATTCCATTTTCAAAATAACCTTTGTGGAGGTTGATATGAAAAATGTTTACATTACTTCTACCATAGAGTTCCCATTAGGTGATAAATATGTGTATAGAGTGCGATTTACCAAATAGTTCCTCTGGATGATAGCGCTAATTACTATGTACATTATCTGTGTCACTGCATACAAAAATCTTAATCCGAATCCCGAAATCAGGCGGAAACGGACTCTGACAATCTTAATTAACATTCTATTATGATCTAACAGAATAGACGCACGCAATAAGTGAATAAAGAATAGTCCTTAGGTACATAAATCTAGGCTACGATACAGACAACATGCAGTCAAATTTCAAAAAGCTAAACACCACAGATAATAGAGATGTACAAACCCGCGGAACAAAGTCTCAATTTTTCGGTAAAGCGCAACTCGGCTGCTCCTATGGAATTCCGAGCTCTGTCCATCCATGCGTTCCCTTTTCAGAAACTCCCGTCCATTTTTCGAGGCATGCATCTGTGTTCTGTCTATTTTGAATTTGTCTAGGGATTCCTTTTTGGTTCGCATCGCGCTTACATCGTCGACGCTTCGTTTCGCAAACGCCGGGTTGATTATGGGCTTTCTGTGAAGTAAATGAATGTAGAACTTGTAAAGGCATTTAGGTGTAGTTTTCTTTGTGTTCATAAATTATATCATTTTAAAATGATGTTAAACTACATTTTTAAGCGGGAATTTCGATGTCTACTTTTTACCTACTTACTAATAAAAAATATTTACTTAACAACATAAAAACCTAAATCATAACATGTTTGAAATAGCAGAATGATACCTCTTATATGGCTGCTTGAACAAGACCTTGCCAACCTCATCGGTGTAGTAGATAGTTTTGGTATCAACTCTTCGATGTAGAGGGTCAGCGTGATGCATGAACGGTGAGTACGGATCCTGGGGTAGCTCATAGGCCAGGGCAGCAGTATACCCCCAAAGGAAGATATCGCCGATGGCAAATATTGTGGGATAAGTTAGGCAGAATACTGAAATAATAATAGAAGAGTGACTACAAAATTTCCGATACATAATTGCACCTTCGGTGGAACAAGAGCGCAATTGAATTTTCTAATATTTGGCAATTCTTCTACCGAAGGTGCGTATGTAAAATTGTTACTTATTTTAATATTTAAGTTACATATACAAATAATTCTGATGTTTTTAATTACATATTTATTTAAAAACCCGGCTCATGAAAACTTACCTAATTGTATCGAACTGCCTTCAGGAAAAACCAAGAATCTTTTCCTTCTTGATAATATTTCACTTTTTCCCTTAACTTCAAAATCACTTGTATCATTAAAACTATCTAGAGTATAAATACTAGGAAGTACTAACACACACAGAAAAAGTAATAACTTTACTAAGCGCGCCATTACAAACTAATAAAAAAAAAACAATTTGAATCAATTCATAATGCAGTGTTTTTTGTGTCTTCTCTATGTCTAACAAGTAGGCGATATACAAAAAAAACTTAATTTTTTAAGTTAACTTCTAAAACCGTGATCTGGTCATAAGTCCGTGCATCGCTAAGCATAACTCAAATAGAGGTGACCGTTAAAAATCGGGTACAGGATGATGCTTAGCTTATATTCCTATTATACTATACACACATACGATTTACTACTTTTACGTCGATTTTCTTTACGTCTAAGTGCCTATATTTTTATTGCTACTGTTTTTGAGGTGCCAAAATATGCCAAATATGCCAATATGCGAAAATATCACAAGGTCATCCTACAGCCAAGCATGTTAGCACAGTTAGCATGTTAGCGGACTCATGTAAAAAATCAATGGCAAGTTGCTTGCTCTTGCTAGTCCAACATTTGAGACCACCTAAGTTTCTTACTCGTAGTCGACTCTTACGAAATGTATGGAAGAAGATGCAGCTGATCTGTGCTGAAGATGATCCAGTGAAGTCTCGCGTTCTGAAATTATATTCAAACTGTTCTGATATTTATTTCAATACTAGAGATCATAAAGAATCTCGGATTTATTTTATGAAATTTTGTATGAAAACAATGGAACATTTAATCTGAGATATGCAAAAAATCTCTCGTGATTATTATTGAAGTTGTCTGTAAGCAAAACTTATTTTGAGTACCTACGTAATTTTACATCATCCTGTACTAGGAGCCTATACCTTTGTATGGCTAGGAGTACATTGGCCATAAAATCTTTTTAGGAACTTTCGTCGATAATTTTATTATGTATGTAAACTGACATACTTTTATGTTGTTGGCCACTATCTCATCGCTAGAATAATTATTATTTACTAGAAAATAATAGTTATTAACTTCTTGAATGTTATTGCAACGTAGTTATGAGACGCTTCAGAGACTATCAAATTATTTTATAAAATATATAGCCAGAATTGTAATTACATGAACAATAGTGATATACATAGATTACTTCAAAAAAACCAGTACGTACAGAAAAATTTAATGGTATTATATTCGAATATTAAGTACCTACGTAGCTATGTTGCGTCAATGTAAACTTAGCTTTATCCGAAATCCTAGATAGATCTAGTTCTTTACATATGATAATCACCAACCGAAATCCGACCTGGTTCGGTTTCAGGTACACCATGATACAATCACCCGTGGTATCGGGCTTCTTTCGCCATTTTACTTTTTGCAACACCGGCATTGCGATGATTAAAATTATACACAAAAAATCATGTCTTCACATATCAAATCAAATAAGTTTTAGATAAAAACAATTTAGATCTGTGATATTTTTAGTTTTAATATAAATTTATACTTGTACCAAAGATTATGGAAAATGAATTATTTGAAATTAGTGATTGTTTATTACATTCCGGTTTGTTTGGTCGCTTTTTTATTAACTGATACGATTGATGCCGGCCATGTGATGAATAGACAGCGGAGGTATTTGAGGTTCACGAATAATTCTCACTTTTTCGTAAGTATTCTTAAAATGGATAAAGATAAATCAAAATGGACATTGCATGAGCAAAGAAGTATAGGCCGACGTATTAGCTGAAGATGGGAATAGTATACTTATTGTTTATTGGGATAGGTACTCTAGGTATATGTATATATTTTCATTTCGATCTTAATTAATTATTACCATTGGCAACAGCCAATAAATCGATTGATTAATTTAACAGAGGTTTATTGCATCAAAAATTATTTGTTATAGAGAAATATATCCTACTTCTATCCTATCCTCATCATCCTCATCATCATCAGCCTATTGCAGTCCACTCCTGGACGTAGGCCTCCCCCAGGGCACACCACAAGTCTGCCATGGGGGGTATTTGCCTATAGTCACCACGCTGGGCAGGCGGGTTGGTGACCGCAGTTTGTATTTTGGACTATGTTGTCAACACGGGAGGCGCTGCTGCTCACCTCCCGGAAACGCTTAATCACCTCGTACGATACCCACGGACAGACATGGGGTGGTACGAATTCTACTCTGCCGGCACCACGCGGCCAATCCTATCTTACTAATATTATAAAGGTGAAAGTTTGTAAGTATGGATGGATGGATGTTTGTTACTCTTTCACGTAAAAACGGCTGGAGCGATTTTCATAAAATTTGGTATGGAGTTCGCTGACATCCTGGATTAATAGATAAGCTACTTTTAATCCCGGGAAAATATTTTTATCCGGGATAATTTCAACATTTTGTTTTTTTCTGCAGTCCACGCGGACTAAGTACAGAAAATATTTTTAGTGTTCTTGTAGTAAGTACATAATAACAAATTTACTTTCACACTCGGGTGAAGAATTATTTCCATTTTCTTTATTAATAATTTTATAATTTACTTTCAGTTTAGATTAAACTTCCGTGACAACGTGATCTGGTGGAATCAGATTTTCGCCAACGCGATAGGATTTAAGATGTTGTGGGACGAGCCACCAGACACCTTCCATGAGCCTTATCACCATCTCTACAGGAGATCAGCTCTCTATGACCGATTGGAACTCTTGTTTGAAAAGTTAGTACTATACATAATAGATGGTTCGACTAAAACCAAACCTCTGACGCCAACTCTTTATCTGTCCTGAATAACTCTAGAAAATTTCCCCGTAGATTTGTTGCGTTTTCAATATTTAGTTTGCATGCTCGAAAAGCGGCGGTAGGCTTATCGCTAACCATGTGAGACTTAATAGGTAACTTTTGCATTTACATAGTAATGGGCGTTGGCATGTATGTACTGTAAATTTTGACCAAAAGACTCTTTAAAACTAGGTATTTAGTCGTTCCGTTTGTACTCTACGCAATATGGAAATAGCCTACTATTTATTTCAGGTATAGAAAACCATCTCATAAATCAAACAGAGATTTCTTTTAATTAGTGAGCACCTTCATACACTTACCACTTTATTTCTTTCCGAACAAAGAATGGCACATATCAGAGGACATTATCATGGGAAGGCTATATAAACCTATTAACTCACCTTTGTGCGTATTTAGAGGTGGACAGACGCAATCATTGTGTTTGACGATCACTATGCTCTCGGAAGTGGAGGCTTCGTCATTCAGGACATCACACAGTTGGCTGGCTCCACATTGTTCGCTTAATAGAAGATTGTGGATTTGGCATTACCGTTAAACTGATAGGATTCTAAAGACAGTGTTAACAGAACTTCTATTTATTTGATATCTGTCTGTTTTTATCTATACCTATACAGTTAGCATACCTATATATAGCATATATATTACACGCACACTCACAGAAATATTCACACACATAACAAATAGGTACATTACTAGTTACAGTGATCCTCACGCACAACAAATTCTTCGCAGAAACATATAATATAATATATTGTAATATATTATAGTATAATATAATATGATATGATATAATAGAATATAATATAACAACATATAATTATAATAGAATTTTCGAAAATTTAATAACAATGTTACCTACCTACTTTAAATTTTTGAACTCATAAAATTGTTAATTTATTTTAAGGCAAATAAGTTAATTTAATCTAATGTAATAATTTAAAAAAAATTAAAAAGTTAATTTCATTTATTAGTCCCTGTATACACATTGATATGTACATTAAGGGGATCACTGTGGCCTGTAACACAGTTATAACTAACTAGCATAGGCCACAGGGCCTCTAATTTTTCTAGTGTCTGTAATTTGGTACCAATAAACAATTATTATTATTATTATATAGTGCGTGGCAAGTCTTAGTCGAGGAAAATCAAAAGTCATACCGACTCACGCTCCAGTTAATTATAAAAAAATTGAATCAATTTAATTTTTGATCTATTTTTTTTATCCACGATAAATTATTTCTAGCTCTACTAAAATATGAATACCCGTCAATGTCACATGTGTACGATTATCGCCGATTAAAAACAGTTTTTCCACACAAAGATTCAATACCTACTTCACCAAAATTAGATCACCTTAGGAACAGCTATTTTATCAGCGATTGGTTGCATGTTAAAGTTATGAAATCCTGTGAGCTTACAAGTTTTTTTTACAACGACGTATCTTACCTATTAAAAAGGACATTTAAAATTTATTTAGAGATGAAAGATGTATAGCACAAGTTAGTGTACTAAGTAGGCTTAATGTAAAAGTACCGTTCGTAACTTTTTTATGTTTTAGGATGGGATTTAATGGAGGACATTGCATTAGACGAGCAGTTTGTGAAGCCAGATATATGAAGCCAGCAAAAGCGTTATCGCATAGGTTTTTCAAAATCATATTTGGGTAAGTTTTAAAATTTTATAACTTAAATTTTATAATACCCCCCATGGCAGTCTTGTGGCGTGCCCTGGGGGAGGCCTACGTCCAGTAGTGGACTGCAATAGGCTGATGATTATGATGATGATAAAATTTTATAATCCCACAGTATATCATTTATCCAAATACCTTTATAATATACTGCATAATATTAGATAGGATATGATAGTATATGTGATTAACATATCAATTATAATCTAAGTATATAGTAAAGTTACATATCCCGACCTTATATTCATCAATTTCGAGGCCAAACTACTGAAACCAGAAACGTGAAATTTTGGATGGATGTAATATAATATAACAAGAGGGAATTTCCCGAACTTATAATTTGTATAGTTTAAGTTGCACGGATTTGTAATGTGTAGTGTGTGGGAAATAAATAAATAAATTAACTTAATTTTCCAGGAAAATAAATGAAGATACGTTAAAATGGCATGATGTGACTAAAGAAGAGTGTCAGCAATCGTTTCTCTTATGTCCACTATCTATGTTGGATGTGTCTTCTTATACTGATAACTAGAAACCTTGAGTATGTTGACATCATCATCATCTTCCTGCCCTTAAACCATAATTCATGGGATCGGCGCAATATGGTTTATTTTGTAACTCATATCACCAATGAATTGGCGTTTGTTTTAAGTATGTTTTAATTGAGAAATTTAGATTGCGATATTTTGCCATATTTAAAATGCTATGCTGTGCCATAATTATTTTTAATAATTAATAATTGATAAGATTTTATTTATGAAATAAAGCGAGAGAGTTTTAATATGTATTCTTGTAATTTCTTTCCTTCTT
This sequence comes from Carposina sasakii, assembly GCA_014607495.2. Classification (NCBI taxonomy): domain Eukaryota; kingdom Metazoa; phylum Arthropoda; class Insecta; order Lepidoptera; family Carposinidae; genus Carposina; species Carposina sasakii. Next base: position 11,537,058 of record CP053163.1, read on the forward strand.
ACATAAGTACGTATAGGTACAAAATTTAAAGCCTGTAATACATGTTGGCCCAACCTAGCCGAGTAACGGTAGAGGTGAGGCATAAATATTGGAATAGGTATGTGGATTAGGTATTTTTAAATACTAGTCGGCACCTAATGCAATAGTGTTCTAATGATATTGTAGTATTTTTGCAAAGTAATAAAATTCAAACTTATAGTTTGCAGTGGTCGTGGGTGTGATTCCCACTCGGGTGAAGAATTTTTTCCATTTTCTTTATTAATAATTTTATAAAGAATAATTATAAATTTTTAGGTAATGAATAACTATTTATTTCTGCATAATAAAGCTACATACAAACGAAGCCTCACAGTCACGTTTAATATATCGGGGACAAGTTGTTAGCTTATCACCTGAAAGAATGCTCGAGTTCGACTTTACGACATGCACGGAAGGAGATGCAGTCGACTTTACGACATGCACGGAAGGAGATGCAGCTGACGTATTCCATTGAAGCCCCGCATCAGCACAGGTAACCTATAATCATATTAAGTTTAACCGCTATAGAGGGCTGATTAGCCTATCTGAAGAATAAATTTCATGCTGTCTTTCTCTAGGTCGCTCATATAGGCGGCAATGGAAAAATTGGCATTAATTCTTAAATGAGAATCGATGGTTGTCTAAGCTAGGAGTCCTAGTCCAGGACCTTTGGTTCAAGTAGCAGGTTTACATTAATGTGCTTATTCGGTTGTTAAAATTTTAGATTTTGCAATAGGCTATGACATTACCCACTATAATTTAACAAAAGCCTTCCTGATTCGAGGCCGTACTTTCTTGTTTCCACTAAATATAGCGTAGACCATTAGGACCACTTTGGTTGGAACTTGTACAGGTCTTCAATTTCTCCTAAGACTTCTTCTACGCCACCGGTTTCCGTAAATATTATTGTCAAATCAGAACATAATCATTTTTTTGGTAGTCAACGTTCCTGAAAACTACGGAATCTCCTCATCATCACAAACATTTTTCTCAATGGAAACATACCTGGGAAGTGTCTGGTTGCCAAGATATTAGGGTTCAAAGTTGAGTAAATAGACTGCGTTTTTCTGTATAAATGTAAATACTCATAGACGCGCGTAGCGAGATTTTTTCACGAGAAATAATCAATATCTGTTTATGAAAAAACTAGCATAAGCACTTGACACTATAAATTTCGCCCGATCAAGTAATTAAAATAAAAAAATTACATCGTATCCCAGATTTTTTTTGCTTGAACTTACTTTATTTGATGTATAGACTTAGATAAAAGACTTAGGGTACGTAGTCGTACCCTTCGTTAAGTATGACAGCGAAAAAACATAATGTATAATAAATAGGACTAGCAAGTTATTACGTTTTAATGTCGTGCAATTTAGAGAACATATCCACTAATGATATTTTACAATGTTCGTAGATAACTAAGCAGTTCTTCTTTTGTTCGCCATTGGTGAATGCCTCAAGATATTGTTCTGCCTCCTTCTGTTCTTCTGCTTCTTGGTAAATATCGTTTTGAGGACTGTAAAGAAAAAATTATATTGAAGCTAGATTTTTTACATAGCTTGGGATGAGAAGGGATACAGACGGTCAGTGTGGTGTCGGCAGAGTAGAATAGCAGTAATAGTATCTATTGAGGGATCGCCCACCACCGGGCCCTATACCCTCCGCTGACCCTCGGATCTGCCTACTCATGATCACGAACACAAGACACTACAGTCGCAACGAGAAGCCAGATCCAAGCACCTAGCATGCAACCATAAATACATAGCTGCTAATCCGAAAACCAATTAAAATTTTAATCGACATATGTTTCGCCAACACCCGTGGCATCATCAGGATTAGTTTTCCATGTTAGTTCTATCTACCGAACCAACTTCAGTTTCAGTTGTTTCGGTAGATAGAACTAACATGGAAAACTAATCCTGATGATGCCACGGGTGTTGGCGAAACATATGTCGATTAAAATTTTAATTGGTTTTCGGATTAGCAGCTATGTATTTATGGTTGCATGCTAGGTGCTTGGATCTGGCTTCTCGTTGCGACTGTAGTGTCTTGTGTTCGTGATCATGAGTAGGCAGATCCGAGGGTCAGCGGAGGGTATAGGGCCCGGTGGTGGGCGATCCCTCAATAGAGATTTGAACTTCCGAATAGTGACGCCTGATACAATTCAATATTTAGCAGTAATAGTATCATTCCATATGCATTCGTCAGTATCGTTAATGGTGATTAGAGTTTCCAGAACATAGTCCGAATGTCACACTGTGGTTACCAACCCACCTGCCCAGCGCAACGTGGTGTCTGTGGGGAAAATCACCTAACTTCCTTGTGGCGTGCTCTGGGTGACGCCTACGTCCAGAAGTTAACTGCAATAGGCAGATGTGTGAAATGGCAGTGTTAAGACGGACACTACGCGAACTTACATGGATCAAATTGGCTTAACCCACCCTATAGGTTAGCCGCGTGGTGCCGGCGGAGTAGAGTTTGTACCACCCCTGCCCGTGGGTATCGTACGATGCGATTAAGGGTTTCCGATAGGTGAGCAGCAGCACCTCACATAGTTCTAAAATCACACTGCGCTTACCAACCCGCCTTCCCAGCGTAGTGACTATGGGCAAAATCCCCCTATGGCAGTAGCCTTGTGGCGTGTCCTGGGGGAGGTCTACGTCCAGCAGTGGAATGCAATCAATAGGCTGAAGACGAAGATGACCCTATAAGGACTTTTCATGTCACACTTAATCCGCACAAAGTTGTTTATATAGAAATTTGGATTTAAAAGTCTGATATTCATCTTGATCTCTTGTATCGAATGTGGCATCAAGTCTTTCATAGAAAACTTACTGTTAAAAAAAAAAATGGTCTTTAGTCTGTAAAGATACTTACTTCAAAACAAAGCTGGCAAGCTCATGAAGTAGGTCTTCCTCGTCATCAGTATGAAGTGGTTCAGCCGCGATTTGACATAGGGTCCGCAGTACACAATCTGTTCCATTATGGCCGACTCTGAAATAAAACAACATACATACATAACATATACATATGATTGTTTTCCCCGAAGTAGGGTAGCCACGGTGTGTAGGGCAGATGTAAATGATCACTCATAACTTGCTAGCTTATAGCACTAGAAAATGCCCGAGTCCCTTTAGACATGCGCGGAAGGATATGCAGGTGATATTTTCTAGTAAAACTCTTTATAATCGTCTGGTATACCTAAACCAGTTTTCTTTCAGACTACTTCAATTAAATCGAAATGATCACTTATACATTATATAAACTGTGCTAATATGCGGTTTGCATCAGGTGCATCTCCTTTCGTGCAGAGTCGACTAAGTAACTCAGGGGTTTTATCTCTGGCGATGAGCCACCTTTTTTTCTGACCTTTTACATCTGGACGAACAAGATGCATACTTCACAAAACTTAACAAAAATAAATACGTCAATCCAATGTTATTTAGTTTTATTTGGAAAACTGCATTCGTCGAAAAGCAAACAAAACTAATTGCTTCCGAAAATGTTCCAGTTAAAAGTACGATTATTATTCACGGGGGCAAACAGTAATAAATTACACAATATGACGCGCGGCTTGACAAAACCAATTTACGTGAAAATTGGACGAATTACTGAATTGCATTGATTGTGCCATATAATAAATTATAGCACTGATAGGTATCATTCATACAATAGACGGGCTAAATGGACTGATGGGCATTGAAGGCACTCGGGCAGAAATCGGTCGCAGAATCTGTTTCCATCGCGCTTTTATTCTGTGGTTATCAATGTTTGGGTAGTCGACCATAAAACAACGGGTTCTAAACTTTTATGACTACATTATTTGTTTTTACATCGGTAGGTTTATTTCTTGCAATAGCAAAATGGTAGCAAAACAAAGTAGAATGCTATTCTCGCTCCCCTGAAATATCTTACATCGATAATATTTATCTGTCAGTCAATTATTTAGTGTCGTAAAGGTTTTATAGTAGGTTTACGAATGCATAATTGACGGCTGATTGATGTACGAGTAGTTGATAGTGACCCTGCTTGCGGCGCCATAGGTCCTGGTTCCGAATTCCGGTAGGTGCAAATATTAATATTGATGTTGCTTACCGTTGCCCGTTGCTTAATACCCACGACACAAGACCATAGGGATCTTAGTGTGGGAATAGGTTATGTGATGTGAAGCGTGTGAAAAGAAATTGATTAACATGTCGTATTTCAATTCAGAGTAGAATGAGTTTTGGAGAGCTAATTAATTAAGTTAAGCTATTTGGGAATATATTACCTATATAGTATTTAGAACTGTCAAAATAATAACGCACAAGAGGAGCGAGCGATGCGAGCTAGAAGGATTTTTTTTCTTTCATGTTATACAAATTGCCTAGCAATTTTGTAATACGGCGTGTTTTCAATATGCCTGCGGCATATATACGACAAATATATACCTATTTAAAACGTCCTCCACGTATTTGTAAAAATGGTATAACTTGGCATTATTCTCGTAGCGACCGTCCTGTTCCGCGCTCCCAAGGAGATCACGTTTGGCGAGCTCGGTATAGCCCGAGTTGGCTTCCAGAAGGTCTATTGGAATCTGCGAGCGATTCCAGGGCAGCTGGAAATTCGCCTGGAACGCCCAGTTGACGTTGATCATTGCTGCCGGACTGGGTACGCTTACGCCGGCATTAAACTGAAAAGAGTATACAAGCATTTTGTTATTGAGAGATTAGTGACTTCTGACCCCGTCGATGCATCACAAAAAAACTAGTGAATATGTACAAGTATTTTTTTTTTATAAAAGCACTGGAGTATTTATTTATTAATCCATGAAAGAGTGGTTCGATTGTACAAAGCTGTTTGTACTATTTGTCTGCAGGATCTACTAAAAATCGTAAGATTTTGAAATGTCTATTGAAAAATTCGAAATTCTGATATTAATTTATGTGGTATCTAATATCATTAGTAAATGATAGTTATCTATTTAGTAAATAATTTTAACACGATTTTTAATAAATACCCTTAATCTTTGTATAAATAATTACACTGAACCTTTACCTAAATGGAAAATCCATCGGCGACTTTTATAATAAAAATCTCACGTTTTAAAATGATCAAGCCTTGTGGCGTACCCTGGGGGGAGGTCTACGTATAGCAGTGGACTGCAATATTATGTACTGATGATGATAATATTAAAAAATGTTAATAAGATGATAATAATTTTACTTACCTGAAGCAAAGTTGAATTGGGAAAAAGCAATTGCCTTTTACTTCTGTGTCCTAAATTATCAGATATTTCTGATCCATTTATGTTTGTTATTAAAACAACAAAAGCATTTAAAACATATAAAAAGGTCACATTATTACAACTTGAACACATGTTTTGAAATTTTTATTAACTCCTAATACTTAATTTCTCTGGTTTTTGAGTTAATTCTAATTAATCACTGATCAAGCAAATCGCTTCACTTTTGCTATAATATTATCTATAATTTTTTAACAATATTTTAATCTCATAAATACAAATATATACCATTAGACGTTAGTTAAATTCTCAAAACTAAATACCGATTCCATTTCCTACAATAGCATGTGGACGTCACCGAGCTACTTAGCGGCCCTTTACCAAAAATTCAAAAGTTAAAAAAACGGCATCTCAACACCTCGTGATCTTTGGTTGTTGGATAAACAAATTAGTGCACGTCATGTGACCACAAACTTGTCGATAGGCAACGTTCACGGTGACCATTGGTAGCAAGTTTGTTTCCAAAATAGTATGGCGTATTACCTGGTGATTGATTTTACAACTAGTGGGCGTCCGCAATTGCTTCTGGGTGGACTGAAAAAAGTGCGATTTTCCGGGAAAATAATTAAAGTAGCAATGTTCTTTATTCGGGCTCTAGACTACCTGTGTATCAAATTTCATTTAAATCGGATCAGTAGTTTTGGCGTGAAAGTCAGACAGTTATTAGATTAAAGAGAGAAATTACTATAACAAAACCTATTCAATATAATGGTACCTTAGAATTTTTATTCTCAATTTGATATTTGCCTTGAGTTTCTTAATTTCCCATTAGCCCCCAACCAGCTAATAAAACGAAAATTCCAGTAATTCTCGGTAATTATTTACGAGTGTAAACACACCTTTACAATTCTTCTGTACCCGTACCGTGCAGATGCGTTTAGCTTCTGCTTTACAGAAGTTTCTTTACAAATAAAATGAAAAGCACCGAAAAAATGAGGTTAGTGCACTTAGTGTTTTTACGGTAATTATCTAAAATATTAATTGTAAACTGATATTGTGAACTGAGAACCTATCCAAAATAAAATAACTCGATATCACACATTTATTTTTCTAGATAGGATGACGAGTTCCTGAACAACTCAGGAATGTTCAATGTTATGAGTGTCTGAATAGGTTGTTTGTAGTAAGCTATTTTCATAGCGTTTACCTTAACATACCCTGTCTTACTATAATTACTGCAAAATCGATGCCCATATTTAATACCTACTCCTGCAACAGCAACACCTTGTTTAAATATTATATTCACTTCAACAGGTCTACGTGGTTGGGATTATTATTCTTCGTTGTCATACACGAAGCCACATCTGAGGATACCAGCCAAGTGGCAGTACGAGAAAAGAGACAACTCAACTCTTTTATACCGTTAGTCTTTCCATATGGAGCTACTTATAAGGTAAGCTCTGTTTTAGGTATCATCATTTATCGCGTAATTCAGCAATATTCGTATTAACATACTTTAAAACACAATAACCTAGCCGTACATAATACAGGGTGTTTGTGACAGCTAGGAAAATATTATATAATATATGGTGACTTCAGACCATGATTCTGAGATGAAAACCAGTGAAAATTTTTGCGGGAAAATTAAAAAAAAATATATATATATTTTTCGGGGAAAAATAGTGTGGTTCGTTTAAGAAGGCCTTATATAATGACTCAAAAACAAAATTTTAACCTAGGGACGATTTTCAAAAAAAAAAGATCAATTCAAAGATCAACCCTAAAAGAGAGTCACAAGTAATCCAAAAAACAGCAATGTGTCACACAATAACCATTAAGCCCATTTAATTTGCCACTGGATCGCCCGATACAATTGGCGCGAAAAGCAAACATTGCGTATAATCAAATAAAAAATATTTTTCTGTGAGTAATAATAACACTGTCGTATAACTCAAAACAATGGTACTTATTCAATATCTCAGTATTTGCCTGGCTGTCACACACACCCTTTATACACAAATGGTGTTCCCAAAATGAAGTAGTCATAACTGCAGGATCTTGAAGATAATCCCAGAGTCTAGTTTGGCATATCGAGATCAGATGTAAAAGGTTAGTGGCAGTTGCTAGCTCATCGTCTGAGAGAATGGCCGAGTTCTTCAATCGACTCGTACGACACGCATGGAAGAAGATGCAGATGTGTTCTACTGAATCCGCACATCAGCTCGGGAATCATAATATATCTTCAAACTAATAATCAGAAGGTTTTCTGAACTTTTAAACAGACCGGATGCGTGTGCGTGCACGTAAGCGTAGGCGTGCACGTACCGCTGAGTTGTAAAGTATAACAATAATAATAAGCCCACAGGGCAGCTTGTGGCGAGCTGTTTGAAGGTAGCGGTCCCACGGACCTGAAGTGTTCCCGGGGGAAGGTCCTGTTCCTCATCTCCGGCGCCGGAGTGAGGTCTGACGAGGAACAGTTCCTCCACCTCTGCCTTGCTTTCGCCGGCCGGGCAGAGTGGAGTCGCGAGAACTATGACAGCTCGAGGGTGGACGTGCCCGTCCGTAAGTGGCGAGTTGGCTTCGGTTTAAAGTCCAGGGGCACCCCTCCACCCTAGCCGCTCACCAAATGTTGCCCTCTTTGTCGCTCCGTGCGTGCGGCCGTTTCAGGGGGCCCATGAAATGAGTCGGCGAGTCACCGTCTGCCACCAAACAATTATGAGACTTGGTTATAATGGCAGGCGTCCGTTAGTCTCCTTCAATAGCCCGATTATCCAATTCCACAAAAAATTCAGCCCCATAGCTTGTTTTATACCTTATTTTCCATCGCATGACATAGCTCTGCACTCCAATAGTCTTGCACATGGCGGGGACCATCGCCGGGTGTATCTTATTGTGCGGTCGGCGATGATATCCGCCATGTGTATCGCACACCATATTAAAGTTCTCTAAAAGGGCCTCTACATCGTGGCTACAGCCCGATGCACGCCTTTCAAAGGACCGGGACTCTGTAGTCCCGAGAATTGAAACAGAGATAATAATAATAATAATAATAAAAAGCATTTATTTCGAAAAAAACATACATATATAAATTCAATGGGCAGGGCACATAGCTCGAAGAACTGATGGCCGATGGAGTCGGAAAGTTCTAGAGTGGATACCACGTATCGGCAGGCGCAGCGTGGGAAGGCCACCCGCGAGGTGGACGGATGACCTGGCCAAGGTTGCGGGCGTCGGTTGGATGCAGGCTGCTTCCGACCGGTCGGAATGGAGGTTGTTGGGGGAGGCCTATGTCCAACAGTGGACTTCTCAAGGCTGTAAATGATGATATAAATTCACGTCAGGTGCGTCAAAAACAACCATTTATTTTACCGCGCGCCCGACATAGGTACATACTAGTATACATTTATATCAATATACTATGTATGTATGTATATATCAATGTAGTATGGAACTATATAAGACAGGACACACCGCTTGACGTCTACGCTTACGTCTACGCATACGCATCCGGTCTGCCCGTGCCTATACAGTTCCATATAGTACAACTCAGAGGTACGTGTACGTCTACGCTTACGTGTATGCATACGCATCCGATGTGCTCGAGGCTTAAGGCCTAATAATGTACTAGCATCACAAAAAATGGAAATGTTTTTACTTTACAGCTGCTCTCTGGGATATCATGTCCCATTCACGACGTGGGGGACATAAACATGGCATTCGTAGCGAATTTTCAGTTCCAGTACCTTCAATTCACAAACAATACTGAGATATCACAGTATTACGTCATAAAAGATGTGTCGAGGGAAGAAAGAGATACGTGGCGAAGCAGGAGAAATGAAAGAGCCTTCTTCTATTCGTCGTTTATAAGTTTGATGCAAAGGTATGTTTATTTTTCTGTTAGTATACATACATCGCTTTGTACCACATTTCCAAAAATATGGTAACCAGAATAACAAGATCCTGAAGGAGATTCTACAGCCACGATTAGCATAGCTGTGTCACTAACAAGTTGCTAGCTCATCGCCTCGTAATACGCCCATAAATTCCTTAGTCGACATGCACGGAAGTTAGTTGCAGTAGCGTCTCCCATGTTCCCACAACATAGTCCAAAAAGCACACTGCGTTTACCAACTAAGCGTGGTGATCATGAGCAAAATCTCCCTGTGGCTGTAACCTTGTGGCGTACCCAGGAGGGACTCTTACGTCCAGCAGTAGACTGCAATAGGCGGATGTGTGTGTGATAGTTTTATGTATTTTTCCAGTAAAGGTTTCAACGGATACGACTGTGTGCTGAGAGCTATCTGTGAGGCAGCTCAGTATCCTATGGAGGAGGAAGGACTAATCGGGGAACTTATTCATATTCTTATGACGTAAGTTTCTATTTTGTACTAGATCTGAAATCGGGTAAGACGAATGATCTCATATAGGGGACAGTTGGATATATGTCCAATGCTGTATGCCACAAATAACAGTTTCATGAGTGCCACCAGAGTAGCAAAAGGGTACTAAATTAACTAATTGTGAGCTAATAATTATTGCTGTGTGGTATTTAAATAATCTTCATGAAACAGCAAACAGAATCCGGTCACGGTATGTTGCATTCATACCAAGGGAAGTCAGCGAGTTATACTACAAATTACATAATAGCTACTACGTAATCCACAAAGTCTTCAGTCTTATGGTGGAATATACTTTGCAGGCTTGGCGACTTGACAAAAAAGTGGGGTCAAGACACACTGTTAACATCACACGTGACGAGACGCGTGTCAGTACTTATCAATCACATACATTTCATAACACATTATTAACATCCCACGCAATAACAGGCGCCATACATTTTCGACGTGTTATCGCGTCGGATGTTAACAGAGTGTCGTGACCCTTACAACCAAACATCGATCCTTACATATTTCTAACATAGAATTATGATATATAGTCAAATGAATTCTACAGCAAAATATTTATGAAAAATGAAAACATTTTGCTTCCAGTAAAGCCTAGAGAAGCAAACATCAAGCTACAATGAGCACAGCTGTTCGCCATGCGTGAAATGGCAGGACTAGCGTGTGCTTACCTAGACATCGAACTTGTTATACTGTGAATATTATGCCTCGTCTGTTGACTTGTCCCTTATGAAATTATGAAATGGGATCAGTCATGATTTCGGTTCGATAATGAGATTAGAGCGTTTTTTTCGGCGTATCTCTGGTTACGTAGGGTTTGTAGTTTTAACCGTTCAAATACATATACCGTGTATAAAATGTCACATGGCATGAATTAAAATTAAATTACCTACATAAATTGACAATTTGTATTGTATATGGACCGTGTAGGTGCCTGAATAAATTCAATTACCTGCAAGAAATAAGGTAAACAGATGGAACTCTTAAAGCAGATCATCTATAGCCAACTAAACTAAGTTAGTTTATCTTAGCTACTATCAATTAAGCTAGTTTTTCATACATATGCGTCCACCGCATATCAGATATAGAGAGATATAGATAGACATCATAGATATCAGAAACAAAAATATAATACATAAAAAGCTGCCTCAACTATGTGAGATAAACTAAACTAACTTACTCTAGTTGGCGATGGGTGATCGGTATGACTGACAAAGTAAGAGCACTCGTCATAAAAAGTAAATAAATACATTAATAACCTCAATATTATGCATAAGATTATATTATGCATCGTTTTCAGCCTATTGCAGTCCACTACTGGACGTAGGCCTCCCCCAGAGCACGTCACAAGGCTACTTCCACAGAGGGGTTATGCCCATAGTCACCACGCTGGGCAGGTGGGTTGGTGACCGATGATATTATGCAAAAGTAGCCGAATTCCCCATTTCGGGAAAACAACTGTGTATATATTATGTATGTCTTGTAGGTAGGCAGATACTACAGATTTCCATAATAACAAAAAAAACCTCATTTCAGGCCGGACTATGGACATTCGTCTCTCGACAAATCAGATCCTGAATGGGAAGAGTCAATGGCCCAATACATTGACGCTGCAGTGGCTGGAAGACAGATGTTTGACTGTGGATACATTTACAACGGATGCCCTGAAGGTCAAGGAATCTTGGAGTTAATCTCACATTTAAGAGCAGAATAAATTTTATCAAAAAAATTGTTAATTTTTAAATTTTTTCAAATACCTATTTAACTTATAGAATATCATTGTATTTAACATAAGTGTAGTTTGTAGTTTGGTTATATCTATCCCCATGCTATGATAAAGGTAAATTTTCTTTATGCTTGATCCTGTAATTCTTGCTATCTATACATTTACAGCGGATGTCCTGACGGACAAGGGGTTTTGGAGCTGATCCTGTATCTAAGGGACAGTTGATTAGTTAAATAACATAACTTTCATGACCAACTTGTTCTAGATCAGTCTTTCCCAAAGTGGGCGATAACGCCCCCTCGTGGGCGATAACGCCCCCTCGTGGGCGTTGGAGGCCTATAGAGGGGCAGTTAAGGCCCCGGAAAAAATAGCGCAACTAATATCGTATTGACATTTTTAAGGTGAAATAAAATTTTTGTGGACGATGGGCTGACCACTTGTCACTACTAACCGAACTTGTACATCTCAACTTAACCCTCAAAATTGGTCAGAAGTGGCACCATGTGGTCCTATCGGCCCTTGGTGCTCTGCCTACCCCGTAAGGGATAAAGGCGTGGTTATATGTATGTATGTATGTAATAAAAATGGGGGGCGCTACTGATTTTCAAAGTGGGCGTTAGACGAAATAAGTTTGGGCCATTCTACTTTTCGATGACTAAAAGTTGGTCTCTTTTAAAATTCATTTCGCCATACACACATTTATTTTAATTTTTTGTAAATTACTCCATTTTATTACTTAAGATTAGTTGAACAATGCATAAAATATTGTGTTTTTAACTTAATTATAGAAATTATTGTAACATTTAAGGTAACTCCGTTGTACTTTTCAGTAACTCAGTCGTTTTTCATATAAATTATACCTGTCCCAGTATGATGTCAGAATTGGCAACATCATTTATCCAAAAAAACTCCCAAGAAGACATAATATTGAATGGCTTCATATAACTCTCATTTATAATAAGTTTATAGTTCAGTAATGCCCACATCCACTTTCGTACTACAAGAATTAAAAAAAATATATCCAAGTCGCGTCGCCTCCATCGAGCAAAATGATCAGTACCTACCGTTACCATAGGAAATAACGCTTTAAAACAAAGGTAGTAGAAACCGGTTTACGCTGGACGGTTCGTTATAAAGTAATTCAAAAGTGTCACGTGGCGCATGCGCGGGGAGAATGCGCAGTGTCCGAACCAGTCGGCCGCCAGATCTAGTCAGGCGTGCGTGTGTTTATTCGGCGTCTGCTGAGTTACCAATTGGCGAAGGTGATTATTACAATTTATTTACGTTTTCATTTAAATAGATATTTATAAATGTGTCCGTATCCCAAAGGTCATACTATTTTAAAGTATTAAGTTATGGTTTCTCGCCAGTAATTGAAATAGTCTTAAATTTACTCCTGTGTTACCACTACACCGCGTTACTACTAAATAGTAACGCAGTTGTTACCTTGGTAACGCGGTAGTCATTTAAAAGGGTTTTTTTTGTAAATAAAACGAAACACTTATAACATTTTGCAGTTTTTTACTACACTTAGAAAGAAAGCTTAATATCAAAAAAATCTTAACAAGAAGCAAATGAATTAATGTTTTATTTATGAATGTCCTAGCATTTTTATTACGCGTAAGTTCAAGTAAATATTTAATAGGTATGGTGTATCTTTATCTAGGTATTTCTCTTACAAGATGGCGTTAACACCAGCTGAGAAACAACGCCGTTATCGACAAAGATTAAAGCTGGACCCTGAAAAATTTGCAGAAGCTAAAAGAAAACATCGGGAAAGGTACCATGCCAGCAAGAAGTTAGTCAAAGATATGACAGAGAGGGAACATAGATCCGCCAAACGCAAATGGAAAACTGCTAATAAGAAGCGTAGAGAAAGCCAACGAGCTGCTCGTCATATTCTCGAAAATGTTTTAACTCCATCTTCAAGTCCACGTTCAGGAACTCCTATTTCCCCTGCATCCAGAGGCCGAAATCAAATAAGACGCAATAGGTCTAATTTGTATAGGACAAACGCGAAATTGCAAGAAGAACTAGATCAACTTAAGAAAAATGTAATAAATATAAGAAAAGATACCAAAGAATAAAGAAGAAGCCGAATAGACAAGATAAGGAGAACGAAGATAAAAGCAATAAATATAATATATTAACTAATGCTATCAAAGAACATTACAATAAAATGAAAAATATGAAGGCTAAAAAAGTTGTACAACAGATTTTTCAAGCACAAAGTATTCTTGCTTCTAGAATGAAAATTGCAATCGTTCGGGAGTCGTTGGGTATTGATCAAATTAAGATAAAGCAGACTGCTCCAAAACTACCCATCTTAAGAGAGACAATAAAATGCTTCTTTGATCGTGACGATGTGTCTAGAGCCACAGCTGGTAAACGAGAGACTGTAACTTACAAACGCATTAAAAAGCAGAAGAGATTCTTGCTTGATTCGATGAAAAACCTATATCGAACATTTAAAATGGAAAATCCTAAGATTACATGCTCGTACTCCTATTTTGCCAAACATAGACCATTCTATGTAAAGACGCCTTCTGTTGATGGTAGAGATACTTGCCTGTGCAAAACACATGCTAACGCCCAATATCTTATCAATGCACTTTTTAAACATAAGGTTATTTCAACATCTAATATGAATAACTTTATTGAACGCATGGTATGTTCTATAGATAGCCGCGAATGCATGACCGCTAATTGTAAGAACTGTTTTAATAAAGAACTGCCTTATAAAATTCCAAGTGAGCTTTTCACTATTAAATGGTCTCAATGGATCAGAAAGTCTGAAATTATTGTCAAGTCGGGTAAAAGAGTCAAGATAATTAAAACAGTTAAAGAAGTGGTAGAAGAAACTCTTGAAAAAACGATACAAACCTTTAAAAAAACTATGGTAACATTGAAAAAACATATTTATATCATGAGAGCACAATTCAGAAACTACAGAGCCGCGATAGATAAAATGAAGAATGACGAAGTTGTGTTGCACATCGACTTCAGCGAGAACTACAGTTGCAAAAATTACGAAGAAGTTCAGTCTCACCACTTTGGCGGATCCCGTAAACAAGTAACCTTGCACACAGGAGTAATGTATTTAAAAGCTGAAAGAGATGTCAAACCAACCACACTATCATTTTGTAGCGTGTCGGGTAACAACTTGCACAATCCTGTATCAATATGGGCCCATATGCATCCCATTATACAAGAATTAAAAACTAACTACCCACATGTTAGAAATATTCACTTCTTCTCTGATGGACCTGCCACACAATATAGACAAAAGCTTAATTTCTACTTTATTTGTACAAAAATCTTCGAAGAATACCAATTCAATCGCGTCACGTGGAACTTTTTTGAAGCTGGCCATGGTAAAGGAGCTGCTGATGGAGTAGGTGGATTCCTGAAACGTACCGCCGATAAGAAAGTTGCTACTGGAACGGATATTTCTGATGCAGAAACCTTTTTTGTAACCCTGAAAGATTCAAGCAAAATTTGTCTATACTTTATTAAAGACGAAGATATTGAAAAGGTACAACAGACGGTTCCCAAAAATATTATTCCGCTACAGGGAACTATGCAAGTACACCAGATATTTACAGATTCTCCTAGTAAACTTCATTACAGAGAACTGAGTTGCTTTTGTCAAAGAGGTTTTTGTGCTTGTCTTAATCCAAAAGAATACCAACCTGTTTTATGTGCTGACGAGAATCTTGACGATAAGATGAGTGAAAATGTTGTGTTGAGTAACATTGCAGATATAATATCCAAACCACGTAAAACTTATTACGACTATGTTTATTCTTCATCTTCTAGTGATGATGAGCCACTTTCGAACTTGAAGAAAACTCCACTTTCTGACGTAGTTTCGAACCTGCCCTCAGCATCCAACATAGAAAATGTACCCTCAACATCGAACGGTCAAGAACAGCAACTCATTCAGAAAGAAAATATTCATCCATCAAAAATATACAATGGTGTCTATGTAACTGTTAAATTTACTTCAGAGAAAAATCACGAATACATGTATCTGGGAATTGCTCGAAGTGAAGTAGATGAAGAAGGAGATGTGAAGATAATGTTTTATAGAAGTGTTGATTCAACGTGTAAGAAGTTTAAAAGTGTAGAGACGGATGTTTCGTTCGTGCCATACGAAAATATTGTAGAAATTGTTCCTAATCCTCGCATAGTTACTAAAGGCAAACGCGTTTTTTATTGCTTTGACCAACCCCTAAATATATTTGAGAAATAATTCATTCTATATTCTAATTTCATTATCAAAATTATTAAGCATTTAATTTAGTTCACTTTTAAACATATACTTAAATACTATAATATTGTCATGTCAATGAATAGTATCTAATTCTAGTGACTAGTTGCATTGAACTAGGTTTTCTTTACGAGATAATAATATTTTTTTAAAATATTCTGATTGTTATTTACTTGTTTAAGTGGTTTACATACTTTTTTTTGTTTTATAATTAAGAGATTTATCCAAAAAGTATGATAATGTAACTTCAAAAAAGAACATAATTGTGATACAAAGACTGTGTTACTAATGTTACAACTGCGTTACTTTCTTGTCCCCTAAATAAGATTAATGTTTTGTTAAATATCTCTCCTGTTTTTGACAAAATGTATATATTTCTTGTTCGAATCTGTAAACATAGAAAGAAGTTACACTTTTCTATTAGTATCCAGTTAATATGACTGTTTTCTTGCGTAATATTTAAAATATTATTGGTTAAAAAGTTAATTAAGGTAACGCAAAGACTGATTTTTTAAGGAAAAAAAAAAATATTATGTAATTTTTCTTTATTAGCTTCAACCTATACCATGTAACTAAATAGTACGTAGTCACACTTGGTATGCAATAAATCGAATTACATTGACGCTTCAGTTTGTCTCCAGTCAGTCTTATTGGTAAATAAAACAACAATGTATGTTACTCCGGACCGCATCTGTTTGAGACACGTTTTAATCAAGTTGAAGTTGACTTCTACCTGAGGTGAATTCTAAAAGCTTATTTTGGATAACCGTGGGTAAGACACGAGAGAAAATATTGTAGGTTCGAAATTGTTAATAGATCGGATAGCTAAAATAGATATAGCTATTGAAATGTAGGATGCAAGATAAATATTCCTTCATGTATACAGGGTTTAAAAAGACAACCTTTTTCTTGAAACACCTTGAATTCTTTGAAACATTACGATCATTTTTTTACACCCGGTATAACGTGTCCACGAGCAAGAAACACTCTTGACCATTTGATTGTTGTCAGCGAACTAAATTAATTTTCTGTTATATTGTTCCTTCCTTATTTGTCTTTTAAATTACGTAACATAACTAATGTTATGGAAAAAACACAGACTTGAAGTAACGATCTGGCATCCCTTTCTAACCGCAGCCGATTCCCAATCGGCATCCTTTATGGAGATCAAAGCGTAATGAAACCTCAGCATTGAGTCAGCACGAAATAAATCCGTTTTAGTTAACAGGGAGCCTATTCTGGACGCTTAGGGAAACAAGAGGCCACTTTCTGTTTTTTTTTTAAGCTGATAAAATTTCGTTTGGAAAACTGTTATACATATAATTGTATATACTTATAAAAATTTACTTGTAAAAACATTATCGAAATCTATCTAAACTTTTGCTCCGGTTGGATAAAAAAAAAATCAAAAAGTCATGCCGTAATATGTTAATAACTAAGTTTAAAAACAAAATGTTATATCGCAACAGGACGGCTGTTGTATTCTGTGCTGATGCGGAACTTCACTGGAATCCATTAGCTGCATCTCTCGCCGTGCATGTCGCAAGAGTCGACTAACATACTCAGGGGAATTCTGTCAGGCCAGCATGCAACTAGCAACTCGTCACTGATCATTTACATCTATCCCTATGCTATGTTAAACGTAAATCTCCTTTATACTTGATACTGTAGCTCTAGCTACCCTGTTTTCAGCGTTTATTCCCGGTCGTCCCCACATTTTCGTCCTCATTGAGGACGAGTGGGAAAAAAGTTTCGTTCGTCCCCAACAATGACGATTGGAACTTTTTATTTAATAAGAGATTTTAAACAATGTTTTTGATTGAAAACGACGAACGAAACTTTTTTTCCCACTCGTCCCCAGTGAGGACGACAGGGTGGGGACGACCGGGAATAAACCGTTTTCAGGAATACAGATAATGTATGAATGTTTAAACCCGCTAATGTCCAAAATAGGACCCCAGTCTGGTATCCGCAGATACTAAATGGCCGGACAAAGCTATAGCCCTTAGGGACTTCCGAAGGTAATGAATGAATCTCAAAATGAATCGGGCGCGAAGCAGATCAATTGTATATCTCCTTTATGGGACCCAGTTCAAATGTGGTGTAAAATTATCCTGTTATTTATGATAGGTAGGGTGATAGTGCATATCAAGCAATTGATAGTAACTATTTCAAATGTAATGTAATAATTATTATCGAGAAAGTTGCCAAATTAATTCTAAGTATTAATAGAATTAAAATTATTAATAAATATAATGGAAAAAATTCTTTACCCAAGAATTAATTAATTATTAATAGAAGATTAAGTATTAATAGAACGAGAAACTGTTACACAAACAAGAGTAGGTATGTCATAAGCTAGTTCCTGATAGAGATATTGATGAGGTTTTCATCTTTGCATTTTTGCAGTTCATATGTCCAGCCTAAGTAATATAATATTGTAATAAATAAACATCAGGTCAAACGCGCTAAATGGCAACGTTTTTACCTTTCATCGAAACTTTTTTGGCAATGGTATTCAGCTTAGTTTTAGTTTGGCTCTGTGGTTCATGTTCATTTTCCAACATTTCAGACATTTCCAATATCTATATTTAGGCGTAAACGTCAAAATTTTGCGTAATAAGAAATATACATAATATTTTTTGCTGTGGTTTAGTTTTGGTAAATACGTTCAACAATAGTGCGATCGCCTTCAGCTAAAAACAATCATTAAACGATCACCCATAATTTGTCCTTAAAGTTCACTCTAGAGGGTTTTCTTAAACCTCTCTGTGATTTTTTCTCGCAAATGCAATGACCTCGTTTTCAACGCTAGGATGTATGCAGAGATTTCTCTTAGTTAAATATTTGAGGTTTAATTAAAAAGTTAACACGTTGTTACAACAAAGCAGTGCGAGCTCGTTAGAACGTTGGGATTCCATGTACGTCGTATTCAGAAACTTTTTTTTACACCGTTCATACTATAGTATATTATGTCTTAGGTGGATTGTATAATCCTAAATATTGTAATACGGCTAGCTGGATCGAGTTTTGGGTTGCTAAATTTTCTTAACTTAAATGTAAAGATAAATTTCTGTAACTTATACAGTGTTTTAATACGATATCATTGTTATTATCTATCTAGAGATCTATCATAGAAAGTACAAAAAATTGGCATTTACATTTTTCTCCAAAACTTGACATAATATTACATAATCCTTCGGGAGTAAATTAAGCGCTGAAAAAAAATGGAGCATTAATATTAAAAATATTATCTAAGTTTTACAAAAATAGTTGGCAAAATTATGACTGTACATCTAATGGTAAGATCTTCGGTGGTGAAAATAGAGTGTACAGGTAGTTTGTGACAGCCAGGCAAATATTGATACCATGACTTCAGACCATGATCCTGAAGCGAAAAACACAGAAAATTTTCGCGGGAAAATTCCAAAATTTCCCGACATTTTTTTTCATATTTCCAGGCATAAAATAGTTTAGTTCGTTTAATTTGGTCTTAGATCATTACTTACAAATAAAATTTTATCCAAAAGATGATTTTCAAAAAAAGTTGCCCTCAAAAAGTTTAAATAACTGATCAACCCTAATGGAGAGTCACAAGTGATCCAAAAAACAGCAATGTGTTACATGATAACCAATAAGCCCATTTAATTAGTCACAGGATCGCTCTATACAATTGGCGCGAAGAGCAAAGATTACTGACATTCAAATCAAAAGTACATTTCCTGCGAGTAATAACACCGTCGTATAACTCAACACAATGGTACTTGTTCAGCATCCTAGTATTTGCCTGGCTGTCACCCATATCATAGAACAGAGGAATAAGATGTACGATAGATATAGAGAGCTAATGTCATACTAACAGTTTTTATGCTCCATTAGACTTTTCGGTGCCACAATTCCAGTCCTTGACACTTAGATTGCATTACTATACGTTACAATACATTAGTAATGTAGTTCATTACTACATATTACACTAATAGAATGTAAGTGTTAAGGACTGGACTTGTGAGGTACCGAAAAGTCTAATGGTGCATCTAAACAGTTAGTATGACATTAGCACTCTATGACATCTTATTCTTCTATGCCCATACCCTGTATATGTTTTTTATATAGGTTTTTTAAATATCAGTAAACATAGAAATATCTAGTATAGATAAGGGGCACTCAGTAATGGCGTGTCGACACTCGCTTGTATTCTTCCAGTGCCAGTGATCCGTCCTGTTGTTACGCCTAAAAATTAGAGAAAACATACATATTTAGATTAGATTCTGTGTTCCTATAAATGGAATGGCCAGGAGTGCAGGATCATCAACGATATCCCACAGCTTCGTTTAGATTAGACTAGCAGATAAAAGATCAGTGAAAAGTTGCAGCTCATCGCCTAAGAGAATGCTCCTAAATTCCTTAATAAAGAATACTTAAATCTGATACGAGTAAGGCTAATATAAGTAGTCGAGTGGTAATGTAATCGGACTATGAGAGTAACGGAATAGACAGTGCATCTGTGTTTGCGCACACACTTGTGCACTATAATAATATTAGATATTATCTCCTGTGTACCTGGCCAATCTTCGTAGAGATTGGTCGCCTTGGCCGAAATACGGTCGGAGATCATCACATCATCATCATTGTCAGCCATGTGAAGTCCCTACTGAACATAGGCCTTCCCCAAATACAGATACAAATTTCGTAAATTCACACATTTGTTTATATTTATGAGTTTTGGTATGAGTGATATCAGACTAAAATGAGGAAAAGTCCTGTGCTGATGCGGGGCCACACTAGAATACATCAGCTGCATCGCCTTCCGTGCATATCGTAAGAGTCGGGCATTATCTCAGGCGATAAGCTAGCAACATGTCACTGCTAAACGTGGCTGTAGGATCTCTTTTGTGATTCTGCAGTTGCGGGGCTGTATGTATTTATATAAAGTAAGGATTAGTACATGAGACTGTCGCCTCACTTCACGCACCTGAATATGATTTTCAAAATGTTGAAATATATCCCTTTTGGTTGATTTACTATTTCTATTTCGCAAATGGCGCGCCGCAGACATTGGTAGCCATTGAAACCGTTCCTGAAAGCAGAAAGTAATGAATACAAAAATAGATGCCTTAGACAAAGTAAACATTTTTCTCGATCGAATCGGTAGAGGTTCTTTACCGACACGTAATAAGATGCCTTAATTTTCTCGCGTTTGTCAAGTTACTCGTACGTGATGAATTCCAACCGCCATTGGTGGATGTGTAGCGACAATAAACATCGATTATAGCGATGCTACATTGTCGAAGAAGCCTATTTTATAATTTTAGTGCCGTATTTTTACGACTTATTTAGTTTTGTGTTTGCTTTCACATCAATATTATACACAGAAAACTGTTTACATAATTGACCCGGTGGCTTAGTGGTTATAGCG
Organism: Carposina sasakii; assembly: GCA_014607495.2. Taxonomy (NCBI): domain Eukaryota; kingdom Metazoa; phylum Arthropoda; class Insecta; order Lepidoptera; family Carposinidae; genus Carposina; species Carposina sasakii. The sequence goes on from CP053163.1 coordinate 11,558,118, forward strand.
GCTGGCACGGTTTGCAGTGGTCGTGGGTTCGATTCCCACTCGGGAGAAGAATTTTTTCCATTTTCTTTATTAATAATTTTATAATATATAATATCTTGATTAAGATAAATTTATAAAAACACTTCTCCATTAATATAATCCGTTAGGATATGGTTGATCGTTTCATCTTTAAACATTGTGCTGAGGGATTTAGCTTTGTTTGCCGAGATTTGGCTAGTGTATAGCTATCGGGATGAAGAATAACGTTGCCAATATGTAATTTAGTAAAGAGATGGTAAAATTCGTCATCCGAGTAATTGACCCGGTGGCTTAGTGGTTATAGCGGCTGGCACGGTTTGCAGTGGTCGTGGGTTCGATTCCCACTCGGGTGAAGAATTTTTTCCATTTTCTTTATTAATAATTTTATAATAAATTGTTTTATCAGATTCTATAGTAAAAGTTGGCTTCTGTGGTTTTGGAGACCTAATTTAATGAGATGGCTATTAGAATTAAAATATTTATTAATTAAATATTACACAGTAAAATTGGAATGCTACAGAGTATAACATATTTTACAGATCCTATACAGGATGTTTTTTTGTGGCCACCTTTAACGAAGGGTACGTACTCTATACATAAAATAAAGTAAGTTTATGCCAAAAAAATGGTGGGATTTTTTTTTTTTTTTAAATTTTTTAAATTCCTTGATCGTGCGAAATTTATAGTGTCTAGTGTTTATGTTAGTTTTTTTATAGACAGATATTATTTATTTTTCGTGAAAAAATCCTGCTACGCGCGTCTATGTGCATTTATGCAGAAAAACGCAGTCTATTTACTCAACTTTGGACCCTAATATTTTGGAAACCAGACACTTCCCAGGTATGCTTCCATGGAGAAAAATGATCGTGATGATGAGGAGATTCCGTAGTTTTCGGGAACGTTGACGACCAAAAATCACCCTGTATAGTATCGGAGTAACTCTCTCTCGCTGTAACTCTACTCCATGGGTTGATACTAGAAAAAGTGTAAACTATTTTTGAATAGAAAATAATAATTGCTTTCTTATAAATATTATTAAGAAATGAATAAAAATTTCACCCGAGTGAGATTTGAACTTACGACATCTCGCATACCGTGATTTGCTCTAACCAAAAAATTGCTTACTTATTAAATAAAATTTCTAGATGCTCATAAGCGCTCCTCCGGCCAAGGCGGTGGAATGGATGGAAGGTGTCTGGTGGCTCGTCCCAGTTCATGCGGTACCCTAGAGCTTGGGCGTATATCTGATTCCAAGGTACCATGTTTGCTTTGAAGTTTAATCGAACCTGGAAAGGAAAAAAGTATCCGAGATAGAATTTTATTTTTACCCGACTGTATCAGAAGAAGAATTATTTATTCAATTATTAGATTTTAGAGCATAAACCCTGTATAATTTCTGATTTTGATCCTATGTTGATCCTAAATGGGTGGTGATCTCAGGTCATATGAGGACCAGACCATGTGGACTAGACACAATTTTTACAAAGTTATATAAAAATACATTAGTTCAACTTCAATATACATATAGGTAGTTATAAACAATTAATTGAAAGTTTATTCAAAAGACAAAGGGCGTTAATTATTAAGAAAAAAATTGACAGATATTCGATATACATATAAGTATTTTGCTGTCAAAATTAAATGTCCTGCATAACTTTAGGTACACTCGGTTTATAAGTAACACCGAAAATCTTCTATGTCACAAAGAAATGAAAGCTATACAATTTTTATTTATTTTCTATCGTAATTTATTATATTGTGTAAGAAACACAACCTTGTTGGTAATATTTTTTTTTAATATATAAAAAATTTATTATGAAAGTATGAATACTTACAAAAAAGTGGGAACTATTAGTGAAGCTCAAAAATCTCCTTTGTCTTTGTATTGTTGTTCCATGATTATATTCCAAATTTTCCGATGCATTTATTTCATGTAACACTATCACCAATAAACACACATAACTTATTGTTGATATAATAAAATATTTGTCCATTATAGACTCAATTTTAAATGTTTACCGTTTAATTGACCACAATTTATTTTTAATTAAACAAGCAAATATCATTTTTGTACTGCCCAAAAAAACGGTTTGCTTTTTTTTACTTTTTTTTAATCACCGTTGTGTTTGAAGTGATTTCATGCATTCTCCCAAAAGCGTAGCTCAAAGCTTACGGTCAATTCATTCTGTTCACATTTTTTTCGCTTTGTGTACTGTATCACATTAGTTGTACAAACATGCACGTCAGTCTGTACAGTTCCTAAGTCATATGACTCGAGAACGGTAGGGCAGGGCTTTGCTGACAAAGGTCGATAATTGAAAACTTAATATGGAACATGATAAAATATGTTTACTTGTCACTTGTGTGTGGTACATAGCGGTGTAATACCGCTAATATTATATTCTACCGGTGGTATTAAATACCACTGGTAGAATGTAATTAATGAGACAATAATTATTATTGCTTTCATTGAATTATTACTTTTAGTTTAATCAGGTTTATTTTTCTCATTATGATCTCGTCTTATCTAAGGAAAATTTTCGTGCCTCCAAACAATTTTGTAAACTTGTAGATGATATCATTAGGTCGATTGGTGTAGTAGGTAGTGATCCTGCCTGCGACATCATAGGTCCTGGGTTCGAATCCCGGTAGCTGCAAACATTGATATGATGAATATTGATGTTTGTTTCCGAGTCATGGATGTTTCTATACTTATCTATGTATTTATATACCGTTGCTAAGTACCCATGACACACGAACTTAGGGATCTTAATGTGGGGCTATGTTAATGTGTTGTGAAGTTTGTAAATATTTATTTTTACAAAGAAGAACCGACTTCCGCATCTATGAGTCAATCCTCGAACTTTCTGTAAACCCTGAAGTGATTCACTATTCTATCTGGCTCCATCAGCAGATCCTTTGTTATTATATTCAAAAATTCAAATTCTGGTACTAGTTTTGCAAGATCATTGCAAATTCGAAGGATGTCGCGTGCTAAAAAGTTTCACAATACGTTTCTTGTCGGCTCGATCATTGACTGACTGACTGGTGACTGATTCTAAAAACAGATTACACATGCTAATTTGAGGAAATCCCTCGATTCTTCAAAGATTTCATCTTGATGATGGACCTTATGTTTTTTAAACCGACTGGAAAGAGGAGGAGGTTTCTCAATTCGACCGTATATATTTCATGTATCTCTCAAGACGCTCAATAAAAGTAAAAAAAAAAAACAGGTTACGCCAGCCTACAATTTAAGAATTGCCTTCGATTTCTGCAGGATTCCATCATGTGGGCCCCTAATGTGGGCCCAACTAGGACGCATACCATAGATAAATAAGTGTTTAAGAAAAAAATTGTTTCAAAATTAGAGCTCCTCTAAGGTAAGGTTCGTGATTTTGGAATTACTTTACTCACACAACTCGACCAAGATATGTAGTTAAACAGAAGCTTTAAAACAATAAACTAACAACCTACTTTAAACAATGCATTCCCACTAATGTCAATAATGAACTAAACTATTAAAAACTTTAGTTGAAAACTAAAGCTTAGGTTTCCCAGAATAGCGGTGCCGTCATATAGCGGCACTGAAGGAACATTTCACATGTCGACCATAAAGGGTGGTTTACGTTGGCGCACGACATCGTAATGCCGTTCTCTACAAAGCTCTGTTTCTACCAAGCTTTATTGCTGCGGTGGACATAAAATAATTTATTCAAATGAACTCATTTTACTTTTTTCGTGTCATAATTTGAGAATGGCAGAACCATGGGGCTGGACAAACAAGTTCACTAAATAGTTTTTCTGTTATATTATCAGGTACCCGATCGAAATGGGGCCCCACAAAAGATGTGATCATAGAGGATATTCCACATACCACAGCCATATTCAGCATAGCGGAAACAGATTTAAGCGATCAGTAACGATTTACTAGCTTATCGTCTGAGAGTATAGCTGATGTATTCTAGTGAAGCCCCAAATCAGCCCAGGACACACTAATCTATTCGGGAGTTGCGGTTGATCAATCAGCTTTGCCCAAACCTAGGCCTAAATAGTACAGACAAAGATGTGGGCAACCTGCTAGTGACTTACTATAGATTCTACTTATATAATAAATGTGGAAGGTTGTGAGAATGGATATTAGTTACTCTGACTCTTTCACGGATTAAACTTTAATGATACTCGTACTTGGCAGGAATATAGCTTATACTGGAATAATAAGAACTATAGGTACATAGTTCAGGGACACGAAGTCGCGCTACTCGCTAGTACATAATATAAGTAGTATATTATTGCGAACATGGCATTTGGTAACAGATGTTTGTTGCAGTATTTGCGACTATATGGATTACCGCAACATCTTTGAAGACCATAAAGTAAACTAGACTAGTCAAGTGGTCCTAAATAAGAGGTTTGCTTGAAAAGTTTTCAGAGAATTTTGGGCATTTTTAATAAAATTATTTTATGGTGCTCTTTTCGAATTTCTACCTCGGACTTCAGCTGCTAGCGCCACCCTATTGGGAAAATGTTTTTACGTTCCTGCAAAGTTCTAGCTACCCCTTTAACCTATAGTTGTGTATATATGAACTTACGTATGTAAATTTTGTCTAAATTATATTATTTAATTAAAATAATATAATTTAGATTTAGATAAGATTAGATTTAGATTAGATTAATTAAAATAATTTTGTATACGATAGGGTATCGGATACAAAATTATTTTCACATTGAAAATTATATCCGCAGCAGAAATGTGACAATGTGCATTTTACATTTACATTTTAATCACCAATGGGAACCCTAATTTAACTCTATAGGTATAATTTATAGAATGATAAGCAAAATTAAGCCGCGTGGTGCCGGCAGAGTAGAATTCGTACCACTCCATGTCTGCCCGTGGGTATCGTACGAGGCGATTAAGGGTTTCCGGGAGGTGGGCAGCAGCGCCTCCCGTGCTGACAACATAGTCCAAAATAAAACTGCGGTCACCAACCCGCCTGCCCAGCGCGGTGACTATGCGCAAATACCTCCCATGTTAGTCTTGTAGCGTGCCCTGGAGGAGGCCTACGTCTAGCAGTGGTCTGCAATATGCTGATGATGATGATTATGAGGCAAAATTAATAGTAAAACATGACAATATGATTTAAAAAAATATCAAACATATTTTACAAAGAATTCTATGCAAGATTGTATTTTTGTTTCTATTCATAAAAATGTTACACCTAGTAGTTGGTACCACCTGTGTAAGTAATAAAATAACACAAATCAGTTCAAGTCATATATTTTTACATCAGTCCAAACTTATGCAACGTATCCATTCCGATGGCGGTGAAGGTGTCCAATACTGATCCTTCGCACTCAGGGAATAAGGCCTCGCAGTCCACATCCAACTCCCTGCCAAGTCTTTCTGCCGCATGGTACTCGTTGTCCGCATGATGAGAGAGCGCGTCCTTTGTTGTGGAAGGCCTGGAATTAATGCAAGTTTTTTTTTTTTAGAAATATGCTTAAAATTCGGATAATATCGACATTTTAATTTTTTTGCAGCCCACGCGGATGGAGTCGCGGGCGTCCACTAGTAACCAAATAAAACGTCTAAGGTCCTGCATACAAATTTACATGGATGCATATTATTTAAATTGTATAAATTCACTGTATAACTTTACAAACACGATAACAGTTATTTCCATAAAATAAATTTCAATTAAAATATTTTAGCAATACCTAGGAACTATGGGATGAAATATAACCATGAACAGTAAGTTGTTAATGCTGGAGGGACGGCACCAGTGATTATGTTAAAAAAGTGGGCTAGTTAGTGCTAATAATAAGAGAACTTTAATTGATTATTACGAAACTACGTCCAAAGACTGTTTTAAAAATAATGATAATGATGGTGAATATTTATAATATATAATTATGATAAAATTGAATAAAAAAATCTGTCAAACTTAGACAATCTTTAGCTTAGGCAATGTTTAAATTCGTTTGTTTATCCATGTATACCATGTTTTACTTACGTGAACAAAATATGTCCGATTTCAGCCAGCAATCCATTTTCATGTGTGAACGGGACATCGGCTGCCTCGCATATGGTCCGTAATAAGCATGGTCTTCCTGTGTAACCATATCTGAAAAATTGTATGAAAAAATATATATTTATAGATTATCTAGGTATTATACATATAAGATCATAAAAAATTTAGAATATCTATAGCTAACTTAAAACTACTTAGGCCTATGGCGTACCTATGGGAGGTCGGTTGACAATCCAAATTTTATCCAGGTAGCGTGCCCAAAATGCTGGCTGCGTTGCCGTACTGAATGGCTATGCTTATTCTTTGGCCTAAGTAGGTATTATACTTACGTGCACGTGCACGTGATTTCGAGTCTCAAACTTTTTGGATAGGTTCTTTATATTTACTTAGTATTTCGTTTAACATACACTTGAAACTAAAATACTCCTTTTGTAAGAATAAATACGGCATTATTTATTTTCCTTAATGCCTACGCAAGGAGCACAACATATTTCACAATGGGTTTATCTATTTTAGCAGAATTACGGACAGACCAATAGAAATAATGCTTCTTTTCTAATATAAAGCAGCAAAGTAATATGGAAATAACATAACAAATTTTACTCCAATACTATTTACTGCTACCCCTAGGTACTTTAAAATTTCTATTAAGACAAATAAAACACTCGCTTTACCATTTGCCGAGATATCTTATAGATTGAGAGTTATGTAATGAGCACCGAAACATAAATTAATTTCAACCTAGCCCTGCTGAGATAACAGAGTAAAGATAAAAAAATACTTACCTCTCAACCATATGCTCAAGTATCTTATAAAAGTCCCATCGATTCATTCTCTGAGGTTCTTGTTCCTGTTCTCTCTCCAGATATTGCTTATCAATCATCTCTTGCCGTTTTATTGCTTCCTGTAATGGAATTTGTGTGCTTGCCGCGTCCAAAGTATTAATTAAACCGCCCTCCGAATACACGATTGATCTTTTCCTTTTCTTATTAAACGTTATATCAACTAACGTATCGTTATTATCATTGTCTAATGTGTTGTCATCTTCTGCTGATTTGTCATCATTATTCAAGTGTCTGGAGTCTGCATTATCGCTTATTTCTCTAGAATCATCTTTGATTTCATTTGTTTCCTCGTCATCTGATTTTTCAGCCATATCTCTTGATACAGTGTCAGCGAAGCCGTAGATTCTGGATGTGTATTCTGTACTGTTAGTTGGTAGATCATATTGGAATTTGATAACCGTTCCTACGGTGACAGAGGCTTCTTTAAGGTCCACTGGTATACCTAAACCAATGATGAACTGCAACAAAAGGGGTTCTATAAGTATATTGACTCTTTTTCACTTAAGATAGAGGTACAATAAAAATATCAAATTTTGTTAAGGGTCCAACGAGTTTGGTAAATTTAAACCTAGCAGACTTATGTATCGGTCGGAGTTGTACTTCCATATTTACTTAAAGAAATTGTTTAGCTAATGCAAATATCAATCAATTTAACCACATGTTTAATTCCATAAATTCAAAGATAAACATAACTGGAACAGATAAATACGTTCCGTAAACAAAGCTCTTCATAACACTGCATGCGAATCAAAATGCGCACAGACAAATATAATAAAAATCCGGCTAATCTAAATTAAAAATCGCTGAAGCGCGTCACTAATTGAAATACAACACTCCATTCAACAAAAAGCAAAGTAGGATGGCTACTTCAGAGGACTGCCTAGACAGCTTAATTGCATTTAGATTCACGAATAAAAAAGGCACAGGTTCGTTAAGCCGGATTACGTGTGCAAAGGAAACATCATTTGCTTAAGTTAAATCGGCTATGTTATGTAAATTTTCATCGTACCTGCGCTCTCGCGGGGCCTCCGTCTGGGTATACAAGGTATCTCTTTTGTCTGTACGCGCCGATACACGCGAGAAAATTTACAAAAATTAGGCCCAGTAGCATTGTTTCGTGTTACGTTCGGCACCGGTGGTGTGTGAACAGGGTTTAAGGTGAAGTGTTTGCTTAGAACGTTCACGAGCGTGTAATGAACCGTTACACTGTAGATTTCAGATGTAACGGTTCTGGAAAAGTGTCACAGCTTTCTTTGCCTTCGTTATCGAATGTAGAGTTTTTGTAAATTAATGTCAGAGATCATTACTTGTATATTATCAATAAAAGTATTGAGATTACAGTTTTGTCCTAATTTCAAAGATCTAAATAAAATTATACATGTATATAGACACAGCTGTGTACCCGAAATGGGATAGCCAGAGCTGCAGGGTCATAAAGGAGATCCCATAGCCACACTTAACATAGCTGGGATCGATGTAAATAATCAGTTATGAGTTGCTAGCTAAATCCTTAGAGAATGCCCGCGTTCAACTTGTACGACACGCCTCGGAGAAGATGTAGCTAATGTATTCTATAAATGTAGATAAAATTAATTTTAAATGAATACAACCTTTTCATATACTTTTATCGTAATGAGGATATTTCTAAAGTAGGAGAGATTCCTGTTGATTCCTGAACGATGCCAATTCAGACACTTTGACATCAAAAGCTCGCAAAACTGTTCGCGAGCCACAGACTAAAAATGTTAACTGAACGAGCGAGCATTAAAGCAGCCATTTACACATGCTCAAAGCTAGGAACTTGCACGAAATTAACCAGCAACTTAATAGGGGAAACATCTGTTTACTTATTGCTCTTTGTAACCACATGCACAGAGTACATAAATGCAGTATATTAGTTTTGTACTTGGACAAAAGTTATTGGTTGTTTACGTGCAGAAGTTCACAAATATGCTCAAATGCTTTCATAAATTGGATTTCCTTCTAGTTTTACTTCTCCACAAGCCTTATTACAGATTTCTCCAGGAATTCTTCTACTTTTATCATCTTACTACGAGTAACTAGTTGTTGAATATTTACGAGTGATCACAGTTAAACAATGGTTATACTGACAAAAACTTGTTTTTTTTTTGCTGAATTTTTGACAGTCTTCATTTGAAAGATTGTGCCTGCCAGTGTTAACGCCATTTACCAGAAAAAAGGTTTTACAAATAGTTTTTAAAAGGACTTATCAAACAGCCCTCGTATGACATCGAACGTTACAATCCAATCTGCGAAGTCGGTATACTTATCGCCACTGACCAATAAGTTTTTGTTTAAAAAAATATATATTTTATTATCAATTAAGGTTTATTTTTTCAGATTGGAATAAGTTAACCTACCTATTTAAATTATCAATTACTTACGTCTAAACAAAATTGTGCTCACGCGAGGCTTAACAGCAATTTATCAGCTGCATCTTCTTCCGTGTATGTCGTAAATGGCGACTAAGTAACTCAATAAATATCTCAGGCAGAAGGATTTCCTTTATAATCTTGCAGTTCTGGCTACTTCATTTCGGGAATACAGCCGTGTGGATATGTATATATGTATGTATATAGGTAGAAAACCCTTTAATTCATTTACAAACATCTTTCTTTATTTAACATCAAGTTGGGTCAAGAGTGGTAGAGTTGGCAAATTCAATAACGAATTTTAATCTACGTACCTAAAGTTGTATTATATATAAATAACTAAATAAATTATTATTTAAGTAAGTATATATTATAATTATTCATGTTTGAACCACTGAATGTTCGTCTCTACGTCGCTGTTGGGTCCAAACCGCAGCATCCCATTTTGAACCTTCATTTCAATAAATTGGTTGCGAGAAAAGTAGGGTGTGCTTTGATGCGGCTTCTATATCTTTTGTCTAATGAGGATGCATGCTTCTGCAATATTTACCCTGTGGAAATCATATTTTAATTTAGACCTTTTTCACTAAAATGAAATAGTATAATTATATGGCATTGTGTACATTTTCAGAATTCAGTGTTGTATCTCTCTTAGTATTCAGAATAATTTTAATAATGTACTGGTGGGTATAGTTAAGCATTATAAGTTAAGATATTTTGTGAAATGATCTTCTTTAAAAAAAATACCGCTAACATGACTGTTACAAATGCGTGCGTTCTCAAAGAAAATATAAACGGGTTAAGAATTCTAGTTTAATATCACAACCAATTAACATCCCAACTACAAAGTGTTATCAGGTCGAGACGGTCGTGACTTGCCATAGAATAAAATTATACTAACACGAAAAAAGCCCAAAGTCCCAGTACCATTAAACTCCAAACAAGATTTATTTATTCTGTTACAAAATTATCGTGACCGTTACGGTATGAGACAGTCGTATTAATTCGTCTGACAAATTTGGCCACAGAGTAAAATTTGGTTGTTATAAGCGGAGCTAAAATTAACGGTAGTGTAACAGAGTTAGTAAGAATTTTATCATTCTGTGTCCAACGCCACTCTTGAAGGGTAATTGAGCAAATATCTTCAGCAAATAAAACCTCATCGAGTTCAAGCCATTGACGTCCATATTGAAGTAAATTATAACAGAAGTGTGTGACTTCATATTGGTTGCATTTCAACGAGATTTGAACCCAAAAGTAAATCCAATAGAATTTAATATAACTTTTTATCTGCTTCGGTCATTGATCACAAAATAGGTCTGTCATTTCAAATACCGTAATTTCGTTACATACTATCTTAGTTTTGTGTGCAATAGCCGTTTTGATAAGTAATTTCTCATGTTAATTCATAATGGAGATCGGTTATTTAATTACCCTGTACGTGAAACGTTTGCATTAATTGCTTTTAACTTGAATTAAATTTAATTAATTGCTGTAAATATTTTTGGACACAGCCTCTGCTGTCACAACTTGTGTAGTCGTTTATTATAATGGCCGCCGATTTCACTCTGTTGATTTTGCTGATTTCCAATAATTATGCTCTCTTAAATATTGGCTCTTATTTACAATATTCATTGTATTTCTGTTTCTTTTTCAGTTGGATATTGGTTTTAATATTGGCGGCTAGTTATGCAAATGATAGAGAGAAAAGGTATCTTCTCTTCCCATCTAGTACTCAATGGGGTGTAAGTATGGGAGGGGTGGTCAATTCGTTCTTTCAATTCAATTATACATAACAATATTAGATGACTCAGCAAACGTTGTTTTGCTATACAAATCGTTTCTATACTATCGCAATTAAAAAGATGTTGGCTCAAATTTGAATTGCTTTATTAATTATTAATACAGCTAAATAAAGCAACAAATCATTACTGGGTTTTCAATTATCAGTAACCAAGTATTTTTCTGTATGCAATAAAGAATTAGAATAAGATCTTATATCAGTGTTATCCAAAGAATACCATTAATATTCCCTAGATAATATCTTATACAATGGACTATGTCTCACTTAATAAATGTTCTAGGTATTCGCGACCGTGTCCATTCCCTTACATCCGGAGACGTATACCAGCGTCGCGTGGTTCTTCGAGGCTAATTACTACAACGTGGCTAATGCCACATACTTCAATCCTCTTCTCGGAGATATTGGGGATATTACGGTATTTATATATAAAACTAGCGGACCTGACAAACGTTTTCCTGTCCCACGCCTTTGAACTAACGTCACCCAATTGTTTTGTCTTCCCGGACTTTCAAATTTCGAACAAATTGTTTGTATGGGAATGTAGAAAGGGAATGTTTTAGACATGTTCAGGCATTTTTTTTTATTATTTTTCTTTCCGTTAGAACCATCCCTGTAATATTATTCTTCTATGCTGCTCTGGGAGTGAAAAAAACGTATAATACTACAGCTGCTTCTCTTCCCGGGCATACTGTACAAGTCAGTAGAGGGACAAGAGGGTCTTGGTGTTTTGTAGGCGATGGGCTGACCACCTGTCACTACTAACCGAAATTGTACATCTCAACTATACCCTCAAAATTGGTCAGAAGTGGCACCATGTGGTTCTATCGGCCCTTGGCGCTCTGCCTATCCCGTAAGGGATAAAGGCGTGATTATATGTATGTATGTATATTATTAGTACTTATAGATAAAAGAAGATAATTTTATTGACATAAATATAATTATTATTTCAGATATCGAGAGATCGAGATGGCCGTAGCGCTGATAATTCAATGGATCTACTGACACGCAGTCACCTCTATCACTTTATAGAGTCTATGCTTCAAAAGTACGTATCCCATTAGTGGTATATTTTTAACTGTACTCGTAGGTGTCGTAAACTTTAACGTTACTGCGAATTTACTTAAGAAATTTGTACGTCGTTTTAATAGGAATTTATAGGAAGACTAGCTGCTGCCCGCGACTCCGTCCGCGTGGACTGCAGAAAAAAAACAAAATTTCAAAATTATCCGGATCAAAAATATTTTCCCGGGATAAAAAGTAGCCTATGTATTAATCCAGGGTGTCAGCTAACGCCATACCAAATTTTATTTAAATCGATTCAGCCGTTTTGACGTGAAAAAGTAACAAACATACACAGTCACAAACTTTCGCCTTTATAATATTAGTGTGAAGCTACTAAAAACACGACTTTGAGTAACAGTTATTCAGCTACAGAGTTACGAGGCATGGTACATTACGGTATCCATACCCATATCAAAAATCGGTTACATAAATTAATTGGCAAATGTTATTTAATTTAGATTTTTTACACAGTTAGATTATATTAATTATGTTAGATTATTGAATCGAAGCTCAGACACGATTGGTTTAATAATGATAGCTTCTTCCTGTAGTGGCAGTCCATTACCTACAGGAGGCCTATCGTCAGCTTAATAAATGTAGTATTGTCACTGAAACTATTTGGAACAGCTTCTTCACATTGGCTATTTTATTCTTGTCCATTTCCGAATGTTTCACAGCCAAGATTTCTTTCGTTTTGCCACATGTATTTTCCTTTGTATTTTGCCCATTATGACAACTAATATATTTCCTAACGTAATGTAAATGTGAATTCGTCCCATAATTATTCATTATTCGAGTTCCCAGACAGAATTCAGTGAACACGAATGCATTGACTCAAAACTCATAGCCCACGTAAGGGCCAAAATTTTATATTCAAATAGTGAAATGCGAAGTTGACGAGTAATGTAATTGAATTTGGTGCTCGCTCAATTTTTCCCCGCTGATTTCAAAATGTGATTTGTGTTTTGGAATGCTCATTTTTTCTGATTCTCCGCCTCATTTAACATTTTGTTAATTCCTTTTGAGTAAAGTGAGTTTTTCTTATTGGAATAAAACTAGATTTAATTTTAAATGCATCTATTACATATCATGTCTTTACTCTATCTATTATATTAGAAAAAGCAAGACGTCATGCTTGCTAATTAGCGATCTAAATTATTTCTATACAGATTTACGCATTTCCTGCAAGTAAGGCTTAAGTTTCCATTCAATATCTATATGAAATTATGCATCGAACAGAATAGAAGTTAATTTCTTCTTTTTGTACTAATAGTATGAATAACTTGATAAATTTAAGCCCATATCATTAGTCTTCAACTCTTTTAATGACACTCCAACACAAAACAAAGTATTACTAACTCTCCCCTAAGTTTAGTCAAGGAAAAAGTTATCTTCATCATAGACTTTATAAGTACAAAATATAACTCTTACATTAGTTTAAATTAATAGTACCCACTTAATATTAAAATCTAGTCGATTAGTTTCTAGCCTCATAAGCCATCATCGTTATGGCAACTTACCAAATGACTTAATTGTTCTCACAGACTGTAAGATCGTTACATGTTTGTTGCAGCTCAGACGAAAATTAAAATTCATTTTCGTGAAAAAAATTGCTAAGTGAAACTAATATCCCAACTAATATTATAAATAATAAATTTAGGTAGATACAGTTAATTATCTTACGTAATCCGGCTGTAAGCAAATACTTATAACGATGACCAATGTTCCACACACAACACTATGAATAGTCATTAGTTTAATTCGACATGACAAAAAATAATGTAAAGTCAGTTTTAGTTTGTATTTTAATTATTCGCAGACTTATTTTTTTATACTGAACATATTATATTAAAATTATTAGATTAGAAAGTATTAAAATCTACCGTAACCTACTATATCGTAGATTTTTCCGCAGACATGGCAGCCCCGGCCGCCCGTGCCTGCTAAGGGCCATTTGCGAGAACTCACGCTCGCATTTCTTACATAACGGCCTTTTGGGCGATTTACTCCACCTCGTGCTCACGTAAGTAAACGTATTAGTGGGAAGGTGTTTCCGTGATCGCTAAATCTTTGGGAGAAAATTGAGTTTTGGGCGTGGTAATTTTGTAATTGTGGTAATTTTTTGATTACTTACTTGTTTTTTTATACTGTGACGAAAAGTTTTTTTTATAGTATCTAATTTGATATTACTCATCTTGCCAAATAAGAGAAATTCAGCTTATTTTTCTTCGAAACTAATATATAGATAGACAAAAAAACTTAGTCGAATCAACAGTTTTACGTAAACTCTTATATTCGTAAAAAATCAATGGAAATCAAATCATTAACAATTAAGCAATTAATCTAAGTTTCATACCACGAGCATAACGCACGAGCAGAGCGAGCGTGCCGTGGTAAGCTGGCGTGTAGCAAAAAAATATCTAGGTACATTACACTAACTTCTAAAACTTCATTGACCAATTTCTCTACTTCTAGACCCTCAACTTCAATGTCTGAAGAGGACCTGGATGACAGCTTCTACGAGGCAGAGTACCTTGGCTTGGAAGATGACTGTTTGAAATACCAGCGCAAATGCCTCATGAACCCAATGGAATACATATCTACGCATATAAATGACATTATATAAAGTTTGGACGAAAACGAATATTTGTATTTTCTATTAGGAGATTTATGTTATTATACACTATGGTAGAGGCACGGTGTTCAAAAGCAACCGGGCATGCCGCTCGCGGTGAGACGCGACGGCAAAAACTGCAGGTTATGCCGCAGGAATAGTATATAGGAATCTTTACATTCAGTAGACGAGCAGCAGCATGCCTCACACGCCGACATGGCAAAAACGGCAACTTATGCCTGACTGGACTGATTATTTTAATTTCGTCTATATTGCTTTATATATTTTTGTTAATCTGTAGTGTTTTGTTAATCATATCTGTAGTAGCCTATCGTTAATTCAGTTTCTTATGTTACTTCTTAAGTCAAACCCTGTAGAATATGGTCGATTCTGACCGTCACACTCATAAACATAAAATGTATTATGCCTGTCCCTTTCTATCTCACCCATTTACAATAAGAACAGAGACGGGTTTACTTAGTGTGATCGTCAGAATTGCGAAATAAATAAAACTACGAGACAAACTAGCTGTTTTACAAAGTCGATATGGCTTTCAATCAAAATATAGTTACCTTGACGTCATCGCAGCGGCCGGCGCAAATATTTGCATACCACTAAATTGCTTACAGCTTCTACACTAAAGTGGAACCTGGTAAGTCCAGTATGTTCCCAGCTCACTTTCTAGGCTAGGAAATTTAGCTACTGAAAGTCAGTTCCTCCTTGAATTAAGGATGAATATTAAAGTTCAAATTATTTTCGAGGAATTAAATATTTTAACCGGTCAAATAACTTGTCTTCTGAAAGTTTTATGGTCCGATACTAGCAAATATTGGTAGGATATCTAATAAACCCTGTAAGAAAATAAATTTGTTCAAATTCTCCTTAAATCAAAGCTTAGATGAATTATTTTTATTTTATAATCTAAAAAATATTAATCAGCAGCTGATTGACTCGGTTCGCCATTAGAGACTACCATTACAATTTCTTTCAGTTCATACCTAAGCCACAATCAAAACATATACATACATACAAAAGGCCGAGTTCCAAAAATGGTGCAGCCAGAACTGCAGAATCATAAAGGAGACACGTTTAACATAGGACAGATGTAAATGATCAGTGACAAGTTGCTAGCTTATCGCCGAGTTCCTTAGTCGACTCTTACATACGACATGCACGGAAGGAGGTGCGTGCAGCTGATGTATTCTTGTGAAGGCCCGCGTCGGCATATGCTAAATAAAACCATAAATAAATATATCTGTAAATATTATTGCATATACGCAATATTTACCAGTTTCCGCCGTTAGTCAGTCAACACGCTGCAGTCTACTAGAATACACAGCATTGCGAGCTACTGCCGTGTTATTTGGCTCATCATGAACATCATGATATTGTGAAGTAAGCTGGATTCCGACTATGTAACCCAGCCCAATCTGTTTTCGTGAAATAAGCTAAATTTCCGGCTTTGTTTACCGGGTTAGGTTAGCTTAGCTATTTGCTCGTTGGTGAATTAATATTTATTGGATTGTTATTGAATTAACATTAGTTGTATGCTATGTGCCGTATTACTGTTTCACCGTTTTAATACTCATTTACAAGGATTTTTAACATGTTGCCAGTACATATTTGAGGTAAACCTGCAAACAAAAGAATCGGTTTTAAAAATTAATGTACATACCTGAAAAAATATATAAGAGACGAGACGATTGTAATCATCTAATATATTCTCTACATATTTGTGCATGTACTACGCAAATATCGTGAGTAATTTTTCGCTAACTTATACACGTATCTTTTATTATTTTAGTTTGATTAAAATTCTTAATAGCAATGATTATTTTCTTTTCTTTTTTTTTAATCAAATCTATGGACTTATCGTATTCCGTCCAAACCACACAGATGTAACTGGAATTCGGTAAATCACGAAACAGCTTCGTTTAAACTTTGCTTATCACCAGCACTCAGTTTTTGTGGACTAAGCTTAATTTGATTCTGTTTACCGGGTTCTCAGGCACGGTAATACAAAATTCGTTTCAGCTTTTTCTCTCTTGGTACTCCATTAAATATTTAACACTACTTTTTTATTTATAGATTTACAAGGGTCCCAATAAATTATACTATTGTTAGTTATTATAGGCCACAGAAGAAATATTACGAGAATAATCCATGAAATCATCAGATCCTTCAGCACTGGCTATTCCATTTTTGAAACCGTTGCCATGTGTTATATGCCTATACCTATACCTGCTATGTACGTAATTTATCTTAACTAATGAGTTAGATTTTTTATCTAGAAAATAATATTTTCCTTGATTAACACAACGGTTTCCTTCTCCATTATTTTATATTCTGTTTTATAATTTCTAATCGTAATAGCTAATGTAAAGTAGCTAATAAGCTTTGAATACAAAGATTCCATTCAATATTCAAATGCGTAATTCCTATTGCGTAAACAAGTACGTTTATTTAGGGCGAACACAGGCGCCGGAGGTATGTGCAGGCCCTTAATAATGCTGCTAAAGCCACGGAGCTTGGAACAATGAGGAGGAGATTTAATCCCTGCAAGAGGATTGTTTGGAGAAAATAGTAGGTATAGCCCTGTTTCAAAATTTGTTTTCGAGAAGGGTAGTCAAATTATGATGACAGGGAAATGTTAAGTCAGTGCTTGCGACCTACATTACCGGTAGTAGACAACGTTGTCTTTTTAATACCTCGTATTCTTTGTAAGGATACGATTTTTTTTTCTATGGAACAAACCCTGAGAAAGGAATAAAAAAAATGAAATTATACCTATATGTCATTAAGTAAAAATGTACCTACAAAACTAACATTTTAACATTTTATTATGACATGGTGTCTTTGAAAAAAAGTTTAATAACCGATTCCAGCCCCCCTAGCATGACCACGCATCAAACATATCGTAAAGTACGATATCTTATCATCTCTATACAAAATTCATCATGGCGGCGGCTATATTTATTGCATTTTGAATGGCTAAATGTCGATAAATCGGTTTATCATATCGTGCTTTTACTTGGGTAGATGGATTTATGTAAAAAAAATATAATATTAATGTAACTTCGAACTTCAATATCTTGGAAACCCATGGTTTCCCAGGGGTGCTTCTGTAGAAAAAAATGATCGTGATGTTACAAAGAAAACGATATATTAAAAGAACAACGTTGTCTTTTTACACCCGGGTTGTGTTGCCGAAATAACGTAGCTAAAACTGCAGGATCATAAAGGAGATACTAGAGCCACAATTAGTATATCGGGGGCAGATGTAGATAAGTGAAAAGTTGACAGTTTTTATGACTTTTTTATACAACAAAGTTTATCGCTTCTCCGCGTTATATTATGTTTTATAAGTAAAGGCTTTTGTCACCTAAATTCTGCGATTACATCTGTCAAAGAGAAACAAACCTAATTTGTTTGTTCCTACCATCTTGTGCTGACAGCTGGCGATTCATTTCCTCTGCAAACGAAGGCCTTATGCGAATAACATAAGGTTCAAATTATAGTAGTGCTGGAATGTAGCGGTGTAGATGATAAGTTGCTAATATTCGTCAAACCATGACATTAAGATGCGAAAGAGAAAACCTTGTGTCGTTGTAAATACAAGGCAAAATCCTTCAAAAAGAAATTATCTCACTTATAAGTATAAGGCCGCACTACGGCAAAATCGTCGCGGTTTTTAACCGCCTGATTTTGTAAATAAAGGAAATGGATGCGGCTACACTGACGGTTTTGCTTAGCCATACTAGAAAAGTCAGACGATTAAAAACCGCAGCGGTTTTGCCATAGAGCGGCCTTAGCCTAAAGCAACATATTTTTTATGAGTACGGAGAGCAAAGTAAAAACATACTCTTTGACAAGAGACGTAAAGTCATAGGTGTGACTAATTTAAGCCTTTTATTTAGGAGTCATGCAGATGTAATATGCGTTAGATATAAGTATATTTTTTTAAATAATTCAAGGTACTGTAAGAGCAAATTATTTTATCTGTAGTCAAAATTACTATTAGGTTAAACGTCCATCAAGTTATCGTACTTTGACCTTTGACCTTAGATGAAATTATAACTAGATTCAATGACAGCGCTCAAAAAATGTCACGACAAATAGCTGCTCAAATGTATGGCTGGGCGTCTATTGTCATAAATTGATACAAGCAAAGTACCTACATAAGATTCGAGTGTAAATATCTGGTCTAATGCAGTTATTACGTTTATATAGATTCACTCGTGCCACTTTTTATAAAGATTTCATTATGAAACTCCGCGTCTACCTATAATCACGTCACTGCCTTTGACTAATAGTAGTAATCTTTGATCAGTAGTCATCAAACAATAAACATGTTTTATGCTCAATTTAAATATTGACATATATTGACCTAGTACAATAAATTAGAGCAAACATGAGTATTGAAATGTAGACCAAAATCTTGGTATTTTTAGCGTACAGTTCATAATTATGAGAGAAATGTCACGTAACTGTAAAAGTGTCTCTTGCGCACCTATTTTACTAGTGTACCTATAGCTATGGTAGTGAGTGTTGGTTTTGTTTGATTAAGTTCTATTGTTCTGTTAATTTACGCTAATCGAAATGAAGTTGAAGAAACTAGTTTTTTTGTAAGTACATATTTTTTATCTACCGAACTTGTACATCTCAACTATACCCTCAAAATTGGTCAGAAATGGCACCATGCGGTTCTTTCGGCCCTTGGTGCTCTGCCTACCCCGTAAAGGATAAAGGCGTGATTATATGTATGTATTGGCCGCGTGGTGCCGGCAGAGTAGAATTTGTACCACCCCATGTCTGCCCGTGGGTATGGGAGGTCGGCGGCAGCGCCTCCCGTGTTGACAACATAGTCCAAAATACAAACTGCGGTCACCAACCCGCCTGCCCAGCGTGGTGACTATGGGCAAATACCCCCCATGGCAGTTTTGTGGCGTGCCCTGGGGGAGACCTATGTCCAGCAGTGGACTGCAATAGGCTGATGATGATATATGTATGTACATATTTTTTTTATTTTGTTTGACCTGTATATTACTTAAAGTTAGTAAATAAAGCTACGGTCTAATTAATACCTACCTACATAATATTAAATTGAATCGGTCATTTCAAAAACCTCTTAAGTCACTGAATTAGAATTTTTCAGAAATCAATAAAAACTGTTTCATACTCAAACAAATATAAGCGAATTTTTTATGTTTAATTTAGTACTTGAGTGGTAAAAAATTAAAATAGTGTATTAACCATTGCAGTTTCTTAATAGAAATAAGGATAAAAACCTGAAATACAGTTCTTGACTTATGTTGTTTTAGCATGAAATAGGGTTAGTGGTATATAATTTACCAAAGCAATCGTAGCAATCATATTTTTATTGCTTATAATTAAGAATTACACTTAAAAATAGTGTTATTATAACATTTTCAATGTATTAATTTGTCATGTTTTAGTAACTTTATGGTCCATAGTCATATTCTCCATCATTTTCATCGAAATTATCTTTAGCATTTGCAGTTGGCCAGCTAAAAATGTTGTTATAAAATGGCCTAATGGCATAATAATATGCTCTTCCAGAATGCTATCTTGAACTTGTTTTAAATCGTCTATTTTTAGGGTTCCGAGCCTCAAAAGGAAAAAACGGAACCTTTATAGGATCACTTGGCTGTCAAAACCCTTTTTCTTCAGGAACGCGTGGAGGTATCAAGCTGAAATTTATATCAAATACTCAGGTCTACTGTCCCTTGGAGCTGTGCAAAAACCTAACTTTTAAGCCAACACAATCAAAAGATACAGCTGTTTATGATGCTTATTCGACACGCGTAAGGGAATCAAAACCTAGAGGGTATACTTTCCGTGAACTCAGAATCTTGAAATTTGGTACGAAGCAACGGTTTATAGCACAGTAAAGAAAAAATAGCGAAAACCGTAAAAATTTAGTTACATCATATAGCAAAACAGGTTTGTACGGAACCCTCGGTGCGCGAGTCCGACTCGTGCTTGGCCGGTTTTTTTATTGATGGGCACTTTCAAATCATAGGCTTTGGTTGATGGAAGTTCGAGTTGGATAGTTCGATCTGAACCATACTGAAAACTCATGTTTGTATGAAAACTCAAAGCCAACATAAATCTAGTAGTGCATGCAAAAACCTCTTAAATCACTGACTAATGTTGTTTATGCAATGAACGTCTTTCGCGCGGTATTATTTAAGGAGGAAGGAATGTACTAACTTACGTGGTTTTTACCCAGAATATGTATCTCCCTTTAAGGAACCATTTTCAGCAAAAAAAGCTTGTAGGAAAAAAATGTGACTTAAGAGGTTTTTGAAATGACCGATTCAATTATATTATTATTAAAAATTATAGTAAAATATTACCTTTACATATATTATTCAATGGCTGTACCAAATATAGTAGCCACAACCGCAGGATCACAAAGGATGTTTTTAATATGCCAGACATTTATTTTGATAAATAATTTATCTCAACTATACCCTCAAAATTGGTCAGAAGTGGCACCATGGGCCATCGGCCCTTGATGCTCTGCCTACCTCGTAAGGGATAAAGGCGTGATTATATATATGTAATTTACTGTTTCATATTTTAATATTCGATGAATAAGTAGGTATACTTATACCTAAGATTGAAGGCCATATTGATAACGTGGTCGACTGGTCGTATTTATATATACCTTTAGTGTTAGGTACGTATCACTAAATACTGCCTTCATTAAAAAGCTTTCAAGTAAATTGTTTCTGTTTACAGAATATTATTACTAACATCCAGTCATTATGCGACTGGCGGCGGAATTGAGAAGAGGTCCTTGATATTTCCTCCAACCAGTCTTTATGGAGTAAGTTTAACTGTTATGTATTTTCTACGTATAATGCCTGGTAAAATAAAATAGAATATACAGGGTGATTTTTGGTCGTCAACGTTCCCGAAAACTACAGAATCTCCTCATCATCGCGATCATTTTTCTCCATGGAAGCATACCTGGGAAGTGTCTGGTTCCCAAGATATTAGGGTCCAAAGTTAAGTAAATAGACTGCGTTTTTCTGCATAAATGCACATAGATGCGCGTAGCAACTTTTTTTCACGAGAAATAATTAATATCTGTCTGATAAAACTAGTTTTTACTGGACACTATAAATTCTGCCCGATCAAGTAATTGAAAACATTTTTTCAAAAAAATTTACATCGTTTCCCAGCATATTTTTGGCATAAACTTACTTTATTTGATGTATAGAGTACGTACCCATCGTTAAGGGTGGCAACGAAAACACACCCTGTATAAACTGCATCTCCTTTCGTGCATGTCGTAAGAGTCGATAAAAGTCACTCGTGCATTTTCTCGGGCAATAGCCAGCAACTAGTCTCTGATAGTTTACATCTGTCCTCGCTATACTGAACATGGGAGTTTGGTCTAACCCAGTTCGGGAAAACAGTCCTATGTATATATATATGTATATTATCATCATCAGCCTATTGCAGTCCACTGCTGGACGTAGGCCTCCCCCAGAGCACGCCACAAGACTGCCATGCAGTGTTGCCAACTTTATTTTTGATAGGAATTGAAAAGATCGTATGTTTTGCGTACGATTTCGAATACATGATCGTACATCGTACCAAGGCCAAAAAGGTCGTATAACGATTTAAATCGTATAACGATTTAAATCGTACGGTTGGCAACACTGCTGCTAGGGGGTATTTGCCCATAGTCACCACGCTGGTCAGGCGAGTTGGTGACCGCAGTTTGTATTTTGGACTATGTTGTCAACACGGGAGGCGCTGCTGCCCACCTCTTACGATAAACCCTTAATCGCCTCGTACGATACCCACGGGCAGACATGGGGTGGTACGAAATCAACTCTGCCGGCACAACGCGTCCAAGATGTATGTATATACGTATGTTTAAATGATTTCATGAATATTATAACAATTGACCGCGCTATTTACTATCTTCTAGACTTTCGTAGCCATCGCCGTGCCTGTAGATATTCCTGATAAGAACGTATTCGTCTCCTACAACTTCGAATCCAACTACAGTGTCCTGAGCAACATCACTGAGATCGACGAGGTTCTCTTCCCAAACTTGCCGGTAAATTATGTTGAATTACTTACCTAGTGTTATAAATATCAATATATATTTTTTTTAAATCGAGATTATAAATATCTAGTAAGGAGATGACGGATAATAGGGATGAATGGAAACAAAGTACATATTGCGCCGACACCAAATTAATGGGAACAGGGCAGGAAGAAGAAGAAGAGATTTCACGGAATCGTCATTTTTCTGTCATTATTTCGCGAATTTCGTAAACAAACCAATATAACAATAAACATTACAGTCCGTTTCATAGAATAATTCCCCTGTCTGATTTGGTAACTAACAATATTTGTATGCAGTTACACAGCTAATGTACTCGATTACACTGAGAGTAACTAGCCCCATTGTTCAAAGGAATTATGTGGTGAAATGCACACATAAGGTTTATGGTGATTAGTCTACGGTGGTGTTACATTTTTTAAACATATTTTAAGGAAACATGTACTAATTTCATAATAATGTTGATTCCAGGTAATAAGTTCAAGACATAGTAGGAGTATAACTAGAGAGCTAGCTTACACGGTGCTAGAGGCACGGTTTAAAGAGTAAGTATATTATGAGCAGTTTATAACAGGATGTTTGTGATAGCCAGGCAAATATTGATACCTTCAGACTTCAGACCATAATTCTTAGGCGGAAAACACTGAAAATTTTCGCAGGAAAAAAATTGTTTACTTTGCTTAATTAGGCCTCAGATGATCACATAAAAATTAAATTTTAACCAAAAGATGTTTTAAAAAAAAAGCTGCCCACAAAAAAGTTTAAATAACTGATCAACCCTAATGGAGAGTCACAAGTGATCCAAAAAACGGCAATGTGTCACACAATAACCAATAAGCCCATTTATTATTATTATGCTTTATTGTACACAGTAAAGTTTTCACAAATAAAGTTTATGACAAAGAAAATGTACAAAGGCGTGCTTATCTCTAAAAGAGATTTCTTCCAGCAAACCAACCGTGAAAGAGAAATTAACATAAGAGGTAGGTATGTGTGCACACAAACAGACCAATAAACTAAATAATTAAATAAAAGGAAAGACATAAACCTAAAATAAACGAAAATACCTTAATAGACTACATAAACATAAATCCCAACTAATCCCAACTATAATATTATAAATGCGAAAGTAACTCTGTCTGTCTGTCTGTCTGTCTGTTACGCTTTCCCGCTTAAACCTCGCAACCGATTTTGATGAAATTTGGTACAGACAATCTTTAGACCCTGAGACAGAACATAGGCTACTTTTTAATTCGAAAAAAAGGGATGAAGGGGTTGAAATAGAGGTTGAAAGTTTGTATGGGATTTCTTAATTTTAAAAGATAAAACCATGAAACTTTATATTTAAGCACTTGATAAGAAATCATTAAACATTTGTTCTAGCATTTTTGAAATTTCGACCAGCTAAGGGGTGAAATAAGGGTTGAAAGTTAGTATGCAAGTTCGTCAAATATCACGTCATAAGAAACAAAAAATCGTTTGTTCTAGCATTTTGAAATTTTTACCAGTTTGGGGGTGAAATAAATTTTGTTTTTTCTGTAGTCCACGCGGACGGAGTCGCGGGCGTCCACTAGTACCTAAATAAAACACATAAACATAGATAAGCATAGATAAATAGTATACATACTAAAGGATAAAAATAACATCAAATGTAAGTACTCGTATATTGGTATACAATAGTAAGAAACCAATAATCAGACACTATTAATCAAGAAGATGGGAGAGATAAATAATGGACCTTCAATCTTTTCTTAAAAACATCAACTGATGGACAGTCTCTCACAGAGTGAGGCAGCGAGTTCCATAGCTTTACCGCATAGACAGTGAAAGAGAAGTTAAAAGCAACTGAATTGTGACGAGGAGTTTTTAGTAAGGAAGCTGTATTGGACCTCAAAGGATGGTCTCTTGAGAAGAGATACTCAAATCTTTCACGTAAATACAGGGGAGAGGATCGATCATAAAGAATTTTAAATAAAAGGGTTAAAATGTGCGCATTCCGGCGAAGTCTGATTGGGAGCCATCTTAGCTCTTTACGAAATTGAGAAACGTGATCATATTTGCGTAAACCATATATGTAACGGATACCCAGATTCTGGAGTCGTTCCAGTTTATTGAGCAGCTCCTCATTGGCATCAAGATAGCAAACATCAGCATAGTCTAGCAAGGGAAGAAGAAGTGATTGGGTCAGAGAGATTTTTGTTTTGAAGGGGAGAAAGTTCTGAAGTCGTTTAAGAGCGTGAAAAGCAGAATGCACCTTCCTACTTACCTCGTTGACCTGAAATGACCAGGAGAGATTATTGTCAAAGATAACCCCAAGATTTTTAGCTTTGTCCGTATAATGAATAGCAGTCCCATTATAATATAGTTGCGGTATGACGGACTGACCTAATAAGCCATGCAGGTGCCTACTGGCTATAATCATTGCCTGGGATTTACTGGGATTGACAATAAGACCAAATGACTGTGCCCAGTTATAAAGTTTTTCCAAGTCTTGGTTCATCAGAGCAGTGGCCGAATCAAGATCTTCAATATCAAAGTGATGATATAGCTGCAGATCATCTGCATAGAGATGGAAACTGGATGACACCACATCAGCTACAGAATTGATGAAGATAGAAAACAGGAGAGGCGAGAGTACGCCACCCTGAGGCACACCTGCAGTAAGCTCGCACCAGTCAGATGCCATCTCGTCCGAGCGTATACACTGCAACCGGCCCTTAAGATAAGAATCGAACCACGTTATTACCTGGGGAGATACGTTTAGAGAGCTAAGAGTGCCCAGTAAAATGTCAAAGTCGACACAGTTAAATGCACTGCTAAAATCCAACAGAGTCAGGATTGTAGCTTGTCTGTTGTCCATAGCCTGACGAATGTCGTCGGTTACTTTCAACAGAGCAGTGACCGTGCTGTGTCCTTTTCTGAAGCCAGATTGATAAGGATTAAGAAGGTTATTGTTGGAGAGGTATAGAAGGAATTGGTTGTGAACAATGGATTCAATAACTTTAGATAAAATAGGAAGAATGGATATTGGACGATACTGGGAAAAAGAAGAGGGGGAAGCGATTTTAGGAAGTGGGATAATATTTGCTTTTTTCCAAGATAAGGGAAATGAGCTCGTAGCTAAGGAGAAGTTTATAATGTGAAGGATTATAGGATTGAGCTCGTTTAAAATAGGACGTAACATATGGTAATGAATTTGGTCATCACCCACAGCCTTAGAAGATAACGATTTAATAACTTTCTCAACGTCACTCAAAGTTACTAATTTGAAATTGAAAGAGACACAGAGAGGCTTGGGCTTATTATGTAACGAAATAAGTGTGTTAGATTTAGTTACATCATTGATAGTGACCGGTGGAGAGGAAAAGTATTTAGTATATAGTCAATGGTGTACTTCGAGGTTTCTGTCTGCTTGCCGATACCAAGTGATTTTAAAAATTTCCAGACCTGAGCTGGACTATATTTTTCAATACAGTCGTGAATGTGGCGTCTCCTTGCATCTCGACACATACGACCGCAGCTATTCCGGAGCTTTTTGTAGGAGACAAAGTTGTCGTCCGTAGGAAAATGTTTGAATTTGAGTTTCGCACTATCACGCTTAGCCATACATTTTTTGATGGAATCTGTAAGCCATGGCGCAGGAAGATGCCTTATTCTAACTTTTTTCAATGGAGCATGCTTGTTATAAAGATTTATAAGAATTTGATTGAATTGCTCCACTTTCACATCAGTGGTCGAACCATCAAGGACAGGAGACCAGTCCATCGACAACACATCACTTTTTAATAAGTCCAGGTTGATATTCTTATAACTGCGTAGAAGCAAAGGAGTTGGTTTATACTTTGGGGCACGCACTTTATAAGAGACATAAATCAGGTCATGGTAAGAGAAAGGTGCATTAAGCTGTCCATGCTTTAGTGGGCTGAGATACTATAATAAGATCTAGAAGCGAGGGAGGACTATGGGGAGCATGATGAGTCGAAAGAGAGGGGAGAATATGCATATTGAAGGAATTAATTAAATTAGATAATGTAGATGAGCGTTTATCATTTTTTATTAGGCAAGTGTTAAAATCCCCAAGAATAATTACGTCGTCGTATTGGGGGCTTAAAGTGTCTAATATTGTTTCAAATGAGGAAAAATAATCAATGTGAAGTGATGGACTATATAGAACTCCTAGTAAGATCTTAGTATGTCGAAGGCAAATTTCTACAAAGAGGTGCTCTGCTGATGCCGAATAATTACTAGGAGACCGGCTAACGACAGTGTAGGGAATATCTGATCGCAGGTAGATGGCGACTCCACCCCACCCTTTCCCGGTTCTATCATTTCGGATCAAAATGTATCCAGGCAAACTAACCATGGTAGACGGGATGGTGGGTTTAAGTAAAGAATCGGAAACTAGAATACAGCCTATGCTTAGATTACTAAATGATGCCAGAAGGTCGGAATAGTGAGCCGTAATGCTCTGCGCATTTATATGTATCACATTAAAGTTCTTACTATGACTATGAAAAATTTGAGCTAGTTTATCATTGAGGGGCAGTTCAGCAATAGAATTATCGCTATTGGCGCTTCCATACTCGTCAGATGACGAACAGGAGAAGAAACTGTCATTAATATTATGGTCAAAAGAACGGTCTGACATAAGAGATTAGAAAATAAATAAATAGGTAGGTATATATGCGTAAGTGAGTAAGTAAACTAAATATAAATTAATCTAGAACTAATAGGTCTCACCCCAACTCAACGGGCACTGGAAAAAATCTTGACAATATTAAAATACCAGATTGTATACATCTCAATAAAACCTAAACAATACTAGGAATAAAACATTTCTTTGTGTCTCATTCGGAGCAGAAATAATAAAAAATACTCTATACTACGATAATATAATGCTGTAAAAAAAAAAAAAAAAAACCTATAAACTGTAGACCGTGGCTGCATGGAACAGTTTCACATGCCTTCCACGGCACAAGCCAAACAAAACAAAAAAAAATGTGACAGTGACAGCCTCAAATTGTTTGTTTGATTAGTCACAGCCATTTAATTAGTCACAGAAATTTCCGATACAATTGGCGCGGAGAGCAAAGATTACTGATATCAAATCAAAAATACATTTCCTGCGAGTAATAACACTGTCGTATAAACACAATGGTATTTGTTCAGCATTTCAGTATTTTCCTGTCTGTCACCCACACCCTGTAGATAATAATCAAGTGTACCGTATGAAGTCAGTGCGAACAAATCTGATTCGTGTTATAAGTACCTATCTATCGACGATTAGAGGTGTTCTTTCAGAGACGATGTAACTCCAACACTCTTCTCTTATCTTTTACTTTTGTATGCTGAGTTGGAGTTTGCAATCCAAACTAGTTTACGTTAATGTAAAGCACCTAATCACATTATGGCGTTATTACGTGATGTAATAAAAGTTGAAACAACGACTCCACGTAATTGGTTATATATTCTAAGTTAAATTTCACACTAAGCATTATTGCGTCTGCTTTTTTTTATACTTACTTAACGCTCGTATCTCTTAGTTTGTCCAGCAGTTCAGGTATTCAACTTACTTTCACCTACTCGTACATATTTCAAAAAGAAAATAACCTAAACAATTCAATTTTATATCGCATCACTCTTGCCTTAGATATAATTTATTTACCAATGATTGATAACGGAATTTTCAATGCAATTTCCAGGCATGGTATGAACGGCAAGGCGTGTCTCCTGAGGAACATTTGCGAGGCATCGGAGACTCCACTCCATCACAACGGGCTTCTGGGGCACCTCATGCACATTATATTCACGTATGTCTATGGATTTTTACCCGACTGCGCCATTAAGTGATGTTTTCGTAGTGTATGTATGTACTCGTATGTTTCTTTGGCACGCTCTCTAGGGCTCTCTAGAGCTATCGATAAATTTGTCTGACGCTGGGTCATAATTTTTACGTAGTCGGGTTTTTTATTTAAGCAAATGAGGTGGATTGTGAATCGAACACATTTGTTTTGTCTACGTTGTATCCGTATTTAATGGGTGCTTCCTTAGATGAATTCGTTACTGGTTATTTCATACCGTTTACCGGTTCTGTTGGTATTAGTTAGAAAAGAATTGATTCGTGTGGACTAAAAAGGGGGAGGCCCTTGCCCAGCAGTGGGACACCATTACATAGTGAAAAGTATCTAAGGGGTTTCTTTACTGACAACTTACAGGATAGATAGAGATATTGAAGCGAAAGTACGTCGAGCAATTACGAACCTAAAACAAGAATGCTCGAGAGATTTCGTCATCGATATCTTCTGTGAAAGGAATTTTGTAGAATATTTTATGTACTGATCATTATTCTGAGTATACTTGCTTTTAAAAAATCGATGATATATCGGGTGTCATCAATGTGCGATTAAATAATTGATGCTACTAATACTCATCACCACTAAGTCGACTTATGAACCTAGGCCTACCCAACAACCTCCACTACAACCTATTATAAGTGGCCTACATTCAGCAGATACCTGCGGTCCTGACTTAGCCGTCCGTCTATCTTACGAGTAGCCTTCCCACGCTGCGCTTGCTGTGGTAGTCACCCTAAAACTTTTTGGCTCCATCGGCTATCGGTTCTTCGAGCTATACAGGATGTTTGTGACAGCCAGGTATATATTGATATAGTGACTTCAGACCATGATTCTGAGTTGAAAAGCAGTAAAAATTTTCGCAGAATTTTTTTTTTTTTATTTTCCGACTTTTTTTCATTTTTTCCGACTTTTTTTCATTTTTTCAGAAAAAAAAATTGTGGTCCGTTTAAGTAGGCCTTAAATAATGACCTAAAAATAAAATTTTAACGTTTGGATGATTTAAAAAAAAAGATGCTTTCAAAAAAGTTCAATTAACTGATCAACCTCAAAGGAGAGTCACAAGTGACCCAAAAAACAGCAATGTATCACAAAATAACCAATAAGCCTATTTAACTAATCATAGGATCGCCCGATGCAATTGGCGCGGAAAGCAAACTTTGCGTATAATCAAATCAAATATTTATTTCCTGCGAGTAATAACACTGTCGTATAACTCAAAACAATGGTACTTGTTCAGTATCTCAGTATTTGCCTGGCTGTCACAAACACCCTGTATGTCTTGCCCACTGCCAGTTTAATTTGCTGTACTATTGGGCTTTCTCGATGACCCATGTCGTCTACTATTGATACTCATCATCTTCCTGCCCTTATGCCATTAATCATGGGGTCGGCACAATATGGTTTCTGTCGAAACTCTCATCGCCGAAGATTTGGCGTTTATTTTACGGCCGGCTGTCTGTTTACCGCCAACCCTCCTCGGGTACATCCGTACATGAATTAAATACTGTGGTACAGGGCCCGTGACTGGGATCGAAATCAGCGACAGCGAAGTTCTTTTATCCTGTAACTTATACAGGGTGTAACAAAAAGGGTATGTTAAGCGAAAAGCTATGTAAATAGACCACTATAGAAAACCTATCCACAAAATTTGAGACTCGAAATTTTTTTCCCGATAGTATGGAGAATTTTTAAATATCTCAAAAATTTTCATACTATCTTGAAAAATAAACTTGTGATTTCGAGTCTCAAATTTTATGGATAGGTTCTCTACAGTGGGCTATTTACGTAGCTTTTTGCTTAACATACCCTTTTTGTTACACCCTGTATATTTTGTGTGTGTGCAATAAAGAATAAAATTTATTTTCTTACTTTACAGGCCATCAGCATCCAAAGAAGAAGGTCTAGGTGACGAATATTATGAAGCCGAGTTGGATGGTCAGCGAGGCGATTGCGACAAATACCTGGACGACTGCCCTTTTAGTTTATTTGATGTTATTACCAGACTCGTAGAAATCAGGCATTGAAAATATCTTCGAACTTGGTGACGTTTTTTATGCCTGGCCTAAAAATTGGAAAAAAAGTTATGTAATATGATAATGCTATTAGGTAGGTACGACATTTAGGTAACTAATCAGTGATTATCTGCAACCACTATTTTGGGCACGCTGCGTGATAATGGACTCCGGGTAACCCTTTTCCAAAACCGCTACTGGCTTAACCGTGCTCCATCAATTTAGTTCTAATGTACAGTTTGTAATGTAGGTAATTTATTTTGTTGTTTATCGTACAAAGAACATAAATAAATTTCTAATAAACATTTGAAAATAACAAAAGTGACCAGGGGGCCAATTCTCGGAAAGTCTCGAGTTGAAACGAACCCGAAACGGAACGGTGACGTAAATTAGACACATTTCAGCACTAGACAGATATTTGATTTTATTCTGTCATACTTGTCACCGCTGAATAACTCAAGGGATAAATAGATATTTCTTTATTTATTTATTTACGGAAGTAATACAGCCATACAATATTAAATAACTTAAACATAAATATATTGACGCCATTAATGATACTTCACATAAAAAGCTTCGAATAACGACAATATTTAAGGTCATAACAAGAATAGTTAACTAATTATAATAACTTTAAACATGAGTTGTACTTTGTTTAAAAATGTGGTTGACTGCAAATTTATATACCTTATTTTTGCACCGCCATTCGTTAACGTTTCATAAGTGGTTGCGTTTCGGCTCAAAATGTTTGAAGAATTGCCCTCCTTATTTCTAACAGATTATTTCCTGCCAATCCGTTAAAATTACGTGATTAGCAAACATAAGGAAATCACATTTTACTTTTTTATACAGGGTGTAACAGAAAGCGAAAAGCTATGTAAATAGCCCACTAAAGGGAACCTACCCACA
Organism: Carposina sasakii; assembly: GCA_014607495.2. NCBI lineage: Eukaryota > Metazoa > Arthropoda > Insecta > Lepidoptera > Carposinidae > Carposina > Carposina sasakii. Next base: position 11,589,778 of record CP053163.1, read on the forward strand.
AAATATTAGCCTAGAAATCACATGTTTATTTTTCCAGATGGTATGGAGAATTACAAAACAACTCCGAAATGTTCATACAATCTTGAAAAATAAACATGTGAATTCGAGTCTAAAATTTTGGAAATAGGTTCTCTATAGTTGGTTATTTACATAGCTTTTCGCGTAACATACCCTTTCTGTTACACCCTGTATATTCCGTTCGAAAAGCAAGCGATGTCTTTTAAGTAGATAAAAATATATAAGAAGATCTCAGACGAACTCAATAAACAAGGAAATTTTACCCATCTAAGATGTTAAATTATTTAAATAGGAATTTTCGCCTTAGCTTGCTCCTAACGATGGATTAAATTTTATGTAAACTAGAAGTGTCTCAAGTTCCTACTGAATACTGCATACGTAATTGAAAGTTGATTGACGTTATAATATTCGTAAAAGGCATTAAAGGTACTGAGTAAAATTGGGTCCTTAGTTAAGTTAAAGTGCTGTAATTTCGCCCGATTTAAGGCCTTGTCAAACAGAGAGCGTATTTAACGCGCGGTATGGCGTTAGCGTTTTACGCTGTAAAGTCGTGTATTTTCAGTGTGAACGTTCTAAAAATACAATACAGTGGGATAAGCATGAACCGATAACGTAACGCTATCGATTCGCAATCAAAATCTATGAGATAATAATATGACAGTTTGACGACAGCGTTAGGGGCTATCGAGAGGTTCGTGCTTGCCCCACGGTACAACGCAACATAATAACGCTGCGTCAGTGCGTAGCGTACTCGCTCCGGGGGCCAATTCTCGAGAAGTCTCGAGTTGGAACGAAGCCGAAACGGAACCGTTGTAGAAGCTCAGAACAAAGCAATAACTTACTTTACAGTGATGTAATTAGACACATTTCAGCACGAGACAGATATTCATTTTTATTATGTCATACTCCCGACCGATGCGTGCTAAAATATACCTTATAACTCAAGCGGTTTTATGTTTTAATATATCTTATAACTCAAGCGGTAAGTATATATTGCTTCGCACCGCGTTTCGTTAACGGTTCGTTAGTGGTTGCGTTTCGGCTCAAAAATTTTCAAGAATTTCCCCCCTGTTTGACCGTCATATTACCTAATATGCAGTAACAAAGTTGAAGGAATGCGATGACAAAAATTGATAGTGTATGAGTGCGCGGAACGGGCGTGAGGCTCCCACCTCACCCCAGGCACAGGAGAAACTATGTCATAGTCATAAGGGTATGGGTATCTATACATAGTATAAAATGAAGTTGCGAAGGGCGCCCAAAATGTGTTTGTTACCTAGGATCTCAAAAACTACTATATCAATAGCTATGCGGTTTTCAATAATGGAAAGAAGACATTCCAGGGATTCTATAGGTGTATAATTTAGGTGTACCTACTTAAGAAATTATTAGAGGAATCGTAACAGTTATCAGACGGACGGAAGAAAAACGAGCTTTTTGGAGGCTTGCATTGCGTGCGCTGCTGAAATAACTCAAAATACAGAATAACAATGTATGGGGGAATTATTCTTCTCAAAAAGTTCTATAAAAAAGTCTGCGATAGCATATGTCTATCCTTTAAGGTTTAGCCACAATAACGATTTTAGTGGTGTTCAAGTTTAATTTACGAAATATCTTATTTTTCAATTACTCGATGTTCCTACCGACATAGACCAATAAACATAAAACAAAATGCATATCAAATTAAAGCTGATGAAATGAGGATTCCGAATATATACATATCATAACACTTTTATGTTAATATTAATACACAAGATGCATTTACAATGCCGAGGGCAGAGATGGCGGCGGCGGCGGCTGCGTTCCGTCGTTGTGTCAGTCGGTCGGTCCGCATAGCACGACAGTGGCGGCGAGTGGCGGCGCGCGGCGGCGGCGACGGCGGTGGTGGGGGTGGGCTCATGTTGAGGTGCGCGACCCGAACGGGCAGACACGTGAGGGCAGACAACGTTGATGGTTGTGTCGAATTATAAACTACAGCTGTAAAAGTCGAATATCCGAGCGAAGCCGGAACCGCGGGCTGCTAGTGTGAAATAAAACACATATCATTATCAAAACTGTAATTTATTCTATTATGCTGTAGATCGCCCTATTTTAATTGCTATGTAATAATTTATTTTGAATGATCATAATACATCAATATTTAACTCAAAACTTAAATTCACAGCCGTTAAACATTTCAGACAATTAATACTATTATTATTTTATTTTAATTTTAAGTCATAAGAAACCTTATATATGTATAATGTAGATTAATAATGACTATTTTGTTAAAATAAATATTTATTTATTTATTATAAGAAAGAGCATGAAACAATGCGTGCCTATTATGGTCAAAGTATGGTAGGCCCAGTGTGCAGACCTTTAAGAGCATTGTCGAAGCGTCTCGTAGTCAAGAGTTACCCACTCTTAAATCACAAAACTCTTACGTTTTTAAAACAAAACCGCGTCTAAAGTAAGACACTATTTAGGGAGTGTTTAGCTTAAATAATGTTGAAGGCTCGAGCACACCGGATGCGTAACGTAACCACGTACGTAACCACGTCGTAATCACGCGCGTGGTTACGGCGTACCCCGATGTCACACCGGGTAACGCATACGTCTACGCACACGGTCACGCATACGCAGTTAGCTGAGTACGCAACGCAGGCTCTGCGTTATCATACATACGTACATAAAAATCACGCCTCTTTCCCGGAGGGGTAGGCAGAGATCACGGATCTCCATTTGCTACAATCCTGACACACCTCTTTCATTTCATCTACTTTCATGATATTCTTCATGCACGTTCGTCGGTTTAGAGTAGTCTTGACCTGACCTTTCTTCAGAATTTCACCAATTTGATCGGTGAAAGTCCGGCGAGGTCTTCCCCTTCCAATCCTTCCATCCACTCTTCCGTTGTACACTTTCTTTGTCAATCCATCCTCTCCACATACCCAAACCACCTCAACATACCTTTTTCAATCTTCGTCACAACGTCCTCATTTATACCACGCTTCTTTCTGATTCATTTCTTATTCTATCTTGCACAGTGATACAGTGATTCCACACATACTTCTCAATTCTCTCATTTCCACTGCATACACTTAGATAGGGGAATCACTCACTTAGATAGGGGATACGCAAATTTCCATCTACTGAGAAAGAATAAGAATGAAGTCGGTTAAAAAGGAAAATGTTGGAAAAATAATATTTATTCTGTTTTTATAATAAATAAATAAATTATGTAAAATAATGTCCAAGGGTACGAATGGTAATATATTATCTTGGTATCTGATCCAGTATACTTGAGATACCTTTACACAATTACTTATGTAGGTGCAGCGTGAAAACCTATTCCACTTTAATCCACTGGACTAAACCATCTAATCCATAAATTCCACTTTGAAGTCCACTCTGATCCACTGCTATAAAACACACTCGGGACTGGTTTAGAGTACACCTATTCCACTATAATCCATTGGTCAAATCCATTTATGTAGATTCCACTCCCATACATACATTATTTATATCGAATTCATGCATCTACAAACTTATTCTTCGTTTTCAGCCTATTGGACAGGCGGGTTGGTGATCACATAGTGTTCTGTGGTGATCGCAGTGTGATTTTTGGAAAATGTTGTCAGCAAGGGAGGCGCTGCTGTCCACCTCTCGGAAACCACCCACGGGCAGGCATGGGGTGGTACAAACTCTACTCTGCCGGCACCACGAGGCACAAAGTTATTATTCTAATAGTAATTCGAGTAATTCCGAGACAAATATAAAATAATAATTGTCACACGACTTGACACTGTCATAGACCGTCAAACCCAAAGAGGGCCACGCATGAAGCCACGCATAGCATAGATACGTGCGTGCTCAATTTTTTTCGGTGTGACGTCTACTATGGCGCGCCATAGAATACAACGTCATCAACGCGACGTTCTCATTCTGATCTGCGTGGGTACGCACGTAGTCACGCAATCTTTTTGTATCTTGGGAGCTGCATTGCGTAGGGTCACGCATACGTTTACGCTTATGTCTACGCACACGCATCCGGTGTGCCCTGTCTTATACAGTTCCATACTTTACAACTCAGCGGTACGTGCACGTCTACGCTTACGTGCACGCACATGCATCCGGTGTGCTCGAGCCTTTAAACTCCTTTGTAATAACACTAATAATATCTCGCTTGGGGGAAATTGAAATCAAATAAAAAATCTGCAGCTCTGCATTATGTGTCAATTTCTCCATGCAGTGTTTAGGGTGTATTCTGCTGATAGAAACAATTAAATTAAATTGACCTTACTCCAAATACATTATCTAATATTAAAACAACACAGAACATTGTCCTTTAAATTAACGAAGTCCAAAAAAAGAAGAAGAGATTCCGTGGCATTCTCGAAGCCAGTGCGCACCGCCTTTTCTAAACGGCAATACACTACTCAATCTGTATTTGTCTATAATGTGGCAAACAAGAGGTTGAATATATACCCCTTGAAATTGCACGAATATAAAAATGTGGTTTGCACCTGGCCACAAACCCTGAATTATGAGGAGGTGGAATCTGTTATGAAGAGAGCGGTATAGAGATGCTTACTTGATGCACACATTTACATTTAGTTCGTGCTTACTCAGTCACACAAACACACATCTTTATAAGCACACATTTCACACACACGCACACACACACATACATACTCTTTGTATATATTTTTGACCAGGCGCATATTTTTGTGAGAAAATTATTATGTAAGATAAACTATAAAGTTAGATTAAATTACTTGGATTACGTTTATTTTACTCAAAACTAATATATGACTGGAACAAGAGCGAGACCCCTCCAACACAAGCAACTATTTTGCTTCCTGGGGATGTCTCAACTATAATATGTTATGATTTTGAGAGAATAAATACATTTTTTATATTTTTTTATAATACTAATATTTTACTATGTACGAGTATGTACGTATGCTCAACATCAATAAAAATTCACAAACCATAATCATCTCAAATCATTAAACATTTTAACTAACTATCCCAATAACCTCTATATCTTTGGGGTAGAAGAAGTTGTTCTTCTTCATGGGAATGGAAGATATCTGCTGGTCTACTGGGACCCTGGTGTCATAGAGGGAGGGAGACTGGAAGATGATGCCGAAGGTTCCCACGAAGCAGGCAATGGTGAACAGCCAGAGGAAGAATCGGTCGAGGACCATGGACATAAACTTCCAGTCTTCGACGACCTGAGAACAAAAAATATTTTCATCACTATCATCCATCATAAATTCAGAAATCATTTTACTAAAGACAATAGCTGTATGGGAATATTTTCCCTTGCCTTTCCTTCGGAATAAACTAGACCAATTTTTTTTTTATTGATTTCCAAGGACCTGGCGCTACTAAAAACTACCAAATGTCTGCTTGAAGACCACATGAAATCAAACCCCTTTGTGAAAATTTTTGTTTAGACTCAGGGAGAAGAGTGATTTTTCCACCAGCCTGCATGCCGATGGTGTGCGGTAGCTGTATATAAATACGCATAACTAGAAACTTTCGAGGCCCTAAATGATCGATAAGCCTAAAAAAATCCGCTCTATTTAAATATCATACAGTACTGAATATCTTAATGATCAAATAGCTTTCTGAAGCATTAAGTAGATGCTGTCACTATCTTGATAGATAAAGGCAGCATCAAATTCTTCAAATAGACTATTTTACCATTAATACCAAAAAATCAGCCATACACAAACAAAAATCTAAACGACAAAAAAGCAGAATCGGTCAACTTTCCAAAGCAATAATTTAAAAATTTTCAAACGAATTCTCATCCAATTATACTAAAGAGGCAATTTGACGTCATCCTAGCCTGTTTACTACAAAGAACGTACTTTGAACCCCTTTTTGGCATAATAAAAAGTTTTAGAAAGACATTTTTTCATTATTTCCGCGGCATAAAGGGCCTAAGACCGACAGTAATTGTAGGAAGCGTATCAGAGGACAATTTCCCCAAGAAGATTAAGCATTTGCACGTGATGTAAATAATGGGGTATATTTCACACAAGTTTTATGACAGCTTGTGCTCACGGCTGCTACGTTTTGCTACGGTGTGGACTATGTTAGAATTTAGAAATTCAGCAATGTGTAGGTTTGTTTATAATATACATACAGATATACAGCATAATTAATAATTTACCATATGCTGAATGCGCACTGTCATTAGAATAACACCAACGAGATCATTACAAAAGACATTATGTCATAGATTCTTCTAAAAAAATTACCTAAGAATTGGTACACTAAAGACATAAGCTCACAGAGAGCCTTCACCATTGTAATATAAACTACACGTGTATTCTGTATTTATATACACCAGCCTTACAAAACATCCTCAGTATACAAGCACTATACCTTAAGGAAGCTACAACAAAGCCATTAAGCAACCTCTACAACATAAAGGAGTCGCAACATAATCTATGTAGATCTGCAATGAGAATACGCAGCATTGTACGCACCAATTACTGCCTAACATTTGCCTACTATCATAGTGTACACCAGTCGATACCACAATGTCGACATTTTTTTTCAACAAGCAAACGTTACGTCAAAGTGTCTTAATTCACAATTCCTCAGCGAGTTCGATACGGGTACCTCGATAAGAACAGGATTCGAAAACATACTCCTGATTTGCATCGCAAATTATGATGTGTCGCTTATGCTTCCCGGGTATAGACGTTTCCATGATGGCTATTTCCTTACTGTCTGGAAAACGTATACCCTCTGACCCTCGAATCTCAAATCTTGTAATTGCAATCACATGCAACTACAGTTGAGAACCCTGATCCAAGCATCACGTACGTAGCTACTATTCCGAAACCTATAATCGATAAGTTAATCTAATATTTCGTCGATACCCATGGATCAATAAAACCGGTAGTGAACGAACAGAACGCCAATTCTAAATTTACTTCCGATTACTCCCGAATAGTAAAGTTGTTGTAAGACACCTCTTTTACGTCCTTACTTCTTGGTGCTATAGGCTCCTAACTACGTATTTAGGTGAAATTTGGCACAAGAAGCGAGAGTTATGACTTGCTGAAATTACCATGTAAAACAATAGACGATGGACGTATGCCAACATCATGTTATTATACTTGGAAATTCGAATAGACCTCTAAGTTTGTGAACCGTTTATGGCCGTCAATAACTGCAATCACTGGAGACATTCTACCGGGTAACCATGAACTTAAAGCAGGTCGTTGCCATTGTGGGAGCGAGACGTCGCTCTACATTGCTTATAGCGGCATCTCGTTCCCATAATGGAATCAATCCTGCTTTAAAATTTTAATGGTTATTCGGGTTTCTTTTGGATTTCGGATTGCGGCTGTACTTACGCAGTACCACGCCCTTTTTACCGTGCCGGTTACGGAAACTAAAGCTTATTAGGCACTTTTCTAAGTTGAACCTCCTCTATTGTTTAACAAATGATAGAAATATATGAAATTGACAATCGAATCATCATTATAAATCCGTACATTCAAAAAATAAATATTGTAACTCCAGGTAGGTGCACCTGCATCATAAAATCACTCCCTATTATTTCCACATATTTCACGAACGTATTCAATGTAAATTTCCGATGGAATGTAACGTAATTTCGCATGTATTTCCAAAGGTATCCGAGGTATGCGATGCAGTATGCATGCAAAACACCGGGTGGGGCGCCCAGAGACTCACTTCGTACCTATTTTATTTAAACTTGTCTTTTACTTGAATTTTATGGACTTTTCTGGAATATTCGATCCGCCCCCTTATTTTTGTTACTTGCAACTGATCGCTAAACGTGAAAAGGTGACTACGCAACCGATTAAAATAATCTATATAATATTATGCGCTGATATAATATACATACATAATTATACTAGGAAGGGGCAAGGTTAGGTAAGTTATTGTTTTTCAAATCCCCACCGTCACACACAAGGCAAAATAAAGATAAAAGTACATAAAAGTGAATAGATCTGTTATCGAGCTCCTTACAATAAAATATAAATTCAGTGTTAAATAGTTAAAGTGAACCTACTTAATATACAGAATACAGTGACATAACCTCCAATAAGTGCATAACACGATAGAACTAAGAAGAAATTGGTGAATTAACAGGGAAATTCACGTAATAAATTGAAAACTGCACTGCCGTTGGATTTAAATTTCACTAACACATACGCATTTTGGGAGGATAAAAAGGATTATTTCAAGCAGGGATACCAATCATAACCCTCTAAACACCAGATCACTCCGCCCCGTTATCGGCAGCTCGATCTCACTGACAGATTGACATTGACGTTTCTTTTTCTTCTGTTTTTTTTCTGTTATTGAGCATTCAGCCTATAAAACACGTTTCTAAATATTTTAAGCTTTGAAAGGTACAAATAGCACTGCATCATGCCTATGACAAGTAAATGTGCAAGATGTATGAATGCTTTCGAAAATAGAGAATTTATAATATGCACAGCCTGTAAAGGCAAATATCATATTTCATGCGTTAATATCACATTTAATCGCTTTCGGATTATGACAGCAGAACATAAGAAAAAATATAAATGTCCTAGCTGCATACACAAAAAGCCGATGAATGATGAAATTATGACACCGTCGACGTCATCAAAAGTCACAGCCGAAAAGGATAATGACCAGACACAAACACGATCACTAAACGACGACGAGAATGTTACCTTTCGTAATCTAACTAGGAAAAGAAATTTTTCCTCCTCTACTGACATACGTGACTTTGAATCTGCTGCTATTGACTCATTCTATGATGTGGACACCAGCACGAACAGTCTCCCTAACATCTCAATCGTTGACTACACTTATGTCGAATCACTTAAGGAGCAAATGGGTGAATTTCCCAGGTACGTTTTTAGCGCGGCGTGGATGAAAATCGTAGTGGAAAGTGCAAAATGCACATTTATTAATTTTTTTTCATTAAGTTCAGACAGTGATCTAGACTAACGTTTAAAACTTAAGACCAAAATCTATTTGTTTACGCATTAAAAAAATTATCAAAGGCTCTAAATCTAATTGCGGTGCTATGTCCCCACTTCATTTGCAAAAATAAATTTGGCTATTTAAATTTTCGGGTGAATTAACTTAACAGAATACATACATATTTTAAAAATACATTAAACAACACTATTATTTACACCATGAGCAGTAATTTAACTATACCCGGTAGTACCTGTAACAGCTTTTTAAAAATGTCCCGCGGAAAAAGTCAATAACGCTGGCGCATTTTGAACATTACATTATTTCATCATAATGAATGAGATAGATGCTAAGCTATCTTTCCCCGCACTGCTCTGTCAAGCCATCGTATACCAAGTACAAGGATGTTTGATACACTGAACAGTTTTCCCGCCAAAAACGTAAGTATAACCTGCGGTGGCGCAGGAATACAAATTTATCATATAACGGTGTCATGTGTATTTAAAAAACTAAAAGGCTGTTTAAAAAGAAATTTTACAGATGATTAAAGATTAGATGTATCGACGTAATTGCAAATGAATTATTACAATTAAAATAATAGTGTCCGTTATAATTTGAAATTTGTTACTTAATTCTAAGTACGGTGTCGCAACTCCAGTGGCTCCGGTGGCAAAAAAGAGGGCCACCGTAATATAATAATGTCACCGTAATTGGTATTTTGTCTTTTTATATACAGGATGACTGGAAAACGGGTATTATTTCTATTGAGATGTAAAAGTACTGCCCATTTTCTACCTTCATGGGTAGGAAGACCCATTAAAAAAATTACGGCTTCAGGGTTATGCCCCATTTTGTAATGTTTTTAAAATCACCTTATTATTAAATGGAAATGCATAAAAAACTAAAATACGTGTATATTTCAGTAATTCAACTAGATAAATAAATAATCATTGGAGACAAAACAACAGACATCAACTTGGCATTGTCAAAGTACAATTACCAAAAGGTTTATAATTTTTTTTCCTGATTCTTTCCTATTCATTCAAAATAATGATTTCACGTAATTCGCACACTTAATTAAACTAAATTCAAAAGGTATAATTATGAAAAAGCTTACCAACAGCTGACTAATAAGAATTTTAAAAGTGCTATCCTATGGCGCGACAACCTTTTTTAACAAGTAACCTAAGTTTGTAGTCAAATTTAAAAAATACAAAGGTGATGAACTGACATTATAATATATATATTATAGCATAGGAATCTTACTGCTATCCAAAGGCCTTTTCATGATGCAGTTCAACTCGAATCGAGGTCATACCGCCACCTCCATCTCGTCTTACTCCTACCCCAGGCAGCCGCTCTGTAGCATCCAGCCAGTTGCACTGTTCGTCTATCTTTCGGTGTCTAAACGACTAACATGGCCGGCACTTTTACTGTCCAGTTCCTTTTTGGTAGGCGATTAGCATACCTAATGGTGTTCCTGATGCAGTCTGAGCACTGTAGGTCAATCAATAGACAGCATAAGCACACATATCGACAAGTAGACGTTATAAGATCATAGGAAGGGAACCGTTCCTAAATGAACTAAGTTCTTCCAGGCACTTGAGATTCATCTCACAATATTAATAGCTGACCAATAAGAATGTAATATTTTCTGAGTCCTGACTGTTTTCAGAAAAAATATCTATATATTGAATGTTCTACTGGCCTAGTAGGTGTACTCATGCACATAATTATTATCTACTATTTCCCACGTTTTGTGATATTGATTATGACTTGGCCTTCGGTTCAAACTCAAGGAAACCACCCAAATTGCTACTATAAACCCGAGTAACTTTGCGATAAACCCGAGTAGCTTGAACAAGTACGCCTGATGATAACAGAAGAGTTCTATATTCTACTTGCCTCAATATAACACTGCTATAGGCTGTAGCGCCACGGAATGTATTTTTTGAAACCTATATTGGTCAGCTGCTAGTAAGCTTTCTCATAATAAATTACACCTTTTTGAGTAGCTTATTAAATAAGGAATTTAGTTTGATAAAGGGTACGCATGACGCAGTATATTATTTTGAAAGAGTAGGGGCTTAATTGGCAAAAACATTTAACAAATTTTGTTTGACCATTCCATGTTGATAGATTTTTGGGAGGTCAAAGTATAAAATGTGATTTATTTCTTATATGCCATTCTACTCATCTAAAAGGAGATTTGCAAAATAATAATAAAATGTCATATCTCCGACACTGTGAATTTCCGGATGGGGTGTTCCTTATATATAAAGGTACGAGTAGCTAACGAGGTGCACTTTCAAATGTGAAAAGAAATGATCCTTATTTCTGGTTTTCGAAGATTTTTTACGTACATATAAATAAATACGGCTAGGTTCCTGAAATGGTGTAGTCAGAACTGCGAGATCTTATAGGAGATACCATGGCCACTACGTTTTATGCTAAGAAAAAAGTCACTAGGAAGCATTTTAAAGTAAGTAATAAAATATTTCCCTAACTGTTAACGTGTTCCTTAAATTTGTTATCATAGTTTCTAAGCTATAATCATGATGATAAACATTATTACCAACTAATAAACGAAAAATCTAAAGTTTTCATATTCTTATAAAATAAATAAATAGGTAATTCGTATGATGTTCTCCTGTATTTATAATTCCGCTGGTTGTAATAAATTTCAGTGGAGAGATTAACAATTTCGGTGGTTTGATAATAATATCGGTGGCGATTGAAATTTTTAAATGCAGATATCTCAAGAAATAATACGTTTTTAAAAATGTGTACCATTGACTGAATATTATATATTTTTAGCTATTACTTCGAATACAAAAAAGTTATAGAAAGTGGATATAAAATTTCGCCAGCGTAATTAGTAAAAAATCGAGGTTGTTGAAATTCACCCAAATAGAAGATCATCAAATGAAATTGGATAGTGCAAATAATGAAATCGAAAACCTTCTTTTGGAAAATGGTACTCTTAGAGGCAAAATAGAGAAATATGAGAAACAACTAAATCTTTACAAAAAAATTACTACGACAGACATAATTAATAATAATAGGATGACCACTCCTAGTAAACATATGGGAAAGGTTACAAAATTTTACACACCACCTTGTAAAAGCTATCTTAAAAACATCCAAATTGGCATATTGCAAAGATCAATATCCAATAAAACTAGCAACGTATGCAGGTTTCTTGAAAATTCTCAATCACATCTAAAAAATGCTAACACATGTAATGATACAGTAAATTATACAATGAATGATACAATAAATGATGAGCTCAAAACTGCAAAAAAAGAAATAGTGTCACTAAGGAACACATTGGAAAAATTACAAAAGAAACTCGATATAAAAGTGTCTACAAATGAAAATATCATGGGCAGGTCCAACCATACAGATAACCAGTCCAAAAATAAAATATACATATTAAGCACCAATAAAACAAATAAGATATCAACAATAGCTAGGGATTCTCTAGATACTAGCAATGACTTGTGCCACTTCATAACTCCACATGTTAGCGTTGAGGTGATCCTCAACAATATTGAACGTAATCTAAAGAACTTTGGAGAGGACGATTACTGCATCCTAATGATAGGAGAAACTGACTTTAAAACGTCTGCAAACTATGGCCAACTGGTAACTCATATAAGAGATAGATTGTCTACAGTACAACACACGAACATAGTTATTTGTTTACCAACATTCAGATATGGAAATCACTCTAATATCTTTAATAAGAGGGTTGAAACATTTAATAACCTCATTTACCAAGACAATCGAAAGCATAAATATGCTTTCATACTCGATTCAAACTTAAATTTAACTTATGATAGTAAAATGTTTACAAGACAGGGTACAGTTAATAACCTTGGTATGACAAGAATATTTGAAGATCTGAAACATTTAATTAATGATAACATAAGACATAACGTTAAGCATACTAAAGCAATGACAGAGCATAATAACTCTGATTTGTTTCGTCCGTAAACATATTCATGTACTACATCAAAATATCTCAGGCCTTATACAGAAGTCTGACATATTAACAGTGCATTTAGAAGTACTGGCCAAGAAAACAGACGTAGATATATTGTGTATTACTGAGCACAACATATTATCTGGAGAAGAAAACCTCCTTCACATTCCAAACTATCAAATAGCCACAAGCTATTGTAGGAAATCTAAAAGAAGAGGTGGCTCTTGCATACTTGTGAAAAACTCGACATACGAATTTAAGGAAATTGTAGACGTAAAGAAAGCCTCAATTAGTGGCATTGTGGAGTGTTGTGCCATTGAACTAACTTCTCTCAAATTAATAATATTGTGTATATACCGAAATGCCATTTATTCAAAAAGCATATATAATGTTTTTTTTGACATTTTGAATTCTATTCTTTGTAACATATTGAATATGTCAGGAAGGAAAATTGTTTTGTGTGGTGACTTTAATATTAATGTCCTGAAACAGGATAATATAACAAAAAGATTTGAACAACTTCTAACTAACTTCAATATAAAGTTACAGCTACACGCCCCTACAAGATTAGCCAATGGGACATGTATAGATAATTTTGCACATAGTAAGGCAAAGGGAAGTCAGTGTACGGTCTTGAATTTGGGCTTATCAGATCATACGGCTCAATTACTGAAATACCCCATTAAAGCTATATGTATATTGCCGTCATGGAAGATTAAATGTCGCGATTATAGTAAAACTAATTTAAAAACATTTAAAAATTGTTTGTCCAGTTTAGGTTTTCACGAAGTTTATGAAACAAACGATCCAAATAAAAGCTATAATCATTTCATTGACCTTTTCCAGTTATTTTACGACTTGTGTTTTCCTTGGGTGAATAAAACTATTTATGCAAAGAAGAGACTTAAGTGGGTTACAGAAGGAATTAAAAAATGCTCCAAGAAAAAGCGAGAGTTGTTATGGAAACATCGAACTTCTAACTCAGCACATAGCAAAGAGGTCTTAAAATCGTACTCAGCTAGGCTAAAGAAAATAATAAAACTGACTCAGCGTGCCCAAAATAATCATGCTATAAAGTCCTCAACGTGCAAGTCAAAAGCGACCTGGAACCTCATCAATAGGCAAAAATACAATAAGCCACGTGAAACAATAACCAAACTAACAACAAAGTCCGGTCTCATTGAAACCAATCCTACAAATATCGCGAATAATTTTAATAATTATTACATCGATCAAATAGGCGCAGTTTCATCTGATGTGATGTCAAGCGTAAGTATAAACATGAGTCCATTCACTTTATTCATATCACCCGTAGTGCCACATGAGATTTCTAAGATTATAAGTAGTTTAAAAAACTCAAAAAGTGTTGGTTATGATGGAATAGCTACCAATGTTGTCAAACATGTAGCTTCTATACTGTCTCCACATATGAGCCATATTATTAATATGTCCATTAGTGCAGGAGTATTCCCTGATAAGCTTAAACACTCCGTAATTAAGCCTCTATTTAAGAACAAAGGAGAAAGAGACAATGTGGAAAATTATAGACCTATTGCTCTAGTGCCAGTTTTTTCAAAAATATTTGAGAGGGTCATATTCACCTGTCTTTACTCATTTCTCGAAAAGCACGGTATGTTGACGAAAGAGCAGAAAGGATTTAGGAAGAATATGTCTATTGATACAGCAATTTTCAATTTCCTGGGGACTATTTTGAATAATATGGATAGGAGAAATCCGGTATGTGCCCTTTATTTAGATATGACTAAAGCATTTGATTTTGTAGATCATCGCATACTCTTGTTAAAACTTGAAAAATATGGTATCCGAGGCAATGTCCTGGATCTGATGCAGTCATATCTGACTAATAGAACGCAGCATGCTGAGATAACACGAATTGATCTAAGAACAAGGCATCAGGAAACTTATACATCTAATATACGCAATGTAAAATTTGGGGTCCCCCAGGGCAGCGTACTGGGACCTTTACTCTTCTTAATTTATATTAACGATTTACCACTCAGTATACCTTTTCCTGTTACTCCTTTTGCCGACGATAGTACAATAATAATTGAAAATGTAAACCTAGATGATCACGAGCGCAATATTAATAGAGCCCTCAGAAGTGTTATCACATGGCTTGATAAAAATAATCTAAAGGTTAATCTATCAAAGACAACGATCATGCAATTTCATCAAAGATCACAACCAAATCCTATTAATATTAACTATAAAAATGAATCGGTATTAACTGCCAAAGTTACAAAATTTTTAGGACTGCATATTGACGAAAAATTAAATTGGAAACCTCACATTGAAGAGTTATTAAAGAAACTGGGTCAGTGCTCATATGCATTATATGAGCTGTCTAAAATATCCAATAGGGACACGTTATTAACTGCGTACCATGGTTTAGTCTCTTCAAGATTGAAATACGGCATAATATTTTGGGGTAATTCGTCGGATATAGGCCAAGTTTTTAAAGCCCAAAAACGATGTATTAGGGCTATCTGTCGACTCAAAAAAAAACTGAAAGTTGTGCGCCACACTTTTGTTCGCTGAATTTGCTAACTGTAACAAGTATTTATATTTACGAAGTGGCCGTATTCATAAAAAAGAATCCATTATTATTCCCCAAAGAAATATACCATTCTCAACGTCTGGCTCAAACAAAAAATAATTTGCTAACACCCCTTTATAATACAGCTTTGAAACGGAAAAGTATATTACTTATGGCGCCAAAAATCTATAACAGACTTCCGTTTGAGATTAAAGAAATAAAATCCTTGACCCTGTTTAAATCTAGATTAAAGCAATACTTGATTACTAAATGTTTCTATGATTTGTCATCCTTCCTGCCAAATTCACATTTGTAATAAGTTATGTAATTTTTAATTAATTTTTTTTAATGTATTCTTATAATCTGACATAAATCTGCCTATTTTGTTATTATTACCTATTAGATACCATTTGACATACCTGAATTTCAATGTTGCTTGAAACTTATTTCTTAGCACTTGACCATTTCGACGGCGCCTAAGTAGATACGGTTAACTGAAAATAGCTAACTTTACAGGACAGCGATTTAAACGAAAATGTTGAATATTTCTTTTGTTTTTCTATGGATTTCAGTGAAACTTGGTGGATTGGCTTAAAAGGCATTTGTGTACTGAATAATTAATAAATATTAGCCAAAATTATCTTATTTTCAGAGTTAGTGTACATGGCTTTGTATACATTGTTTTAAATTAAAAGTAAATAAATGAAATTGTATTAGGCGTTACTTAAAAGTAATTAATTAAAAGTAATTTGAGACATCTACCACTTAGCTGAAATCGTGTCGAAGTCCAACTTAATAAAATGTTATTAGCTGTGTCCTTATTTCCACTCAAATTATTTTTCTTATATCAAAAACAAGAAGTATATATATATCGTCCCCAAAATTGTTGCTAAATCAGTGAATTTTGGTAAACATTTTTAGATGTCTCATTCTACATTGTTCTTATTTGCGCGTATAAAAAGTTATCTACCACATAAACGATATTGTCGATATTTTGATCCAGTCCAACTTACTGCAATAAAACTGTAGATAAATCTTTTGAAATTGACTTACACGTAGGTAGTTAGAGATTCACTAATTTGTAGTAATTTTTCTTTTCTAGAACAAAGATTTTTAATAATAAAAAAAACAATTTCAAAACAAAATATTCAATAAAAATTACGAATAGCATACATGACTTTCAAAAGAGTACAAAATAAACGTAGTAAAAAGTTATTCAGTCTCAGTCTTTTAAAATGCGGTAGTTTTTATAGCGAACTTAACTAACAATTGGATGCAGTTATAAAAGAATAGATTAAGTGACACTTGGAAGGATTTGAGAAAATGAGCTTCAAAGTTTTGGAACATTTTGTGGCTGTGTGCAAATTATTTATGCTATGTGTACGATTATTTATCTTAGAGTTAGTTATGTATGCAGTCTAGATTTATTAAGAATATATTACAGTGCCGAGCTTACTTAATTTGTTAATGCAATTTAGTAATTTTTTGCCTAATTAAATTTGTCATAACGTTCTATGCGACATTATTGTCCTTTGATTCGTTAATGCGATTTGTTTCATGTAAATATATAATGTAATAAAAGATTAAATCGTAACAATTTAATGCAAAGCTCTCAATTTTAACAAAAATAGGCCCTTAATCTGAAAACTTACTTTAATATCGGGACAGACTGCATGTGAGGATTTATGTAAGTGTATGATATAATTAACTAACAGATATCTGTAGAAACTGTCTACATTATGGCATCTTAACTCTTTATGTAACATCGCAAAGGTAGACCTCCGAAACTTACTGGTAATACCCTCAACATCATGGTGGAAATACGATCAATATCTCTTCAGCTTTCTGATGACGCACGAAGCACATCGGCAGCTTAATAGACGTATCTCCAACTCCTTGCGACAAAGTAATCGTAGGTTTCATGCTCGTTCCATTCTATAATGTAATCCACGAACCTCGGCTCCAAAGCTTAGCAAGGGAATTATAGATTTGACAGGGACAGTTGATGAAGCTGAGAACAGAGGACGGCAGTGTAGCGTCCACCAAACTAGAGTAGCCGAGGAAGATCGATAGATTTCACGGACAGCCATTTATACCTCCGTCACTAAAACTGTTAGCTTAAGCATAGATCCAAGGTTCAAGTTCACTCGAAACTATACTGAAGACATGTAGCCAATGCGTATTAAGTTTTGGATGTGCAGATTTTGCTTTCACTTTGTTTAAAATCACACTTTTATCTGCGAGCTTTATAAGGTTGGGAGACAAGGATCGAATTTTTTGCATTTGGCGAGAATTTCTAAAGAATTTTGGTGATGACAACCGAGCTTCTTGCAATAGGTGGAAATCTGCATTTTTGAAAATTTCTTGTGAGTTACTCGTAATTATGATGTCCTTGTCAAAACATGTAATGTTAATATTTTCAAATTGTATATTTGTCTGCTCGAGATCTTGTACAATATTTTGAAAGGTACTTTCACCAATAAATTTAATAGTATCAACATACAATAGTATCAAAAGATTTATTTTGATTGAAATGCTTAATTTTGAGGAACTGGCCACTTCTTCATCGTCGTCATGTTCTAACTGTGTTGCAGATTCTATGAACAATTAATAAAATATTATTGCAACAACAAAGACGACAAAACAAAAACAACACACACAAAACCACACCTGACCTTTATCCACATAATTACATACAAAACTACATACATATACAATACAACCATACAAAACCACAATCGAAAACAAAATAAACATACAAAACCACACATCACATACAAAAAAACCACCACACACAAACAATCATACTTAGGTTACATATCAAACCTAGTTAAGAAATTTGAAATATAATTATTTTATACGAAAAAATACCTATAATCAACAGTTTTAGATATACAAGTAACTTAACATAGCACATAACTTCCCAGTAAATTTCATGCAATTAGAGACAAGTGACTAATATCAATATCATCCAATATGCGTCTACGGTCATTTAAGACTTAGCTTATTTTGGGTCTTTAGTGTAAAAACGGACGAGTGGCAGATGTCTTATCCATTCTTCTCACACATAAACCATATAAACAGATACATGACACGTATCTTAGTTTCAAAATAAACGTAGAAGAAGTTATATGGCATTTGACTCATTTAACAACTGCAGCATAAAAACGGATAACTGCCATATATCTCACATAACCTCCGCAGACACAATAATTTCCTATAATAAATATTACATTTTTGGTACATATACATGATTAAATTAATAATTATGAAATGTAATAACGTAATAGTCAGAATACTTACCTTTTGCAGTGTTGACCATATTTTGAGTCAATTTATCAAATCGCCACTTTCAGAAACATCGTGCTCTTTTCCAATCTTTCCTAATTTTAACAACAGCGCCGCGCCGTTCAAAGACAAGTGACAGCTCGTGGTTCAGGACGCGAGCGCCATCCGGTGTAAATGCGGATAAGTAACTTGTCTGCGTTTACGCTGCACAATTCCTGCGCTACCATGTAGTTATCTCATTCTACGCCAAATTATCTCCGTAATTAGAAGCTTTTTGCTGATTTTGATTTTTGAGGCATATACTTTATGCTTAATAGACGACGTTTATGGAAAAAAAAATTTTTTGGAAAATTTCAGTTGTCCGTATCTACTTAGGCGCCGTCGATTTGTATTTTGACATCCTTTTGACATACTTACTGAATTTCTATGTTGCTTGAAACTTATTTATTAGCGCTTGACCATTTGTATGTGTATATTTATTACTTATTTGCTTATTATCTGACATGTTTACGTACCTAACAAATGAGTTAGATTATTGATTTTGTCATGCTTATGGTTGATTTTACTTTGTTTGAATACTGCACTGGTTATTTTGTTTGTTATTGATTTGTGCTATTTGATTATATAATGTAATGGACTAATTTTTCATGTTTGTAAGCTCAGTATGGGCAAGATACAGAGCACTGTAATTTGCATAACACCTACCTTCAATTACCTGTATCTACGAACAATAAATATTCTTATTCTTATTCTTATTCTTAAAGATCGTCACGCCATTTCTTTCTTGGTCTACGAAGTTCTGATATGCTGTATTTTTTATTGCAAACACCAACATTGGACAATATAGTGACTTCACATACCCAGTTACATATATAACTTTACAAAGGCGAGCTTATCCCATAAAAAGATTTCATACAGTAAACCCAAAACACAGCACGTCACACAATTACATAGGGTAAGATATGTGATCATTTCCGGGTAGACTGTAAAAGCCTTCAAAAACCCCTACTCCAAGATCTTACTGCTACAGAACAAATTAAATTAGATACGTGTGCCCCAGAAAGACTCGTACGCGCATGCGTCTTCACCTGCCTATTTTAAATTCATGTATCGTAAGACATTACAAGTCACTCACCACACATACCATGATATGAAGTACATAGTATACGCGCGGCCAGTATATAGGTATATTCAGTATAGCGGTGATAGCCCAGTGGTTAAGATGTGCACCTTCCAAGCGAAAGGTGTAAGTTCGATCCTAGTCACGGGCCTGTACCAATGAATTTATTTCATATACAGATTTTAATGTTGCAAAAATTGTCACTTAGCTCGTGCCTCGGAAAGCACGTAAAACCGTTGGTCCTGCTACTGATCTCTCTCCGGTCGTATCGGCTTCCGTCCCATCGGACTATGAGAGTAACGGAATAGAGAGTGCATCTGTGTTTGCACACACACTTGTGCACTATAATATCTCCTACGTAACTGCCCAATCTCCGTAGAGATTGGTCGCCTTGGCCGAAATACGGTCGGAGATCATCATCATCATATTCAGAATATATTTTTTTATGAAAACATGGCTTGTATGATATTGACAGTATCAAATCTAGTGTTGCTAGCTAAAGAAGAAGTATCGTTAGAATTCTCATTTTTCTCGTTACCGTGAGAATTACAGGAAATCCTATCTTGGTGCTGCTTTACTTACTACAAGGAACGTTAGGGATAAGTTGGCCTTTCAACATTATCATTGTAAACTGATTTTCTGTAAGTATAAAATGTTTTGTATGTAGTAAAGAATTTACAGATATATAAATATTTAGAAAATATCATGCACATCATATAATACACAGAAAAGCAATCGCAATGTCGTAGTGCTAAATTAGCTTCTGGAGACACCACCACGTTATAATTATAATTATGTAATACTCGTATATCATTTCATTATATTATAACTCTGTTATTAACTAATCACGTCACTGATTAACTTTGAAGTCCTTTCCTGTCATCCTTTCGCCACATACAGAGAAAAATCGGCCAAGATGGCAACACTGAGTAAGTATTCTACGTATATCGCATTGCGGTGTTTTGAAACGTTGTCGAGAGTATCGTATTATTTACCGCACCGTCTTCGAATGAAATTTACCAAAACGCTTGAATACAAAAATAACTCAATCGTAATGTAGCCTTATATTGGCAATGTGACATAATACTTTCGTACCTCGATTTTTCTTAAATATTTTGTTTAGGTAGTGTTAACGCCTATGCTAACAAATATAGCAAATCTTAGAAGCCTCGGAAGCCTGCTACCTGACATTCGACTTTGACAGCTGTCTAACTTTCAACCGGCATCTGATCAGCCTCTCTGTGTTGCACAAAATTATATAAAATACAATAAGTACTGTACAGGATTGTGGAACAAATATACGTGTAGACTCTAAACATCTTTTATTATGTCCGCTGAGACATAAATTGGCGACCGTGACAGGACATCATCTGCAAATCTACATCATCGAGTTGTGGACACGTTAAAGGAAAGTGTCAGCCATTTGGATTCGTCAAATACATGGAAAGTAAGCCCGTTCCTACTTATTCATCTTCCTTAAACCTCCTCAATTTGTGTCTGCATCGTTGATGCTACTTATACGTACATTTGTCTGTACTGCGTAATTAACAAATCCCGTTTGTTAGCTTCATTTTGGTTACGCAATCACAGTGTCGGCCACAGTCCATTGTGCTACCTACCTGCTTCATAATTATCTTATTATATCCTTTAGTTGTACATTAATCTCTCAAAATCAAAGTAAATATACATTATTACGAATACATAAATCATAAATAACTTAAAATACGCTTTAAATTCATTTTCGCATTATAAGCAAATACGAATATCAGCTGCTTCTTGCCTATGTACTTGCTGATAGCAACTGCTAAACCAGTCCCCTTTATTGCATAATTTCATTTTCTTTGGTTAAATTAATTAAATACATAGCTAAAATAGATAATTTCACTTGTCTTAGCCTACCATACATACCTTCCTCTAATCATAAAAAGGTTAACTTGTAAAGGTTAATTTTAATTTGGTTTTTTACCAATTGTCTGCCCTTATTTAAAGTATCTGTGTACTTAGACAGTTTACCAAACATTCCAGGTGACGATTACATTGCATTGCATAAACGGAGCTGCCTCTGCCCGGCTGGTATACCCGTGAGTCATCACTGCATGCACTGCACTGTCATGCACTGGTTAACTGGTTTGTGAACATCATTGGCTAGACATACTTTTATCTACATTTCTAAGGTTAGAGAATTTAACTTATTTATAACGCAAAACTTGTAGCTACCATTTGCCTACATAGTAATAAAAATTGATATTTTACATCTAAACTTCCTTTAGTTATTGAATTATTGAAATGACGTCAACTATTAATATAAAGGAGTTAATTAGACAAAGGGGAACTATAAAATCCAGATTAACTTTATTTAAAAATTATTTACAACCGTTGCTAATTACTGATATTAGCAGAATTGATAAACTGCAAGCCCATCAAATAACTTTAAGATTAAACAAGTTAGAATTTTTATTTTCAACCTTTGATGAAATTCAAGGTCAGATTGAGCAGTTGGACGATTCAGACTCACAGTTATTGATTAGAGAGGAAATAGAAAACCATTTTTATGACCTCATTTCTCAAGCACAACAGTTGATTCAGCAATTAAATGATGTAAACAAACCACAGGAATCAATTCAACCTGAGTCTTCCAGCTGTCATCACGCATCCAATCTGAAACTTCCTGACATCAAGGTTCCTCCATTTGACGGAAGTCCTGAAAAATGGTTGGAGTTTAGGGACACGTATTTGTCACTAATACATACAAATACTAAATTAGACAACATTGCAAAATATCACTATTTGAAATCTTATCTTGTGGGTTCGCCGTTAATTGTTGTCAATTCTATTACAGTTTCGGGAAACAATTACAATATTGCCTGGGATTTGCTTTGCGAGAGATACAACAACAAGCGTCTTTTACTTAATTATCATTTAAAATCATTATTTTCCATTGAGCCTTTGTCAAGAGAATCAGACAAGTCATTAAGGTATTTTGTAGACAATATTTATAAAAACTTACGTGCGCTAGAATCTCTTGGAGAACCAACCCGTCACTGGGATACAATTCTGATCTTTATGTTCTCAGCTAAGTTGGACCCCACTACTGCTAGAAAGTGGGAGGAGCATAGGAACTCTTTTGCTAATTCGCCGTCCTTACAAAACTTCACTGAATATCTTAGCAGTCGCGCTGATGTTTTGGAAACAATTCAGTCGAAGAAGCCCGAGCGAATCGACAGACGATCTTCATTTCCTGTCTCACCTCCCAGAATGAAATCCTTTGCAGTTTCAGAGGTACCGCTCTCGTTTAAGTGTTTGGCTTGTAATAATAATCACAAACTTTATAATTGTCAGATATTCAAATCAATGTCAGTCGACGAACGCGCACATAATGCTAGGAAATGGAAGTTATGTCTCAACTGCCTACGTACTGGACATCAAACATACACATGTCGTCTTGAGGGTGGTTGTCGTATCTGTAAAAAAAGACATAACACTATGTTACATAAACAACAAAGTCTACCGGAAGTAACTTCACTTCAAACTAATACCTTACCTTCTACTATTGACATGGCTCCGTCTACTTCTGAAAATATATCATCTTCTGTCACATTGTCTGCAGTCGCCTCAAGTCAGGTTCTTCTTTCTACTGCACTCGTCGAAGTTTATGGCAATGGTCAAACACACATCTTGCGAGCTCTGCTAGATAGCGGCAGTCAATCGTCTTTTCTGACAAAATCTGCAGAAAAGAGGATTGGTAGTATTATCACTGTGTCTTCTTCACGCTACATCTCAGGTCTCAATAATACATCCTTTGAATTAACAGAACGCTGTAATCTTGAACTCAAATCTATAAATTCATCTTTCAAGGTCAAGGTTTCATGCTTCATAGTGCCACACATCACTGACAAGTTGCCCAATACTACAGTATCCGTCAAATTGGATATTCCTTCTTCTTTATGCCTTGCGGATCCCAACTTCTGCCGACCGTCAGAGGTCGATCTTCTTTTAGGTGCAGATGTCTTCTGGGACATAGTCGGGGGCCAACAAATTAAATTGGGCAAGAATAATCCTGTTCTTCAGGAATCTAGTCTAGGCTGGTTGGTGGCTGGTCCCGTACGAGGTACCAGTCATGGTTCTGGCAAAGTTTCATGCAATTTTTCTCTTGAAATAAAGGAACAACTTTCTAAGTTTTGGGAGCTCGAGGAGCTGCCCACCTTTAAACCCCATTCCTTGGAGGAGAAGTTCTGCGAGGACCTGTTCGTCAAAACCACCTATCGTGACAACGATGGGAGATTTTATGTTCGAATCCCCTTCAAGGAGTCAGTCGAGTCGTTAGGTGACTCATATAATAAAGCAGAAAAACAATTTATTTCCAGTGAGAAAAGAATGTTCAATAAACCTAGTTATAAAAAACTTTATTCTGACTTCATACACGAATATAAGACTCTTGGCCACCTCACTGAAATTGACAGACCAGCAACTGGTTATTATCTACCACATCATGGAGTGCTTCGTGAAAATAGCGAAACCACTAAATTACGAGTCGTCTTTAATGGATCCGCTAAAACAACTACCGGTAAGTCTATCAACGACATACAGTGTGTAGGTCCCACTGTTCAAGATGAGCTATTCTCAATTCTTATTAGGTTTCGTCAACACCGATATGTTCTATCAGCAGACGTAGAAAAGTTTTATCGCCAAGTGTACGTCGAGCCTAATCAAAGAAATTATCAACTCATCCTCTGGAGAGACAGCCCGGATGAAGCCATTAAGACACTCCAGCTTAACACTGTGACATATGGCACAGCTTCAGCTCCATATTTAAGCACCAGGTGCCTATTACAACTCTCTCTAGAATGCGATGACGAAGTAGTTGCTAATATAATAAAAAACGATATTTATGTTGACAACTTATTAACAGGTAGTTCTAGTCCAGATCATTTATCCTTTATTTGTTCCTCGGTTACCAACAAACTAGACTCTGCTTGTTTTCCTCTTAGAAAATATCGCACTAATATACCATCGATTCTAGAAACGAGCACAGTTACTGCAATGCCCAAAGATTTAGATTTTAGTTCTCAATCTATAAATACATTAGGACTAATATGGCATCCTTCATCTGATTTCTTTCAATTTTCACTTAATGTTGAGGTTGGCTCACTAATAACTAAACGATCTATTCTTTCAAATTCTTCAAAGCTATTTGATCCCCTAGGTTTATTGAGTATATGTACTATAATTCCCAAGATAATCTTGCAAAGGTTATGGACTACAAATATTGACTGGGATGATCCAGTACCGACAGACATAGAAAAATTGTGGAAACAGTTCGTAAATGATTTATCTTGTTTAACTTCTCTACAAATTCCAAGATTCGTCTTAAACAATGATCCTGTATCTATACAACTTCACGCATTCTCAGATGCTTCTCAAGACGCTTATGCTGCATGCATATTTTTGCGGTCACTTGACACCGCAGGTAGGGTTGTCACTCGTCTGCTTTGTGCCAAAACTAAGGTTTCTCCTCTAAAACCATGCACCATACCTCGATTAGAGCTTTGCGGAGCATTGCTATCTGCCCGTCTTAGCAACAAAGTTTTAAAGGCTCTCCGCTGTCAAATCGATGATGTCTATTATTGGACCGACTCATCAGTTGTTTTAGGTTGGCTAGCTTCACAACCACGCAATCTAAAAACCTTCGTGTCCAATCGTGTAGGAGAAATTCAGGAGTTAACCTCTAAAGGAACTTGGAGACATGTACCTGGCATTGACAATCCTGCAGACTTGGCGTCTAGAGGCGTCAACCCGCAACAACTACAAGATGCAAACACATGTGCATCATGGTGGGAAGGCCCTTCTTTCTTGTTAAAGGACTCTTCGTTTTGGCCTTGAAACCCAGAAACTACTATAGATGTACCTGAAATAAAAACATACACTATATTTACAAATAGAACCAATTTAATAAATGTTGAAAATTATTCTAAACTTCCTACATTACAAAGAATTACAGCCTATATATTAAGATTTATTCATAATTTAAGAAATTCGTCTAAATTAACTGGTATTTTATCTGTTTCTGAGTTGGAATCTTCATTAATTTACCTAACCAAACAATCACAATCAAAACATTTTAATAACGAAATACAATTACTAAACAAAAAACAAAACTTACCTTTGAAATCTTCAATCTTGTCGCTTAGTCCTTTTTTAGATGACGATGGTGTATTGAGAGTTGGAGGACGTCTTCAACAGTCTTGTTTGAGTTATAACAAAACACATCCAGCTTTAATTCACCCGAGCCATCACTTTACAAAACTACTTTTTAGACATGAACATGAAAGACTTTTACATTGCGGTCCCCAATTACTTTTAAATTCAATACATGACAGATTTTGGCCAATAAGGGGTCGAGTAATAGCAAGGAGCACAGTTAATGCATGCATTACGTGCAAACGATTAAAGGCAAAAATAATTAATCCAATAATGGGTAGTCTACCTGAACAACGAGTAGTGCCTACCCTCCCATTTCACATTAGTGGCGTCGATTTCGCCGGACCTTTTCTGATCACCGATCGAAAAGGCCGCGGCTGTAAAATATCAAAATGCTATCTTTGTCTGTTTGTTTGTTTCTCCACTAAAGCACTACATCTAGAAGTCGCTAGTGACTTAAGTTCGGACGTGTTTATTCTTTGTCTACGTCGTTTTATCTCTCGTAGGGGCAAACCTAGTCAATTGTTCTGTGATAACGGAACAAATTTTGTAGGAGCAAATAATGAAATATCAAATTTTATTAAAAACAATCAGCAACATTTATTTTCATATGCAGCCAATGATGGTATACAATTTAGCTTTTCTCCTGTATATTCACCAAATTTTGGTGGTCTTTGGGAAGCAGGCGTTAAGTCTGCCAAATTCCACCTCAAGCGTATTTTAGGCAACACTCATTTAACTTTCGAGGAGCTATCTACTTTGTTTACACAAATTGAGGCTATCCTCAACTCCCGACCTCTTACTCCTCTTTCTTCAGACCCGAACGACCTTGATCCTCTCACTCCTGGGCATTTCCTTGTGGGACGATCACTGACATCTTTGCCTTCTCCGCCACTGTTGAACTGCAACAGCAACAGACTCAACAGATATGAACTCCTGGAACAACTCCGACAGCATTTTTGGAAACGTTGGCAAAACGAATACCTCTCAGAATTGCAACAAAGATCCAAATGGCGCACGAACGATGGAGAACTTCGTATTGGTGACTTGGTAGCCCTCAAGGATGACAATTTGCCACCTCTTAAATGGCGCCTGGGGCGCATTCATCTTCTTCATCCTGGACCCGACAACGTTGCACGAGTTGCTGATGTATCCACATCTAAGGGCATTATTCGGCGTGCTGCATCCAGAATATGCCCTCTTCTATCTTCATAGCCTTGCCTGTTATTCCCTCGAAGCTGAAGTCTTCGAGAGGGGGGAGAATGTTAACGCCTATGCTAACAAATATAGCAAATCTTAGAAGCCTCGGAAGCCTGCTACCTGACATTCGACTTTGACAGCTGTCTAACTTTCAACCGGCATCTGATCAGCCTCTCTGTGTTGCACAAAATTATATAAAATACAATAAGTACTGTACAGGATTGTGGAACAAATATACGTGTAGACTCTAAACATCTTTTATTATGTCCGCTGAGACAGGTAGCTATACAATGTCCATTTAGAGAAAAAACTTGATCACGAGTTGGACATAATAAGCGTGACAAGTTGTATGTTTATTTAAAGCTGAACTTGCCTCATTGCAACAAAAAGTTACTATATAAACATTGAGGTAAACACGAAACACTCATGTAAAGTAGTGTATTCCCGCGTGTATTGAGTGCACTACAAGCAATTCCGGTCAACCGTTCGATTCATAGAATAAAATGTAAAGAGGAGCTTCGACTGTGAATTCTATTGTATGGCGGGGAACTAGAATCTAACGTCATGTCAACTCTGTACAGTGGGATTTTTAATATGTATTAATAAAGTGGAACCATATCCTTCTAAACCTACTCATATTATTTATTCTTTCTTTATTCTTTATTGCACATACACAAAAAGAAATATGGCATACAACATTAAAGAAGAGATGCATGTACAATGGCAATTTGTGAGAATGTTTATTAAGTGGTCTCAGGAAAAATCTACTAGATATATTTTGATTAAGCTGTGCATAGAGTGTGCAAAAAGGGTATGTTACGCGAAAAGCCATGAAAATATTCCACTACACACTAATAAACACCCTTTCTGTACTATAGCTTATCGCACATCAGAATGACACATAAATTCACACTTCATGCGGACGAAGTCGCGGTCGTCTACATAGTGGGTTGTATTATATTGTTCCTCTCGCCTCACTTTGCCGCCGCTCATTTCTTAACTACTTTTACACGCATACTATACTCGTAACCATCGTAATCATCGTACCTATAAAGAGGTTGGGCAGAAGTTTGCAAATACACACCAATCTTCCACACTGAGTCTATCACGGTTTTACTACTTATTTTTGTATGAAAATAATATCGCTCCTCCATTCACTCCTGTTCCATGGTTCGGTTCGTTTGACAGAATGGTGCCTCAATCATCTGTAGTGAGTTCACTTCGAGTTTCCCATTATGTTACTTATGGCAATTTAACCTACACGTATCTACGGTTTCCAGCAACATGAAATCTTCTGTATATTTTGGTACTAATAATGTAACAAGGAACGAGGTTTATTTTCATGTATTCCGTCAATAAATTTGCATTTATTATAAAAAGAATAAATAACATTATAATAAAATAGAAATTCCTATGATGATTAACGCCTTGATTAACTAATCTATTTATTAATGAAAAGATACTTCGACCACCATTATGATAGCATATGACTTGTTCTGTTATTGGTTCGTTCTGTCTACTTTTTATTTTATTTTACCTATAAACTTGACGGTACCTTGGTTTTACTGTAATGCCGTCAAGTCCGTGTAAATAAATAAATAAATGACGCTCTAGAAAGCTTTTTGCAGGATATCGCTTTTGAAATACAAACTACCTTACATTAAGAGGCCAGCATAATCATTACATGTTTCTTATCAAACTATGACGCAGCCACTGCAAAAATGGTAAAAAGAAGTCTTTCAGCATATAAATAGACTGCATTTTCAAAAACTTCAAGTGAGCCACACGAGTGCAAACTGCAAGCCGATATCCGTCGATATGCTGCACTTTTGCCTATCTTGCGCCATTTGCACTTCACGCTATTTTTAACTTTAAATTCACCAAAATAACGTTTACTTTAGACATCCACCCTCTCTTAGCTTTAGGAACAATTTTCTAGTTTATTTTCAACTGTAGGTTTGAAAAATAGATAATATCGTTGCTTAAAACATAACCGGTGAAATTAACGGTCTCATCAATATTTACGTATGAAAAATGCAGATGTTAATGAAAAAAGGCCTCCGCCAATGACCTCCACTGAGACTGATTGGTTGCAGATTTACAACATGCAAAATTCTCAAAAAATAACTCTAAACCTTTAAGGATTTCATAATAATTAGTGCTTTACTAATTTACTAATTTTTATAATCCTGAGGATGCCACGGTTGTTGGCGAAACATGTGTAGATTATTTATCTAGTTTTTGATTTCGGAATAGTGCGATGTATTGTCTTGCATGCTAGGTGCTCGGGTCTGGTTTCTCGTGGCCATTGTAGTTAGTGAAAGTGCCTATTTTCGCAGTTATTAGTTATCAGATCCGAGGGTCAGTGGAGGGTGTAGGGCCGGGTGGTGGGCGCACCCATAGTGAATGTTTGAACTTCCGAATTGTAACGCCTAATACAATTTCATTTATAAAACATGCAAAATGTTATGCAAGGACTATGTATCTTCTATAATATAAAAATGAATCGCTGGATGTGTTGCTAAGCGCAGATCACGAGAACAGCTGACCGATTTCGGTTATTCTTTTTTTAGAATATTCCTTGGAGTACGAGGATGGTTCTTACGGAGAAAAAACATTTAAAAATTGCCTAAAAATAACACTTTTCTATAGCAGCTGCCCACGTGAAAAGGTGTTTATTACCCCAGTGCAAAGCCCCAGTAAAATATTATACAAACACTATAATATACAGGGTGGAAGTGACAACCAGGCAAATACTGAAATACTGAACAAGCATCATTGTTTTGAGTTATACGACAGTGTTATTACACGCAGGAAATGCATTTTTAATAAACGTGACTAAAATGAAAAATATATTGATAAACTTATGACCTCAGCGACATTCACCGACAGTTTAAGTACATATACAGCTCATTTTATGGAATTAAGCCTATAGATTATGTCTCTATGTAGACAGAGGTCATAGGGGGACTCTCTTATCAGGCTCCGAGGAAGGAGTGCTTAACTTAACTTTAGTGCCTATGTTCCCTAGATGGAGCAGAGCCATTCTCGTTCTGCATACAAATATTACTGCACTAATATAATAATAATAATATAATAATAATAATAGAATCATGTTTCCTATAAATATGTATAAAATATATAATTTAGAGAGCGCAGAATAGCTTCACATATCCCTTGAATTTACCTTAGAGACGCTAAGTTCAATATTACACCGATATCCCAAGCATGCACGAGAATGCACTAAGTTATGAGTAGTTTGCTCGCTTATCTCAGCCGAGCAGACTCATGTACTAACCTAACCGGCAATGTGTTGTGTACTCGAGAATCCGCACGCGAATAGTGTAACGCGGTACTCAGGGATTTGGGAAAATATATGTTTACATTGATGTGGCAGGGAATCCCCTTGGAGACTGTATCCGTGTATCCACTGGATATACAGGGTGTAACAAAAGGGGTATGTTAAGCGAGAAGCTACGTAAATAGCCCACTGAAAGGAACTTACCCACAAAATTTCAGACTCGAAATCACATGTTTATTTTTCCAGATAGTATGGAGATTTCATAAACAACTCAGGAATGTTCATACAATCTTGAAAAATAAACATGTGATTTCGAATCTCAAATTTTGGAAATAGGTTCTCTATAATGGGTTATTTACATATAGCTTTTCGCTTAACATACCCTTTTTGTTACCTCCTGTATTTCTGAGCGCCTTTAAGAGTATTACGTACCTCGGATATTCGTTTTGGTTTCTTAGGTGTTCGTGCCTGCACGATGCGAATGGAATCGAATGTTTTGTTGTGGTTTTCGAATTATATTCTATTTTAAATTTATTTCTAGCGGATATTCAGCTTACAATGTACATACCTGCTGTCTACAATTTGGGTTTTAAGTAAAATGAAATGAAATCATTTATTCGACATGAAAGCATCAAACTTAATTGTCATTTGAAAAAAAATATAATATGTTACTTGGTAAGTGGTAATAGATTCCCTTAAGGGGTCGACTAGCTGGCGACCATCTACGTATAATATAGGTATACTCCGATTTTTCATGTAGCCTTTCTTTATACTCCTTAATGACCATAGATGCCAAATTTCAGTTTCCTACCCCCCGACAGTTTCGACTGTATGTTGCCTGTCTATTTCTATAGAATTTCCCTTAATATAACCATAGAGGAATAAGATGTCATAGAGTGCTAATGTCATGCTAACAGTTTCGATGCACTATTAGACTTTCGGTGCCTCACAATTTCAGTCTTTGACACTTAGATTGTATTACTATGCGTTACAATACATTAGTAATGTGGTACATTACTATACATTACACTAATAGAATCTAAGTGTCAAGGACTGGAATTGCGAGGCACCGAAAAGTCTAATGGTGCATCGAAACAGTTAGTATGACATTAGCACTCTATGTCTACATCTTATTCCTCTATAATATAACCCTTATATTACACCCTATATATGAAAGAGTTTGACAATAATAGATCATTACTTAACATAATAAAAAAAGTGTCCGCTCACGACCTCCTCCACGTGAGGGATTGCACCTGTGTGAAGCCGGGGCGAGTCCCTAGTTAAACCTTTCTCTTAAATCACTCTATCTATTTAAAAAATCGCATCAAAATCCGTTCTGTAGTTTTAAAGATCTAAGCATACCTACATAGGGACAGAGAGACAGCGGGAATTATAATATGTAGTGATAGTGATACTATGTAGTGATAGTGATATGTAGTGATAGTGATATGTAGTGATAGTGATATGTAGTGATAGTGATATGTAGTGATAGTGATATGTAGTGATAGTGATATGTAGTGATAGTGATAGTGATCATAATCGATAGTGATCGAATATATATATATATATTTTTTTTTTTTTTATTTGGAAACAAGCAGACACAGATGTATATGTAAAACATAATTGTATAAAAAGAATACTAATTACATCAGTGTCCTTGAACACGTTTCACTGAGAACACACACTATTATAATTAAAGCTAAAACTATTAAATTTCACAAAATATACATATGCATAAATACAACAAAATATAAAAAATAAAAATAAACATACATACATAAGATACTCAGGCTAAAACATACAGATAGTGTGCAAACATACCACTATACACACTTTATAAAGCCTTATGTCTATTGAGCGCTCATAATTTGGCTAATAGCTTTTTTAAAACAGTAGCGAGAACATGCAAACATATCAACATCGTTAAACATTTGATTATAATCATTACACATTCTATGTAATGGTGCTCGTTGCCCAGTGTTAGTCCTAGTTCTAGACGTCGAGAAAAGCTTCCTGCAGCGCGTGGCCTTCGCAGGAGTACGAAAGTGTAACTCCGAAAGTAATTGTGGGCAGTTGAACTCGCCCACACAAATATTTCGGAGTACGACAGCGTCCATCACAGCACGTCTGTCTTTCAGTGATAGGATATTAAAATTAAAGCTATGTAGTATCAACGTTGATAACATATTGATAGAGCCATCGCATCAGTTCAAATCCCAAACGATTCAGTCATTCACATCCATACACAATACCCAGAAACCACAAGACCGCTTATTCTCATAAATCCGCCGGCCTATTCCCGTGCCTGTTCCGTATTCAGGCTCTGTCCTGCAAGATAAGGGCGCGTCATTAATATGGGCCGAGGAGGCAAACAAAGTGAAAAGACCATTTTTAAAACGTCAGATATCCGTTGCTGGCTGTTATTAATAGTCTCCAAATCTCACTGTCAGTGAGAACTGAGTTATTGGTTATCGAGAGATTTGGCATCGACTTTAGAATGTTATAGATGTGTTCTTCTTAATGCCAGGCAGTTGGTAGTGGTGGTAGAGTGAGTAGACTGAGTAGGTCGATTAATTTTACAATGTTTTGTACTATTACTTGCTTCTCATTTCGTATTTTAAGAATTTGATCACTTTTTCTTTACAAGAATGAGACCTTACTAATTTAATTCATAATTAAAACAAGATTTAAGACTCGCGTAAAATACATATTTTATTGCTTGAACATTTTGAAAAATGTTTTTAAAAGTTTTATTTGAATTGCAATAACATTTTGAATTTTTTTTTTGTAATTCTCCATACTATCTGAAAAAATGTGAGTCCAAATTTTTTTCTTATCGTGAGATACATATAATAAAATAATAATTTCAGACTAAAACACTTACGCTAGTCCGTGTGTGTGTATGTAATGTGTTAGTATAAATAAAAACGGAACTTATGGAAAAAACATATGAATTTTGATAGATTTTTGCTTAACATACACCTTTTGTTAGGCAATTAATTTTCTAATCGCACAAATCAGTTAATACGCTAATACTAGCAATTCAGATACAAGCATGTTAGACCAATAACCACATCTATTGTCTCATCATATCGATGGTAGGCGGTAGAATCAATAAGAAAGAAGCCTGCCCGGGTGGTACGGGCTTTTAGTTTTAATTCAAGATAGTACTTTTCATTATTGTATTATTATTAGGTCGTCATCTTTCTGTCCTTATTCCGTCATTTATGGGGCCGGCGATACAACTTATTCTTATTCTTTATTGTACATAAAACATTACAATAAATACAGAGAAATTTACAAAAGAAATGCATACAAAGGCGTGCTTATCTCTGCTTCTTTCAATAATAAGAATTTGGCATTTGTTTTACGACAAGCTTCTACCACCGGACGACCAGGGAAACGTCAAGGCGACACCGGTTCACAGTTTAATTGCCGATAACTCGTACTAAGCGTTTTGCTTGTACTTTAATAGTGCGAACGGCCAAGCTGTGGAATTCCCTGCCTGAATCCCTGTTCCCCGTGAACTATAATCTTGCGGTCTTCAAGTCGAGAATGAACCGGTTTTTATTTTGGACAAGCGCGCTCCATTTTAGACTGCAACGGTTCTTAGCATCAGGCGCGTTGTGGTCAAGCGTAAGCCTATTTAATATATAAAAAAGCTGTATAGCTACGTGAAAAATAATTTTAGAATAATGAAATTAAATCAGGGGTACGGCTATACGGCCCGTTTCTACTCGTTCAAACCATTGAGCTAATAAATTAGCTTGAACAAACAATTGAACTCCATAAAAACAAAACAAAACAAAGTATACAACTCTTTCTAAAACTGAAATTAAGAAAATTGTTAACTAAATGCTATTACAGCCATGGTAAGCCAATCACATAACTCGCAATAAGGCAACCATGGACCACCATTAAAACGAATCTATTTACACGGAAAAGAGAATAATCGGGGGCACGGAAAAAATAGATTGCTCGCTTAATCCTCTGCGATCGTTTTAAAATTTATTCGGCCTGGGGGTGTCGTTTAGACCGCGTTCCGAAAATGAAGTGCGGTTATCTGGAGACGCTAAAACGTGCCTCGCATTACAATAGACCGACTACGGTATAAAGGAATTGCACACGGGAGATGTGTCTTGTCACCATAAATATACAGTAGCCGCAACGCCGACGGCAAGCTGATTTTGTACCTTTCAAAGTGTCCAATTGCTAGATATTCACTATCCTACTAGATAAAAAATGGGGTAGCTAGAACTGCAAGATCGTGAATGAGATCCTGCCGCCACGATTACCATAGTGTGGTGTAAAAGATCAGTGACAAATTGCTAGCTTGTTGGATGAGAGTACGCCCCTAAATTCCTTATTCGACTCTTACTACAGGCACGGAAGGAGATGGGTTAGGTTAGGTCAGGTTAGCCAGTAATTGGTTCATACTGCGCCAATATCTAGATCGTATACTACAGCTCCATTATGTGCTTTCTTCGTGTAATTAGACTGGCTATACCAATTGACGCATTTCGAAGCGCTCTGCGGTACTCGTCGAGACACTAGTTGAACCAAGGTGTGGAGAGTTGATTTGAAGTATCCCGGTGATATAATGAGGTTTGGGTAAGCATTTTTTGAACTTTTAGTACATTTACATTCATACATATAATCACACCTTTATCCCATATGGGGTAGGCAGAGCACCAAGAGCCGGATAGAACCACATGGTGCCACTTCTGGCCAATTTTCGAGGGTATAGTTTAGAGGTACAAGTTCGGTTTGTAGTGACAGGTGGTCAGCCCATCGCCTAAAAAACATCAAGACCCTCTTGTCCCTCTACTGACTTGCACAGTATGCCCGAGAAGAGAAGCAGCTGTAGTATTGTACGTTTTTTTTTCACTCCCACAACAGCATAGAAGCTTTCTTTTATTTATTAATAACCAAAATAAAAATTGTGTTAAAAGAAAATGCATGTAAATAAATAAGTAATATGTACTCTTACTGAGAAATGCGGTAACTAATTACTGCCAATGAAGTACCTATGCTAATCCAAAGATTAACTTTGAAGATCTATTGATTTACATAAAATAGTGAAACTAAAAATATTGTGCCTTTTCTATAGACAGACATTCGCAAATATCATACTATAGGGGCACAACTAAAAAAAAAGAGTATTGGGAAAGATGTAGACGTGTTGATTTTATGCCCAAATATTATAAAAACTAAAATCACAAAATTTTCGAGATGTGCCCCTATAGTATGAAAGGTGCGAATATTTTAATTCTATCGGGAACTCCTCTAATTCCCGTAATTTCCGCTAGAGCAGGATTTCTTGGGTGTACTCCGACGAAATTCCAATATTTCAATTGTATACAAAGATTTCGACATGGGTAGTAAGAAAAACATCTATAGTAAGAACTCGTTGTAATTAATTATACATACAGACGAATTGAGAACCTCCTCCTTTTTTTGAAGTCGGTTAAAAATTCAGTTCTAACGAGTTTAAACGCGAGTTACTTCAAAGTTGTCAACGTAAACTTTTCTAGGCGAATGCATTGTCAAGTTGTTATAGTTGAAGACTTCAGCTTCAGAACAAAAACCCCGCTTCAGGGGCACTTTATACACAAGAGATGATAGTTACAGTGAAGTTAAAAGGAGAAATAGGTTGAATGTGATGAAAAGTATTTAAATCTAGTACGCAAACTTGTAGCATAACCTATAAATATAATGTGTATCAATTGACTAATGATTTATAACAATCAAATATTATTATATGTACTAGCCTAAATTTCGGGTAGTATTGCCGGCCGATTGGTCTAGTAGGTAGTGACCTTGCCTGCGACGCCATAGGTCCTGGGTTCGAATCCCGGTAGGTGCAAACATTGATATGATGAATATCGATGTTTGTTTCCGAGTCATGGATGTTTCTATACTTACTCGTATCTATGTATTTATATACCGTTGCTTAGTACCCACGACACAAGACCTTAGGGAACTTAATGTGGGACTAGGTTAAATTGTTGTGTAGTGTGTGAATATTTATTTATGTGAATATTTATTAATGAAATAAAAAATATGTAGTTAAATTTCGACTGCAAAATGTATGATAATTATATTTTTGTAAACTGGTTTCTAGACCTCAGTTTCCAAAAGACGGAAGTTTTTTTGGCGCGTGGTGCCGGCAGAGTACGACCCTTGCCTGCCCGTGAGTATCATACGAGACGATTAAGGGTTTCCGGGAGGTGGGCAGCAGCGCCTCCCGTACTGACAACATAGTCCGAAAATCACACTGCGGTCACCAACCCGCCTGCTCAGCGTGGTGACTATGGGCAAAACCCCCCTCTGGTAGTAGCCTTGTGGCGTACCCTGGGGATGCCTACGTCCAGCAGTGGACTGCAAATAGGCTAAAGAAGAAGAAGATGGCTTAAGTTTATCAAGCGATTAACGTGACAGTAAAATTTTTATATTTTATGATTTTTGTAAACACTAATTTACGCTAAACTATTTTCAATATTTAAAAATCATTTTCGCACAATATTGATTATGTTCCTGCTAATTTAATAAAATGCGAATATACCTATGGTAAAGGTCAAAGGATTAGTAATCATTTCAAATGGAATTATACGAAAAATCTAATCCGGCCAATCAAAAACTCATTCCAACCTATCAGATCCCAATAAACCATTCCGGAATCCCGCCCAGATTCCTATTAAAAATTCCATACCACATTCACGATTTTAAATACACTCGAGAGGAGAGCTATCGAGAACTCGAGCTCTCGAGAATCACCTCTGGGACGGGGATAATCGATAACAATTTAAATGTGCTGATTTCTTCGATCGTAACGCGTAATGAGAGGGTGTAATTACGTTCGCTTCGGCTCCCTTGAGGTCTATCACTGTTAGTAGGGTAGGCTATAAATTAAATGAATAGGACAGTATTGATAGGCTGGTAAGTACCTATTTAGACAAGCCTCCATTTTTGTGATGGCTATTTGTTATGCAATATATCAAGCTTAATCTTCGAATATCAAAATATTTTTTTTAATTTCTGGTGCTGCCGCGGAATATTTGCTACAACTACAACAAGATTAAGTATATAAAATGTATGTCAATAAATTGAATCGCTTTGAATTGAATTTTGTATAATACAACGATATAATACAAAGTCAAAGACAACTCGGTTCAAATATGCTCTTAAGTGCGCGCGGCATAACCTCAGATTTCCACAAGCAAACAAATATGCGTGTCTAGGTCCATGCACACC
Organism: Carposina sasakii; assembly: GCA_014607495.2. NCBI lineage: Eukaryota > Metazoa > Arthropoda > Insecta > Lepidoptera > Carposinidae > Carposina > Carposina sasakii. The sequence continues at coordinate 11,627,666 of CP053163.1, forward strand.
ATTGCTATCTATCAATGTACTGGCTGACACAAAGCTCAGCTTGGTATCGCGTATGTATGTACACTCACACAAATGCGAAACTGAGCTTAGGCCACGCGGACGTAGTAAATTCGTAGCACATGCTACGAGCGCACGTAGCACGTAGCAGAACTCATATTTACTTTTCGGTTTGTTTGATTTACACTGCGGCAACTCATCACTAAAATCGGAGCACTTCCGCACTAAGCACTAATGGACTGATCGATTTAGGCATAAATCTAAGTCTAACCTCATGGCGCTTTAGCACTATTACCTTTCCACTGTCGCACATCAGAATCGTGGCTCGATATTGTCGTTTCGCAACAATCTGTGTGTATAAAAACCGGCAATATGTACTTATCAAAACCGCCACACAGCAATTTCGTTCTCATAATTCATTCCTCCGGTCTCATTCCCCAGCGCGTCTTCATTACCAGTATTAATCAGCTTAATGTTCCCCAAATTTTACTCTCCACTCCTCTATAGAACACGAATGAAATTGTCATCGTCTTAAATTCAAATTAAGTGAGATTTACTTGATGACTTTTAATTATTGAGTGGAGCGTTAATTATGGTCCTTTTATGCTATGCTAATGATGTCTGGGTCTTGTTATACATGCGGCTAACTTTGTCAACCTACATTTGAAAATGTAAGGAGATATTATATCGCACACCTAGATCTAAAGAGAGTTAAGTCAAAAATCTGTGTAATTGAGTTATGCTTACCATTTAATTGCCTATACGAATACCTATCTGCCAATAAAACATATTTAAAAATAAGTGCAAAACTCAACGCTTGATGGCGCCTAGAGTCCCTTTTGTTGAACTAGCGAGCCAGCTCCTCCCGCGCCTAAACGGGAACAACGCTAGTTGTAATCAGAATTAGAAGCGCAGTGTACGTGTCCTGTGTAAAAAGTTTGGAGTTATTTTGAGTTGTACCTGTTTAGTTGAAATTTGAAGCAGTATTATTTTGAATTGTCACCTTTTAGATGGTTAGTTCTGATTAAGAAAATGTTGCATTTTGAGTTAAACCTGTATTGCTGGCAAGGTGAGTAAAGTTTTTGTTATTATTTTGAGTTGTTACCCTAATGTTGAAACATTTTTGATTTTGTAGTTGTGTCTGTTTTGTTGAGTCATATTTTATGCTCTCTTTTTTCTGTGAAATCTTATCAAAGTCAAACTTGTTTTGTTATTGGCGATTGGAGTTTTTAGGTTTTAGTACAATTTAATATTCAACTTAGCATTAACAAAGTTTGTTCCTTTTTTACTGACAATTTTTCAAGTTGAGTCCCTTTAGATGGTATCAGGTAAATATATTTTTACAACATAGCTAAAAAGATTAAAAACGCTTTTTTACGGACTTTCCAAATCGATTTGGGACACAAGACTCTGTAAGTTAGTAAAATAAACATCTTATATTTCAGGAAAACAATGCAACTAGGGCGATTTTTAGTAAATATGGTAGAAGAACGCGATAAAAAAAATATCGCTCCTCCTATAACTCAACATGTAACCGTGGAAGATAACTTGAAGATGTCATCAAGTCATGAAGTTTCATCCAAAGGAACTCTTACTTTCTTATCACCGGTTAATACATCTATCCCTAGTACGTCTAAACAACAAAATTCTGTTGCCCCGAACTACTATATTTCACCGATCCGGAGCGATGAAAGTGATATTGACGACTCCGATGAAGATCCTAATTTTCAATTGTTGAACAAAAATGAGCTCCCACCTAAGCAGCAGCAGCTCGAGTTTGTCGGATACCGAAGATGATAGTAAGCAAGTAGGCCCGGAAAATGTTATGGTTCTTGAAATTGAGATCGAAAAAAAGAGCAAAAAGAGAGTGGCGCAAACCAGCAACGTGGAAGTCGCGAAACAACTGAGAAACTCTGGAAAAGCTTACCAGTCCCTGTCAAAATGTAGGAAACTAATACTAGAAAGAAAGGTTGGACCACCCTGTGATAACAAATGTCGACTAAAATGCAAAGATAAAGTGGACGAGATGTCAAGACAACATGTCTTTAAGTCTTTAAGATTTTATAAATTCTATTCCCCGGATTGAATCACACTATTTGAGAGCCCAAACAATAAGAGAATTTATAGCAAGTGATAAATCATTAGCAGATATATTACAAAACACTTCGTGAAGAGGATGGACTACCGGTTACCACGTCTTCTACATTCAACAGGATATTCAATACTGAATTTAACATTTCTTTCTTCGTACCGAAGAAATATCAATGCGATTTGTGCGAAAGGTACAATAATTCAAACGAAGAAGAAAAGTGCAAGTTAATTCAGGAATATGAAGAGCATCTAAAAGAAAAAGATTTTGCAAGGACTGAAAAATAAAATGACAAGAATAGGACAGATGGCACAATCGTAGCAGTTTACGAGTTACAGGCTGTATTCTTAACTCATTAGATCTCATTATAGTGAATTACCAAAGTTCTTCAGTACCCAATACAAAATATAAGTAAGGGCTATTAATATAAATAAGGTGTATTTTATTAACGACTATTTCTATGTGCCATTATTAGTACTTAGATATTTAGATTAAACCTAAATTTAAAGGTGATAATTTTTGATTCATAAGAGTGTTTTTTATTCTATATAAATATTCTATATAATTATAATTATTAATAATTCTGTAATTGAGAGACAAATATGGTTGTAATGATTCAGAAGTGCATTTAAAACTGTTTTTTCTAGTTTGCAATATATTTTAAGTATTGTTTAAGAGTTATAACCTATTTGGGTTTATGAGACTGACATAGTTAATGCTACTAATAATAATAGTACTAATAAATAATATTGATTGACTGCAGTCGTTTTTTTAATTATTTATCAACAAATAATATACTCTTACTGTTGGTCATGGTACACTTTGTCAGGACTTATTTTAAATAATTCAAAAAGTCATTGCATTCTAAATGTATAATGCCTCTTCAAAAGAGAGTCAACTATAAACTTAATTCACCAACACAGGCTTAACTCAAATTAGTATAACAAATATACATACAGTAATAAACAAAAGGGAAATAATTCAAATATTTAGATTTTTAGCCATAAAACGTGTATAAAACAATAAATTACTACAATATCATTTATTACTAAGTATAAATAAAGCAAACCATAAAAACAAAACGCTCCTGCAGTGCACAGGTACACAGAAAACAGTTTTTCGTGTTTATTGAAAAAAGTGCTTTTTTGAGTTAATACCTCTTTAGATCTAGGTGTGCGATATTTGAACATCCAAATTACCGCAATAATCTTTATATTTAAATTCTAAAACAGCTGATATATATATTAGTAAAAAAAATTAGCCCGAATCAGCATAGGAAAGAAATTACATAACTGTACAAAAATATTTCTTTACAACACTGTGAGCGAATTACACTACTGTACAAAAATGAATTTATATTTTAAGCTGGATTTATACTGGGGCGTGAACCTGAGACCCGTACGAGGCGCCCGACTAGGCACATAATCCACGCTTCATGATCATTTTATGTTATTTGGAGCTGTTTTGAAATTGTTTACGTTATTTTACACTCGCTTGGTTGTAGTTCTTGATATATTAGCTAGAGCTACAAATATTTCTTCTATTTAATATCAAAACATCGCATCAGCCTATTGCAATCTACTTCTACACGTAAGCCTCCCCCAGGGCACAGCAAAAGGCTACACCATAGGGGTGTTTTGTTTTGCCTAGAGTCACCACGCTGGACAGGCGCGGGTTGGTGACCGCAGTATGATTTTCGGACTGTGTTCTCACACGGGAGGCGCTGCTGTCCATTAAATAAGTAACAGCAGAAATACCGGGACGATATCGGTGGGCGAGAAAGTGCCAGCGGTCTATTATAACACACTACTTCCTGCAAAGTTGGTAGCAGCGCCATAGGTCTTGAGTTCGAATACCGGTATATATATAAATATTGATAAGATGAATATCAAGTAGGGAAAACCTGTATAGAATTAAAACGCGAAGCTCAAAACCGAGCGGTGATGGCTGAGAACTGTGGAGGCCCTGTGCCCCATCTAGAGAATACAGGAACATAAAACAAATAAGTCTGAATATGAAATATGAAGGGATGAAAAAATAACGTTTCCAATAATGTAATTTCAAAAAGAGATGGTAAAATTCGTCATCCGAGTAATTGACCCAGTGGCTCAGTGGTAAGAGCGCTGGCACGGAATGCAGAGGTCGTGGGTTCGATTCCCACCCGGGTGAGGATTTTTACAATAATTTTATAAGTCTCAATATGTTCACAATGTAGGTATACCTACACAGGTGTATATGTAAACTAGCACATTCAAGCTCCAATATATCACAAGCTGCAACAATAAAGAGTTCCACAACATTCCGTGTAGTCGTCAGCTTGAAATACGGGCCGAAAACAATTCGGTTAGTTATTTCATATGGCAACACTGTTGCAAGCTAAATACTCGAGACGCACTTAAATATTTTATTGTGGACTTACTTTGTTTAGTGCTGCGATAGAAAAACCTCACACTTTTTTATTATTTTTACTAGCACTTCGAGGCGCTATGATTTATTTACTTGAGACAAATGAGAAACTCGGCTAGTTTTATTGTGTTGACATATTTTGATAAAAAGTACCAACTTTTCTGTATCTCATTATTACAGTAGTTAAAAAAAAAGGCATAACTGGGAAATATTACTTTAAATACTTGAGTTTCTCAACAATGTAAATGACTGATGTAAGTACCTAAATGTTTTAGCTGCAATTAATTTACTGTTTAACAATTAGTTGACGTTTTTATTTTATCATTAACATAATTCCCCGCTAAACGTGTCTGTGGGATGTTTATGACCCTGCAGTTTCTTCTAACCCATTCCGAGAACACAGTCGTGTGTGTTATGTATGTTTTGTTATTTATTATTAACAAAAACTAAAATGAAAGCAATAATAAAAAAAAACTTGGCTCATCAAACGAAATAGTACAGGTATGAGTTTACTCGTAATATTTATACGTATTACGAGTACTGAACGGAACTGTAGGTACAGCTTTTACCGATTGCTTATTTCACTAAGTGTTCCAATATATTTAATATTCATGGAAGCATTTAAGGCGGACGCGGATATTTGCGTATTTCCAAGTATTTCTCTTTAATATACCGGGATTAATGAATTTAATAGCGCCAATTTTGTTCATTGTTTCAATGTAATATGCCCTAATGTAATGAGAATTTCGTTACCTGTGCTGATGCGGGGCTTCACTAGAATACATCAGCTGCATCTCTTTCCGTGCACGTCGTAAGAGCTGATTAAGGAACTCGGGCATTCTGTTAGGCGATACACTAGCAACTTGTCACTGATGATTAATAACTGTCCCTTTGGGATCCTCTTTTGTAATGATGATCTCCGACCGTATTTCGGTCAAGGCGACCAATCTCTAAGGAGATTGACCAGGTACGCAGGAGATATTATAGTGCAAAGGTGTGTGTGCAAACACAGATGCACTCTCTATTCCCTCACTTTCATAGTCCGATGGGACGGAAAGCCGACTCGACCGGAGAGAGATCAGGCGCAGGACCAACGGTTTTACATGCTTTCCGAGGCACGAGCTAAGTGACAATTTTGCAAACATTAAAATCTGTACATGAAATAAATTCATTGGTACAGGCCCGTGACTGGGATCGAACTTACGCTTCCCGCTTGGAAGGTGCACGTCTTAACCACTGGGCTATCACCGCTTCATCTTTTGTAATACTGCTTTTGCAGTTCTGGCAAATAACCTAAAACGGTTTCTCATAAAAACATTCGCCTTCCATTTGAACATTTTAGTTTTAGTAACCAACAACAGTGCTTTATATTTAAATGAGTATTTTAGTACACGTATTTAGTACTTGTACTAAATAACGTTTAATTACTCGCGTGCTAGTTCAACATTTTCAGAGCTTAAAGCGTTTACACTGAATCGTAATACGAGTGCACAACTCGAAATAAAGGTTTGCATTTTATTTTCTAACTATGCTTCTATATTGTTCTACTTACTTGTAATTTAAAAGTTCAGTCATACCCAAAGAAAGAGATAATGCTTTAATTTAAAAGATAATGAGAGAATGAGAAGGGTACATTTGCACCCTGAGCGAGCCACTGGATGTTAGTTAATAAGTAGGTAATCAGTAATTATAATAAATTTTTCACTTTATATTTAATTAGATTAATACAATAAGAAATAAATATGGTGAGTTCTTAATGATTAAGAACCGATTCACTATTATTTAGTACTAGGAATCGTTAAATTTCATTAGTAGATACTACCAAGAACTTTATTGAGAACAAAACCGTTTTACATTTCCAATGATGATGATGATGGGGGTCAATTTTTCCAAAGGTCAGATAACCTATCTAGATATAATAAATTTAAAAAAATGCTTTATCTAAAGTACAACATGCTATCTGACCTTTGGATATTTTAGCCTTAAAAAAATAACCTTAACTCATAAGCCATTTCGACAATTTAATTACAACCTAAGCTCGTCTTGCCAATTATTTAATTATAAAAAATTGCATTATGTATTACTCTGTCAAAACATCTTCGTCGTCAGATAATTCCAATTTAAATATTCAAAAGACAAAGACAAGACGAAAGCCTAAAACATAATGGCGGCCCTTGGTTGTTAGACATCACTTAAATAGCTGTTAATACAATGATAAAAGTTATGCTAATTTTGCTTCGCGGGCGTAAATCAGGCTATTATTTTCCAGCAACATGTAGCTCGACTGTCTTAGTCTGCTCTATATACATTTTATACTCGACTGCGCCAAAAAAGGGTCTGCGCCAAATGAGACTCAAAATCATATTTTTATTTTTCAAGATTGTATGGACATTCCTCAGTTGTTTCGGAATTCTTTATACTATCTGGAAAAATAAAAATGTGAATTTGAGTCTGAAATTTTGGAAATAGGTTCTCTATAGTGGGCTATTTACATAGCTTTTCGCTTAACATACCCCTTTTGTTACACTCTGTATTTTAGCATGCTCTAGAGTCTTAACGGCTTGTCGCATTTGAGCTTCAGATGTTGGTACTATAAGATTCATCTTAGCCGTGGGAGTGACCCTGGGACGCATGATGCTTTGTCAATCGTTGTCAGTTAACTTTACTTTATAACCCTGCAAAGTTTTAGCGACAGAGGAATTAATGTTGAGTTTCCATACAAAGGATTTCCTCGTTGATTGGACTATAAGTAAATGAGTTTATTAGGGAACAGTGTTTTGTGAAGAAAACAAACATAACTCAGATCCGCTGCAGTGTAGTAAGTTCCACCGTCTGTTCATTTGTGAAATGTGCACGCGAATCTGCCATAAAATATACTGTGCACAGAGTACGTTGTTAGGCACGAAACAGGATTCGTAAAATGAAAATTTTACCATTGAAGAATTACAACTTTATGAAGTTATGTATTATACAAAAGTGTTAAAAATTCTTTAGATCACTTTACTATTTCAGACTGAATTACGCAGAATGAAATAAAAATCCGAAACCAAGTGATCAGGGCTCAAAAATCCATGAAGCGCTTCGAAAAAAGGTTCCAAGGCGCCAATAAAGCTAGTCCTTTATGTTGCTGATTTATAAATTGATCAGTCAATAAAAGAAGAAAATCTGAAGAAATCATTATGATGTAAGAGTGAGGAAACCAAGATCCATCATTGGAATCTAATGTGTATTGTCCAATAAACTATTCTTCTTCAGCCTATTGCAGTCTACTGGTCAACTGCTACTGCTAATCCCAGGGCACGCCACAAGGCTATTGCCACAGGGGGGGTTTTGCCCATAGTCACCACGCTGGGCAGGCGGGTGGGTGACCGCAATGTGATTTTCAGACTATGTTGTCAGTACGGGAGGCGCTGCTGCCCACCTCCCGGAAACCCTTAATCGCCTTGTACGATACCCACGAGCAGGCAGGGGTGGTACAAACTCTACTCTGCCGGCACCACGCGGCAAACAAACTATTAATTTAAATAATTATAATTATTAATTTAAATTCATCGATTTAAATTTCAGATTAATTTTTATTGCGCTTACCCATGTTGTAGTAACGTATCTCTCGAAATCACTAACGTTGCGGAACAACAGAATGCCCTAGTGAGGCAGCACATCTTACTCTATTTTTGCCTTACGCCCTCTACACTACCTTTCAGGACTTTCATTTCCTCGGCATATAAATATGGGAAACAATAGAAAAACTGGCGATTATTTATGTGTACAAAACAAACAGTCCCTTCCGTTATTAGGGTTCCTTTGTCCGCGATGAATGGAACCCCTTCAATATAAATATTGACGTATCATAAGATCACGCTTCCTATGTGAAGAAATAATTACTCTTCCGGTGTATTGGGTATTATAGTACATTTTGGTTATTGTCGTATTGTCTATATTTCTTTTTATAGTATAACGTGACATGGTTTTCTTATTGGTTTGTCGCTCTTACTTTTGATCGGTCGCCATTTGCCAGGACTGCCACTTTTTGCAATCTCCCTGTTTTGTACCGTAATATTAACTGTTTCACATATGAAAGTTTGGTTGATTTAACTATCTAACCGGATCTGCATAACATGCGGAAATGGATTATAGTGTAACATAAATATGTTATAGCACATAAGTCATCATAAAGTGTATTTATTATACATACATATTTGGTCGTCAACGTTCCCGAAAACTACGGAATCTCCTAATCATCACGATCATTTTTCTCCATGGAAGCATACTTGGGAAGTGTCTGGTTTCCAAAATATTAGGGTCCTAAGTTTAGTAAATAGACTGCGTTTTCCTGCATAAATGCATATAGACGCGCGTAGCAAGATTTTTTCACGAGAAATAATTAATATATGTCTATAAAAAACTAACATAAACACTAGACACTATAAATTTCGCCCGATCAACTTTTTTTTCTAAAATGCAATTTTTTTGGCCTAAACTTACTTTATTTGATGTATGGAGTACGTACCCTTCGTTAATGGTGGCGACGAAAAAAACACCTTGTAGATAACTAGACAATATTTCATAAGTTATTTTTTTTTTTTAATCTCATCTTTTATTGACAACATGAGAAAGACGCTATCTCTAGCACCCAATACAACCTTTTTGCACACCAACCTCAATATCGATCAGTTTTAATGCAAAAAATATCAAAACGGTCGAAGCCTGACTCGACATCTTTACGCAGTCCGAACTATCTTATGCTGACGCGATAAAGTTCACAATCTTTCCTCGTCTGACAATTAAATTACATGTCATTTTATATGGAACCCTCTTCGTGGGCGCTGCCTTGTCACTCCCCTACAATTATTTTTCCTATTCTCGAAACCATTACGACTCGGACACCGCGGGTACATGAATATTAAAATGGTATGAATTAAATGGATTCTTTTTTACTCTTTGCCTTTATTACGGCGGAATAATTAAGACGATTTTGGCTCGGTGTAAATAACGCTTTTATTCGTTATGTTTTCGTCTGGGAGGGAAATATTTCAGTTTGTTTTGTAAGCAGAATACGAAAAATAACACAGCTACTCGTAAGTCAGAGAACCTTAACAATAGAAAAAACCACATAACACAGATGACATTGACGGTTGCAGCACAGTATTGGATACATCCCCTGTCATATTCCTCCGCGAATCCATTAAATCTGTTGTTTTTCATCGATACATTTCTAGAACTCTATCATTTACCATATTACCACATACTATAGCTTGTATAGCAGCTAAACACATTTCTTGCCTTGTCTTATAACAGTAAAATATAAAAGCGCTTACCTCGTTATCCTTATCGGCGTCCTTAATGTGCTGCGCTATGAAGCGGACGCTCTGCAGCGCTGCAGCCACTTCGGGGGACAGGTGACGAGGCAGCATGTTTTCCGACTCGGTTACTATCAAAATAAACGATGTCTATAGTGCACAATGGCCCAAAAATTTAATAGAATTTTGATATCATTGTTATAGTGCGCGCGGCGTAAGCTCAGCTTTCTATTTATGTGAGTGTACAACTGAAGTGGCAGTGGGCTGGTCACATCTGTCGTAGAACCGATGGACGGTGGAGTAAGCGGATTGTCGAATGGAGACCGCTCCTTGGCAAGCGTAGTGCGTTGGACGCCCTCCGGCCAGATGGACCGATGACTTGAAGAGGGTGGCTAGAAGTAACTGGATGGCGAAAACAGAAGATACAGCCTTTAAGCGTACCCTGGGGAACACCTGCAGTTGACTGCAATAGGCCGATATATGTATGTATGTATATGCAAGGGACGCGTCGTACTATACAATACAATACCTACAAGCCGCGCGTACTATAGATGGATATAAATGACATCCAATTTCTATTCAGTTTTGGGCACTGCGAAGTTAAGTTAAATACGTGAAAAGTGTTTTTGAAGTGTGTCTAAACTAGCCATATTTACAGCTTGTAACTATACTACGACCATGTCGTGTTTGTCGTTATTCAAACTATTGCATACATTCCTCGTTTAAGTTACAGGGTGTCACAAAAGGGGTGTGTTATGCGAACATTTCTCTTAACATACCTCTTAATGTTACACTCTGTATAAGTTGAATGGATATCACATTCCGAGTTTATTTGGTCTAGGAAAGTTTAGTTTCAAGTTTACACTTACCTGAAGGTCGTTGATGGGCGCTAGCCGACAAGATGTCGTCCTCCAGAGCTGGCGACTTGCGGTAGTCGCCATTCTCTCCATTCTTACTGTCGCCAAATGCGTCGGTCAGACTGTCCCTGCTAACAATTGAAAGGAACGCTGGGTATCTTTTACACACATAACATTTTTTACGATTGTCAAGTTATATCGAATTGCTACACACAGATCTTTATAAATATAGATAAATTGTAGTCAAATAATCTGCAGACAATCTCGAGCTTATTAGCTGTGTCTTGCGCAGTTACTTACCTAAATATATTACTGTAGTGATTGTAGGTCCGAGTACAATGTAACATCGCTTGACATAGACATTCGATGTCGCAACACTTGTTAGACTATCAGGTAACAACAGTTGGGTTACGAATCTCTTTATATCGAGACGATCGAGAAATAATGTTACTTAAAATAATGTACGTACCTTGTACCTATACTATAGTCAACGACATGTAAAAACGATGCTGAGAAGCTTAACCGTCCGGTAACAAATCCAAAGAAAAGTGTTTCCGAATCATTCTCAATATGCGTATATCGTTTAGGAACGTTCGAAAAACTTGGAGTAAAAAACCGTTTCGAAATTGTGAATTTCGAGATAAATCCCGCGATACAGGCCCATTATTCGTACATCTCCTTTGCATTTGCACGCGCCTGACAAATGTGACCAAAGTACTTTTTCATGAGGATCAATCCCATCCTAATGTGGAAGTAAGTATGGAAACGCTAATATATTTATATTATATTATACCTACGTATACTGTGTTATATGTGTGTTTGTACAGCTTTTTTGCATATTTCCTTTGAAAATTACTCGTACGTACACAGATAAATTATAAGAGCAAGATTTAAACAGAACGAACACAGTGGAACTCTTTCGTTGAGCTTGAGGCAAAGGGATGTACCGCAACTGATTCACTTAGGTTTTAAAATGGTATAGTTTAGTTAACCAAAAAAAACTTTCTTACCTCATCTCCAACTCATTGGTATATCCGTTCGATACGAAGGTATCATCGTAGTCAGGTAACGAGTACTTGGTCCTCCTCATCATGAGCAGCTTTGGCATGAGCTGAAGGAACAGCTTCTTCATCCACGGCGACATGGTATGCGTTGATGGGGACCTACAGTATAAATTATATGATTTAAAACCCACAATTATTTTCCTTACCGATCATCTATCATCTGAGCCTACTATCGACATATCGTAGTATATTCATTATTATACGCTTTCTGGTGCTTGGACTGAACTATTTAAGAACGACAGCGACTTTCACAAAATTGTCCCATCGATAGCGAACGAGCTAAATGGAGGCTTCTTACTTAAATAGGGAATCTTTTGATAATCATGCGTACTTTTCTGTCGCTCGTAAAATGTTGAAAGCACCCACACCTACTCTGGCAATCTACTATTGTACGCTTTTCATCAATACTCTATAAATCTATCAAATAAATTACTAAAAATGTACCTTTAAACTGCTTCAGATAAATATATCTATAGGCATATATATTCATGTCTAGTGTCTAAGTCTAAGTCATAGACATATGATACGTTTTCAGACTCCAATCCTACTAGTCTAGTCTCTCCAAATATTTCACTGGTCGCTTCCACAACCTTTATGTCTTTGGTAACAAATTATTCGAACTAATAGCTATTATCTCCCGATCTGCAATAACTCATAGCGGGCTGCTCTATTCGAATAATGACAAAATAACAATGTGAACACGCGATTTATAGTCGAGATGTTTGCCTGGACGACAGTTTTGAGTTAACGCGAAATAACACGGCGAAAATTGTGAATATATTGTTACATACTAGCGGACGCCTGCTACTTCGTCCGCGTGGACTGTAGAAAAAAACACAATGACCAAATTTTCCGAAAAAAAAAATGTTTTTGCCGTGTTTTTCCGCGTATACTATAAAAAAATATCAAATAAATTTCATTTAAACGGTTAAGTAGTTTTGGCGTTTATTTAGAAAAGGTAGTAGAGCCTTTCGGCATTTTTTGTTTTGAGTTATTTTTTTCAATATTAATATTTTGATTCATCTTTCATAGGTATATTACGTATAGTACAAAAATCACTTTTCCCCACTTGTTCTCAAACAAAAAGGAACGCATTCATTCATACTATCGCCATATTCAATAAAGCTGCCTGCACACTGGGGCGGCGTTTCCCGCTGCATTGTGCTTATCGTGGTGACAAGGTTACAATGCGACTAGATTTATGTACGCGCCTTTACGTTTTGGAAGACACTTTTATTTTTTGTTGACACCTGATAAGCGCTTTAGTGTAAATTGAATTATGATGAATTTTGTAGTGGCTTAAAATATTTTTAAATTCCATGCATTCGAGTTTTTTATAAAAGTTATGTAGTAGATTTCGATAAGTGTTAGTCGATAAACTAATACCAAATTAGTTAACTGCACATAATGACAGCGCTACACGTCAATGGTAGGTAATTTTCTTAACTTCAAACTTAAATTATAGGTATTATGAGTTTTATATAATTTTTTTTAAAACGAAAAACCGACTTCCTACCAAAACTCGGGCTTAATAAAGTAAAATTTTACTAAAGGACAAATATATATTGCGTTAAGCCGTGTACGAAGTTTAGAAGGCATAATATTGTCAGATTTATATGGCAGCAAATGATTAAATAGGCCACATGACAAAAGAGAGAAATGACTAGGCTTCGAAACTTTACGTCTGACAATATGATGATGATGATGATAATGATGATCTCCGACCGATTTCGGTCATGGCGACCACTTCTACTCCTAGATATTACTAAGTTGGCGTTCATGCGCTCGGAGATGGCTTACATAGCCAATCTTCGCCCTGAACGCCCGCGCACACAGAGGACAGGTTAGTGCGCCATTATTGTAATTATAGATAATGGCAGCAGGAGGACGAGTCTTTAGTTCATCACTTTTAGCGTCAAGGTCAGCTTGACGCTGCTCCTCAAACTCGTGAACTTGCTTCATCACCATTTTCCGCTTGCCCTCCTCCAGTTCAGAAAAGAATAAGCGCTTAGCCAATCTCTCCTCCGCCATACTAGACACATGACCGCACCACCGAAGCTGCCGACGCATTAAGTAGGCCTCAATGCCACTTACATTGGCTCTTCGCAATACTTCGGTATTACGCACTCGGTCGGACCATCTGATTCTCATGATGGATCGGAGGCACTTGAGGTGGAATCGATCCAGAATGCGTATGTGGCGATGGTACATGCACCACGCCTCGGAGGAATATAAGAGATTTGGCAGCACAACAGCCATGTAGGTACACTGTTGTTTAAGCAACATATAATTACACTCCTTCTTCCTGCCCTGTTCCCAATCATTTGGGGTCGGTGCAATATGTAGGTACTTTTCTTTCATTCATCCCTATTATCCGTCATCTCGTTATTCTCATGTCTACCTCTTCCTCTATAACCATCTTACTTCAGACACCGCTTAATGCAACATATAATCAAAACGCTCAGTAAAAGTATAAAAACAGACTACATGTGCCTACAATATTTGAGGATTGCCCTCGATTTCTCCAAGATCCCATCATCAGATCCTGATGTGGTGAATATGGGACCAACTTGGAAGCATACCATGACAAACTATAAAAATTTATATCGGTTCATAAATGACGCAGTTCTGAGGTAACACACATAAAAAAATATAAAAAAAAACAGACGAATTGATAACCTCTCTTTTTTGAAGTCGGTTATAAATAGCTGGCCATATTGATACACTGGATATAGTTAAAACGTTTTAAGATCTTCTACACAACCAACATTTGTTAGTTGGATATACAGGCTGTAACAGAAAGGGTATGTTAAGCGAAAAGCTGTATAAATAGCTCACTATAGAGAACCTATTTCCAAAATTTGAGACTCGAAATCACATTTTTATTTTTCAAGATTGTATGAAAATTCGTGAGATATTTAAAAATTCTCTATACTATCGGGAAAATAAACATGTGATTTCGGATCTCAAATTTTGTGAATAGGTTCTCTATAGTGGGCTATTTACATAGCTTTTCGCTTAACATACCCTTTTTGTTACACCCTGTATAATAGTACGCCAGAGACATTCCAATCGGATTTCAAATACAAAAGCAATAGACAAACAACAAAAACCTAAAGTACCCACAAAAATCTAGTACCAATACACACAAAACGCTCTTTTACTTTAGAGCTAAAACAAAAATATTTTAAAATTGAATTAAGCTGGATGCACACCAGAGTGCCGCCATTGTCCCGTTAGCGAGAGGTGACGCCGGGACAATGCGCCGATTTATGAACGCGCCTTTATGCCGGAACTGAACGGGTCACCTGGTTAATGTAACCGATACTTTATATCGATATTACGAAATCTATATCGATAATTATACTGGTAGGTTCCGATACGTTTTAGTAATGTCTAGGCATTTGTTCTTAGTTCTTATTGTATAGTTCGAATAAATTGTTAGCATAGCATTAGGTATTGGCTTATATTGGTCCTAACCGCTGGTTTCTCGAAGGCTTGTAAACAATAAATAATGTTATCTAAAGGCTTATGCCAAATCCAGTTAAACCACAGATAAATACACGATCAACGATTGAGTAACATCAAGACAGGGGCGTAACTACAGGTGGCAAGTCGGCATAATGCCATGGGCCCACAGCGGAAGGGACCATCAGTCAAAGGATAATCCCAACTTCAAACCAAGTTGCGCCACTGTTTCGAAAACATATATTCACGTCTGTAACATGTTACAGCCACATGTAACATAGCCGGGCCAGATACTAATGATCATTAACGAATTGCTAGCTTACTGCCTGAGGAAACGCCCCTGAATTCGTCAGTCGACACCTGTGACATGGACGGAAGGAGATGCAGCTGATTCATTCTAAAGCCCGGCATTTGTAACAAGCTTGATTTTCAAGAAACCCAATATAATATCTAGAACTCACCTATAATGCACATTGAGTATACACACAGTAATCCACACGCTCAGTGACACCAAAATCATGGTAAACAATAGATATTTTCCTAAAAGCGGTATAGCCAACGATGTTGGCGGGATTATTTCTGCCAGAAGTAGGAAAAACACTGTCAATGACACCAGGATCGAGATGCTTAACGAGATCTAGGACAAGAGAGATTAGGCTTAAAATTACATTGGAGTAATGCGCTGAAGTGACCAAGCTGTATGGAACGAGTATTTTATTTTAATCAATGTCAAAATAGTGTATATTCTTATGAAAGGCATTTTAACATACTTTTTTTCGATAGTAGTCCTTAATCCAGGCTTACGTCTCCTAAATATGTTTATTTTTATGTAGCCTGGTTAAAAGTATACAGGCTGCAACAGAAAGGGCATGTTTTATTTTAAAAGCTATGGAATTATCTCATTATAGAGACTCTATACACAAGTGTTTCAAAGATGAAAATTAAACGTTGGATTTGGAGTCAATCGTGATTATGTTTTCTATAGTGGGCTATCTAGTTATCTACCAAGCATATCGCTTGATATACCCCTTTTGTTACACCTGTGTATTTTCCCCGCAGAAGGGCAACTTTTTTGTTAAATTTTGGAATAAGGCATTTGGTGCAAATCGAATAATTCTATTTTAAACTTCCGCATATTTTCTATTAAAACCCACGTTCCCTGCAACTCAGTCATTTTCAGCGCTATCAAACATTACCTGAAGTGCACATTAACAATGCATACAGTCACCCACACGCTGAGTGATACCAGGATCATAGTGAATAGCAGGTATTTCCCGAGTAGGGGTATCGCCAGAGAAGTTGGGGGGATGATCTCGGCGAGACCAAGGAAGAACACAGTGAGGGACACCAGGATGGAGATGCAGAGCGAGATCTAAGGAAAGAAGTCCTTTTTGAGTGCATTGTCTTTCCATTCGTAAAGTGTTCAGGAGCGCTTATGATGGAAGGACAAAGTGGCTTTACCATGTGTATATAAAATAATGTCAGTTTTCAAATAAATTATATCTATTCCATTCTATGTTGCTCTTTATTGTGACAGGCATAAATGTATTTTGCCTTTAAAATTGCGGTCCATTTGCTTTCCAATTTATGGGTACAGGATTTATATATGTAATTTAAGTACCTATGTAATTCTCTCTATTTACAATAAAATCCGAGAAAACGGTAGCAACTAGGCCTAGAAATGTATTAATTATTTAGTTCCGTTATGTTACCATTTTTGTAAATATTTTATAACTAAAAACCATTGATTCCATGTAGCAAAGCACTATAACTGGCTATTCTGATGGCATCAGAAGGAACGGTAATCCAGAAATATTTTTATTCCTAAGTTACTCGTACGATGGCAATTCTCTACTAACTGAAAGCAAATGGCCAGCAATATGGTCTGCGCTGTATGGTCTGGTCTGGTCACACTTAAACATTATTATCTTCCTGCCCTAATACCTTTAGGGTCGGCGCAATATTTTTTCTATCTAAACTCATATCGACAAAGATTTGGGTATGTTTTTACGGCCACACTTAAAAATAAACTTAAAATTGATTCTATCTCTTCCTTTCTACCTCAGCCTTAAGAGTAACAGTCAGAATCACCCATTATGTTGGCAGAATTTAAAGTCTAGCCTAGTGATAATTTAATGACAGTTACAAAATATATGAAAGGCAAATGTTCAATATCCATAGCAAGTGATTGATTCCTACTGCGTTGAGCGCTTTGAGTACGAGTAAGCTATAATTGACAGTAAATTGCCAATCACATCTCCGTTTGTCCTTCCTCCATGTGATCGCTCGTTACATAATACATGCAACATAATTACATAGTATTATTGTTAGGGATAACACATCACATACACCCATCAGCATATTGCAGTCTACTGCTGGACGTAAGCCTCCGCCAGAGCACGCCACAAAGCTACTGCCGTAGAGGAGGTTTTTGACCATAATGTTTGGGTTATTGCTGGCTAATTGTTTCCCGTAACTTTGTCAACGTAAACTGAAGAAAGAGACGGATTTTATAAAAGTAAAAATAATTACATTAATTATATTACTACAGCGTATTTTATCATGGTTTCGGTGAGATCCAGTTTAGTTGTGTACCTAAATTCTAGAGAATATCTTCGACAAATCATAGAACAATTTGGACAGTGATAATCACTTAATATTGACCTTTCAGCTATGAAAAACTTATAAATTTATTTACTACGGAATACAGTTACATAATAAGACCGCAGCCTGATTGTATTATTAATACGTACGTCTGCTTATTTTTTTAGTGTAAGTTTTAATGTTGCAAAAATTGTCACTTAACTCATGCCTCGGAAAGCACATAAAATCGTTGGTCCTGCGCCTGATCTCTCTCTGATCGTGTCGGCTTTCCGTCCCATCGGACTATGAGAGTAACGGAATAGAGAGTGCATCTGTGTTTGCGCACACACTTTTGCACTATAATATCGCCTGCATACCTGGCCAATCTCCGTAGAGATTGGTCGCCTTGGCCGAAATACGGTCGGAGATCATCATTATCATCTTACGTAATGAGCTCCTATTTTATATTCCATCGAAATCCTTTTAGCATATTATAATTAATTTGAGACACAATAGTCGTCCATGCATTTAACTCTTACCAAATTAACTTTTTAAATGGAAAGACAAATAAACATACAAACTTTTAAACCACATGACTTCTATATTGATCAAAAAAGACTACGTGGATGAGCAAGCAGGATGGCGTTGGAGAGAGAGGGACATTGAGAATGATCTTTTCATTCTACGACTATTAGCGCAAGAAGAACTTTGAATAATATAAAGCTATAATAAACTACATACAGCAACATTAATTGATAATGGGGTCAAAGTGGGTTTAACTTATACCTTAACACTCAAAGTCGACCTCACCTGCCCATGGTTTACGGACGAGGCTCTGACGCTAAAAGCTTAATACCTGTTTAGAATGACTTGGTAATATTTCTCATTGTATTCGTTACCGGTAGCTAGGTTGTTGTCGTCGTCGTCAGCCTATTGCAGTCCACTGCTGGACGTAGGCCTCCCCCAGTGTACGCCACATGGCTCGATCACATGGTTTTGCTATCCAGTCACTACCAGCCGTCCTCTTTAAGTCATCGGTCCATCTAGCCGGAGGGCGCCCAACGCTACGCTTGCCGGGGCGCGGTCTTTTTTTTATAATTAATAGGCTTACGCTTGATCACAACGCGCCTGATGGTAAGCACCGTTGCAGTCTAAGATGGAGCACTTGATGGTTTCCATTCGAAAACCCGTTTACTCCACCGTCCATCGGTTCTACGACAGATGTGGCCGGCCCACTGCCACTTCAGTCAGGTTGTTGTAGTTGCGCCCGAAAAGCGGCGGTTGGCTCCCCTTACCACGTGGGAATAGGCGAACTGGTTAAAAGTGGGTGTGTGAATTGCACACTTTTTCTGACCTATTTGGGGGATACTTGGCGTGTATGTAATGTATCTACGGACAATTTAAACGAACTACACGATTTTGATCCTGAATAAAAGATATCGAAATATTTCTGAATTCAGAAATTACATCAGTATATCAATATTGTCCTGGCTATCGCTTATACCAAGATACAAATTAGACATAGAGAACGTAGACTTATTCAATGTTCTCCTTACGTACGGTTACTGTACCTACTAGTTGTTTAAGAGAAATAATGGGCACGGCTAAACATCGAAAATAAGCGTACAACACTACATTTCAATTTAATCTCCTACAAAATATTAATATCAATATTTATTTGTTTCTAAGAAAAGCAAATTAGCAATCAGATACGAAGTGTTTACATGTCCATTATTTACCTATGCTTATGTTTATCGTTTGAATTATGAAATTTGATTACATTAAAATGATAAATTACATTAAAGTAACTAATGCAATTGATCAAGCTTTATAAAAATAATGTTGCACAATTCAAAGATTTCTATATTTTGTCGATGAATCTAGATATACTAGTAAGTTTTGAGTATTACATAACAGGCACTTTAGTTTCAATAGACTTTGAGAGATTTGAGTATGTTTAGTAACGGAATCTATTATATAATACGTCATATTTGCTTTGTACAATTATATTTGTACTCATTTGCAAAACCAGTAATAACATTTAAAGAAACATCACACTACTGCTACTCATTACTTTCCTTTGTGCTTTATATTATAATTAAAAATGTTTTAGGTTTCGAATATTGTAAAATCATGCAAACATAAACAGGAAAAAATAGTAGATGATTATCTAAAAAAAAAAATATAAAGCCCACTTGTACCAAATACGTGCCTTAGTGCAAAAATATCTACAACATTTATTTTATTCTTTAGATAGGTTATCTGACCATTGGATAAATCCGCCTTTAAAATAATTGCTCACCTTTTCGCCTGAATCAGAGGGTAGATAGAACACAAGTACTGTTAGGAATGTAAGGCCTACACAGGGTATGATTAGGTTAACTGTGTAAAACAATGTCTTCCTGCGCATTGTCAGCTTGAATGTTATATCTGTAACAAAGAGTAGGATAAACATTTATTATTATAACTATCAGACTACTGTAAAAGCCGGTTACGTCAAAACTATATAGATAAAATATTCAATATATGTACTCGTATTATTATAAATAATAGACTATGACACATTAGTGTGTGACTATGTTCGTATATATGTCGTGGCCATATCGTAGAATTGATCATTTCATGAAATGGTCGAGCATTTCATGAAATGGTCGCATTTCATGAAAAGTTCAACTGTCTATTGGCCACATCATGATATGGTTTGGGCAGATCGATGATTAAAAATCGTTTCTCGATATGGGCAACTAAACGCCCGATCATTTCATGAAGTGGTCAAGATTATTGATCATATCGTAAAATAGTTACATGAATCACCGGTAGAGGCGCTGCGCGCGTTTTATTTATGTGTGAAGATGGCGGATTTTTCTTTTTAGGTTATAAAACAAATTAAAGAGAGTAGGGTGACTATGCAGAAGAAGTTCACGGATAGTGTGTTATATTGTATAATGTATATTAGACTTAATGGTGGTTTATAATAATATTGTTAAACAAAAACCTTAGATTACGATAGGTTAGGTTAGGTTAGGTTAGACTATGACAAATGACGCACGAGCCGAGCGAGCGGAGCGAGCTTGCCCAAGCAGCGTCCGGCGATGTGCCAGATGCGAATCGCTTTTGTAAAGTCTTTTATGTTTTTAAATATTATATTGTGAAAATATCACATAAATAATAGCAAAAAAAATCATACCATCATACCTTATGGTATACTTATATATGGTGTAAGCTCTTACCACATTCGGATTTTATGGACACCCTGTTAATACGATTTGGCCAAACGTGGATGACAAAATCGTGAAATGTAGACGATTTAACGATCTGGTCAAATTGAATTGGCCACTTCATGAAATGCGACCACTTCATGAAATGCTCGACCATTTCATGAAATGATCAATTTAACAATATGGCCACGACATATACATAAATAATAGTTGATACGTCTCAAATTGTTCAGTTATATAGATTAAAGGCTCGAGCACACCGGATGCGTGTGCGTGCACGTAAGCGTAGACGTATACGTACCTCCGAGTTGTAATGTATGGAACTGTATAGGCACGGGCAGACCGGATGCGTATGCGTAGACGTAAGCATAGACGTCAAGCGGTGACAGTTCTATACATTAAACTCAGAGGTACGTGCACGTCTACGCTTACGTGCACGCACACGCATCCGGTGTGCTCGAGCCTTTAAAACGTATTTTAATCATTTACGCTAAAAGACTATTGTCAGACTCTAGCTCTAGAATTATAACCTAAACGGCTCTGACAGCGTGCCAAAGAAATATTTTGGCGCAGTTGTAAAAGGACACGCTGCTACCTGATCGTCTGAGAGAACGCCCCTAAATTCTTTTGTCGACTCTTACGTCGACATGCACATGAGGAGATACTGATGTATTCTAGTGAAGCACCAAATCAGCAAAGACTTAAGAGATCAGGCGCAGGACCAACGGTTTTACGTGCTTTTGTGCGAGCTAAGTGACAATTTTGCAACATTAAAATAAACAAAGCTTATATTGTTATAATTAAGCCCCTTTAGTTCATTACGAAGTAGTAGGCAGATATATTTTATGACTATTTTTACCTGAGAAAGGTTCAGCACAGCATGGATAGTACTCTTCGTTCCTTGTAGCCGGTACCTCCAGTATGTCCCACTCCACGGACAGGTAGAACTCGCTCAGGTCTATACCGACGTGTACGAGGCTACTGCCTGCCGATTGATCCATGTGTTTTAGGTCCACCTGAAAAGAGTGTTTGTATCCTTCATCACCCGTACTACTCGTAGTAGCACGGACAAAGATATAACTCCCGTGTTACAATAATGCCAACCAGAAGCCTTGACATTTGTTTTTTATTTTTCCATGATTCGTTTTTTGAAAGTTGAAATTTTCTGGATTAGCTATTTATAGCGGGTTATATTTATAGATTTTCGTTTAACATACGCATTTTATTATATATATATATAAATAATCATAGTTATCGTGTGTCATCTCCTAAATATTTCAGTGGAAAAACATAATAAGACGTGTCGTACTATACAGGATGTTTTTTCGTTGCCACCCTTAACGTACTATATACATCAAAAAGTAAGTTTATGCCAAAATATGCTGGAAAATGAGGTAAATTTTTTTGTTTTTTTTTTTAATTACTTGATCGTGCGAAATTTATAGTGTCCAGTATTTATGCTAGTTTTTTCATAGACAGATATTAATTGTTTCTCGTGAAAAAATCTTGCTACGGGCGTCTATGTGCATTTATGCAGAAAAACGCAGTCTATTTACCTTGGGAACCAGACACTTCCCAGGTATTCCATGGAGAAATTATCATGATGATTAGTTTTCGGGAACGTTGACAACCAAAAATCATTCTGTATACACATCTTTACGTTATATAGCTACCATGTAAGAAGAGCTTAAGTCCTCACCTGAGCGCCATTATAAGTCCACGAGCCGAACTTCATGAAGCAGGTTTGCTCATCGAAAGGGAAGTACTCCACGTTGATCTCGCACGAGGACTTGTAGATCGCCGGCGGCTTCCAGTTGACCTCGCCGGTGTACTTCAATGTTGCTTTTGTCATCAGGGTCACCTGAAGATGTAAGAGAAATAATGTGTTTTTATGGAAGTGCGTTTATGGAATGTAATGGAGTATATATTATGTTAAGCGATATGAAATTAGCTTACTATTGAAAACCTGTCCACAATATTTCTCAAATTTGTTTTTTAATTATATTTACGAATATTCGTTAGTAATTTAGGAATGTACACTGTCTGAAAAATTAAATATTTGATTTTGAGTCTCAAAATTGTTGAATAGGATCTCTATGTGACCTAATTTAGATAAATAGCATTTCGCCAGACCCCATCTGCTGCTATATCCTAGTACAAGGGTCAAATAACAAAAAGAATTAGTGACACAGTGACGTGTTTAGACAAAGTAACAGTATTTCTCGATCGAATCGAGAGAGGTTCGTCACCGACACGTATTTTCCATTGAGCCCATTTTCGCGCTTACTTCGAGTCACGAGATGAAGTCATCTCTATCGGTGGGAGCATTGCGACAACGAACGTCGATGCCAAACGAGGTTACATTGTTCTATAGGTATAGTTCAACATAAGTTTGTCCCTTTTTAGATGCAAATGTTTTTCCTGGCCCCCACGATACAGGCTTGACCTAGTGTGGGGACCGCTATTAAACTTTGCTCTCCTTTTATTATCTTAAGTGTTCTTTGATTCTCACTATGTACTAGATAAGGATGAAGTGTAAATATTTTGGTTGAAATAAAATTATTATTATTATTGTCTAAACACCTGAAAGCGCTTCATTCAATATACTTTTTTCCAAAAAATAATAATGTTACCTTACCTCATAATTGCCATCCCAGTTATTGTAGAGAACTATATCAGGTAACCAGATGTGCTCTGACGGCACATACAGCATCTCCAAGCCGCCATAGTCCTCAGGGTTCCATTGGAGCTTGTAGTCGAACCATTTCTGAAAATAGTATAATTTTCCATAATTTAATAATGTTGAACAGAATATTTAAATAGTGCTCCCGCACCTTCCGCTGAACCTAACAGCAGATGATAATGACAACCAATGGCGCAATGAGGAACCAGATTCGAGCACCTTGCAAGACGTACATAGCAGCTGCCTTGGCATCATCATGACTATTGGTTACAATTAGGGACTGCGTAAATAGAAGTTAAGTTAAGCCGCGTGGTATCGGCAGAGTAGAGTTTGCACCACTTCATGCCTGCCCGTGGGTACCGTACAAGGCGATTAAGGGTTTCCGGGAGGCGGGAAGCAGCGCCTCCCGTACTGACACAGCCCGAAAATCACACTGCGGTCACCAACCCGCCTGCCCAGCGTGGTGACTATGGGCAAAACCCCCCTGTGGCAGTAGCCTTGTGGCGTGCCCTGGGGGAGGCCGACGTCCAGCAGTGGACTGCAATAGGCTGAAGAAGAAGAAATAGAAGTTACGCTTGACTTCATCCACGTAGAATATACAATAACCCCCCTTTTTAATTTACTTGGGAGTTGAATTTTTTTAAATCTTTTTTTCGGAAGCTGACGTCAGGAATACATTATGTGCGAAATTTTTAAGGCTTAATTGCTTCTGACCTCAGTCGATAACTTTTGCCATTTATAGACTTACCTTTACCCCATTTTCAACTAGATAGGGGATGAATTAGCGGCGGTAGACTCACCCCTTAACAAGTGGGACTCAATAGGCTAACCGGTGAAAAGTGAGCGTGTAAATTGCACACTTCTGCCCAACCTATTTGGGGGATAATGGGCATGACTAATGTATGTATGTATGTAGGGAATGAATTTCAATACGCTACTAAACACATCTTCTCTCACCTGTTCTACCCATAGGTTGGTGGTCATGACCTGGTTCTTAAGATTGACTTCCATCAGCTGTGACAGCTTGAGTCCGAGGCGTACGGTCAGGATGTCAGACACGTTTGTGACGGGCCTGATCAGACGGTTGTAGTTGCTTAACAAGTCATCGTACAACCTCTTCACATCTGGGTTAGCTTCCAGAAGCTTCACACCTGGAAATTTTCATAATTTAATCACAGAATTTATACGAAACCATTTATTTAGGGTTGATTTTTCTAAAGATCAGATAGCCTATGTGATAAAGTTGAAGCTGTCTCTTTCTTCATCGAGTTATATAGAAAGGCAGCATCATCCTTCAGATAATAAGCTATTTGATCATTGGAAAAATCGGGCCTTAAAATAATAATGGAAAAATCAAACTTACCCAAACATAGCTTGGAGATGTAACTGAACAATATAAACAGTATTTCTTTCCTCATTTTGCTATTTTTGTATCAATTTTGCATGTTTACAAAGGATGCTGTAGTTTAGATGAAATCTCACCGCGCATGCGTAATCAATAGCACGCGCTACGCCTACTACGGTCTACGGAGATTCGTAGAATGGCTACGACTCATAATCGTGTGGCGCTGTTGCTGTTAGTGGCGATTGTCTGTACTAAATTGAACATTTGTAGTGTTTTATTGTGTCGAATGTAGTTTAGATGGCGCTGTTATTTAAAAAGTTAATGGTACTTATACACTATACGAAAAAAATACTAAAGTCCTAACGGTGTTGCTTATATTGTTTAAGATAAATTATACGCAAGTAATGAAATTAATAGACAAGTGAGTACTTATTGAAAAATATTTAATTTGGCACTTATCTTCTTACTTACTAACTAATCATATAATTACAATGTGTATTATAAGTTATTAAAATTAAGTAATTTCATCTTTTGTAATGTCGTAATCGTTCTTGAATTCGTTTGTCTGTGTGACCGTCGCGGGCTAGCTCGCTATCTGGAAATTATGAGATGAAATTTAATTAATTAATATACATACGAAATCTAAACGCAACTGTCTTCTAAGAAAATGCAGTTCCATTTGAAAAAATATAGAATTATTTAGAAAGGTATGGGTTCAAACCATATTCAAACCCATTGATATCTCTTCATGGTTTGTCTAACCGTTTTCTTAATCTTTTCTTTTAAACATAGGGATTTACTCATAAAAAGCTACGTATAAGCTACATACATGTATAATTTAATTTGACAGGTGTTCTGTTATTATGCTGTCAAAACTCAGGTAAGTATTTAGGATGTAACGTTACGCGCGGTTTATTAATACGATGCTAGTATCTTTACAAATAGAAGTACCTAAACAATTTTGTGCAGAACCACAGAACACCAATGAACTTAACGGTCTACATCAGTACATTGACTGTTAATTTCATTTGTTTCATCGTTATAGACAAGCTGGAATCGCAAATCATATTATTACAAAACACCAATGTACCTACTCGTAAGTCTGGTACGCCAAAAAATAATTTCTTTCAGAGGTTACAAACGGTAACTCATTTTCAATTTATAATAGTTAGTATAGAATTATCATACCTACGATTATTAGCTTGGGCATCGGCCACAGGTTAAAGGGATAAAAGTATGGTGTCGGCAACTTTCGCACGACTCTCGGTCCTTCGTCCTGCACCATTTTCGATTCTGAAATAAAAAAAAAACCGTTTTATCTATCTAGCAAAAGCTAATATTATAGACACTGTATTCCCGAAGTGGTATAGCAAATGTAATCAGAAAATAACGATTTTTTGTACCTAAAGCTTTTCATCGCTGATTGCTTGTTCAATTCATAATGCGTAAAAGAAGCCACAACCTAGCCTAGCCTACGGGACTGGACTTATTTGCAGTTGTCATATCCGATGTTAAACGTATTAACAGCTGATCAAACAAGTGGCCCTTGTTCTAACTTATTTTGTACTTCTACTACGAATTTCAGAATAGGTAGGTACCCTTCTCCGTACTCCCAATTACCTACTTTGTATCCTTAATTTCAAAAATATTGGTTAAATAAATATAAGACATTGATCGGGATATTAATGACCAGTAAAGTAAGCATGAACATTTTTACCGTCAGCCGTAGCGCTATGGACTCGCAAGCAAAATCAATGAGATATGACAGTGTGATGATAGCGGTATGGACTATCGAGATCGTGCTTACTCTACACAACATGTTTTTTTTTTCATTTCGCCCCAATATTACTGTATAAGGAAACGCGCGAGTTCTACACACTGCGTCTATTGTTTTAGTCTGAGATACAAACAAGGAAGAGTAGGGCCACGTTAAATGTGCCTATTTCCTGGTTCGACCGGGAACATTGGACTCGAATGTCAATGTTAGATATATTTGTTTTGTTGTCCACAGTACACTGACGAGAATAATATCACATTTGTTCATCGTACTTAGTTTAAGAACTTGGTTAGTGCAAATGGCTTTAGAATTGAAGTCACAGATTTGCCAGCCATTTACTTTTTCAGTCTGGCTTAATTTTATAGTTTATATTTGTAGAACGGGTGTAATGCTTTACATGTAAACCTTCCTCTTGAATCACTCCATCTATTAAAAAAAAACCGCATTAAAAATCCTTTGCATAGTTCAAAAGATCCAAGCATGACAGTCAGACAGCGGGAAGCGACTTTGTTTTATACTATGTTATGATTTTGTATTATCTTGTTTATCACACCTGAACCTAACCTAGAAATTAATCTTTGACTAGAAAATTAAGTAAATTTGTCCATTTGTATGAAGTGATTAGACCATTCCAGGCTTATAATCACTACACTGGTGCCAGGCAAGATGGTATGATATCATGTAAATGAACATTACAAATCACGGTCATGTTCGCATCACAAATATACGAGATATACAATTTTATTTATTGAACATAATTTGGGTCGTAAGCGAATCACTTGTAAGAATGATTCTTGCAAAGAATGTAATTCCGGAGAGTAGGTCAGTAATCCTCAATTTGTAATTCAACTATGTACTAATTACCCATTTACGAATACACTGCTTAGGTTGATTATTCTTACATTATTAAACATATTCGAAACCGTCTTTTAATTCTGATCGACGCCGACGTTTATTAGTGCCTATTACAACTATTAGTTAGTTACAATACTTAGGTACCTACGTCAGATAACAACCATTATGTAGGAATCGACCGCGATCAATTTAACGCGGATTATTGCTTTCATCTTCTTCTATATCTATCTATACATATAATAAAAATGTAACGGATCGCTGTCTGTGCATGGAAGATATATGAGAAAAAATATTATAGGAGACCTTTATCAACGCAATAGTACCAAAAAAAAAAGATTTTTGATTTTTTTTGTCTGTTTGTCGGTTTGTATGTGCGTTTGTGCACGCTGATCTCAGAAACGGCTGAACCGATTTTGATGCAGTTTTCAGGAATATATTGTGTTAAGGTCCCACTTAACATATAGGCTACTTTTTATCCCGGGAATATGTTTGTATCCCGGAAGTAGTAGTACATAAATATATTACACTGTATACACACAGGTATGTTCCCGAAATGGAGTAAGCAGAACTGCAGAATCAATCACGACACCCTGCCGTCCAGCAGGAAGCAACAAGTTAGAACGTGGAAAAGATAGTTTTTCAATCACCTATTAATAAGCGCTCCTGGATGTTGCCAGCTAATTGGACGTTATCCTATTCCAACCCACTTCCTTCTACGTATGCTCCACTATTGTTCACTTAAGACGGGTTCTCGAGGAAGATACGTCAGTGATTTATTAAAATTGTTAGCTCTGTATTCATTATGGTCAACGGCGCAATCACTTCCTTGTGCATTGCAATCATAGTGATGTGGACTAACCACGTGTTTCTTGAACGCTGTTCAACGGTTGGCAGTCGATTTAACTGTCATACATATATATGTACACCGCTGTATTTCCAAAAATATACAGTACAGTACTACTACTAACTACTTTAATAATAACTTATACAGGGTACAACAGAAGGTGTAGGTATACTAAGCGAAATTCTATGAAATTTGCCTACCACAGAAAACCTATCCATAAAATATGTGAATCGAAATCACATGTTTATTTTTCCAGACAGTACCTATGGAGAATAGGGCGTTTACAGTTTTAAATGATAAAATAAAGGAAACATTTGCGAAAGAAAAACTTCGCTAGCGTGAAAACTTTCCGGGATAATGATTTCAAAATCACAATTTTAGACTTGCCAAAAAACACTCCATACAAACGGCTACCACGACGTGACGTCAATCTTTAAGCAACTTGTATGCGCGTAAAAGAACTTTTGTTCTACAGCTAAATTGAATATTGCGTTTATAAGTATGGTCACAAAACAAAAGTTGCTGTAAATGATACAGGTGGACATGTGATGTAATTTTCAATTAATTTCACATTTGAAAAATGGACTTGCTCACTTAACTTTGAAGGCTTATCTATCTCATTTGGACACATAATCAAATTGTAATTTTACAGATAAGTATGATTTCGATTATTTATTCCGATAAGAATAAGATGTTATCAAGATTCAACCATAGGAAACTACCCCATTCCTTAACAACTCGGGAATGTTCATAATACAATCTTAGCCCAGCTTCATCACCATCATTAGCCTCTATTCGTCGGACAGTTATTCTAGTATCCACTTTAGGTCAAGTTTCAATACTGTAATGTATACATCTTTAACAAGTACTAAAAATATCCCTTTACGAAGCCCAGTAGCGTTGCTAGCTTTTTATTTCAATAAGGGAGAACTTAAGTTAGTATATTAACTCCATCCGGTGATAAAATCAAAGGGTGTGCTACTTGTATAGCTCGGTTTATTATTAGCATGCTTCGCCCGCGACTTTATCTGTACGAACTACATAAGAAACTCCCTTTAGACCCTTACCCACGGGTATTTTAAACATTTAAAAAAATTGTGATAAGTTGCTAGCTCATAATCTAAGGGTTATGTGGGGGGTAATGAGGGTCGAAGAATCGAAGAGCAAATGTTAGCATAGGTACAAACCTTGAAGATCCAGCTTAGAAACAAATATGACACAATTAGGAAAATTTAAAAGTCTACCGGTGAAGTTATTGATATAACTTTGATCTTATACTAGTGGACGCCCGCGACTTCGTCCGCGTTGACTGCAGGAAAAACAAAATGTCTAAATTATCCGGGATAAAAATATTTTCTCGAGATAAAAAGTAGCTTATGTGTTGATTCAGGGTGTCAGCCAACTCCACACAAAATTTTATTAAAATCGCTCCTCTTTTACGTGAAAGAGTAACAAACATCTATCCATCCATACCATAGAGGAATAAGATGTAGATAGACATAGAGTGCTAATGTCATACTAACAGTTTCGATGCACCATTAGACTTTTCGGTGCCTCACACTTTCAGTCCTTGACACTTAGATTGCATTACTATACGTTACAATACACGAGGAATGTAGTACATTACACTAGAATAGAATCTAAGTGTCAAGGACAGGAATTGTGAGGCACCGAAAAGTCTTATGGTGCATTGAAACAATTAGTATGACATTAGCACTCTATGTCTACATCTTATTTCTCTATAATCCATACTTACAAATTTTCGCGTTTATATATATTATACTATTAGTAGCATACCTATAGTGGTGAACATACATAGATGATTAAAAAAGGAATTTAATTGAACGGTCATATTATATACGCAAAAAGCTTTCCGCCCCCTGATTATCTAATTTGCAATAGCAAAGCCGAAGCAAAGCGATAGGGAAAATTGTACAATATTCGCCTTAAAATGTCAAAATTCCTTTGAAATTCATTTTACGTAATACCTAATTTAACAAGCAATCAGCGATTTTTGTACAATTTTCGCTATCGCTTTGCGTTTGCTAGTTAGGTAATAAGGGGGCCGGTGGCACCTCTGAAAACTTTAGTAGGTACGTACGCCGATATTTTAGCATCGTGCGTCATGGGTAGATGCGGAAGTGGTCAGTTCCCCGTGACAATTTACCACTTGTGTACCACTGACACTGTGTAGATGTAAATACTGGCATAAATCCTGCGAGATAGTGACCTGCTTAACGCAATACGAACTCAATAAGCAACGGTTGTACTGATGCGGGACTTCGCTAGAATACATCAGCTGCATCTCTTTCTGTGCATGTCGTTAGAATCGACTAAGGAACTTAGGGGTGTTCTCTCAAACGATCAGCTCTGAAGCGAGGCTTCACTGCAATACGTCAGCTACATCTCCTGTAAATGTCGTAAGAGTCGACTAAGGAACTGGGGGGCGTACTCTCAAAGAATGAGCTACCAACTTGTCACAGATCATTAACAGCATTAACATCAGCTCGCGTATGATGAATTTGGTGAGAGCGAGATGTCTCACTTTTAAATGTCAAATTCACAGAGCTGTATGTACTTTGCATGTAAAAAATAGACTTAAGGAATTAGAATAGACAATCATTCTCGAGCCAGGTCTGAATGACTTATGGCTGATAAAAGTGGTTTGCAATTCCATTTTACACACCAAGTAGAAAGAAATACTTGCCTTGTCTAGTTATTACTTAGCTCTGTGGATTTGACATTTAAAAGTGAAACATCGCGCTGTCACCTAATTCATCATACACGTGCTGGTCTCGCTATGTGGTTTCGTAATTTAGGAGCTCTTTCTACCTCTTTTTGGGAACACGGTCGTGTATATAGGTATGTATGTATGTAGCAATATACCTGTAATTAGTATCTAATCATATTAATATAAACTAACATACTAATTTCACCGTAGTATTACCAAACGATTGTCAATGAAATCTTTAACATTTCAGCACAATGCAACATGCAGCCAAAAATAAACAGCTCCCCGCAAATTATCGAGTCATTCAGATACTCGAATCGAAATTAGGGTAAAACACTTATGGCCGGCACAGCACGCTCGTCCGGTCCTATCAACACTGTTATATAGGTCAGTGGAGGATCAAAGACGCCGCGCAGGATCGTTGACATGCGCGGGAGTTCGCCTGGATACAACATTAGTGGCAGTGATCTAAATTTATAGCTGGGTTATGCGTACAGTTACGTTACGAGTTTCTAGTAGTGTTTGATTGGTTGTAGCGATTTGTGTGACCGTTTAGTATTTGCAGAAATGAATTTGTCAACAAAGTGATGTTCCTAGAGAGTATAATACAGGCTGTAACAGAAGGACGAAATGCAAATATATTATTAATAAAGAAATTGAAAAAAATCCTCACCCGGGTGGGAATCGAACCCAAGACCTCTGCATTCCGTGCCAGCGCTCTTACCACTAAGCCACCGGGTCAATAAAATTGTCATCTATTATAACCTCAATAAACACGTGATTCCTAATCTCCAACTTTTTGAATAGGTTCTCTGGTAGTGAGCTCCATTGTCATAATGAATTTTGCCCTGTTATATCCTTTTGACACAAATTCTACTAATCAACTTTGTAGTTAGGTGTATGGGTGCATGCTACAAATTTTTCTAATGTCTTCTCATGCTCCTTGCGAGTTAGGTACATCACAAAAATATGTAGGTATAGGCCCAAAATGGGTTTCGAAGTGTAAAACTTGAGGTTAGATGAATGATTTTAATTTTTTTTTAAATATTAGCTATCTAGGTTTTTAAACATAATCGGGACCTGGAGATGGCTCTGCACTGTGAGTCTAACAGCTCCGGAACACTAGACGTACATAATTATTAATATCTAAGCTAAAATAGTTAAGGTAAATTACGACATGTCCGGAGAAATTAGGAAATTTAAATCACTCATTCGGTATGATGAACCCTGTGGATGAACCAGATAGTAACTAATGAATAATGAATGCAAGATGGATATCTTATATGGGATCCACGCAGCTGAGAGAGAATGCTCGGTGCCGCCGCGCTGGTCCGCCTTGATGATTTTTACCCGACTGCGGTGCAAAGGAGTGGTATTGAGTTTTGCCTTTGTAATTGACCCTAAAACCCTGGTATCGCCCACAAACTTCAAACTTTTGAACCAGCATTCCAGGAATTGAGAGCTACCGCTTTAAAAGCGTTAACTATGGAATCCATCGAAGAGACATGGTGAAAAGGATGGATGGGATTACCGGTTACCCATGGTACGCATGGTCCATTTCCTTGAGTCTTTCTTGGCAGCTTGGTAGACCCCTGGTAGACCCTTGGTAGACTTTACCCCGGGTTTTATACAAACAAAGAATATTCTTTTTTCAATATTGCAGTAACCGATTTGGTAGCGCAATTCTAGCGTTATCAATAGACTGCTTTGCGTGACATCTCAAAATCTATTTCATTTATTAAGTTGCCCTTATCGTTACGAGTATACGACTTGCGAAAGAAAACGATATCTTTATCTTTTGTAATCCTCAATCTTACCTTTCCTTTCTCTTCGCGGCGGTTTGAGCGCAGGATTCGCGGCCACATTAACAACGAGTGCGCAGGCGCAGAGTAAAGCGGTTGCGCGAGTGTGCGACATGCGTGCAGATTGGCGGACCACGGCCGACTGGTGCACGACTGGAGATAGTATATAGCATTGGATAGGGGATCAAATGAAGAAAATCTGCGCCCTATTACAAGTATTTATGAAATTATTTACACCTTGAAAGTGGAGTCGGCGGGGTCTACAAGTCTTTACATGTTTTCCCGCTGGGTTGGCCGTGCTGCCTGTAAAAAAAATCTTAATATCGAATATCTGTACCAAATCTAAGGTATACCCAAAGAGTAGTATACCTATGTGGGCTATTTTCACATCATTTAGCTTGACATACCACGTTACATCCTGTATACACTACTCCAACCCTTTGGGGTAATTTCCGAATAGGACTAGGTCTCAGTATCTAGTAGAAACCTAGGTGCCTAGAGCTTTCGGTAGGAAGGTGGCAAGATGAGATCTACTCTTTTAAGGCAGATGGTGAAGGATTATGGTCACAATAAAATCTTCATTAGCAATTCTTTCCCTGATTTGTTGTGTAGGCAGGTAATGAGACTTACGTTTCATAGGTATTCTTTGCCTATGAATATTAAGGTATATAAAGGAAATAAGTGATGTATTATTGCTCTGTCAATTTGTCAAAATTGTCATGAAATATTGGAACTTGAAATCGAAGACCAATAAAAATTATTAGACGTGAAAAATAAAAATTATGCAGTGATCTACCTACGCCATTAATATTTTATAATGAAAGACGAAAAACATGCAAACAGTATTGTGAAATTGAAATCTTTACCAACAAACATATTGCCAGACCTCAACAACATTACCAAGGAAAACCGTTTGTTGAGAGCAAAATTATTTGAAGCCACTGACAAGCAGCACCTTGAGATGTCCAGAGCCATTGACCTGAAAGAGCAGAATATAAAACTGATACATTTAGTACAACAAGGGAAAGCGGAGGTGAAAAGGTTGCAAAAGCTTAACTACGAGCTTCGGAACTCATAGTGTATACAATAATGTAAGGAATTAATCATTATATTTTACCAACTACGGACTTACCTACGAGTATACCTACCAGTTTTAGAAAGTAACTACATTACTAGTATTCTAGCCTAAGTAGGTACATTCTAAGGATTCTTTCTCACACTTAGGCACTTCTCGTAGTAGGTACAGTTACGTTGAAAAGTCCAGTAGCAATTCTACTTAACGATCGCTTGCGTAGGTACTAGTTTTACTTACGACATTTTTCCCTAAATATATGCGTAATAAATAGACTCGACCGAACAAGCTATTATAAACGTTAAGGTGCTACTGCACTTTATGAACCTTGACTGTACGTTTGGTTAAACGTAGCACCGCCTGATGTAGATAGATACCACGGTGCTTAGAACAATATTGTTGAAAACTCTAATGCAACCTTTCCGTACGGCCTTTACGGCATAACCACAATGAAATCAGAAGGTTGCATCGGCAAATTACGTCGTCGTAGTGGTGGTGAAAATGGAAATCGGGTCCCCACTGGTCCACTAGTGCTACTAATTTATGATTGGCCAAACTTCGACATGGCGTTCCAGGATATGTATGTACCTATTAGATATTTAGTTCTGGCTGCGTGTCGGCTTGATACGTCGCTCAGCTTCACAATAGTACCTACCAATTCTAATATTTAAGTAGGTAATATTATGGTCGATTCTGACCGTCACACTTAAGGTGGGTTCCCACGGTGCGTGATATTACGGACGGACGCGCACCAGCCCGCACCACGGATCGTGGGAAAGGGAGCGTCCGTGGTAATACAGACGCGTCCGTGGTGCGTGTCCGTCCGTAGCCGTCGGCGCGTCCGCGTCCGTCCGCGAAATCACGCACCGTGGGAACCCACCTTTAAACCTAAACGTAAAATGAGTCATACCTATCCCTTTCTCCCTCAGCCATTTATGTTAGGAACGGAGAGAGATAGACGTGAGCGTGACTCAGATTAGGTTTACGTTTAAGTGTGAGTTTGACGGTCAGAATCGACCCTATTATACATTTACAGATTTTCCCTACCAAATCATCTGGAACTACTTAAGTATAATGAAACGTGTCCAAGCTAGTCGATTGAAGTTACTGGATTCAGAAAATGACTTTTTGAGGAAAGAAATAAATGCATCCAGACTATTCCGAATTGATGCCAGTAGAAACGCGGAAAGTTTGGCGGAGTCCAATTATTTCTTGGATGCTCAATTGTGCGACATTCGGCTACAAATACTACAATTAAAAGTTGAAAATGAACGTTTGATTAAAGAAAAAGAAAGAAATATTCGTTCTAAGTATAAGTAAATAAAGCATAATACCTATCTAAGGTTTGTCTTTTAAATTACCTACCTACTTACAGTATCGCGTTGTAATTGTTATCTTATACAGAATGTTTTTTTGTGGCCACCTTTAACGAAGGGTACGTATTCTATACATGAAATAAAGTAAGTTTATGCCAAAAAAAATGCTGGGAATTTTTTATTTTTTTTTAATTCCTTGATCGTGCGAAATTTATAGTGTCTAGTGTTTATGTTAGTTTTTTTATAGACAGATATTAATTATTTTTCGTGAAAAAAATTCTGCTACGCGCGTCTATGTGCATTTATGCAGAAAAACGCAGTCTATTTACTCAACTTTGACACTAATATTTTGGAACCCAGACACTTCCCAGGTATGCTTCCATGGAGAAAAATGATCATGATGATGAGGAGATTCCGTAGTTTTCGGGAACGTTGACGACCAAAAATCATCCTGTAGAATGAGTTGGGTGCAATATCCAGAGACATTGCATCGCACCTTTCTATTTTTCCATTGTAGGTACCTACTACCTGAACACGTACCTATGTAGGTACTGAAGACGTTACTCCTTTTTCGGAATTTTTAAAATCACCATTCCCAGGATTTACAGGTTCCTGTTCTTATCTTTCTATCTAGTATATATGTATTATACCTATACATTTATAAAATTGTAACGGATCGATGTTTGTGCAGATTTCGATGCAGTATTCAGGAATATGTACAGTGACGGATTTACCAGCAGGCTGAGTAGGCTCGAGCCTAGGGCGGCAGATTTTGGGGGCGGCAAATATGGGGAACGATTTTTTTATTTTTTTTTTACCTCATAGAAATCAAAAATATTTTTCTATTACGGTTTTCTGATGTCTTACAGATAGAAGTCTGCAACAAATTTTGTCGATGACTTTTCTCTCTCACTTGTCATTGCACATTCCGAGAGTAGCAAACTTCCATATTTTAGAGTAAAACAGCTAGTTCGCCGCCCCTCAAGCAGTGATCGGCCTCGCGCCTCTGCGCCCTTTGCCCACACTTCTTATGAGTGAAAAGAGCGCAATTGCAAAAAATATGCCCCTCTTCCCACTAACAACCCAAGTCGTAAGTAATCTTGGTCATTGAATCCGACTTGACGGAGTCGATTATTTTTAACTGTTTGTAAGCGCAATAAAGATTATTTATTAACGTTTACCAAATGTTCATTATTGTGTAAATAGCATACATTACCCCGCCCCTACATGATTGAGCTTCGATTAGCTCAAAAATATACCGAAAAATTATTTTACGTGCAATTTCAACGAAATTGTTGCATTGTAAAAATAATGTATGATATGACAATTGTTGAGGCAAGGGCGGCAAAAACTATTCAGCCTATACCTTGAAAATTTGTAAATCCGCCACTGAATATGTATGTTGTGACCATAGATTAATTCATGGAGAAGATATAAAGAGGAGGTGGGACTATGAACTGAGTCCTGTGGCAATCGTGAGGCCATGACGTCATGATAGGGGCGGAGCTTCAGGGCCAATGTGTAACGCAGTAGCCGTAACCACGCGCTTATGCAAGTAGTTTAGCTACTCACTACAAGGTGGTTTCTATGTAAATGGGCAGGGCTACAGTGTTAGGATGCTCCCCTCGTCCCATACTTCATCCCCGCTCAGCGGCACACTGAAAATATACTTAGCCGCTGCTCCTCTTTTATTTCTTCTCATGGTTGACAGGACCCACTTAATAAACTATAGGCCACTTTTTATCCCGGGAAAATGTTTTAATACAGGATGATTTTTGGTCGTCAACGTTCCCGAAAACTACGGAATCTCCTCATCATCACGATCATTTTTCTCCATGGAAGCATACCTGGGAAGTGTCTGGTTTCCAAAATATTAGGGTCCAAAGTTGAGTAAATAGACTGCGTTTTTCTGCATAAATGCACATCGACGCGCGTAGCAGGATTTTTTCACGAAAAATAATTAATATCTGTCTATAAAAAAACTAACATAAACACTAGACACTATAAATTTCGCACGATCAAGGAATTTAAAAAAAAAATTCAAAAAAAAAATATTTTTTTCCCAGCATTTTTTTTGGCATCTACTTACTTTATTTCATGTATAGAGTACGTACCCTTCGTTAAAGGTGGCCACAAAAAAACATCCTGTACATACAGGATGATTTTTGGTCGTCAACATTCCCGAAAACTACGGAATTTCCTCATCATCACGATCATTTTTCTCCATGGAAGCATACCTGGGAAGTGTCTGGTTTCCAAAATATTAGGGTCCAAAGTTGAGTAAATAGACTGCGTTTTTCTGCATAAATGCACATTGACGCGCGTAGCAAGATTTTTTCACGAGAAATAATTAATATCTGTCTAAGAAAAAACTAGCATAAACACTGGACACTACAAATTTCGCCCGATTAAGTAATTAAAAAAATTAAAAAAATTACATCGTTTCCCAGCATTTTTTTTTGGCATAAACTTACTTTATTTGATGTATAGAGTACGTACCCTTCGTTAATGGTGGCGACGAAAAAACACTATGTATACAGGATATTTTTTGGTCGTCAACGTTCCCGAATACTACAGAATCTCCTCATCATCACGATCATTTTTCTCTATGGAAGCATACCTGGGAAGTGTCTAGTTTCTAAAATATTAGGGTCCAAAGTTGAGTAAATAGACTGCGTTTTTCTGCATAAATGCACATTGACGCGTGGAACAAGATTTATTCACGAGAAATAATTAATATCTCTCTATGAAAAAAACTAGCAAAAACATTGGATACTGTAAATTTCGCCCGATCAAGTAATAATGTTTTTTTTTTATTACTTAGAATTTTTTTTGGCATAAACTTACTTTATTTGATGTATACAGTACGTACCCTTCGTTAAGGGTGGCAACAAAAAAACATTCTGTATAACCGTAGTAGAATCTATAATATCGACATTTAATTTTTTCTGCAGTCCACGCGGACTGAAAATCAAAGTTGACTGTAATGTACATATGATTCCGTTATCTATCATTTGTGATAAATAAAAAAAAAACATAATTTCAAATACATTTATGAATTAATCGGTGGATGATTGATCTCATAAAAGAATGTTCATGAATAGGTTCCTGTTCTTATATTTACCTTATAGGGCCTTTACTAGGTACAATTACCAAACTGTATATTAATAAAAAATTAGGCCTTTGATGTAATATTTTAAAAATAATCAGTTCTGCAGCGAAGGTAACGTGACGGGCGGGTCGTAACGTAAAACCACCAAACCAGCGTACTAGAGAATTTATTAATAGTAGTCAGTTATCTTATCAGCAAAGTATATACTTACTCTCTGATATCAGTTTTGTTTGTGTTTTGAATCTGCATGAAAGTTATTCTGTGGGTATTTGTAGTAAATTAATGTTTGAACAGGATAAATTTACCTAAGCAAATATACTTACTATTTAATCTGCCAATCATTAATCTAAGTACTTAATATAAAAGCCTCTAATTGCAAATTACAACATCACATGTCCACCTGCATCATTTACAGCAACTTTTGTTTTGTGACCATATTAATTTATAACGGGGTTGAAACCATGGGGCCATGGGGTCCAGGAGCCCACAACCTTTTTAAGGATATTTCGAAAAGGTTGGTCGAGGCATCTCATGACCAGAGGGCTGGCTCATTTTTTGTAGACATGGGTAACTCCGGACACAACTATATCCTCGGATATATATCCAGAGGTGGATATGAATCAACTCCTTCACTTTAAAGAAAGTTACCATATCCTATATCCAACCCACTCCGACCTACCGAATAATGCCGAAGATAAGAATAAGTGAGCGAGACGGAATGCGAACGCGCCGGAACGCGCTGTACTATCGCAGTAGACGCATGAGCGCGAATGTAACGACATTACACGAGTATATACGGATACTCACGAGCGAAAGGCATGCCGTTTCGTTCGTTGCAATGTTTGTTTTGAAATATTTGTTTTCGTAATTATAATTTTCAAAATTTCTATTTATTCCGTTTTATATTTGATCTTAAGTATTTTGTTTTTAATGTAAATAAAAGCTGTTTGGATTTGGAATTATTTTTAGGACAATAGTTTTAGTGTACCTATTTAGTGATTTTTAAATACGCCTATCAAATATTCTAATTATTATTTGGATAGATCATCCCAATCATATCTCGGTTCGCTTAATCTCTTCATTCCTGGATATGTACGCGGAGTTGGATCTGTTAAAAGGACACCTACAGCAACCTAACCAAACCAATCCCAGTCATATCTCGCTCCACTTAATCTCTTCGTTCCCGGACATGCACGCGGAGTTGGATATGTTAAAAGGATATATATCCATAGTCCGAGTGATTTGCCACATGTTCAATCCTTTCCCGGATATGATTAGCCCATGCCTAATTTTTTGGACAGCGAGTAAGCCTCGCTATCAGAGTAGCCAACCCTACAGTTTTAACTGTAGATCTACAGTTTTTTGGAAATTCTCTCAGTTTTTAGTTTAGGCCTCGATATCTAGTTTAGTTTTGTGCTTATGATTCTAGCGCCACCTTTATTTGCTACGTGGTAGTCCGTGCACTCAGCTTCAGTGAAACCAACTATCATCGAACCTGAGGTACTCGTAATAGTCATCAATCGATTTAATAGATGGCGTTAGTTTTGGATCGGTCACACAACCCGCTTGCCCAGCATGGTGACTATGGGCAAACCTCCCCTGTGGCAGTAGCCTTGTGGCGTACTCTGGGGGAGGCCTACGTCTAGCAGTGGACTGCAATAGGCTGAAGAAGAAGTATTGGATAGTCGTAGATTGTTTCGGTCGATGTCTGTTTTACTGACATTCTATTTTTCTTACTGGGGAATCCCCGCGGATGCTTTGACAATCGAGATATATGTACTTGATTTTTTTTTTTAGTTTATCCCGAAGGAAAGGCAAGGGGAACTAAGCCCATACAGCCTAATCATTGTCTAGAAAAATGAATTCTGTTCAAAGAAATGAATTTATGATGGATGATAATGAATGGAAACGTCGGGAAAATCCTCAGGAACAAGTGTAAAGTTAGTCAAAATGAAAAATTATTGCAGAAACAACTTACATGCGCCTATGAAGAGATCGTAATCCGGCTAAAGTTTCACTCGGCTTACCTGCGTATAAAACCATGCACACGCACTAGATTCACATCACAAGTAATCAAAATATAACTTATCTACCAGAAAATATCACTTTACGGACACATGCAAGCCATTTACAAATAATTTTTGATTTTCACAAGAAAATTACACCTGCACCCTTCCAGCTTTTCCCGCCGAATCCATATGTACTTGATTTCCTGAAATGTTGCAATATTAGCTCGTAAACATTACTAATTTTATTTGACATAATGTAGGTCCCTATCTTTAATCACATGAATTTTCTTGTTTTTAATTGCCTCTCTAAAATGTATTCTATTTATTACCATCATTAAATTATAAAAATATTAAGCTGTAGATTTACTGTTTATTAATTTGATATTTACAGTTTTCTAGTTTTTTTTTAGTATATCTACAGTTTAGCGTGTCCTGGGGGTTGGCAACACTGCTCGCTATCCAGCGCACAGTGGTTCCAATGTATGGGAGGTGCTGGACATTCGCATCCAAAAAATAAAATTGGTGAATCTTGAGAAACTAATTATGCCATCTTGTTTGGTAGATCAATGTCTTTGAAAGTTATTATTTAAAGTTTTTTTGTAACTGTTATATTTGAGGAGATAATTGAGAAATAGTATCTTCTTACTATGGAAATGGTTAAACTTACTTACATATCTCTTGATTCCGGCCTCGTTTCAAGTTGCGGTCTTCGGTATTGTGTTTATATTTGAGAGAACTACAATTAATGCTAACACACATAGTGCGCCAAACGTGCACTTTCTGCGGTACATAGAGATGTCTATTTTTATATACGAAAAAGTTCCATACTGAACACTACAATGAAAGTGATCTTGTAATTTTGATTTTTGACATGTCCAAAATGTAGGTCAAATGGTTTGAGAACTAAATTACACTAAAATTGTTAGTGGTAGTATTTATTTAATAAAATTCAAAAAATACGAAAAGCACAACATGCATTATAAATCTATAAAATAGTACAGATAAATTTAACTAAAAATGTCTATAAACACAGAGAGAAAGACCCTAGTTACACGAATGAGATCTTTTTATTAAACTGTAATAAAAAATTTATTTATTTATATTTATTTTAATTAAAATTTTAATTTATTTATGAATCGTCTTCACAATCATCATCGATCAATTCTGATGCGGAGTCTATTTCGATTAACTCGTTTATATCGACAAAATTAAATTTACCTGTCTCGGATATAATCAGTTCATAAAATTCTGAGAAACAAGATTTTTTAATAAATTTGTTATACATTGGGCGAATACTTGTAAGAACCGGATCAGAAGATAATAAAAGATTGTGTAGTACATCTTCATTACACGAGACACTGCTATGTTTTCTTGAATGTCCTTCGCGGTACTTTCTAAATTCTTTATTTTGTGCCTCCGAGGCTTCTTCGGGCAAAAAGCCGATAGGCATCATTGAAAAGTTCTCAATGACATCTGGCCCATGGACCAGCAATTTGTGGAGACTAGACGGCATATAAAACCATGGATATAATTCCACGTAGAGCAAAGTAGTGTCATTACAGAACATACGAAATTTGTCAATGTCGAGTTTCTCTCCTGAAGATATACACTGTAAAATGACAGCTAGCCTTCTTAAAAGTCTCGCATCTAATCCGGTTTATTCAGCAGATTTTTCTGGGTTTTCAAAAAACCTTCTAGCACAATTACCGGTGTTGGTGGTTCCACTCCCTTGCTTGACAACATCAAGACGCATTCCAGTTTCTTTTTTGAATTGCTGATTTTCTTTCAGCAACATTCTTCTTTGCTTCATCACCTCTAGCTTGCCATGATTTTATGTCTAATCTGTATGCGATGTGAAGACAACACTCCATGGTCCGGATCCATGCATGGAGCGAGCTAAGTCCGTATTTAAACATGTCTTCGTGCACTGGCTTGCTTCTTACTTTACTAATGTCGTTCATCTCATTTGGACGCGCTTTGCAAATGTCGCACACTGATGCTGCTGTGCCTGATATGTATGAGTGAATCTTACCATCTATCATCGTCAAATGCAACTGGTGCTTTACACTTACGTCATCGCTCTTAGTAGGTTGCAGAAGCTTAATCTCTTCTTCGAATTCAGACATCTCCATTTGAACATTTTCTTTTGTTTCTTTGATGAACTTGATTAGGATTGGTCGACAAAGAGATGTTGACGAGGGCCGCTCATTTTCCCAAATTATTTGGCCAGTTTCGGATGTGAGCCGGATTGGTACAAGACTTGCAACAAATACACTGGCGAAATTCGTTTCCTCAGTTTCACTTGTTTTCTGGTGGTAAACACTTTGATCCGAAGCACCGTCAAAGCCCCATTTGCTCACGAGCACCAGGTTTTTCTCCTCAGTGGTAGAGAGGTTTTGGGTTTGTAGAAGTCTTGTCGTAGTAAGGTCTAGCAACGCTTGCAATTTGATTTTAGCAGAGTGTTCAGTAATTGTAACGTCTTCTTGTTTTGGGTAACATTTCTTTTTTTCTTTCAGAAGCATGTAATAACTGGGATATTGAGCTACTCCTTCTTTAGCATGAAAATCCCGTAAAGTCATATAACGCCATTTTGAAAGGTTCATCGACACAAACAAAGCTAGGGCCTTTAGTGGAGATATACATTTATCTGAATCTGTGGTACTCCGTCCGCCAATGAAATCTTTGATCTTAGAAGCTTCTGTAGGATTTTCCATTAAAAACTTCATAATATCAGCTACATCATTTTCCCCTGCAGCCCTAAGACTGCTTTGTGCAGAAAACATAATCTCGTCAGTGCTGCTAGATGCCCTAAGTACTTCAGTGCGTCTTTTCTTTTGACGAGGACTTAAATCTTCAAAGGGCTTACGAGGAGA
Organism: Carposina sasakii; assembly: GCA_014607495.2. Classification (NCBI taxonomy): domain Eukaryota; kingdom Metazoa; phylum Arthropoda; class Insecta; order Lepidoptera; family Carposinidae; genus Carposina; species Carposina sasakii. The sequence goes on from CP053163.1 coordinate 11,671,067, forward strand.
GACATGAGTACACGTAGAGGCATCGGATTTAGAAGGTAAATTCGTCTGCTCAGTAGTTTCTTCTTCTATTGCGTTCGTAGGTAATACTTGTAAAGGCAAATTATTTTCCTTTAGGGAATCCGGCCACTGGACTTCAGTAATTACTAATAACACTAACCACTCTGAGTGTTTATTTAGAAACTTTCCTTCGCTTCTTCCAGCTTGAGACCATTTAGGATAGATCCGGTAGCAAAATCGACGACACCAGTTCTTTAAGTCTTCTTCGGCACCTTCACAAAGAGAAACGTTGCAATTCGTTTTAAGGACACCGAATAGATGATCAAAGTCACGTAGATCATTGTGTTTGCGTAAAGCGCAATAAAGGTCAAGATTTGTAACAAATCCACGGAAAGACATATTTATTAGAACGAAATAGAAATCAAAACTGATGTAAAATAAAGGATTACAAACCAATTTATACTACACTACCCTCATTACTGCGTACTGCGTACAATTGTTATTCTTGTAATGTTTTAGTACTAATGATTTCAATTAATAATCACCTGCATCAAATAATTGTTGAAAATGCTAAAAATTACTCTAAGAATGACATCTGTAATTGATAGAAATGCTAATGACTACTGTCTTAATGATAATGCAATAATTTCATTAATTAATTATTTAAAAGTCTAAGACCGTCTGTGGATCGATCGTTGCCCTCGTTTGCAAATTAATTAATTTAATTATTATTTTTTTATTTCTGCAACATCATTTATCGATACGCATATTTAGAGGGGCCCTTTTTCCTCTATGATTTTAACAGAAAATTGTAAGATCCTTGTCATTGTAGTATATTATAATATAAAAATCAAACATTTCTATGTACCGCAGAAAGTGCACGTTTGGCGCACTATGTGTGTTAGCATTAATTGTAGTTCTCTCAAATATAAACACAATACCGAAGACCGCAACTTGAAACGAGGCCGGAATCAAGAGATATGTAAGTAAGTTTGACCATTTCCATAGTAAGAAAACACTATTTCTCAATTATCTTCTCAAATATAACAGTTACAAAAAAACTTAAAATAATAACTTTTGAAGACATTGATCTACCAAACAAGATGGCATAATTCGTTTCTCAAGATTCACCAATTTTATTTTTTGGATGCGAATGTCCAGCACCTCCCATACATTGGAACCACTGTGCAGCGGGGCAACGCTGCCAGCCTTTTGGGCACATTGCCAGCGGTGGAGGACTTGCAAGGAGTCTTCTATTTGTAAATTTTATTTTATTTTGTAGCTCTAGTTTTTTTTTTAGTAGGTTTAGTTATTTATAAACGCAATATTTAAATAATAAGTTAAAATCGTTATATCCCGGAGTTTTCACGCCAGCGAAGATTTTCTTTCGCAAGTGTTTCTTTTATTTTATGATATAAATACAAATAAAAAACTGTAAACAACCCTATTGTTTTAGTTACTTCACAGCTTTAGTAGGTAGATATCTAGATATATGTGTAGATGATGAATAGGGTTATATCTCACATCTGGACATAAAGAAAGGATACTTAAACTAGCAAAACACAACAACCTTCCTTTTCCTTCACATCCAGTCTGATTATCAAGTCCCAGATTAGTGTTCTATTATAAATTGGGTAATTCTGTTAATACATACACACACTTAAGTATGGATATACAAGTTGTATTCTTAAAAGTATTAACTGAATACCCAACTCCACACACAACCTAAACCAAACAACCACTGAGTTTTAAGTCATTTATTAACCCTTATACATCTATTCCCTCATCATCTTCTCCTTCTGTCTAGCCAGCTTCTTTTTGGAGAGCTTTTTCTTGGCGGGAGCGTCGTCAGCGGGCGCTGCGCGTGCGACGGCATCCTCGCGCTCGCTCAGACACACCTCGATGTGGCAGGGGGACGACATGTACGGGTTAATGCGACCGTGGGCGCGGTACGTGCGCCTGCGCAGGCAGGGCGCGCGATTCACCTGGAAAAATATAATTGTTGTTTTAGTAATTGAGACAGAAACTTCTACATATTATTTCTTTATCTATTACATACTATAATAAAAAAGGACGCAACCGCCAGACGGGTCCCTTTTCAGCTGGATGCTGCTAAGACAAGATAGGAGTGCCTACCTTGCAAGCAGCTTATACTCATGAATTCATCAATATAATAACTAATATAATCAATATGAAACTGTAACTGATCACTGTTTGTGCATATTTATCTCAGAAATGGCTTAACTGATTCACGAGAAAGGTTTATAATGTATAACTAGGGACCAGCCCCGGCTTCTCACGGGAGTCATGCGCTCTCACGCGGGCGAAGCCGTGGGCGGCCACTAGTATTCTATTAATAAATGATCAGAGGTCATCTGTGACTTTAGTGAAGTGCCTATCTGTTATCTTGTCCTGTGCTGATCCATGTAATAGAGCCAACTGGAGAACTCGGGCATTCTCTCCCAAAATAAGTTAGCAACTAGACACTGATCATTTACGTCTGTCCCTGTTATGCTAAATGCGGTCTTGGGATCTCCTTTGTGCCCCTTCAGTTCTATCTACCCTATTTCGGGAACACATAACTATGTTTATTATTCTGATAAAAGAGCTACTAAAGTTGTGCATTGAACTACTCATGGCTGAAATGATGTAATGAAGTTAGTTACAAGTGCTGGATTTCATCAAGAGTTGCTCCACATAATAACACTACCCGACCCAAACAAATCCATGAGAGTAAAGCCACATATTCGTGGTAAACTTTTGTTTGGCAACAGTTGATCAATGTTGTTGATGAATGGTGAGTATGCTGCTGCAAACTTTGTTTAAATCAATATTGGTTGTCAACACATGTTAAAATTTGTTGATAAACCAATGTTTTCATGGGTGTCAACTTTGCAACATGATGTGATCAACTCCGCGACACTAGTGTTGCCCGCAATATGTTGACAGCAACTTGGCAACATGTTTATGCAACCATGTTGCTAAACAAGTTTACCATGAATACAAGGCTTAACCAGTTTTGATTTGACTACAATTAATTTTCTTTTCCATAACAAACTTTTTCTCCTACAGTAATTTTGTCTTTAATATTTTCACAAGCCAGCAACATTATTAGTTACTGGTTGCTATCATATTATAATTTTATTTTCGCCTTTAGAAAACAATGCAAATATTGTATAAACACTGTCAAGCAAAAAAGGCGAAGCTACTACTAAAAGAAGATCTATTGGCACAACAATTAAAACACTATTATAAAATTATTAATAAAGAAAATGGAAAAAATTCCTCACCTGGGTGGGAATCGAACCCACGACCTCTGCATTCCGCGTGTCAGTGCTCTAACCACTGAGCCACCGGGTCAATTACTCGGATGACGAATTTTACCATCTCTTTTCTAAATTACATATTGGCAACGTTATTATTCATCCCAATAGCTATACACTAGCCAAATCACTATTATTGTCACGACAACTAATAGTAATATTTCCTAGTCTAGGAGAATAAAGGCCCATTCTAGAGTGAGGACTGAATGGATATTGTTCACTAAAAGAAGTGCTTTGCACTAGCTTTTTACACAAGAAGTACAATATTTTTACTTTGTTGAGTTATGTGGATTGTGTTGCTCTCACTGATATCAGAGTACATGAATATTAACTTTGCAACAGGATTCTGGGTAGTAACTATTGCACCAAATATAACATAGCCCTCAGAACTCTACTTCACTACTTTCTATGGGTTTCAAAATAACATGACTTATTGATGACTTATAGTGTAAAATGAAAACATACCTGGATGTGATCAATGACAAGCCTGTCAACATCTAAGCCTTTGTAGTCAGCATTTGATTCAGCATTCCTGAGCAGTTGAAGCAGGAATTCTGCAGATTTCTTGGGCCAGCGACCCTGTGTAGTACCAAACTGCTTGGCTTGAGCACATCGGCCAACTCCGCCGTTGAAACGACGGAAAGGAATGCATTCCTTCTTCTCAGTAACATTCTTGAGGTAACGGACAGCACGCCTCAAAGGCAGTTTCCGAATAGCCATAGCCGTCTCATATGTATTCTGAAAATGAGTAATTAGTAATGTAGCAGGTACTTAGTAACATTTTTAGATCGGTGGGTACATACTGCTTTTGAGGTTATCTATTACAAATATTACTTTTTGTTCTTTGAAAGCTGAAGTTAGTAAATAATACAGGTAATAATATTATGGCTATTTGCACCTTTATTAGCGTGTGCATATGGAATAACTATTTTGGAAAGTATGACGATAATTTTACAACTGCCGAAAGACAACAAACCTTGAAGTGAACACGGAGATTTGAGCCACGCGCCTTGCATGACTTAGCTGAATTATCCGGTTCCCGTGAATAACGGCCCATTTTTGTTTCTGAAAGACAAGCGGGCTTATGTTACTAAATTATATTCCGTAGACCGCGAAAGGTTATCAAATAACAACTTGTCGGAATTTAACAAATTGCATGAAATAAACACACAGTATAATATAATGCACTGTATTCGAAAATATCATAGTAGGAGTATACGTTTTGAAAGATAGTTTTTGTGATTAAAACAGATTTTGTTAAACACGAAACCAACCTCTCAAGAGAATTTTTAACAAGAAAAGGCATAGACAAAGAAGTTTGACATTGTTTTGACATTTCGTGACAGTTGACAAATTTGTTTTTTATTGTCTATGGTGGCGTAGGTGTAAAGCTGTCTACACACGATACAATTTCATATCCAATCTGTTGATTGGCTCTAAGTATATACGCACCTCAAATCTGTGTTGCTAGTAACATAGATGGTTCAAAACGTAGAAAGAATAAGAATACCTATTTTATGGTTCAAAACGTGCGTGACTAAGGTTAAATGAGCTTCTAGTGACCGACCGCGACTTCGTCCGCGTGAAATTTGTGTCCAATGTTATTTGGATTTTCCTTATCTCAAAATGCCAAATGTCATCATAGTCCTGTGCTATGGTGTTATGCATTATGCTGGCAGCTGATGTATAAGTTACAAACTGCGATGTTCAACAAACATTAATATTACAAACTTGCCTACACATTTACTAATTATGTATATAGGGTAAGACGTATTATTGTTAGCACCCCCCCCAATGATTGGCCCTATGGGCTTTGAGCGCTATTATTAAGGAATTACCAGGTTAGAAAATGTTACAGATAATTTAAATAAATCTACCATTTTGTTGGTGAAACTGTAAAATTATTAGTTTTTACATAAAACTATTGGCAACTCTGTTAAAAAAGTGCCAAGAATATGCTGTGCAACGACTTATTTTTATAAGTGAGTTAAGTGATATCGCACGCGAAAACTCTATCAGTGTTCCCCGCCACACAAAGTGTTTATTATCAAACGAAGTGTTTTATGTTGACGGCCGATTGGTGTAGTTGGTAGTGGCCCTGCCTGCAACGCCATAGGTCCTGGGTTCGAATCCCGGTAGGTGCAAACATTGATGTGATGAATATCGATGTTTGTTTCCGAGTCATGGATGTTTATATACTTATCTATGTATTTATATACCGTTGCTTAGTACCCACGACACAAGACCTTAGGGATCTTAGTGTGGGACTAGGTCAATGTGTTGTGAAGTGTGTGAATATTTATTTATTTATTTATTTATATTTAAATTTATATTAGGGACTGTAGAACATATTTAGTATTGTTATTTTGTAACCTTTTCATTTAGTTATAACTTTATCTGTTTTACCTTATTATTGTAATTTATGATTTCGACTGAAGGACTCAGTACAAAAAAAAAATACAAAAATAAAATACAAAATACTTTATTCATAAAACGAAGTTGTTTACATATTTTTTTTTTATGCTGGAGTTCTCTTTTAGGCATAATATTGCCTGTGTTAGAGGACACCGCTCTTCCATAACAAAAAGGTGACTTAATTATGAATAAGTATACATACAGTGAAGATAATCTAACTAAAAATAAAAAAGCCAACTAAAATAATATATATATATATAGATATACATAAGTACATAAACATAAAACTAAAAAGGCATATCTAATAAATGGTATTGTGTGTGTGTGCATGTGTGTGTGTGTGTGTGTGTGTGTGTGTGTGTGTGTGTTATGTGTATGTGTGGGTGAGTGAGTGTGTGCGTATGTGTATGTGTGTATGTTGTTTGTGTATATGTGTATATATTGTATGTAGGTAGTCTTTCTTTTGTTATTTGGTGTGCATTATGTCTGTGGTGTTTATGAAACCTGTCTTAACAGTATCTCAATATCCGCATATGATTTAGTATGAATCCAATTAGTTATAATTTGTTTGCAATTATGGTATGTCTTTGTGTAGATATCTAACTGTTTGTCAATTTTATTATACAACATTGCCGATCGCTTCTCTGATTGCTGAGAGGCAAAAGTTGTTTTTGTCTGAGGAGTAGCAGCAACTATATATTTTCTTCTCTTTAATTTGAAATCAGGGTTGAAAGGTAAGTTCTTATGTTTTTTTAATACTGCGTGAAGAACGTACAACTTTCTTACCGAGAGTAAATTACTAGTATTATATAGGGATTCGGTTGAGTAGCTTCTCTTTTTGAAGTACATAGTTTTAATTAAGGCTCGTTGTGCGCGTTCAACTTCTAAAAATTTTGTTTTAGCTGCACCTCCCCAGACAAGAATGCAATACTTTAAAACAAAAACTCAGTATCCATGGTCATGAATAAATAAAAATAAAAAAAAAGTGTTTCTTTGACATGTCTCATTCAGTTTGAAATTGTTGAAATTCTTACGGATTCTGACTAAGAACTTAGTTTTTCCACCTATAACCTTAGATGAAAACAAAATAGAAGATAGGTGACCAAAGAATATACTTACTCTCTTCACTGTGTACCCAGTGGATCGCGATTCACTGTGTACCTATTTGTTAAGGCGTGGTATGTTTCTGCTAGTAATAAGTATAAAGTAGGGAATATCAATATCAAAATTTATAAAGGGAATCTTTTAATAACATTTTTTTTGTTACAGAATGGGCAGAAATAAATCAAACAGAAAAATTGGGACACACATCGATTTTTATTTTAGTGATATTTGGTCTCATTTTTCTTTGAATAAATGTTTAATTTCATGTTTAAATGTTTTAATTACATATAAAAATCTTCAGACATCAGGTGATTCATTGTTCACCACTCTGTGTATACAGTAAGTGGTCTTATAAAAATCTCTAGGCCCACTGTTTACCACGGGGTGATTCAATGTTCACCACCCGGTGTGCACAGTGGTCAATTCCGTTTTTTTTTTATTAGTTTTTTCAGTACTTCTATTATTATAGGCCAATGGTTTAGTCATAACCTGAAAGCTGATTAAATATATAATACGTCAAATTTGATTCCAAATCTCTCTGACTGTTCGGTTTTGAGATACAAGCGGTCAAAAAAATGTGACCCACCGTTAACCCGGTGACCCTAAAGGAGATTCATAAAAATAATAAGTATTATTAATTAGTTATAATTTTGCTTTATTTAGTTTTGTGCGGCTAACATTTTATACATTTCAAAAGTAGGTAACTATACTTACATTTTACAAACTACAGGTTGATTCCTATAACAGAAATTGTTGACATTTTTGCATAATATTTTAAATTTATTGTAAGGATATGTATTGCAAATCACATAACTGACAGTAGTAGACAGTAACTACCAAAACAAAAATATAATTTTAAAACTACTGTACGTATTATTTTCAAGCTTCTTTACTTAGTCTATTTCATATTTACATAAATATTAAGTCTAAGGGTAAGTTTTTAATCTAGGTACTAAACAATATAATACAAGACTAGAATATATCGGACTAGATAAGGTGGGTAGGTATGCTATTTTAATACAATACTTTTGCAATTTCTAAGATTTACAAAAATATTCAATTCAATTCAATTTATTTATTTTGCACAAAATAAGGTAAGCGGATGTTACAGAGTACAGAAGATAAGTTCTCTTATTTTGCCATATACGCATCACCGCAGGCATTACTACTTTAGGTAGGTACTAACAAAAGCTAAAGAGTAAACACAATATGTGTTATTGTAAAAAAATCATTATTTAAGTCAAACATTTGTCTAATTTTCAATAATTAATTTTGACATTTTGCTGTCAAATGTCATTTTTAAATAGCTTCAGACAAGACATACTTTAGACAAGGCTTTGAATTAATATCTAAATTTTTTTTTATTAGCCCACCCCTGGCCAAGCAGCACAGATTTTATTTAGTAAGAGAAATGGCATAGACGGAGGTGTCCTCTGCATTTGATTTCCAAAATCTTTACTACTACTAAATAGCGCCTTCTATAACGCAAAAATACGTACACTCAAATAGGTAGTTTGTATATAGTCGTCAATAGATGACGCAAATTTATGTATTTTTTTAAAGCAGATTAAACAGCGACATCTATAATGTAGTAGTGACATATTAATGTTACATTATAGATGTCGCTGTTTAATAACTGGTTCACATTCGGATAGTTAACATGAGCGTTATTAGATGGCGCAATTTTATTGAAATCAAATCAAAACGCTATAAAAGTGATTCCGCAACAATAAGGCGATTATCACACTGCCACGCACCATAGCGCGTGAATGCGTTTTCTAACATTGCTTGAAAATATCTCCGTTTGTATAGTACCTAAACACGCACAGTCCAACACACAGAAAATCCAACCACGCGTACTTGCGTAGGTCCGTCGACACGCAACATGCAGCGTGGTGCGTGGCAGTGTGTTTATCGCCTAAAGGATTGACCATTCCATATAAATAAAGAATAGATGCGAATATGAGTTAAAAAAGATGACGAAGAGATAAACCACGAATATAAAGGTACCTTAGATCTAGCCTCGCGTGCACTAATGTGTAAAAAGTCAAAATGGGATTCTGCCTTATAAATAGACGTCATTTAAAATTTAACTCAAAGATTATCGAGTTGGTGCGCGTAGGGCTTATTATTGTTGACAGGAGCGGAGACACGGAGAAAATGTCCGGCCTGGCGAATAATATTTTGAACAATCCTATTGGTTAAATTTCTCCGGCAGTCCCGCTCTGCTCCGGTGGACAGGCAACCTAACAGTTGAACTACGCAATATGTTATGTATAAGTAAAGGCTACATGGGTTATATAGATGCCGTACTACACGATTTGGGAACTTATATTTCATGCAGAGATTATATATGGATTTTAAGAAAACGGACCAACTACCGCCCCTATTGTAAAAAAGTTAAGAGGCGCTAGTAATAAGAGGCGGTAGTGATGAGGTGCCCCATGAGAGCCGAAACACAAACCTGCGTTGCGGCTCTTAGGTACATCAAACCGTGTTATTACAAAAGAATTTAAATACATATTGTCTAAGCTAAACATTGCCTAAATTTGGCAGATATTCCATATTATATTTTGCTGTCAAATGTACCTAATTTTTAAGCAGTGTCTAACTTAAGACGCAGCTTTTTAATAACACTATTAAGCTTTGATTTCCTAGGATAGCGTACCGTTATATAGCGCTCTTGAAGGATTTTTTTTTACATTACGGCATCTATGATTTTACGTAAGTACGGCCGTTATATAACGGTACTGTAATCCTAAGAAACCATGACTTTAGCTTGTTAGAAACGACGGCTAACAAACTTGTCTCGATTAGTTAACTAGGTACCTAGATATTTTTATATTAATTATGTATATTTCTCAATGTGGGGCGCAGGCGCAGACGATGGTAGTAATGGCAGAGGGGCAACACAAGCTGCGCAGCTGTCTCTTTCTGTGAAAATAGAACAATAGATCATTTAATATATTTCAGGCTACATTTTGTACATACCTACATACCGTACATGGCCGCGTGGTGCCGGCAGAGTAGAATTCATACCACCCTATGTCTTCCCGTGTGTATTATACGAGGCGATTAAGGGTTTCCGGGAGGTGGGCAGCAGCGCCTCCCGTGCTGACAACATAGTCCAAAACACAAACTGCGGTCACCAACCCGCCTGCCCAGCGTGGTGACTATGGGCAAATACCCCCCATGGCAGCCTTGTGGCGTGCCCTGGGGGAGGCCTACGTCCAGCAGTGGACTGCAATAGGCTGGTGATGATGATGACATACCGTAATCAATGTTAAATATATTTGTTAGCCAATGGTTCAACATACATAATTATACATACGACTATGTTCAGGTCAGAACTGCAGGATTATATAGGAGATCCCATAGCGTTTAGTATGTCGCAGACAGATGTAGGTAGGTATATGATCAAAGTTGATAGTTATCAATAAACTTACAAAATCTTTACTTTAAATTAATTTATATTTTTCATCTTATTTTATTATAAGAACGTAAAATTGAGGGGTTGGTAGGCTGATTTCGATTTTCATTGATGAGATTGATTGATGTGATGTAGATTCTGTATTACATTCCTTGATACGGAAGCGTCTAGCAGCAATGGTCAGCAGAGTGCGTGAGAGCACCAACAGCATTCTAAACATGATAGCAAATGGGGTGGACTGTTATCTGAATAATATTGCAAAAGTACATGCCTAGAAAAAGTAATGTTGTTCGGGTAAGAGCATGTCGAAAACAACGATTTTAAATTGTGTCTTACTAACATAGATTTTAAGTGGTGTTTTTATGTACTTACTAACAAATGGATTGTAATATTCTTTCCGAAAATAAATTATTATCACATCAAAAAGCCATTGTATAAACTACCTATAGTTTACATACCGCCGGTATACCGTCCGCCACGTTTTTAAGATTTACACTAACTCTCCCTAATATTTGATTCGTATCTAATCATTCTATTGTTCATTTAAAAACTCGGTTCAACAGGTATCTTTATAAATTATGGTCCGAACACACTATACACGTGTTTAGGGCACCAACTCCCTTAATCCCGAAATAATTGCGGCTAATACCCACTAACAACCAATTAATTAGTTGTGAATTGTTTATTTAAGTATTATTGAGTATTTAATAGTGAGTATTCAATATTTAGTAAATAACGCGGATCTAATTACGTAAATACCAGTAAGTACAGGATGTTTTTTCATTGCCACCTTTAACGAAGGGTACGTACCTACTCTATACATCAAATAAAGTAAGTTCATGCCAAAAAAATGCAGGGAAAAGATGTAAATAAAAATAAAAAAAACTTGATCGGGCAAAATTTATAGTGTCTAATGTTTATGCTAGTTTTTTCATAGACAGATATTAATTATATCTCTTGAAAAAATCTTGCTACACGCGTCTATGTGCATTTATGCAGAAAACGCAGTCTATTTACTCAACTTTGGACCATAATATCTTAGGAACCAGACACTTCCCAGATATGCTTTCATGGAAAAAAAATGATTATGATGATAAGGAGATTCCGTAGTTTTCAGGAACGTTGACAACCAAAAATCACCCTGTATATGAAGCAGGTCTTCATTAGAGTACATCAGCTGCATCTCATCAGGTGCATGTCGTACGAGTCGACTAACGAATTCGGGCATTCTCTCAGGCGATGAGCTAGCAACTTGTCGCTGATCGTTAGCATCTGTCCCCGCTATGCTAAGCGTGGTCGCGGAATTTCCTCTATGATTATGCAGATCTGGCTTACCGCCGTGTTATACCGAACTGGGGAATGTTTAATGCTTTGTTCTGAATGAGACTTGCGGATCAACTAATTTATCTAAGGGATCAACGCATAGCCTAAACTAAACTGACGATATGTGAGAGATGAAACATCCGATATGAAAGGAGTTCTCGAAATTCACATAAGAACGGGATAGGCAGGCGTAGGCGTCCACTAGAAATCTATACCGATTCTACAACAACATTGCAATTGCGTAGTATCTCATGTTACTTCGTAGTAGACTACAGAAAATATCGTAGAACACCTACGCATGACACGCTGCTACGAATATTTAAAAGTTCAATCCAATTTAATATCGTGAAATGGAATGTTAATTATAATGATTTATTTTTTCTATATAAATTTAACCTTACCTGCAGCAGTAACTACGTCATGGGTATATAGTATTGAGTAGCCTGTCTCAAGTGCCTAAATCTTAAGGGCCGGCTATCACAAACGAGGGTCGCGATTTTGATAAATTTATATAGAAAACGATGCTCCACAACCTTGAAATTCATCACACGGCTAGCCAAAGAATCTGACTATTGTCCCGCATTGTAATTATTGTAATTATAAGTTTTTAGTGAGTTAATTGATCCAGGGAGGAACTCTAGCATTTTCTCAGGCGATAAGCAAGCAACTTGTTACTGACCATTTACATCTTCCCGGCTATCACAAACCTAGCTGTTGGATCTCCTTTATAATCCTGCAGTGTTGGCTACGCCATTTCGGAAATGAATGAATGTCAGTGATTGTAACTAAATAAAAAGTTATAATAGTTACCTCGATCATGCATATAATGCAGTGGTGGTCTCAAGTCAGGTAGTCTCCAGGGCTCCACGCGCTCCTCATCACGCTCCACCTTCGGCACCAGGCCGCTCCAGCAGTCCTCGCGGGGCAGGTCGCGGCAGGGCCAGGGGCACGCCTGTAATATACATAGATACATACAGAGTGGCAGCCAGGCAAATGGGTAGGCCTGTAATATATTTTTGTATATTATTATTATATTAATAAAGCTGAAGAGTTTGTTTATTTGAACGCGCTTATGTCAGGAACTACTAGTCCGATCAAAAAAAAATCTTTCAGTGTTACATAGCCCATTTATCGAGGAAGGCTATAAACTAAATATGATCTGCCCGGCTTCGCTCGCACGGGTGCAATACGGGCCGCCCACGACTTTGTCCGCGTGAGGGAAGTATATGAGTGATAGACAGGCAAATATTGAAATGGTATACGATAGTGTTTGCCCATTATCCCCCAAAGAGGATGGACAGAAGTGTGCAAATTGCACACCCACTTTTCACCAATTAGCCTAACACTAAGTCCCACGTAGGGGCGACAGTGTTTTATACTCGCCGGAAATGCATTTTAGATTCGATTACCCGCAATGTTTGCTTTTCGCGCCATTAAGAAAACTGCCTTCCGCCCGTAATCTTACCAGATGTTTCCGTCATAAAAAAGAACAGGCTTGGTAGTTTCAGGTCATTTATGTCTCAGTACCTAAGTTGTTAACTGTCCCAAATAAATAAATAAGATCTGCGGTATATAGGTATCTTTGGATACTCGTATTAGTTGACGCAAGGTAGAGGTTTAGGTTGGGTGCTTAGGCAACGAATGAAGTAACCGAGCGGACAAAGTGGATATCCTTTGTGATATAGCAGGTGTCATAGACCCCAGGTACCAGCACATCATAAAAGCGTAGCTGTTCATTGTAAACCGCAAACCAGACTTGGACAAACATAGGATCATACTAGAACATGAACGAATTACAGAGATGTTTCTAATGTAAGTAGTCTTTGCGCGGATAAAGGGCGGAATATTAGCTTAGCAACACAACACTGACATCTCTAAGGTCTTGTGTCGGTACTAAGCAACAGCATATAAATACATAGATAATTATAAAAACGCCAGGACCTATGCGTGGCCACTGCCACGCCTATCGGTCGTCAAATTCATGCTAGTGCCAGTGATTGGTGCATAATAATTCACAAAATTGGAGGCCGAGGTCTGTCTATGAGTAGGTACAGCATCTCCCCATTATCCCTCCTTCACGATGCAGACCGAGCGTGTCACCAATATTTGTTCCGATTACTGACACGAGAGGGCTCCGCTATCAGATCGGACACGCTTCGCTCACAATTACTTAAATAGTATCCTCGAACGCTATCACTTAACTAATAACAACCCTATACTGTAACTGCGATTTTACAGCGGTGTTCAAACTGTAAAATATTGCTAAGGTTCTTTTCGAAATACATTATGCTAATGAACAGAAAATGTATAATATGGATTAATAAATAATAATAAAAAAAATAGCTATCGGGATGAAGAATAACGTTGCCAATATGTAATTTAGAAAAGAGATGATAACATTCGTCATCCGAGTAATTGACCCGGTGGCTTAGTGGTTATAGCGGCTGCCACGGTTTGCAGTGGTCGTGGGTTCGATTCCCACTCGGTACTAAGCAAGGGTATATAAACGGTAGATAAGTATTTTCAAATTTGGCCGTCAAATTTTGTTTCACATTGACGTTCGTTGTCGTCACAGTCCCACCAATAGCGTTTAGACTTCATCACGTGATTTGACGTATGCGCGAAATTGAAGTCTTCTTATTAGAGCAAACATTCTTCGATTCGTATGAGAAATAATGTAAGTAGACTACGATCACACCTCTTTCGATTCAACAACTTATAATATTCTTCTTCATGTATGATGCTCGTAAACTTAGGGTACCTCTACTCTTGACCTGACCTTTCTCTTAAATGTATTTGATTTAATCCTCCGGCAAGGTTTTTTCCTTTTGACTCTTCCATTTAATATTTACTTTCAATAATTCTCTCCACATGCCCAAATCACCTAAAGCATAGCCGTTTATTATTATTGACATTTCTATTAAGTATGCATTGAATGTTTTCGAATATAATTTCGAATATATTACATAACTAGGGACAACAAAAGTAATTAACGGAAAAATTTGTTTAGGTAATTCATTATAAGCACAAGTGGTTTTAGCAAAAAAATATATAGAGATTCATCACATTATAGGAGGTAATGCACATAATTTAAAATGTTTGAGTACCATAAAAATGAAGCAAGTTTTACGATTCCATGTAGATTACACACAAAAGCTCATGGTAATTATTGTTGTTTGATTTAGAGGTAATTGCGCTTTTTGTAGAGTTCATAAAAATACAGACATGTATTTTTTATTAGGGGTACCTTTCTATTTAAACTTCAATAAACGACATCCTTCTAATTTTATAATCGCGTTTGTAAGTATGGATGGATGGATGTTTGTTACTCTTTCACGTAAAAACGGCTGGAGCGATTTTAATAAAAGGTCACTGGGCAACTTACTATGAAAACTATACCCACGGCCTACAGAGACAAAATTGGTATGGATGTTTAGATAAAAAAACACATAGGCTACATTTTAACCCGGATAATTTCGACATTTTGTTTTTTCTGCTGTCCACGCGGACGAAGTCAAAAGCATTTAACCCAGTGGCGTAGACCTAGGGGCTAGGCGGGGCAGTGCCCTGGGGCGGTTTGTTTTAGTAGGCAATTTACATAGTTTTTCGCTTAACATATCCCCTTTGTCACACCCTGTATATAAGAAGGTAAAGGCAAGAATATAAAAGCATGGAGGTAGGTGATTTTCTGTTGCCATTCTTCAAGCGAACCACATTTTTCTGCCGCATCTAAAACTTTGTTCGACCTATTAAACCGCGACAAATTCATATATAATTCAGCATCGGTTCCGTATAATTGTGAGCGTAACGCCATCGTGTCGCGCATAATCGCCATAATAATATGTATCGTTTTATAAATAAACCGAGGCTCTCCTCTGTCGATAAATTAACGTGGCCAATACATTTATTTATACAGGGTGTTTTTTCATTGCCACCCTTAACGAATGGTATGTACTCTATACATCAAATAAAGTAAGTTTATACAAAAAAAAAAATGCTGGGAAAAGATGTAAATTTTTTGGAAAAAAATGTTAATTACTTGATCGGGCGAAATTTATAATGTCCAGTATTTATGCTAGTTTTTTCATAGACAGATATTAATTATTTCTCGTAAAAAAATCTTGCTATACGCGTCAATGTGCATTTATGCAGAAAAACGCAGTCTATTTACTCAACTTTGGACCCTAATATTTTGGAAACCAGACACTTCCCAGGTATGCTTCAATGGAGAAAAATGATCGTGATGATGAGGAGATTCCCTAGTTTTCGGGAACGTTGACAACCAAAAATCACTCTGTACAGGGTGATTCACGAAAAATAATTAATATCTGTCTATTAAAAAACTAACATAAACACTAGACACTATAAATTTCGCACGATCAACTAATTTAAAATTTAAAAAAAAAAAAAAAAAATCCCAGCATTTTTTTTGGCATAAACTTACTTTATTTCATGTATAGAATACGTACCCTTCGTTAAAGGTGGCCACAAAAAACATCCTGTATATGCGAGTAATGTACATATTGTAATTTACTTATTGTATGAAAGCGAGCAATGTATTACATATTTTACTAAATTATGTGGGCAATGTATGTTATTAACCGAGGAGTTTGACAGGTAGGCACCTAAATTATATCAGATACGGGTCTAGGAGGTAGTCTGGCATACGCTATATTCCTTTTGAAGTTCATCTTTCGCGGATTACCTACACATTCCTGTAGGTAACAGTCAGGCAAATACTGAAATGATAAACAAGTACCATTGTGGTGAGTTATACGACAGTGTTAGTAGTTATTGACTTACGGTCTTATTCATAAAAATTCCTTATTATAGGTTAACACTCATTAGTTAAAACGCTCAGTAGTGCTAATAATCATACAATAAAATTCTGTATTCATAAACGTTCCATAAACCTTCAATAGCTAAGTTTCACATTAGCTTTATTATGTTGTCGTTTTGGGCTCGACAATGCAGTCGACAGATAAAAAAACTCGCGTATCCACGCGAAAACCAAGCTTTTTAAAAAAAGTATGGCACTTAGTTGTCAAAACTCAGTGTCAAAATTAAAATTTACGTCATGATTGTTTTTAATTATATTATTTGCAATTGCAAGAAATATTCCAGCGTGCTGTTTCCCGACATAATATCATTTAAAAAGGCGTACCTATATACACAATACAATAATATGGTGCTACTTTTGTTAATATTATGCTCCACCTTTGTAGTTCAATTTCCACAGCATCTGTTGATGGATTTGGTAAAGGAGATGACTTCTGTAATAGAAAACAGAAACACTGATACGCGTAGCAACTCCAGATATCTCGCAGCATGAGCAGATAAGAATGTATCAATTTCAGAACAAGGCTGAGGAGGTACAGGAGAATTAAAATGGATTAATATAATGTATTTCATTAAGATATATTTATGATAATAAATAATATACACATTAAATAGTTAAAATGTCTATTAATAAATGCCCGTAGATAAGCATTGTTAGGGCCTCTTCCTCTGACTTCGTTGATTGTTCAACACGGTAAGAGCTACAATCATTTTGCATGTAAACTATGTAGGAGGCTATTCAACATAATTTGAGAACGTTGATTCCGCACACCAAAACAACTTTCAACACACTTTAATGTGGCAATATGTGCACTGTTATAACATTCTTTACGTATATTTTGTGGTCTTTAAATGGGTATAAAAAGATATGGCCCCAGGCGTTATCCCGAATCTCCCGAGAACGAAATCCAAACTGATCTGTTTTGGTAGGGCTTTCGACGACGATGCGGAACATTTTCTTTTAGATCAATGGCAGCGATGGCTTGCAGAGCTTGCATTTTAAAACACAAAGAAACAAGAAACTTTTATAATAGGTAACTAGCAAAACTAGCAATGAAAAATATATTTGGCGCAGGTAGAGTCACTTCACTTCAAATAACCATAAATTGAAACGTCAAATTACGTCAATCAGATCAGCTGTTGCTTAAAGTCGGCTATTTGTCGCTCTATTAGAGGTTTATAGTAGGGTTCAGCCTTCAATAAATTTTGAAGTCGTTATTATAGGCTTACTGAGTGTTTTGTTGTGTTGAATTGTATGGAATAAAAATTTGCATGTCAGATATCACGAAATATGTAGAACGCTTGCTGTAAATACAAATAATAACATGTATATACTCGTATACACATATTTGAGCAAATAAACATATTCATTGATTGATTGATTGTTATTACTCGCAGGGAATGCATTTTAGATTTGATTATTGGTAATCTTTGCTCTCACCAATTGCATCGGGCGATCCTGTGACTAATCAAATGGGCTTTTTGGTTGTTTTGTGATACTTTGCTGTTTTTTGGATCACTTGTGACTCTCCATAAGGGTTGTTCTGTTATTTGAACATTTTTGAGGGCAACTTTTTTTTGTTCAGTAACATGGCCTGAAGTCAGCATATCAATATTTGCCTGGCAGTCACGTACACCTGTAGGTATAAGTATAGGTGTACTGCACTGCGACTGCATTATGCTATACCTAACTAATTAATGATACAGTGACGTATTGTTAGTGATTGTATTTTATGGGGCAAGCACCCTGGGCGCCATATCAGGTACTGGCTAGAAACATTTTATACTTTTAAAGAAAAAAATAATATTACAGCAATTTCTCGTTAATTTTATTAATAACTCATGTCCTTAAACACACAGTACACTGGAGGGCAATCTGAAGGGTATTTGTTTTATTAAAACAAAACTCCATTAAATCTAATGACTCGCTCTCATTTTTTATTCACATCCATCTATACAAACAATAATCAAATTATTTCAAAATATCAAAAGAATGGATTACCGACACACAATATAGATCTTTATCCTACAAAATTAAATGTACGGGAATCAATGGTGAAAACATAGGAAGCGTAGGCCATGGGCGTTAGTTAAAATGTCAAAGTGACATTTCGATTTTTTTATTTACCTACCTCATTTGGGAGTTGGCATTTCGAGCCTACAGCCACGTATTTTATTTGCACTGTATGCGCAACATTAAGTTTGGCCATTCACTACATTTGTTGGATAGGACAGAATAATGTGACCCCATTACGGCGGAACCCTCTTTTTTATGTAAATGTAATTCTTTTCATCATTATTTTTGTGTGGTTCTGTGATTTTGTTAGTTTATGGGTAGGCGTGACTCCTTGGTTATGGCTGATTTACATTGCTTATTATTTTCCATAATTGGGTTTTTCTTGCAGTTACAACAACTTTATTCACTATTTAGGACTAGTGAGGTCAGGCACTGCTCTATACCTAAACGAATAATCTTACTGCCTTTGCCTTTTTATATTTAAGCATCTACTATCAAATTATAGGGTTATATGCTTTAAGCTATAACCTTTAAAATTTACACCTTTAAAATTTAAGTCAGTAAAAGCAAGGGTTTCTAATTACTATTTATTTCGTGTGGAACCCTAGAATTAATAACCAATGAGGTTAACTTAAAGAAAAACACACGACTGCGTCATAATTTTGACATAGTGTCACTCTCACGATTAAGACGAGTCGTCTAATGATATATTGATACCACACCAGCTCAAGTAGCATGACTTGCGATACACGATACTATAAATCGATTTATCGACATTTAGCCTGACAAAATACGATAAATATAGTATGAATTTTGTATAGATACGAAACGATATCGTACGATACGATATCCACGATGCGTGGTCATGCTAGGGGGGCAGGTCAAATGTGACAAGCTGTTAGGCTCTAGCTACCTCACTAGCTACATCCCATTTTTTTTTAAAGATAGAAATCTTATTTTCGAAGCATTGTTTGTAAACATTAGAACAGTCATACTTGTAAGATATGAGTGAAGTTTGACGTTTTTCCATATTGATGTATCCTACAAAAAATTTCAGTTTTGTGTTTGCGAAATCAGCTTCTTTAGGTTTTTTATAATGCAAACTTTATATGAGTAGGTATCTACTATTGAATTGAGTAGAAAACTCTTTAGAAACTATTGATGACGATAATAATGCACAAAACTGTGCCTAATAAAAAACCTGATTTCGTTCTTTCGGATTTTTTCTATTTCTAAATAAAATGAGGTATAGAGCGCGCCAAAGAAATATACATACATGCGAAAAACATAACCCAACCTCTGGCGCAGTCGACTAAAAACGAAGTAGCTATAAAACACCGTCTACAAAAGCTCCATTTTCCATGGCTACATGTTTGTTACGTTATAGCTATGTCGTATTAACGTTATTGTACGTTGATATTGTAAGATACGTTATTTAATATGCAGCCGCCGAAACGCGGCCTCAAAATGGGCTAAAAAATCGCAATGGCAGGTGGCATTCGGACAGTATGACCTGAATGCAGCTCCACCATGGCATTTTTAATTGAGTCAGACTACAGGGAAAATACGTGAACCCGTGAATCGTCCACGCTACATATAGGATACTTGCATAGATCTAGTACATACTGGGTGTAAAAAGACAACTTTGTTCTTTTAATACCTCGTATTCTTTGCATTCTATACATCACGATCATTTCTTTCTATGGAAGCACCCCTGGGAAACCACGGGTTCCCAAGATATTGAGGTCCAAAGTTACATTAATGTTATCATGTTTTTTACATCAATCCAACTGAAATCGGATAACAAACATTTTTTCAAAGATACCATGTCAAAATGTCATAATGTTAGTTTTGTAGGTACATTTGTACTTTGAGCATCAAACGAATACATTGCTTGCAATTAAATGACATTATTTTTTCATAATTTTTTGTCGTTTCCCAGGATTAGTTCCATTGAAGAAAATGATCGTAACCTTACATCTTTGTAAGAATACGAGGTATTAAAAAACATCGTTGTCTTTTTACAACCTGTATATGAATATATCGTGCACTATTAAAAAATAAAAAACATTCTGTATAATATAAAAAGCATTGTCCTTTGACTGACTGACGGATCAACGCACAGGCTCAACCACTTATCACCCGCGGAACCCGGACTTTTACGCGGACAAAGTCGAGGGCATTAGCTAGTTATTGATAAAATAGGTAGATAAGCCCCTCTGCTAAAGACAAACGCAAATCTGGGTACTACCAATTGACCACTATAAATCATATCCAGAAATTCCAGCCATATCAAAAATAATAATGCAAGATAGATTTCGAAAATTAGTTTTTTTAAAGAAGATAACAATAAATAATTATCAGGGGTAACCTAACAAGTTGCCAGAAATTGAAGGTACATTCCATAATACCTTCACTTACACCTGCACACACAAAAAATATAAAGTGGGGAAAAAGTGTACTGATTTATGGCAACATCACGACGGAGGATTGAATCTGTGCGGCAATCTCCACAAAGTATCTATTAGCTACGTGACTGGCAACTCGATTCACGGGCACACTTGGCCAATGCAGCTGAAGGGACCCGTATCTCCAGGCTGCAAGGTTCAAAGTAGCTGGGCTGTGTACCCAATGTTGTTTACAAGTATTTATTGTACACATGTACCATGTTAATACCACTTCTGCGCTGTTCCGTATCTCTTTATGGGTGTTAGTAGTTGCTCTTTTTGTAATTGGAATCGATTGGGACGCGAATGTGTTTGAATGGTCCTTAAATGGCGGAGGGTATGGCTGTTATTTTGGCGCTTTCTTTGCCTTGTTTGTTTTTACAGTTTTTTTTCAAGGTTCCTTCTTTCTTAAAGGTAAAAAGAAATATATAGGTATTATAGGTATTGGGAGACAGAGATGGTAATTTTTCTTGAAACAAACAGGACCAGCCATCGCAAATCACACTGTCTACATCTGCTAATGCATCCGTCTTTATATAGTATAGAGACGATATTAGTGTATCTGTGGATATGTGTCAAGCCCCAGAGTGTAAGAACATTATTTGACATCATTTATAAAACTACCATTGGAAGATTATACCTCTCAAATAATAAGCCTACTTCTACCATTTGGCCAAACAGAATCATCAATATAAAAAAGTTCCATTACTCAAGACAATTGAATCAATTCATGTATTTACTAAGTACTACTAATATACACCTTCCATGAGAACATTAAGATATAAAACAGCTTGCTTTACATTACATGACATAGGGTCTAATCCCACGGGACGACAGGGTTGTATGCCGTTTAATTACACGCTTCGTGTGTACAGTGTCACTATTGTATTAATTGTCCGATGGAATAGTTCAGACAGTCGCCGTCGGGTCTGTTCGAGATTGAATTAATAATGTGTGGATGAACCTTAAGGATCGGGCACGTATTCAAAGTTAACACAATATAGAAAAAAAAAATATTATTCAAAGTTTGATGTCGTGAGAGTCGACTAAGGAACTCGGGTATTCTCACAGGCGGTAATCTAGCAACCTGTTACTGGTCATCTCCCTCCGCTATGCTAAGCGATATATCCTTAATGATCCTGTAGTTACCCCATTTTGAGAACACAGCCGTATAATTATGTACTAAAAGTGTCTAACATTTCTTCATATAACTTCAGTTTGTGTAATTGAATTACCTATTATGGGATAAAACGATATAGGTAGGAAGCGGTGCTACCAACGCATAAATCAAAATACCACTCTGTATACCTGCATCGATCAATTTTCAATTCACTCAAAATATTCGTTTACATAAAACACGGATGCATTAATTTAGTTGATTATGTAATGTATAGTCGGCTTAGTCGGTGTGTGTGGACGCGCCCTTAGTACACAGGGTTGCTACTCGCCTCATTCAATTACAATAATAGAACGTTAAATATTAAGTGACGTGTTTGTTTATGTTCCGTTTTAATTATCGGTAATCCTATAATAGGTCACCGGTGATGTATGATTTTTTGTACCTATTAAGTGTCGTTTAAGGTGTTAAAAGCTACTTATTTATTAATTTCATGCAGCAAAGCTAACCTTTATTATAAAGCCTTCATATATAAATAGTAAGAGGACTAATTAGAAAGCGAACTTGGTCAAGAATATTTTCTATTATAATTCTTCAATTTATTTTATTTATTTCCAATATTAACAAATACACATAACGTTAATACTCTAGCTCTCACACTAGGATTCCCTGTGTCGTGAGAGCTAGTATCCCACTTAATTAGGTCACATTTTACTGTCAACAATTGGAACAAGCAAATCATTGATAAGAATTCTTTTAAATCGAAAAAAATATTCTAATCAAAGGTATTTCATAAGGTATTTAGACGTTTACGGCATTGTACGTTTATCATGAAATTGCTAACAAACTTCACAAACCGGCAGCCGGGTCCGGTTGGTAATCCCTCAATCCGTTCAAAGTATTACGATCTATCAATTTGTTAATGTAACAGACAATGAAATTGAAATCTAGCTTAGGTTTAATGTAATAGCCTAATCGATCGGACTTGTACAAGCCAAGCCGCGGGCTAGACATTTGGTAAAGTAGTTTAGATATAAGCGGCTTGTATTTTGTCAACCCTGGGAAGGACTTACTTATTTAGTATAGTATCAATAAATAAGAAGTTATTTACTTCTGCTTCTGCTTAATTATTTTCATTTTACAGTAAAGAATCTAAACAGATAGTTTATACAAAAAAGATATTGAATATTGAATCCCCCGAAATCATCGGTATTCATTTATTACCTGAATAATCAAAGAAGGTGTACTATTTAGAGCCGACTTTTCCAAACGTCAGATTTACTATCAGAGGAATAAAGTTGCGATGTTGTAATTCTTTAAAACTTCTCATGGCGGAGACAGCATCAACTTTATTATTTTGTTAGGCTATCAGACGTTTGAAAAAATCAGCCCTTAATAAAATTTTCAGTAAATACAATATTTGCTTACCTGTTATCACCGTGCATGAATATATCAAAACTCTGTAACTAGCGGCCGCCCATGACTTCGTCCGCGTAACCTTAAGCATTCCCGTTCTCGTTATAAAACTATTGCGATGATAAAGGTCTCCTTTAACATTTTTTCTCACATATCTTCCATGTACAGACAGCGATCAGTTACATTTTTATTATATGAATAGATAGAAGAAGAAGATAGATTACGTATACCTAGATATTTAAATTATTCAAATGTCATATCAGAACATACGAAAAAATCAAATATTAACAATTTTTTACAGATTCCATATAATTAGCTGTCAAATGGCCGTAGTTCTGCGGAAAGCGACCAAAGCCATTTTTGGCCAAAATGAGTTAGCTATGCCATCACAAACTAAATTTTTTGCTTTATATTTTGGTAAAATCGACTGTTTTTTAGCACAATTATTTGATAAATTGCTGAAAACGATCTACAAGAAAAACAAGTATTAAATAATTTAAAAGCAGCCACCTTGGTCGAGTTGGTTTGATTGAAGAACTATTCTTCAACTAAAATATGTATCTTTAAA
Source organism: Carposina sasakii (assembly GCA_014607495.2). Taxonomy (NCBI): domain Eukaryota; kingdom Metazoa; phylum Arthropoda; class Insecta; order Lepidoptera; family Carposinidae; genus Carposina; species Carposina sasakii. The sequence continues at coordinate 11,695,063 of CP053163.1, forward strand.
TCTGCAGAATACATTTCACTCGGTCGGTTTTGCTAATAACCTATAATACTAATATTCACAATATTTTATTTTGCATAAAACGACTACGACTACGTAGATGGTCGCTTTCTTCGTTTTAGTATTTCCGTTCGTTCCGTAATTTGGTCGTATTTTGCTTTTAATATTTAGAAATCCACATAGAACTTTGTTGTCATTCCATGTTCGGCTCGTACCTATACTAGAACTCTATGGTCACGACAATTTAAGATAGTCAAATTCCAATAAGTAGGTAAATACAGGGATTTGGTAGGTAAATAGTAATGTCTTGTTTTTTTTCCTTTTTAGCTAAGTATTTTGGTAAGTTTTTTAAGCTGACGGGTTTGTTTATTACAAAAAAAAATGAAATTTTTATCGGACGCCCCGATCATAACCGTTTCAATAAAAATAAACATTTGTGATATCATATTTAGCAGAAAACTACTACAGTTTTGGTCGTTTTCATTTGGTCATGGTATCATATGTATGTTATATTCTGCAGGAAACGACTACATACTTGTTTTTAAACCAAGATTATTAAATGAAAAATAACTGTAATCTTTGTAAAACCTATTTAATATTCTGCACGAAGTTTATTTTTACCAAATGACATAAATAACTTTCAGGAAAAACGTAAGGGAACTTTAAAAAAAAACAAAGAAACTTTAAACGTCAATATCTCGAAACTCGTTTTTATTGTTGGTCTCTTTCTGCAGAACTACGGCCAAATGAAATTGTTTAATCGTTTTAAACTTTAAACACGGTTTGTACCGTTGAAGTTTCATACAATAATTGACGTTTTAACTAAATTTTTAATGAATTAATTAACCTGACACCGCTGCACAGCCCTAGAGGTCCCTTTGAAGGGATTACATCGAGGGCCGCAGGCGCGGTAACTACGCCGATCATTAGGACTCGAACGCCTCCTTATTTACTAAAATACCTTTACAATTTGTATTTACTTGTGTAAATAAATACTGTGTGTTAATTGCTTTGATGATTTTGTGAATGGCGAGATGTATGTAATATAAATTCTTTCACGGACTTTTGGGGACTTTTTGGACTGGTTGTTGGAAACAGCTATTTATACACACACGGATATGTTTCCGAAATAGGGGTAGCCTTCTTCTACGTATGCTGCTCTGGGTTCTTTTACGCTGCTCTGGGAGTGAAAAAAAAACGTATAATCCTACAACTGCATCTCTTCCCGGGCACACTGTACAAGTCAGTAGAGGGAAAAGAGGGTCTTGGTGTTTTGTAGGCGATGGGCTGACCACCTATCACTACTAATCGAACTTGTACATCTCAACTATACCCTCAAAATTGGTCAGAAGTGGCACCATGTGGTTCTATCGGCCCTTGGTGCTGTGCCTACCCCGTAAGGGATGGAGGCGTGATTGTATGTATGTATAGGGGTAGCCAGACCTGAAGGATCATAAAGGAAATCCCGCAGCCATGTTGATACCATAACGAGGACAAACGTTCATGACATGTTGCTAGCTTTGCCTGAGGGAATGTCCGAATGTTGTACTTGAAGATCAACTTAGTGCTAATTGTACATGCAAAAACAATAGCTGCTGTAAATGCAGCCAAGATATTTGAAATAAGTAATATTAATGGTTTTAGTTATCTAGCTGTAGTAGTTTCTCGACATCTGTGTATGCCGTCGGTATCTGCGGCTGCTCTTAATGCTTCTTTGTTTAACTTAGGCCAATTTTTCTAATGGTCCCATTCCAATAGCCTTGTAAGCCAAGATCAACAGAGGCGATCAGAAAAGTACAAACAAACAAGGTATAGAAAATCTCGGGGGATCTAACAAGCGACTATATAGCATTAAAACTAAAATAGAAAAACAGAATGTGAAGCTATGAAGATACGTACGCTTAATATTCAATTTTCCGTCCCAAAAGCCTATCTGAAGGATTAATTTTATGCTATCTTCTCTAAAACTCGACCAAGATTATCTACTTTATGCTTCAAATAGACTATCAGCATCCGTATGATGAATTTGGTGAGAGCGAGATTCTGACTTTTAAACGTCAAATTAACAGAGCTAAGTAATAACTAGACAAGGCAAGTGTTTCTACTTGATGTGCAAACCACTTCTATAAGTCCTAATTCCTTCAGTCCTGGCCCGAGAACGAGTGTCTATTCTAATTCTTAAGTCTATTTTTTACATGCAAAGTAAATACACTTAGTTTTTCTAGTTATTAATAGCTCTGTGAATTTGACGTTCAAAAGTGAGACATCTCGCTCTCACCAAATTCATCATACGGGTGCTGATCATAGCAAAAATCGGCCCTTACAAAAGTACACCCAATAATCGAAAATCAAGCTGTATCTAACAAGCGCTTGTACCAAGTAAACTCCCGCTTAATTGGTAGTCGGCAAGCCGATTGGTAGTAAATTAAACATTTTCTCTTATTTAAAACCGAAATGAAGTCCATTCGGGTCCGGCACGGCAGTAATTACACAGTTTACGACGTGCAAAAGCGGAAGCAAAGCCATTTCCAAAATGGCCGACACTCCGGGGACTTCAACAAACGCCGACTGAACTTAAATTGTAAATGTTGGAAACTGAATTGAATTAATTATGTGTTTGACTACTTTATTTGCGTTTTTTAAATTGTAATTGCGATTATTTCTAGAAATTGCTTTAGATTTGTTTGATTAGTAGTACCTACATAACATAAATACAGTAAAGGTAGAAATGTCTCTAGGTAAATAACTTAAAATTACATAAGGCTACATGATTAGGTGCCGAGGTTCTACTTTAATATTCTCTATCAAAGCCTCAATTTACTTAGAACCACACTTTTTGCCGTTAATTATTTCGTAGCACAGGATTTAATTACGAATACGAGTATTACCTATTTTTGTAGCAATTTCGTAGAAGTTCCACGAATTTTTAATTCAACATTCCATTCATTATTTTAAATTGTGAAATTTTAATGAAATATGTTATGTGTGGTAGGTAAATTATAAAAAACTCTTTGTAAATATTGTGAATATCATAAAACATTCAACCTTTTTTTAAATAACTTTTTTTTATATTATTTTTTATTTATATCTAAACAATATTAATTTCTACACAATTCTATGGTTATTTAAGTCAGAGACGGAAACGTTTCCAGTAACAAATTAAGTCCAAATAAGTCACGCTCGCGGAATACTAATCTAATTCGTAAAACTACCTTCTAAATGTCGATAAAAAAAGTTAATCGACCCCGTTTTAAACCTTAAGGGGGTGGTGATTGGAAAAATTTTTCCTCTTCAAGTTTTTAAATTGGATCCAAGCAAGCTCGGTTTGAGTTGAATGCTATAGTAGATAATACCCGCTTTAGTACTGTACTATAAATTGCATTTTTCAAATAAGTTTACGTGACTTAAATAAAGTGTTATTACTTAATAGAATCTAACGGGTTAAGCTTTATATAAATGCACCTAGTATCCTCAATCTCGGAGATATTTAGTACATAAAGGTACAATAGATCCTCTTTTCCTGTACATTTTAAAATGCGTGAACTATATTTCACGCAAAACGACTGAATGGATTTCCATGTAATTTTGTAGTTGTAGTAGCTTACACATGAGAGTCCTAACTAATATAATACCTAAATGGGAAAGTTTGTTTGTTTACCTCTTTACGCTTTATTTACGCAACCAATCCTCTCTAAATGTTGCATAGGTATAGTTAGGAGTACAGAGAAGGACATAGGCTACATTCTGTAGTCCGAAGGGGTGAAGTCGTGAATAACAATAAGTAAGCCTTATAATCATACTAACATTATAAACGCGAAAGTTTGTGATGTATGTAAGGATGTAAGGATGTTTGTTGCTCTTTCACGCAAAAACCACTGAATGGTTTTTGATGAAACTTCACAAAAATATAGCTTACATATCAGAATATCACAGACTACTTTTTATCCCGGAAAAATATTTTTAACCCGGATAATTTCGTCATTTTATTTTTCTGCAGTCCACGCGGACAAAATCGCGGGCGTACACTAGTCTACTATAACGTGGACGTAGAGGTCAACTAATTTAATAAAAGTACTTACCGCACCTCGAACCTGATCCTCCTCCGTGGTCTCTATATCCACGCTCTCGTCACTCTGGTCGCTTCTAGCAGACCCGGCTGGCGACGAGCGGTGCGAAGTGCGGTGCGAAGAGCGGTGCGGTGAGCGGTTCGGTGAGCGGTGCGGCGATCGGGGCGGCGAGTGGGGTAGCGAGCGTGACGATGACCGCGCTTGCCTCGGTGAAGATGAGGCGATCGGTGATCTATGGATTAAAGTAATTAATCGCTTGAATTGCAATAGGTGGTAAGATTTTTAAAAATGTGTTATCCATGTAATTATTTTTTCATTAGTATACAACAATGGATTTCTATTACCGGTCATCCCACTAAAACTGGAAAACGGAAAGACAGATTTTACTGAAATTTTCTTTAGATAGAGAAGGTTGATATAATTTATTTGTTGCTGACAGGCAACTAGTACTCGTAGGCAATAAAGATACGCCAGATTTTACCTTTACGCCTGTTTCGGAACGAACATTTTTTCATAACACAGATAAATAGTCACACGTATAGTAACTAGCGCCATCAAATAGAGGAATTAGGTGAAACGCACTCTACCTATTCGGAGACCGTGCTGGTGAGATCACGGGCGAGACCTGTGGAGACTCGATGCGGTGTCTGACGGGACGGAAGGCCCGGGGCTCCTCCATCGACCCCACCCCGCTTAGAGCGGTTAGTGCACCTGCAAGTATGCCTGTTTATAAATATAGGTACATATACTGGGTGTTAAAAGACAACTTTGTTCTTTTAATACCTCGTGTTCTTTGTAACATCGCGATAATTTTTTTTATGGAAGCACCCCTGGGAAACCACGGGTTTCCAAGATATTGAGGTCCAAAGTTACATTAATATTAACATTTTTTTACATAGATCCATCTGAAATCGGTTAACAAACATTTTTTTCAAAGATACCATGTCAAAATGTTAGTTTTGTAGGTACATTTGTACTTGGAGCATCAAACGAATACATTGCTTGCAATAAAATGACAGTATTTTTTCATAATTTTTTTGTCGTTTCCCAGGGTTGGTTCCATAGAAGAAAATCACCATAACCTTACAAAGAATACGAGGTATTAAAAAAATATCGTTGTCTTTTTACACCCTGTATACAGGATGTTTTTTTGTGGCCACCTTTAACGAAGGGTACGTACTCTATACATGAAATAAAGTAAGTTTATGTAAAAATAAATGCTGGGAAAAAAAAAATATTTTTGAATTTTTTTTTTCAATTCCTTGATCGTGCGAAATTTATAGTGTCTAGTGTTTATGTTAGTTTTTTTATAGACAGATATTAATTATTTTTCGTGAAAAAATCCTGCTACGCGCGTCTATGTGCATTTATGCAGAAAAACGCAGTCTATTTACTCAACTTTGGACCCTAATATTTTGGAAACCAGACACTTCCCAGGTATGCTTCCATGGAAAAAAATGATCGTGATGATGAGGATATTCCGTAGTTTTCGGGAACGTTGACGACCAAAAATCACCCTGTATGACTGTGTTGAGAAAATGCGGTAGCCAGAATCGCGGAGGAGAACCTACGGCTACATTTGGCATAGCAGAGTTAGATGTAAAGATCTGTTAGAATTTACTAGCTTATCCGATGATTTTGATATATCGATATATTCTCTGAAACATATCGAAATACCTGGAGTCCAAAGCGTAGGCTTCAGCCATGGTATAGCATACGGCAGGGGAAGACGCGCCCCCCACACGTAGTCAGCAAGCCGCGGCACCGGCGCATGCGCGGGGGGACTCGGGGTGGTCTTTACATCCTCAGGGTCAGGCCTGGAAGCACATACCCGTCTGCAGCACGGATTAAAGCTGAACTTTTTGAACTGGTCTAAGTACAGTTATTTACTAGATTTCCTAATTTCATTTATACACATATGTACGTACGTATTATATATGTACTGCACAGCACATTAACCTAGTCTAAGGTCAGTCATGGGCACTACGCAACGGAATAAATACATACCTCCTTAAATGAGAAACAAGTATCGATACTCATCATAATTAATGTATGAACCGACCAAAATTCGAACCCAGGAATTAGTCTATTCGGTTTTCATTATTGAATCGTTATTGCGATCTCCAGAAAGTAGTGTTTTGTCAAGCTTTGCTGGCTATACCTACAAAAGACAACAAGAGCTAACCGCGTAACCGCACCAATATCATCTGCTTATAAGCACTTCGTTCTCTCTCTTCCACACTAGACATAATCCTGCTACAAAACTTACCTAGCGGCACTCAACATCCTCTTTCTTGTCCCTCCATTAAACATCGCCTTGACATCCTCCCAAGCATGCACGACCTCATCCGGCGGGGTTCCACTGAGCTTCATATGCCGTCGCCAAGAGTTGAAGTTGGCAGCATCAGGCTGGATGTACTTGTCTCCAGGTCCCACGCGGTGGGAGTGGAATATGAACTTGTTTGGTGAGAAGAATAGGCCGCAGTATGCGCATTTGATGCATTTTGCTCGGGAGGAGTTGTACCTAGGAAATTTTAAAGTTTTAGGTCAGTCTCAGAACGAAAGGATACCTTCTTAATTATATCATATTCTTAATTATATATAATTAAGTATATCATACATTTTAATACGTTTTATAATTGATCAATCCTAACGAATTATTGCAAATTAAGTTGATTTAAGTAGGTTTTTTAAGATCATAATCATAGTTTTAATACTCGTACATACACACAGGGTGTGTGTGACAGCCAGGAAAATACTGAAATACTGAGCAAGTACCATTGTTTTGAGTTACACGTCAGTGTTATTATTCGCAGGAAATACATTTTTAATTTGATTAGCCGCAATGATTGCTTTCCGCGCCAATTGTATAGGGCGATGGGCTTATTGGCTATTATATGATACATTGCTGTTTTTTGGATCACTTGTGTGTGACTCAGGGTTGATCAGTTTTTTTTTTAACTTTTTTTAGCGCAACTTTAAAAAAAAACCATCCATACAGTGACGTGATATTCATCTAAGCATCTATAGGTAAAATTTTTGTTTTTATGCCATTATCTAAGGCCAACTTAAATGAACTACAAAATTATTTTCCAAAAAAAATTTATAAGTCGGAAAATTTTTATATTTTCCTGCGAAAATTTTCTGTGGTTCAGACCATGATTCTGAGGCGAAAACTTCAGACTTCAGAGTCACCATATCAAAATTTGCCTGTCACAAACACAAAAAAAAAGAATGGGGTGGCCAGAATCGTGGACGATATCCTATGACCACGTTAAGATCAGTAACTAGGAGATGCAGCTGATGTATTCTAGTGAAGTCCCACATCGGCACAGAGAGTTGTAATGTAACGTAAAATGGTTACCTTGCAGGTAAGAACGCTCCCCTGCAGCCCCACGCACACTCATGATGCACGGCAAATGCGAAGTCATCAGGTAGTCGAGGTGGCGCGTTGTCTCCGAGGAAAGACTTGCAGAGGCGCTCGGCTTCCCTTCGCGTGATCATACCTGGGAGAGCGGATTTTGTTTTAAGAATGCGCAATCAGATAAATTCAGAAATAATCGTCTCAATGCCAGTAATGTAACTCTATAGTAGTCTAAGTTAATATTTTATAGCTTCGATCTCAGATGTCAGCTTCACTCCAAATATAACATACTATGGATCTACCCATGCGTTAAAATCTTTTAATATAATTTTTTACTAGCCGACTCCCACTGGTAGTAAACTTTTTATTGTCATAGTGGTATTAGTAACATTGCGTTACTGTTACCGCGACTAAAATTAAAATCTGCCGACTGTGGCAGGACTTTAAAACTCCGAATGATGCTTAAAAACTATCCAGGACAGCCCAAGACACCCCAAAAAGCAGGACATGTTTAGAATGAATTTACGGTTTTCCTGTTTCCGTTGGTATATTGAGAAATCCTTAGTGCACCCCTAGAGTTTACAGTCCTTAAAGAACACACATGTTTTTCAGCTTCCTACACCTAATAAGTAGGTTTTCTTAGTCAATAAAGGAATTGTTTTATTAGGTACATATAGGTAGATATTTTTTATTAACAAAAATAGTTTCGGGAAACCAACGAGCATATATAAAGAATTCAATGAATTTGGACGATGCAGATGTGGAACACTTAAATGGAGATCGAGTAGCTTTTGACTACCCCTATAAGATATAAGCGTCAGGTTATGAATGTGCGTAAAAAATAGTTTAACAACGCCAACCACATCGTCTAGAAGACACCGGCATCGCGCCAGCTCTCCGCAGTATCTCCAGCTGCACCGGCGTGCACTGCACACAGGTGATGCCCAGCGCCACCCGCCTGTTGTGGATCTCATTGTAGGAGAACTGCTTCAGCAGCGTGTTGGAGATCTGGGCTAGGCAGAGGCGCTCGTTCCCCTCGATCACTAGAGACACGATTGGCACGCCGTATAGAAGGACTGTGCCGACCTGGACCAATAGAAAGGTTAGGTTTACTTTTTTTTTTTTTTTTTTATTTGAGTAAAGTATGTTACATTTCGTTTTAAATAAACTTAGACACTAGATAGCAAAAACCCTTTGGGTTTATCCGCCTAGTGCGGTCTTTCTTAATAAAACTAATTTTACAACACTTATGCTAAAATAGGTACATATTATTTAGGTAAGTACTGCATATCTAGAAAGTTACCACTTGGAATGAATGGCAACCATCTTGTCTTCCGTCCGTCGGTTTACGTACCCCCATCGTAAACGTACGTAAGTAGGTATACCTACGTACATTTCGCGTTCATATAATGTTGTTTTATTTTATTTATATATTTATGTGTTTGTACTCCATGAAGATCCGATTATTTTATACGTCAGATAGCCTTTCAAAGGAATAAAGTTGATGCTGTCTCTATTGTGATCAAGTTTTAGAGAAAAACAGCATCAACTTTAATCCTCTCTAAAAATCGGTATGTATTAGAATATACAGGCTGATTTTTGGTCGTCAACGTTCCCGAAAACTATGGAATCTCCTCATCATCACGATCATTTTTCTCCATGGAAGCATGCCTAAGAAGTGTCTGGTTCCCAAGATATTAGGGCCCAAAGTTGAGTAAAAAGACTGCGTTTTTCTGCATAAATGCACATAGATGCGCTAGCAAGATTTTTTCACGAGAAAGAATTAATATCTGTCTATTATAAAACTAGTATAAATACTGGACACTATAAATTTCGCCCGATCAAGTAATGAAATTTAAAAAAAAAAAAATTAACATCGTATTTGTAATAGGGGTCACCATTCTAGGACCTAGGAATCTAACTAAAGGCGCTTAGAGCCTGTAGAACGACAACCAACTGACGATGGAGCCTCCCATTCGTTTGTTATTTGAAAAGTTTTTTTTCATCATATTAGTAACTGATTTTTTAGAGGTAGCTGCTCTCTCAATTCGGAAACTTGTATTAGATAGATCGTTTAACTTTGGGAACCACTGTGCTTAATAGATTCATCATAATAATAGTCATCAGGGCCAGCAGGAATACACGCATCTACCCACCTGATTGGGCTTGCTGCTCAGCTGCAGCGCTTTATGCTCTGAGCGTGGCTTCAGGGTCTCTCTGGGCGATAGAGCCAGGTTCGTGGCTTCCATCTGTAACAAAAAAGTTTTATTTGCTACAACATTAGATAAAGATATACATAGGTACATATACACACGACTGTGTCCAAAATGGGGTTTAAAGAATAGCAGAATAACGATGGAGATCCACGGTTAGCGTAGAGGGGCCAGTAGGGCAAACACGAACCTATAGATATTGTCATAGATTTTTGCGTGGCGTTACGCAGCTTACCCCCCAGCCCCCGTAGCATGGCAAAATGCGACGCGGATTTTTTTAATTACCCGCGCGCGTTTTTCCAGTCATCAAATGAGAGAGACCCGGAACTCACGCGCTACGCGTCTTTTGGACCACTTGTGGATGTGGTGTTACCGTTGCGAAAGTAAAATAAACTTTATTACTTGTATCACTGAATCGGTAATTGAATTGGTATACCAGTCACACGAAACGTCAAAATTAGCGCTAAGAACCTGCGTGAATTTAAACGGCATGCTCGCAATCGGTATCAAGCACAAGATTAGTAAAAAATCTAGTTTGCGTTTCGTTCCCTTTATTACCCAGTTTTGGATTGTTATAGTTCTCCTACGTTCTCCATTATTTCATATATTTTTTTTCTTTATTTTATAACCGGCATATTCACCACGCATTAACGATGAACTTGCAATGCAACTAATAATGGAAATCTCTGTTAATAATCCCAAATGTCCAATATAATAAAATAGAGCAATAAAGCACATAATTAACTTTTGCCGCATAATAAACTATTGATGTAGTTATTTTGTCACCCTCTTCAACAAGAAAACATTTATTTAAAGCTGATTTCTATCACGAAATAAATACAGCCATACAGAAATAGTAATTATCTCCAAAGATGTCGTAGAAGCCTATTATCAGAAATTCCTGTGCTAATGCAGAGTAAGTCCCCACTAGACATCAGCTGCATCTCCTTCCGTGCATGTCGTAGGAGTCGACCAAGGAACTTGGGTATTCTCTCAGGCTATAATCAAGAGCAACTTGTCACTGATGTTATATATTATCTATGTCATTTAAATACTAGTGGACGCCCGCGACTCCGTCCGCGTGGACTGCAGAAATAACAAAATGTCGAAATTATCCGGGATGAAAACATTTACCCGGGATAAAAATTAGCCTGTTATTTTATTGAATGAAAGCATATCTACCTACCAGTAAACGTAACATGGATCTCTCAATTCGTAAATCCGATCGTTTTGGAAACAAATAGGTAATTTGCGTGTGAATTTACTGTGTCGAATATCAATTGAGCTTATTGAGGGGTGAGGGTAGCCGCCCCTAGGGCTGGTCGTTCTTTTTTTTGGTCGATGGATTAAAGCACAACTTAGATATCTTCTTAACAATATATATGGAGTAAAATTTTATTACATTTTCTGCATTTACTCTAAAGAATTTTGAATGAAAACGGGACGCCGAACTTTGAGCGCGTGCTCTGGAGAGGCCTACGTCCAGCAGTGAACTGCAATAGGCCGACGAGATACTAACGTGGATTTTGTCTATCTTGCAAGCGAGATTTATACCCGTTTTTTAGTTTTTTTTTATTGTGGTTTTGATATTACTTTAATCAGAAAAAAACTATGATAATAATAACTGCTATTAATGCTATGCGTAACTTGTAACGCTTTAAACAATGAAACAACATATATTGCTAATGAGATATTAGTTAAAGCTAAACATTAATAACGAATGAAAAACTTTCTCCGCACCAATATACAGGCAGGAAAGTAAACAATTTCTAAATTGAACCTTTTGATGGAATATCAATCGATAAAATCCTATTGAAAGTAAGTCGAGCTTCGAGTGGGGCTCCACTTACTTATAGCCACTTCCAGTAAATATTTTGGGGTGACGACATGCAAATTATAGCTTAAATCAAATCAATTTGTATATGATATCAACCGCAACGGTCATAATGTGAATGTAAAACTGCTTTTAGGCATTTAATAGGGAGGTTTTGTATTATTATAGCGCGATACACTGTGACATCTTTTTAATTCGAATATTTATTTATTACACGCATTTTCAGAGCAACAAGATCTACTTTATGTATACATGTATAAAAGATATTTTTGGTAATCAAGATGTACAGGTACTAGTAGTAGGTATTATACATTTTATAACCTCTTCTTTACCTATGGTAAGTAGACTGTTTCCCTAGGAAAACAATGAGTAAGCAATCACTTGTAGGTATTATGTAATCTTAAATAATATATAACATATAACCTTTCAAATTATTAAATTAAAACTCTATTGAAAACGATCCCAAAAAGCACATTCTTTAACCTTTATTTAAACACTTAAATAAATAAATATGTAGCAATCACAATAGCAATAAATAAAATTGAAAAAGCAACTCAAAAAGCTATTTTAAAGGTTACGCTACATATTGGCAACTCTCATTAGGGTTGACCACAGGGGTTGACAAAAGAAAAATAAAACCCGACCAAAAAGCGAGTTTTATGTTTTATTCTTTTGTTTTAAATTAAGTTAGAATTAAACGTTCTATATACCTACTTAAGAAAAAGTTTAGCATTTAAGTCTTTTTCTATTCACATTGTTTTATTGTTTAATTGCAACGTAAAATATAAGAGACGACATAAGAAATATGTGTAACTATATTAAGTCTTTAGAATTCCCAAAATTAAAATCATTTATTCGACTTGAAACTTTCACTAGGGGTGCGCCCACCACCGGGCCCTACACCCTCCACTGACCTTTGAACTTGAAACTATTAGGTAGGTAGGTACAACTATTTCTTCATAATAGATATGTTACGATCTCGCAAACATTAGTCGGCTGTATATCTCCAAACAAAATAATCGTGTAGATTAGACAGACGTACCAACCACAGGTGGCTGGATCTATTCTGAAAGTAGATATACCTAGGCTGTTAATGTAAAAATGTCCACTGTAAGAATCATCTCTACGACATAATACAAACAAACTCTCTTTAAAATGTCAACCAAACTTTTATTCATCTTTATTCTGAATAATAATAGATGCTATCACACTTTAAAGCCATCAATCATTAAAATCGCAACCCTAAAATAGGGGTGTCGAGAGCTCGCGGTAACATACTGAGCGAATCCCTATTACGGGTGTGATTTAGTTAATTTGTGCCTGCCACCCCTGTTATACAGGAGTGATGATTTTATTGCGTATTATTGAAATATATATAAATAAATAAATATTCACACAGTACACAACACATTAACCTAGTCCCACATTAAGATCCCTAAGGTCTTGTGTCGTGGGTACTAAGCAACGGTATATAAATACATAGTTAAGTATAGAAAAATCCATGACTCGGAAACAAACATCGATATTCATCATATCAATGTTTGCACCTACCGGGATTCGAACCCAGGACCTATGGCAGGGTCACCTAGACCAATCAGCCGTCGATATACATACGAGTACATATACACACGGTTGTGTTACCTAAATGGGGTAGCCAGAACTGCAGGATCATAAGAGAGATCCTGCAGCCACGTTTGGTATATATACTAAAAAGAGGTATCAATTGAAATATAACATATATTATCTTCTATCTATACATATAATAAAAATGTAACGGATCGCTGTCTGTACATGTAATATATATGAGAAAAAATATTATAGGAGACCTTTATCAACGCAATAGTACCCAAAAGAAAGATTTTTGAAATTTATTGCCTGTTTGTTTGTGCGTTTGTGCACGATAACAGCTGCACCGATTTCGATGCAGTTTTCAGGGATATATTGTGACAGGTCCCACTAAACATATAGGCTACTTTTTATCCCGGTAAAATGTTTTTATCCCGGATAATTTCGACATTCTGTTTTTTCTGTAGTCCACGCGGACGGAGTCGCGGGCGTCCACGAGTATGAAATATAATTATATGAGCCCAGCCTAACATGTGGTGATGCAGTGCAGCCGTAGGCAAATGCACATACTATATGCGTATACACATATATTTGCCATTATAGTAGTAATACTTTTCTTATGTTATGCAATAACATTAATTAACATATAGTAAATTGGGGATATGATAAAAAAGGGCCAGTCAAAAGCAAGTCAAAATGTATGAAGAATGTAATGAATGTGGATGAGGCGAAATAGGTATATTTGGAACGTGCTAAATGGAGATCTGTAGTCTCTGCCTATCCCTATGGGACATAGGCGTGAGGTTATGTATGTATATATGTAGAGTATGATACCAGTACTTAGTAGACAATATAGACCCTCCTCCTGTCGATAATATGCAAAATCCCAAAATCTCCACAATCTGAAAAACTTTCACATTTATAATATAAGTTGTGTTTGTTAAAATATTTCAAATAAAAGGTAGCAAATGAGAAAATACGTTAGTTCTTACAACAGAAATAGTACGTAACACCAGTCATACTGAGAACCCAGTATTACTTTCACACCCCCTACACTGCGCTCGGCGCGCCCCCCATAATTGATTAATAAATGACTCTACATTAAAATAATGACTTTGTACGTATGTCACTTTTGGTAGCTGTATTGTATTCGATTTGGTGGTTATGATTCGCTTTATTATTTTGTAGACAGAGGTTATTTTGTGTTCAGTATGAAGCTACAGTACCAGTAATAGATTGGGAATCAGTAAGGATTTTTAAAGATATCTGCGTAAACTTCCCGTTGTTTTTCCATTACTATGTAAATTTCGGAAAATCATTTCTTACTGCTACCCTACACTAAGAAATTATATACCAAAGGTTCCTGCCCTACTGCAAAATGCAAGGTCTACCTCTTGGGAAGCATAAGATGTCTATGAAGCCAACTTGAAATCCAAACACAAGAAAAATAATATAAATGGTAAAGTTTTATTTTCTTTTACTTTTAATTATGACTAGTATATATTATATAATGTCGCATCCCGGTGTCTGTCTGTCGCTATTTATGCTTAGGGTTGGTTCATATCTGACGGAAGATACGTCGAGCGTATCTCCAGGTACAGGCAAAGGTACGCTCGACGCACTAACGTATCATCGGTTAAATGTGAACAGTCGAGTGTTTTTCTATACATTTCTGTCTGTTCTGGCGTTACGCGACCGATAATACGCGACGTATGTTCCGTCAGATATGAACTGACCTCTAGATCTTTAAAACTACGCAACGGATTATGATAGCGTTTTGATCTATAGATTAGACATGGGTAACTCCGGACACAACTATATCCTCGGATATATATCCAGAGGTGGATATGAATCAACTCCTTCACTTTAAAGAAAGTTACCATATCCTATATCCGACCCACTCCGACCTACCGAATAATGCCGAAGATAAGAATAAGTAAGCGAGACGGAATGCGAACGCGCCGGAACGCGCGGTACTATCGCAGTAGACGCATGAGCGCGAATGTAACGACATTACACGAGTATATACGAATACTCACGAGCGACGGGCATGCCGTTTAGTTTAGAAATATTTGTTTTCAATATTATAATTTTCAAAATTTCTATTCATTACGTTTTATATTTGATCTTAAGTATTTTGTTTTTAATGTAAATAAAAGCTGTTTGGATTTGGAATTATTTTTAGGACAATAGTTTTAGTGTACCTACTGTGATTTTTAAATACGCCTATCAAATATTATAATTATTATTTGGATAGATCATCCCAATCATATCTCGGTTCGCTTAATCTCTTCATTCCCGGATATGTACGCGGAGTTGGATCTGTTAAAGGGACACACAACAACCTAACCAAACCAATCCCAGTCATATCTCGCGTCACTTAAATCTCTTCGTTCCCGGATATACACGCGGAGTTGGATATGTTAAAAGGATATATATCCTTAGTCGGAGTGATATACTACATGTTCAATCCTTTCCCGGATATGATTAGCCCATGCCTACTATAGATAGAGTGATTCAAGAAGAACTTGTATATGTTGTAAAGCTAAGCTATGCTGATACGAAATTCTCCTTTACGCGAACAAAATCGTGGGCGACCGCTAGTATATTATGTATATAGTTTGTTATCTTATTTGCTTAAAAAAAAAACATAAAAAAGTGCATAAAATTAATCATATTCCGAATTTCATGGTTCAAATGTTGTCGACGCGCGAACAATGCATTTGGATAGAATTCACTTGTAATTATGGATCCCTCGCGCAGGCCATATGGTGTTGATATGATACAGGGGATGAGGGGCGCTCATTCCTTAACATGTGTCCCACTTGTTTCGGAACCAATCAGTGTGAGGATGGTACGGTTGGTCACGCTTCTTGGCAAGTTTTTTTATTCATGGCAGTTGATACCTACACTATGAAATCGTTATTTTTCTCAGTTTTTATTTTCTCCGCAAATACAAAACTAAATTATTCTTAGAATTAGATGCAGTGATCACATCATGGATTTTAAATGAGCAGCTTTTGTAAATGAATTCTCAACAGTTAGATAGTAATATTGCTAAATAGGTAAATGTACCTACCTACTATGAAGAGAGACCTATGTAAGTTATGTTAGTAGCTACGAGTAGCTTAGTATTATAAAAAAAGTTATTACATAGAAGAGCATTTATTATTCTTTGACCAACCCTAAGTCTATAGTAGACAAAAATACTTTGCTAATGGTGGCGCCACCATGGTATCCTAGTCAGCTAGTCACCACAAACTCCCCGCAGTCCACATAAATCGACAGAACAAATCCGGCCGCAGAGCGTATTGACAACATGTTGTGCATTTTCCGGGATAATCCGTAACTACAGGGGATATTGTGTACTTGTGTCAAGAGGGTCAGTAGGGTGACTATGGTTTTTGGGATAGAAAAACAAATATAAACAAAATGAACTAAGCATATTGCGAAACGGGTATAATAATATTTTTTTATTGAATAACGAGCCGAAGAAAAAAACGTAAGTTTAAACGTTAATTTTTAGTCGATATGACTATGTAATTTTTGAATACATTTTTTAGGACTTGAAAGCTTGACTTACTTGACTAAAAATAACTATTACTTTTTAATATTAGGGACGTAACTTGTACCTAAAGTAGCAAAAATGCAATGCGGTTTATGACATAACCATTTTCTGAGAGTCAGTAGAGAGAGAATCAGGTAGAGAGGCTAAAGTTACAAGGACAAGGATAGATAGATAGATCCATGGCCCTATAATCTATAAGGTTCCATACGCTACTGACTATAAAAAAACGGTGTAAAAAAATAATGCACTCTCTAGCTAGCAGCACAAGAGAGTGCATTATTTTTTTCAAGAGCGAATATCATAGCGTTTATCATAGCCGCCCTACTGGAATCCTCTTGACAGATTCCTCAGCAAGTGTTCCTCCGAGGTCCGCAGCTTTGCGCACTAGTGCATAATCTCCACGCATCCTGGACCACGAAGTAATGGTAAAGAAGAGATGCGAATAGCCTATGTAGACTTGCGAATACCAATATAAAACTACGTTATAATATAACCAATTACTGGCTAACGTTTCCTTTCCTACATTCCCTTATTATATTACTAGAGATCCACCCCGGCATCGTAGGGGTACAATTCTCTTGAATCAGTCTATCTATTTAAAAAAACCGCATCAAAATCCGTTGCCTAGTTTAAAAGATCTAAGCATACATAGGGATAGACAGGCAGCGGGAAGCGACTTTGTTTTATAATACGAGTATGTAGTGATTAATTACTATACTATGACCCTGCATAAACCGTGCATAAAGTTACAAACTAGTTTTACCTGATTTTTTACAGCAAAATGTATAGTATGGAATATCTGTCAAATTATCTATCGGATAAAGACAGCGATATCGAAGTTTCTATAATTGGAATATAAAAGGTCTTCGACCGTTTTTCGACCCAGGCGGCCAATCTCTACGGAGCACACAGAATACACAGAAGATAATATAGTGCACAAGTGTGTCCATAAACATAGATGCACTCTCTTTTCTGTCATTCTTATAGGCCGATGGGATGGAAAGCCGACACGACCGGAGAGAGATCAGGCGTAGGAACAACGGTTTTATGTACTTTCCGAGGCACAAGCTGAGTGACAATTTCACAAAAATCTCTACATGAAATAAATTAATATGATTGGAATATACAAGGACCAAACAACAACTAGTGGGCCAATGGGGCCGGTAGTGCTTCCTTTTAAACCTATCCCCACAAATATTGTTTACCACATCCCTTCAGTGCTTCCTCCGTGCCCTGAACGCGATTATAACGCACAGCGTCTTTCGATAGTTACGATAGTTTAAGTAGAAAAAGGAAAGCTAAGCCTTTCTTTTGATAGAAAATTGTGTTATTGAAATAGGTTTTGTTGATGTTATTTTTTTATTGTTTGTTATCAGAATACTTGTGTGTCAGCTTTTAGGCAAAATGCTTAGGCTGAGTACCTACCTACGCAGGAAAATATAAAAAAGGTATTGAATTGTATCAGGCGTCACTATTCGGAAGTTCAAATCTCTATTGAGGGATCGCCCACCACCGGGCCCTATACCCTCCGCTGACCCTCGGATCTGCCTACTCATGATCACGAACACAAGACACTACAGTCGCAACGAGAAGCCAGATCCAAGCACCTAGCATGCAACCATAAATACATTCGGATTAGCAGCTATGTATTTATGGTTGCATGCTAGGTGCTTGGATCTGGCTTCTCGTTGCGACTGTAGTGTCTTGTGTTCGTGATCATGAGTAGGCAGATCCGAGGGTCAGCGGAGGGTATAGGGCCCGGTGGTGGGCGATCCCTCAATAGAGATAAAAAAGGTAGTCTAGGACTTCAATATTACAGAAACCAGACTTCAAGAGAAGTAAAAGACACTAAAAGGCTAGAAATAATAAATGTAGATTACTAGATCTAAAGTAATAAATAAGTACCTACCTTCTATAATAGGCACAGGAGCTTCCCAGCTGTCGGAGGTACTTTCCATACGATATTTATGATAAAAATTATCATATTTTCACAGCGAAATAATTATACACAACGTAACGAAGTTATTTATACACACGTAGCGATAATGATTAGATTAAAATATTATTAATAAAGAAATGGAAAAAATTCCTCACCCGGGTGGGAATCGAACCCACGAGCTCTGCATTCCGTGCCAGCGCTCTTACCACTGAGCACCGGGTCAATTACTCGGGTGACGAATTTTACCATCTCTTTTTGAAATTACATTATTGGAAACGTTATTTTTCATCCCGATAGCTATACATAAGCCAAATCTCGGCAAACAAAGCTGAATCCCTCAGCACAATGTTTTAATGATGAAATGATCAACCATATCCTAACGGATTATATTATGGAGAAGTGTTTTTATCTTAGTCAAGATATTATATATTATAAAATTATTAATAAAGAAATGGAAAAAATTCCTCACCCGGGTGGGAATCGAACCCACGACCTCTGCATTCCAAGAATCCTTAAGTAATCAAAACAACAAACATGTGTAAGTAAGTACACGTACTGCATAGTACTTATTACTCTATTGGTTGGTACCTCATTGTAGGCATCTTGAACAAAAGAGCCTTTAAACGTGTATTGTGTCGAATTTACTTGCAGGGCGGTCAGGGCAAATGAATAAATCTGTGACTTGGCGGCAATCACAGGTTCGCAAGCTTTCTCAAGTGGCGATGGATTTTCAGTTGGAGGTTGAAGGCTTAAGTTTTTACACAGTTTTTACTATTTACATAGTTTTAATAAAGCATCCAAAACCAGTGTTGTCTATGGAGAAGTTTTAAATCATTACGTTTCGCATCGACCGCGACCTTCGTTATCACAATACCTTGGTGGGATCTATAGCGGCTAGACTTCATCACGTAATTTGACGAATTAATTATGTCTTCCTATCGTATCGATGATGAATTACTATCGATGCGATTGAGATTATTTTACTTTGGCTAAGCCCTCAGACATTATACGTATTATCGTCTTAGGCATAACTATGCAGGGTATTTTTTAGTCGTCAACGTTCCCGAAAACTACGGAATCTCCTCATTATCACGATCATTTTTCTCCATGGAAGCATAACCTGGGATTATTAAGATATTAGGGTCGAAAATTGAGAAAATAGACTGCGTGTTTTTGCATAAATGCACAAAGTCGCGCGTAGCAAGATTTTTACACGAGAAATAATTAATATATATCTATGAAAAAACTAGTATAAACACTGGACACTATAAATTTCGCCCGATCAAGTAAAGAATTTTTTTTTCAAAAATATTTACATATAGAGTACGTACCTTTCATTAAAGGTGGCAACGCAAAAACATCCTGTATAATATTCTAAAACAATAAAGTGTCAAACCCTAACATAGTAAAGCTCAATAAGTAAAACATTAATTCACTGCGAAACAAGTTATTTATTCTAGTCCTTTACTCTTGTATTTACTTTACTTTGGTATTTACTCGACTTTGTGCGCTTAATTGGAGTCGACGGGAGAAGACACGGAGTTAATTCGACGATTAATATTTAATACAGCGCGCCCCTGGCGATAGGCAGGGAGCTGACGTTATGTTATATAATGGGAATCTCTACAAAAAATTCTAGAAGATTTACGTTACAAGTCATTAAAATGAAATTTATGCGCTCTTAAATTTATTTAGATATACGATAGGTAAGAACCTGTTATACCCAGTGTCTAGATTTTCTCTTGTTTCTTGATTTGGAAATATATTCATACACAATAAACAATTTATGTTAAAAGGATAACTATACTACGACGTGGATATTATTTAGTCCTTTTGTAAACCAATCCGAAATAAGTAGGGTCAACACAAACACAAATAAATTCGCATTCTATCGACATAATCCCATAGACAAGAAAATAATTGTTCAAATTTTGCACAATCCGTGCTTAATATTAATCAAGTTAGTCCGGGAGCCTGACGAGATAACCCTAAACTCCTGGTAAATGCTAACAGAGGTTAATATTGACAGATGGGGTTCAACTCGGGCTATTTTTCCGCACAATTGAATTTGTAACTAATCCGGCAGCCGTTGTAAATTTAAATCCAACAACGGGAGGCATGTATGAAGTTCTGTCTGAGTTAGAATGGTTAATTATTAGAATGGTGGGTTTGTTATTGGTATTTAAGAGATATTTTGAATGTATTTATTATAGTAGAAAGAGGTCTGTAAAAATAAATCCGGAATAACATTAAATTTGATTCATAATTATCTGTCTTGCTTTAATTGACGTAAATAGAAAGAGATATGTCTAATAGAATTCATTTCAAGTATAGTTGAGATGTACAAGTTCAGTTAGTAGTGTCAGGTGGTCAGCCCATCGCTTACAAAATACCACGACCAAAAAAAAATAATTAATTAACGTTATACAACATTGAAATAAAAAGTTTTTGTGACATTTAGGCACACTAGTCTCATTTAATAAAAAAAAAACTCAAAATGAAAGGTACAATATAATCTAGCAAAAAAGAGCCGTAACTTGTAATCAAGTCAACAAAATGTCGAGCCGCCAAACTCGAAACAAACCATAAACATGCAAATTGTCAAATTTACTTACAAATTAATTGAATTGTCTGACAGAAATGACATCTGCCGTGTTGACTTGATGAAAATTACTCTCTCCCCTCATATTTAGGGGATGCTTGCACAATGATGGGAGAAGGTAATCTTTATTGTTATTTTTATAACAAATCTCATTGTTTAGGAGTAATGAGTATGGGATTCTCAATCTTAGTAAATCAGGGGACTTAATTCGAAATTCCAAACGGTGTGTTTTTTATTTATATACTACTTATAAACTATGTTCAAAGTTAAGTACCCGTTAAGTATGATATTTGGCAGCGTTACTTATATCAGCAACTTAAGTAACAAACGTAGATGTTCCGTGTTAGATATCTTACCTAAATCATATAACAAACCGATGTTTTCACATGAATTAACTAGCACATATCTAACACTATTTTAGTGAAGTAAAATAAAATCTAACAGTACGAACTGTAGGTACCTACTTACAAAACCTTTTGAACCGAAAATTTTGGAACAAAATTTAATTTATCAAGAATGCTATTATCATATTCAGCAGACAGATTGAAATATTAAAGTTGAATCACAATAATAATTTCAATAAAACGAACAAATCTTGCTACAAGCTCCCGCACTCGCGTTAAAGAAACTCGAACAATCAATTGAAGAAACCCAATAGAATTTGCAAAAGAAAACAAATTTATAAAGTAAAATAAACGAAGTCCTTACAAAGCTTTGTAAACGCAATTTAGTACTGCCGTACAAGTCGCGGACAAAGTTAAAATAGACTGGGAGCTCGTCGCTGAAAAGTTAAACACCAATTCACGAAAGATGTTAAGCTTGTGTTGTTGAAACAGGCGAATTTGTATTTTAGAATTGCCATTGAATTATATTTTTGAAGTGCTTTTTTGTTTTTGGAGTATGGATATAGGGCGGTTCACCACATCTTGTAAATTTATCTTTTGATTATGTAAGCTGAATGCATAGAAAGTATAACATCGTTTTGTATCGACCGAATAGTAGTTCTTTAGGTTTCATTACGTATGACGCGCGAAAATGAAGTCTTGCTATTGGAGCAAACGTGGCGATTAGCGGTTGACCGGCCAAACAAGGGTAGTAACATAAAATTGAAAATCATTAATTTCTTGATTCAATAAAACCAAAATTACAGGGTTGATTCTGTAACCCAGTTAAGCACCGCCGAAGTAAGGTTAATGTAAAAATAATGAATTCGTCGCCAACCATCCCCTGTTTGTCTTTCAATTAGGGGTCGCGCCCCCTTGCTGTTTAAATATAGCGAATCCTACCCCACATCCGCTGCGAATCTTCGACCTTATGTCTTAGGCTTAAAACGGAAAATTGATTATTTCTGGGCTTAAAGATACTTAGTCTACAAGGACCTCTTGTTAAATGTAAATTGTCAGCTTTAGCTGTTAAAGTCTGTTTTGATGTAAAGGACTGATTATAACTATGCAAACATATTATACTATACCTTCTCAAGTCATATTATTTCCAACTGATTGATTTTATACCGACGAGATTTAGAAAATAATGACCACGTGCATAAACCGCAGTTAACGAAATTAGCCGCGTAGTGCCGGCAGATTAGAGTTTTTACCACCTCTGCCTGCTCATGGGTATCGTACGAGGCGATTAAGGGTTTTCGGGAGCTGGGCAGCAGCGCCTCCCGTACTGACAACATAGTCCGAAAATCACACTGCGGTCACCAACCCGCCTGCCCAGCGTAGTGACTATGGGCAAAACCCCCTGTGGCAGTAGCCTTGTGGCGTGCCCTGGGGGAGGCCTACGTCCAGCAGTGGACTGCAATAGGCTGAATAAGAAGTTCTCGATTTTTTTTTTTTACACTCTACACAACGAAGAAGTTCTCGACTAATTATAAATACATAGTATAGAAACAAGACTCGGAAACTGATATTCATCATATCAATGTTTGATCATTCGAAAAAAGGTCCTACACTAGTGAAAATTGTATAGCGTGCAGGATTAGTATACTGTATACTGGGTTAGATGTAAGAGATCATTGACACTGAATACCTACGCCTACCTACCAACCTTAAAAGAAAATTTTACTGTGCCTACTTTCTGTAATTGTTTACGGAAAAATCTCCGAGTACAATCCGCTTAAATCCCAAATGATTTCTTTTATTTTGTGAAAATTAAAAAGAAGGCACAAAATAAAAACACATCTCCCGGACTACAATGTAATTTAAAATAAAGAAGATAACGTCGAGATTTTTTAATTTTATGCCGATTAAGGTACTTGTTTTAACAATGTAAACAACATAACATTTTTAACAAAAAAAAAAAAAAAATGGAAATGAAAATTATTTTTCCTGTAAAACATTACTTATATCTATTTCGTGTTGTAGGCATGGTTCCCTTTTCATAACAGCTATACTGATCCGACAGTAACAGGTTTAAAACACATTTACCTATCTATGTTTTTAAATAAAGTTAAGTAGGTATGGCGGAATATTCACGGGAAGTTATCTATAACTGTCTGGAAGTCACGGTCAATGGCTAGTATAGGGCTTTTGTATTTTCTTACGAGTTAGCCACAAAAACCATCATCTGTATGATTTTTGTACATATATTGTACATGTCAATGGAATACTATATAACGCGCCGTATTACAAATCGGCAAGTTTTATTATTTTGAATAATCTTTATAATTTGCCTTCCCTTCTACGGGGCCATTATTTATGGGGGTCGCGCAATATGAATCAATAATATAATCTTGCACTATGATATGATTTTTTTTCTAAAACTACGAGAGTCGCTGGCGCGACACGCTCGCTTCGCTCGCTCGGCTAATGCGTTGTTACTTTGACAGTTCTAACATGACCTAACCTAATTAATTCTGCAGACCAAGTGCTAAAAGTCAGATTACCTTCTTCTAATACCCATATGTTGACGGCCGATTGGTCTAGTAGATAGTGACCCTGCCTGCGACGCCATAGGTCCTGGGTTCGAATCCCGGTAGGTGCAAACATTGATATGATGAATATCGATGTTTGTTTCCGAGTCATGGATATTTCTATACTTATCTATGTATTTATATACTGTTGCTTAGTACCCACGACACAAGACCTTAGGGATCTTAGTGTGGGACTAGGTTAATGTGTTGTGTAGTGTGTGAATATTTATTTATTTATTTATACTATTCAAAATATCTACCTACATAGATTTTGTAATACGGCGTGTTAAAAAATTATCCTTCGACCTATAAATATTCGTTTACGCTAAAATTAATAAATAATATTGAAAAAATAAGATTTTTCCATTCTTGTATCATATGCTACCCGTAGTCCTTGCTACGAAGACGCAGAAAATTCTGCTACGACGTAGTAGCAGCTCGTAGTCAGCAATCATCATCGTAGTAACTACGAAATGTATTGTAACTCGCATCAAATGCCTCCTTTGAAATGCATAATCCTAGACATGCATACGCCATAGAATAACGAGTCCCCAGAAGGAGTCATCAATCACAAATGTATGGCGAATAGTAAAGAAAAAACTAGTCTAAAATTCCGCATCCTCCGCTCTTTTAAACCAAATCGAGAAATATCACTTTTAGAGTTTTTATGTAACAAATAGGTTGTAAATTAACCCATATGCTTAAGAAGAGGGTAATCTCATGAAAGAGAGAAATAAAAATAAACTAGGTCAATTTGACAGACTTTAAGTTGCTTCAAAAGAGAGTGATCACGGGTTCTGGAGAACTTTTTGTTCTATGGTATACACCTAGAATTCTTTTCAATTGCGAATTAGAACGTTGTCTTGCTTTTACACGCTACGTGCAGTTGGCTTGCAGTTTCATTGCAGTCGTGCCAACTGCATTCAAACTGCATCGGAACTGCAGTTTTGCAGTCGACATGCAGTTGAATTGCAGTCCGTGTGTCTTTATCCTTACTGACACAGAAGTACATAAGCAGGAAAAGTAACAGTATATCTCACTATCGACAGAGGTTCGTCCTCTCGACTTAACCAACTCGTTAACTCCAATAGAAAACGTTCACATTCGCACGTTCGTCACATCACGTGATAAAGACTGCCGCTATTGGTGGGAGTGTTGGTGTTGCGATAACGAAAGTCGACATCGACACCAAACCATGTAGACATAACTAAAAATTTATCTGAAAATTACGGAGTTGGGGCTAAACTTTAAACCGCTGAATAAAAAAATACATATTAGACAAACAGCTGTGTTCCCATAATGGGATAGCCAAATTTGTATGATCACAACAGACATCCCACAGCCACATTTGCCATAGCATACTGGCAGCGCCGGCCCGAAGTTTTAGAATGGAGCGAGATCCAATTATGACGCCTGTCCCGTTTGCTCCTAAATAATCTATATCTATACATACAATAAAATTGTAACGGATCGATGTTTGTGCACGCTAATCTCAGAAACGATTGAACCGATTTCGATGCAGTTTTCAGTAATATATTGTGACAGGTCCCACTTAACATATAGGCTAAAAGTTAGCAAAAAGTTTTTATTCCGGATAATTTAGACATTTTGTTTTTTCTACAGTCCACGCGGACGGAGTCGCGGGCGTCCACTAGTATATACCAATATCTTTACTATTTAGGCGCCCTCTAGGATTTGGCGCCTGGAGCGACTGCTCCGTTCGCCGTATGAGCGGGCCGTCCCTGTATATTGGCACCAGATGTAAAAGATTAGTGACTAGTTGCTAGCTCATCTCCTGAAAGAACGCCGCTGAGTTCCGTTCCTTAGTCAACTCTTGCGACATGCACGGAAGGAGGTGCAGTTGATGTGTTCTAATAAACCCCCACATCAGCACCGGAAACAACTAGTACCTATTGTTATTCATGTGAAAAAAATGCCGATTGAAGTTTCAGCAGGTGCTATCTTATGCTAAGGGAGGTTGTCTAGTTTGTTGTTAAGAGTTTAATTATTACCAAATACCTACTTAAGTTTGTAGTTTATTCAGTGAGCATTGATTTTATGCTAGTGAACGCCCGCTACTACGTCCGCGCGGATTGCAGAAAAACAAAATTTCGAATTTATCCAGAATATAAATATTTTCCCGGGACAAAAAGTAGCCTATGTCCGTCCTCAGACCTTAAACTATCTCTGTCTCAAATTTCATTTAAAACGGTTCAGTCAGTAGTTTCAGCGTGAAAGCCGGACAGACAGACAGAGTTACTTTCGCGTTTATAATATCAAGGATTTTTTTAAACATATTATTTTTTATATAGATACCTAATAAAATTTATTCAAAAAAAAAAGAGTTAAAATATATATAACAAACTAAATCTACTTTTATCTTTTTATGTTATTTAGAACTTAATATTGGTCACGTAACTAGAAAATTAGGTAAGTCGTTTCCTGAAATAAATTATTCGAGATTAATTACTTTTATATTATATGTATAGGTATATTATTAATATTTTTCTGTGTAAATTTTGTGTACAATAAAGAATAAGAAAAATTTAAAAAAATATTTTTAATGTTAATTATTACTTTATTATTCCTTATATTTAAAGCGGCGCGGCGGGGCGGCAAGATTATCTTTAAAACCAGTACCTAATAATTTAATATACAATACTTAATAACGAATGAAATTTTACAATTACTATACAGTTTCAAAAATTTACCTTTACGTCCTCCAGCACCAGAGCATAAAATAATCAACACATTTCAAATTACCGGGATCGACAATACCCACGTCCGGCGCGGTGGACGACCAACCGAACACTGACCAAATAATTCGAACGAAAACCACGCCTACCCTCAAGTCACTCCTACTAAGGGTTAAACCGACCAATAGGGGAGCCGCCAAATCCTTATTTACCCTTAACACCCGCCCTCCCTCACCCTCTCGGTTTATTGATTGGACGTAGGTACTTATTTAAGGCGAATTAATTTTGAGAATGAAATTACAATGTTCCCGTATTATTTCAGCGGGTAGTTGGATTAATTCAGGCGGTAGGTTTTATATGGTATTGTTTGGATTATAGATATTTTAATTTGAATTGTCTATATTTATATACTTACACGTGTATGGAAACGAAGTTTTCTTACTATTTGCTGTACCTAGGAGTAAACGGGATAGATAAACGTATTGGAAGAACTCGTACGATTTCGCTTCTGGAGAAAAGACGGAAATTAATTTGGACACCATTTCCAGATTTATTATTATACATATTTATTATATTTATTATTATAGGGGTATGTTAGGCAAAAAGCTATTTAAATAGCCCACTAAATTCCACAAAATTTCAGACTCAAAATCACATGTTTATTTTTCCAGATAGTATGAGAATTCCTAAACAACTCAGGAATGTTCATACAATCCTAAAAAATAATCATGTGATTTCGAGTCTCAAATTTTGGAAATAGGTTCTCTATTGTGGGCTATTTTATAGCTTTTTGTTTAACATACCCTTTCTGTTACACCCTGTACAAGTATATAGAAAAAATTATGATCTCCGACCGTATTTCAGCCAAGGCGACCAATCTCTACGGAGAAAATAAAAAATACAGAAAAAATGAAGAATACATGAAGGTACAATGAAATATACCAAGGTCAGCTTATTTCTGTAAAATATCTCTTATAACTAACCAAACATATTAAACAGACACGCCCACGATTATGTTCGTGTATACTTTAGAATTCCTGTTTTTTCCGTTCCCGTGGAAATTGCTAAAAATTATTTTTTATTTATTTTATTAAAGTAATAATAAGTAATCTCCAAGTTTTACGTATCTAAGATCAGCGGTTTTGGTAGTACGTTGATCCCTCAGTCATCAGGACAAAGCATTTTATATAATACTATAGTGGACGCCCGCGACTCCGGCCGCGTAGACTACAGAAAAAACAAAATGTCGAAATTATGCGGGATAAAAACATTTTACCGGGATAAAAAGTAGCCTATATGTTAAGTGGGACCTGTCACAATATATTCCTGAAAGCTGCATCGAAATCGGTTCAGCCGTTTCTGAGATTAGCGTGCACAAATGCACAGACAAACAGACAAAAATCATTCTTTTGGGTAGTATTGCGTTGATAAAGGTCTCCATAATATTTTTTGTCATATATCTTCCATGTTCAGACAGCGATATGTTATAGATAGATAGAAGATTTAGGTAGGATAGGTTTCATAATTTCATTCATTTCGAAAACTGTAACGTCGTTTAATCATTTTCTGTTTGTGAAAGCCTCGAAACAGCGTCGGCTTCTGGCTCAGATGGCTTCTGGTGACAAAATGATCACCCAGCGGAGACAGATAGACAAAGATACTTCCGTGTCACCAAATTTGGCCAAAGAATTAGCTTAGCTATCCAGCGAACTACCTAATGCTGCAAGCTTTTTGTAGTCACGTTACTTGATAATACAGGGTGATTTTTTGTCGTCAACGTTCCCGAAAACTACGGAATCTCCTCATCATCACGATCATTTTTCTCCATGGAAGCATACCTGGGAAGTGTCTGGTTTCCAAAATATTAGGGTCCAAAGTTGAGTAAATAGACTGCGTTTTTCTGCATAAATGCACATAGACGCGCGTAGCAGGATTTTTTCATCATAAATAATTAATATCTGTCTATAAAAAAACTAACATAAACACTAGACACTATAAATTTCGCACGATCAAGGAATTTAAAATTTTTTTTCCCAGCATTTTTTTTTGCATAAACTTACTTTATTTCATGTATAGAGTACGTACCCTTCGTTAAAGGCGGCCACAAAAAAACACCCTGCATAGATTGGTTGACCTTGCTGTAAAAGCTTCGACTTTTACTTTGATCTTTGTTTTATTTAGATTTTAGTTGGTTATAGATATTTTTATCCGCCCCGGTTTTGCGGGTGTAATACCCTTTATCGTGGACAAAATCGTAGGCGGGCGCTATAGAAAAGCGTTATTTTTAGACTTTTTAAGGAAATTTTTAAATGTTACTCCCGTACTTCAAGGAATATTCTAAAAAAATAATTGGCGAAATACATTCAGCTGTTCTCGAGATTTGCGCTTAGCAACACATCCAGCGATTCATTTTTATATTAAAGATAGCAATAGACACAACAGCCAGCAGCTTCATTTGCTGGATCTCGATCGCAGCGCCATCCATCCGCTTTCTGAACCAACTTGACCTCTTACAAATTGTTTCAGTTGCCAAATCAGTTGTTATCCCGTGCATTAGCGGAGCTTCATTACAATCCATCAGCTTCATCTCCTTCCGTGCATGTCGTAAGAGTAGACTAAAGAACTCAGGGCTTTCTTTCAGGCGATGAACTAGAAACTTGTCACTGATCACTAACATCAGGAGGTCTACTCTGAAGTGACGATAAACGAAGTATCGGCCGAATATCGAGGTGTTTAATACTACGAACTTCCTTCGATCGGATCATTCGCGCCGTTTTTTCATTCGGTCCGATCGAACTCTATTTGACAGGTATAAGCTTAGGTATAAGGCTAGATAACAGAAAGCTTATAACATTAGTCAATGTGAATTATTCCCTATGGTTCCGAATGAGTTGTGAACATCCGAAGCAATTTCGTAGTAGGGTCAAAGGCTTCGATTCGGTCGGGCTTCGGTCGGACCGAAAGATTCGAAAGCGGCATTTCAGAGTAGACCCCCTGTCCCCGCCATGATAAACGTGGCTGTGGAATCTCCCTTATGATCCTGCGGTTCTGACTCGCCCTGTAGGTATTTAGGTGTACAGCTTTGTCTATGTCTTGTTAAGTTTACCCCTTTAGAAAATAATATCTACTTTAATCGGTAAACAATTATAGCCAGTGTGCTTGTTAGCTTCTGCTTTTACTCGTAATAATCTGACAAAGCATACAATTTCATCATTAAAAATATCCATAAAATCAACACCTATTGACAGAACAATATGGTTAATACTAGAAAACACCCCATTGTGACTAAACCCGCAATTATATCGCTTTAAAGGGTTGATCGCACCCCTGCGGGGAGGGTAACGATGGGAATGATGCGATATGTTGTTAATATAAACACTTCAACAACTTTTATTGCTTCTACTATATATTGGTTTTAAATATTAGATATTATAAACAAATACACTTCTATCGTGTAAAGATGCTCTTTTGACTGTCTCCTCTCTTCTTATCATCAGATCTGATTTAAAATAAAAAACCTTTGTCTAATTTTTACTATTAAAAAATTAAGGCTTGAAATTCTGATTCTGAATCCGATTTTAAAGGGTTGGGTTTTTTATTTTAGTTGGAGTCTTACCTTCAGAAAAACGGTCTATCCGTAATATAATAGTGGACGCCCGCGACTTCGTGCTCGTGGACAGCAGAAAAAACAAAATCTTGAAATTATCCGGGATAAACTACTTTCCCGGAATAAAAGGTAGCCTATGTGTTAATCCAGGATGTAAGCTAATTTTATACCAAATTTTATTAAAATCGTTCCAGCCGATTTTACGTGAATACTTAATTCTTACAAACTTTCGCGTTTATAATATTAGTAGGATTCTAATAGTTCCATATAAAATCAAGGAGGGCGGGTTTTTAAGTAAATAAAGTACAAACAATGCAAATTGCTTTTGCGAACATCGTTCCGTCAGACATAACTAAAACTGTGGAGGCTACATCGGAGCTTCACTTAATTGAATACACTACCACTACTACTGGCTCAAATAAGTTCTCGAAACAAAAAAGAAATACATATGTGAGAAACTAAATAAACTATTCAGTCAGATACCTTATACCTAAATTTTACTTTGTATAAGTTTACTTGTCTTATGTGAGATACAGTTAAGCTGATAACGTAACTTGCATATTGCTATCGCTTTGCTTTTGAAAGTTACATTATCAGCCTATACGGGTGAATACAAAAAATAATTTGATCCAAATTTCTGCTTCCTTATTGCGTGATTTTATTCCATAACCCGAACCCTTTTTTTGTTTCATTTTGTTTCTCACATATTTGTTTAATTCAGGTATCTTGTTCAGATTACAAATTGGAGTTTGCTCCCTTCGTAAAAAAATGACACGATGACATTCTATATGAATTTTGTGCAATGCAGTTTTTTCAATTCAAATGTCGAGTTCCGTGCTTTTGAGTTCAAGTGAAATGAATGGTAATGTGCTATATATATATAGCCATAATAAAGAATAGAGTAACGCAGTAATGTTATTGTAATACAACTCAAATTATAAAGCTTCATTTTTCGGTAGTTTTCACGTGAACAATCGACTTATTTTTCAGAAAGATTCGAAATTCTATGGTAGGAGACTGAAGCAGCCGCCCGTAAAGTTAAAACGAGCCGCCCCTCCCCCACCTCCTGGACGTGAAAATTATGCCCGATTCAATTAAATACTGTACGGGCTTTCCTACAATTACATTATTTACGATTTACTTGTAATTCCAATTTGTTTACTTGGTACACGGTAGGTTTTTTTCTGAGAAAGGTCTTTTAGGTAAGTACCTATAAAGAATTAATATTATTTGTAATTATGAAAATGTTATTTTGGTAATAACATCGGGAATATTTCTTGCAGAATTCAATGTATATATTGCAATGTATCTAAATAGCATCTGAAACTTTCATTTCGTATATCCTTTCGTGTATGTTTCGTAGCCTGTACGTGTCTGATTTTTATTCGGGCGCAATAAAAATACGTTAAGTAAATTTAATTAGTTTTCCCCTGATATTTCCTTGTTTTATCTTGAAGTTATCGTAACATCAACTAACGGCATATCTACATTTTCCTCTGCATGTACAAGAAAAGTACTTGAATATGTAATTCACTCGAGCTTCGTTTATAATATAGGTATAGTAATTTGATCACAATATTATTCTAATTTAACTACATACTCTACATGGTGAAACAATAGGCCGATGTTAATCAATATACCTACTGTGAACATAGCCCAATAACACTAGGCTACAAACAAAATATGGGACTCAAAATGAAATATTTATTCAATATTACATAACCGAACAATAGGGTATGTGTTTGTTAGGAGGGATTCTGACCGAAAAGAAAAATCCATGTCAAAATACATAGGTACTTACCATGCACCAGGCATGAGATACCAAATCCCTGGGTAAGGGCTACTTGTAATACCTACCTAATTGCTAAATCTAGATTTACCTAAGTGAAATGAATATAGCACAAATAACGACATACTTTTTTTTACTTTGACAATCATAAAACAGAAACAGCTCTCTAACATGCGTGTGTAATTTTCATAAAAACCTATTCTCTTTAATACGTATTCTATTATTTTTAACCCCCGACGCAAAAACGACGGGGTGTTATAAGTTTGATGTGTCTCTCTCTCTGTGTGTGTGTGTAAATGTGTATGTGTCAGTCTGTAGCATCGTAGCTCCCAAACGGATGATCCGATTTTTGAATTTAATTAAATCTTTGCGAATTTTCTGCAACTGATTCCGGTCAACTTGGATGTTTCCACTATGATGTTCATTATACAAGGTCGTTTGTCAAAATTACCAGCGAGGCAGAATAACGCAGGCACTGTCTCGTTACGTGCCGTCTCGTGCCCTCCTCATACATTTTTATGAGCTCCTTTATTGTTATCCACCCATGTCTTGACGCTGAATAAGTGTATTTTGGTGCTATATTATACTTAGTTGATGTTTTGAAGCTTTGTCATGTTGAGTGTATCCAGATTCCGTAATGTATTAAAAATATTATAAATTTATAGGAGTAGATACTTGCCCATGAATCATGGGACAATTATAAAACGAACCCATATTATTTTTGTATTAGGTAATTAGAGATTAATGGTTTCCTGTCCTAGCATAGGGGTAATGTCGTCGGCACCGTAAAGTTGGTCTTTGGCCGGTATGTGGCGGAGCCGCTATTCTGGGAAACCATATATAGCTTTAGATAAAATAAGATAACATGAATTATCGTATTGGCCATTACTACCTTGATATTTCATGAAAATTATCTATAACATTTCGAAAATGGTAATTGAAATCAATAGCTCATCAACATCTAATTACACCCAATGTAAATCTTACAGGTAGTTATCCCTACACAATCAGTGTAGGGACGCATAGACTAGACAAATTAAACATAGCATCAAGTTATTACAATCACTTTACCAAAGGATTACTCAATACGATACACAATATGGCCGCCGGCACGCGCCGGATAGAAACACGCCGTTTAACATAAAACCCATTGTGGCTGAGGGGCTTTGTGCTGATTTTGGGTTCCATGAGATAAAGTTAAATACAGGATAATTCTAATTTATAATTAATATAATAAGGCTCTGGGATCGAATCCCGGTTGATGCAGATATTGATATATATTTGTTTACGAGTCATAAATATTTCCGTAATACTGTATTACACAGACATCAGCCTAGTTGCAGTCCACTCTTGGAAGTAGGTACGCCTTTTCTAGGGCACGCCTCAAGGTTACAGCCATAGGGGGTTTTTTGCCCATGGTCACCACTCTGGGCAGGCAGGTTGGTGACCGCAGTGTGATTTCCGGACTAGGTTGTCAAGAAAGGAGATGCTGTTCCTTACCTACACCCAAAACCTTGATGTAGGAATGTTCGTCATCTTGTAATTCGTATACAAGAGTTTTAGTGACATCATTTAGGGAAACTTCAGTCCATCATTCGCAGATTAAATAACATAATGGTTTAGTTACATTATAAGAGAATTATTCTATACAGCCTCCTGCACCTATTGCTGAGTAAAGGCCTCCACTTCAATACGCTACTGTTTTCTGTCCTGGGCCAACCTAATCCACCGGTATCCAACAGCTTTTCGGATATCATCTGACCATTGGGCGGGTGGTCTGCCCGTCAGTCTCAAAGCGTCCCTTGGCCACCATGCCGTTAACAGAATACTTATCCCATGGAAATTGAACTTAGTTAAAAAATCTAGTTTCCTCTACGGAACCTTAGTCTAAAAATACAATTCGTAGTATCCACTCAATCGCTATACAACATTGTACAGTTTCTGGCGGTTATTGTACAAAACGGCTGATTCGCGAGTTTCGGGAGAACGGTTAAAATTTGCGGGAAAAAAATATTCACTCGACTGAACAAGCTATTGTGGTAGGGTTACGTAAGTTAGGGTTGGATTTTATCATTATTATACCTGCTATAACAATATACCACTGATTGCGGGTTTTTTAACTAATTGATACTCTGTTATGATTTTAGGATAGCGTTTTGATAAATCTATCTAATTAACCTACTCGTATGTCTAATCTCCTATGCTGCTCTGGGAGTGAAAGAAAAACGTATATGCTTCTCTTCCCGAGCATACTGTACAAGTCAATAGAGGGACAAGAGGGTCTTGGTGTTTTGTAGGCGATGGGCTGACCACCTGTCACTACTAACCGAACTTGTACCTCTCAACTATACCCTCAAAAATTGGTTAGAAGTGGCATCATGTGGTTCTATCGGCCCTTGGTGCTCTTCCTTAAGGGATAAAGGCGTGATTATATGTATGTAAGTATGTATGTATGTCTAATTTTCGGTTTCTAATTCTCTATCATGGTAGGTCTAAACAAGGTATCTATCTTCTATAATATAAAAATGAATCGTTAAAATAAACGTGTTTCTAAGCACATATCTCGAGAACGGCTGAATCGATTTCGCAAATTTTTTTTTTTATATTCCTTAAAGTACGAGGATAGTTCTTATCGAGAGAAGATTTAAAAAAATTACCTGGAAAGGTCGAAATTTTCTATAGTGGCCGCCCACGACTTTGTCCACGTGAAAGGGCATTACTTACACCCGTGCAAGGCCGGGGCGGATCCCTGGTTTATTATACATATATCTAAGTTGAGATATATTTTTTAAATATTTTTTTAAATAATTTGACGGCCGATTGGTGTAGTAGGTAGTGACCCTGCCTGCAACGCCATAGGTTCTGGGTTCGAATCCCGGTAGGTGCAAACATTGATGTGATGAATATCGATGTTTGTTTCCGAGTCATGGATGTTTATATACTTCTCTATGTATTTATATACCGTTGCTTAGTACCCACGACACAAGACCTTAGGGATCTTAGTGTGGGACTAGGTCAATGTGTTGTGAAGTGTGTGAATATTATTATTTTATTTTATTTTTATTTATAAAATACCATGAGAACCTATATCTTTTATGGCCAATGTGCAGTGAAATAAGAAATGGTCGGTTAGGCCACAGAGGATTAATGTTATGTATACAATATAGGATGTTTTTTTGTGGCCACCCTTAACGAAGGGTACATAATATATACATCAAATAAAGTAAGTTTATGCCAAAAAAATGCTGGGAAATGATGTAAATTTTGTGAAATTTCCGTAGTTTTCGGGAACGTTGACGACCAAAAATCTCCCTGTATATTTATTTATATTTCAATAATTTTACAACAGTTGGCAACCCTACTACTCTCTGCTTTATTAATAACGGCATATTACAATTCAATTTGAGCGGCCCCGGGTAATTCCCGCGTAATCCCGCCAGATAAACTCAACAATTATATTAAAAGCAGACATGAAAATTTCTCAAATCTCTTAAATTTCGGGCCCTCTGTAGGACTTAGGCATACAAACATATAATAGATATAGACATAGAACTGCAAGATCATAAGGGAGATCCCTCAGCCACGTTTAACTTAGCTAGGATAGTGGGTATAATTGGGACAAACACTGGTTTGTATGGTATGTATTGCAATTTGGTACCTCTACGTTTTTAATTTGTAGATAAAAAATATTTTGCTTAGTGCCTACCTATTTAGGACAAAATAGATATGTTAACTGAATGCTATGAAAATAGCACAATATAATGAACATGTGTACAAGACTCATGATTACTTTTCAAAATTGTAGTAACATTCCTGAGTTAACATGGAATTCTCCATACTATCTGAAAATGAGATTTCTGGTCTAAAATTTAGTGTATCTCTATAATGGGTTATTTTTATACAGAATGTTTGTGACAGCCAGGCAAATATTGATATTGTGGCTTTAGGCCATGATGCTGAGATGAAAACCAGTGAAAATTTTCGCAGGAAAATTACAAAATTTTCCGACTTCTCTTCGTTTTTTCAGAAAAAAAAACAGTGTGGTTCGTTGAAATAGGCCTTAAATAAA
Organism: Carposina sasakii; assembly: GCA_014607495.2. Taxonomy (NCBI): domain Eukaryota; kingdom Metazoa; phylum Arthropoda; class Insecta; order Lepidoptera; family Carposinidae; genus Carposina; species Carposina sasakii. The sequence continues at coordinate 11,731,291 of CP053163.1, forward strand.
GAATTAATAACTAAATTCTAACCTAAGGATGATTTTAAAAAAAAGTTGCTCTCAAAAAATGTTAAATTAACTGATCAACCACAAAGGAAAGTCACAAGTAGTGCCAACTGTCGAAAGGACCAAACCCGGAGAATTGTATGTTTAAGAAATTTACCGGAGGGGGGGCGGGGGTAGGCGCCGCACGCGGCTCGCCGCCGGCCTAAACCTGTTCGTCTCGCGGCTCGCGGTGGCGAGACGAACAGAGGGGTGAGCACGAACCTCTCGATAGTCCGTAACGTCAAACTGTCTAATCAAATAGATTCTGCTAGCGTCATGCCGCGTAAAAAGGTTCGTGGGGTAATCACGAACCTTTTTGTACAGTAAAGAAAATTAGTTGGTTTAACTTTTAATTAAAGAGATCTATAAAAATCCTGAGATATCACGAGATTTGCAAAATCCGGCCGCAATCCTGAGTAAAGTCGAAAAATCCTGAAATCTCAGGACATATCCTGAGATATGGTAACCCTAGTCCGCATGGATTGCAGAAAAAACGAAAATGTCGAAATTATCCGGGATAAAAACATTTTCCCGGGAAAATATATACCTGAAAACTGCCTCGAAATCGGTTCAGCTGTTTCTGAGATTAGCGTGCACAGACGCATAGACAAACAGACTAAAATTCCAAACATCATTCTTCTGGGTACTATTGCGTTGACAAAGGTCTCCTATAATATTTTTCTCACATATCTTCCATGTACAAGCAGCGATCCGTAACATTTTTATTATATGTATATATAGGTAGATACTAGCTGACCCGGCAAACGTTGTTTTGCCATGTAAAAGGGGTTGATCCTAGAGGGGTGAAAATTCATGGTTGTATGTATTTTTGTATGCTGTATCATAAAAAAATAAAAACAAAAAATTTTGTCAAAAAATATATTAAAAAATTTAGGGGTGGACCACCCTAACATTTAGGGGGATGAAAATAGATGTTGTCCGATTCTCCACCCTAACTGATATGCATGCTAAGATTTACGATAATCGGTCGAGCCGTTTCGGAGGAGCTTAACTTCTAACACCGTGACACGAGAATTTTATATATTAGATATAGAACATAGATAATAAACTAAAACCAACCTTGTTATGAACAGTGCATTGCCATCGCACTATAGAGACGTGATATCTGGCAATCACAGCTAAGTGTACAAGCTAGCGCCACCAACAATCTATGGTAGAGTTTGCTAAATGTAAACTGATTATGTACGTTCCAATTCACGTGATATTTTTTTTAAATCGTAAACATAATCAAGACCCGTATTAATATTTTAAACGTTTTATTTTATTTTTATAGCCTAAATAATAATTAGGTACTTAAAATGGTTACACTTACAATCCTTATAGTTACAAATGAGCGTTGAATTAAATTAAAAGCTTTATGTGTGTATTGCTAACATTGTATTGTTTAGTCTAGTAACTTTACAAGACGGGGAATAACCATAACAGTCCCCCATATCTGCCAGTGCGGGGACAGTGTGGGTCAACTTAGTCACCACGGTCTTTCATGCATAAGCAGCTCAGGCCGCCTCCCAAGGCATGCAAACTTAAATGAATCGATCCGTCGGGCCCTTGGAAAAGTCTACGCGCCGGCAATCTTGGAGCCCAGAGGCCTAGCGCGTGAAGATGGGAAAAGGCCCGACGGTATGACGCTAGTGCCTTGGGAGATGGGTCGACCGCTAGTGTGGGATGCTACTTGTGTTGACACACTTGCTGCGTCCCACATCGGCGGAACATCAGTTAAGGCCGGTGCTGCCGCATGTTCAGCCGAAAACGCCAAGCGCCGCAGATATGCAGGGTTCCCAGGAGACTACATGTTTGTGCCGTTTGGCGTCGAGACACTGGGACCGTGGGGACCAGACGCTCATCGCCTCTACCGGGAAATTTCAAATAAATTACGCGAAAGCTCCCGTGACCAGAATGCTGCTCTCTTTTTTGCGCAAAAAATTAGCATTGCCATACAACGTGGCAATGCTGCCAGCATTCTGGGCACCCTCCCGGTAGAAGGCAACTTTGTAAATATATTTAATTTCGTGTAGATTAATTTAGTTTTTAGTTTTATATAATGTATAGGTAGTTAGTATTTGTAATAACGTAATATTTTATATTTTGTGTATTTTTGACCATAACTGGATATAGTACCTAGGTAGGTACGTTTACAACTTTTTTGCAGTACGATTTTTCTGAACTATACTTATGTATCTATGTAATAACGATCTCTGGAGGCCCTCTGCCCCAGCTAGAGGACACAGGAACATAAGTCAAGTAATTCATACTTATGTTAAATAGGTAGGCAGCTGGGTTTTGAATCACATAGGTAATACTAATCTTGTATTTTTTGCATTTAATACAGAAAGAAGACAATTTCATTAATTAATTTGGGAGCATTAACAAAATTTTGGAAAAGTTGGAGTGTGAATTTTTAAAGAGAGAACAGAACCTAGGTAGGCTCACAAATCAAACATTTCAAAAAATCATCTAGTTAGGTATCTAGTAACAATAAAGGTATTTGTACCAGAATTTTCTGTTCAGCAACCCATAAAAAGCATGACCGGTCGCATGGTCGTATCGCATTGTATAAAACTTCCCAATGTTATCGGGATAGGTAGGTACCACCACTGTATGGCGCTAGGATCTATGTGGCAAACAATAAATTAATTGACATTGCTTCGTGGAAATATGCGGTTAGGTACTGAACTTTCCGTTTACACATCCAATCAGCATAATAAAGCATAACATAAACAGTATTAACAGCGTCTCTACTGTGTAACCTATATACTCTACATTACACTTTAACTTTGTCTAAGTAACACCTTTAGTAAGTGCGCTACACTTTTTGAAAAGCCAATTTTATGGCAATTTAATTGAGTGATCAGTGGTTAAAATAAATCTAAGTAAATACTATTGTGAAGTGAAATTGAAAGGTAGGTAATGCTGTGTAGTAGTAGTGAAGCTGCCTAATAATATAATGTGATGTGATGAATTACCTAATCAGCAATTTGTAGAAAAGTAACAATAATGTAGGTCGGTAGGTACTTACATTATCTGTGGTAAATATGAGTAGGTAATTAGTTTAAACTAAAGAGCTTTTAATTGTAATGGTGATTAGTGATCACTGTACAAGTTAAAGATTGTTGTTTTTTTGTGATTTTGTCAGTATTTTTTAAATTTGAATTGGGTGGGTGTGAAGTTGTAAAGTGCTAAGACGTCTGGTAATCTGGTGCAGTAGGTCCGGCACAGACATTTACAGTAGGTGCGGTAACCATATTCATAATAGATTAAAAATATTGTGATATTGTATAGGTATGTATATCGTATTTAAAGTATAATCGGGGTGTTTCAGAAGCAAAATGAAGAAATTCGAGTTCAAACTCGCCGATTCAGGATCGAACTCAACTAGCGTATTTAAGGGGAGCCACTTTTACAATGTCTACAAGAACTCTGAGTTCCTGCGCAGTACTGACAACATAGAGACAATACTGGCCAATGGGTACCAGCTACGCCAAATGCTGAAGAAGATAGCTCCAGGAGAAACTATTGTGGTTGAAGGAATGTTTCTGGAGAAAAAGTAAGTCTAACGAACATTGTTACAAAAGCACTTTAAAACTGATCTGTTGTGCAACCTAGACCATATCTTACCATAATTTAAAAATAATTTTGTACCCAGTTGTACCTATCATATTTGGTGTGTTTAATAAATGAATTTAAAAAGAAAAAACGCGAGACGTACCTATACCTAAGGTTGTATTTAGTTATTAAAATCTAGCCCCTTACATATTTATACTAGCTGTAGCCCGCGGCTCCGTTTGCGTGGATATCGCTTATTGCGTGGAAGGGATACCTCAGACCTACCGAGATACATAATAAAATTTCATTAAAATCGGTCAAGGCGTTTCGGAGTAGTATGGTAACAAACACCGCGACACGAGAATTTTATATATTATAGGTATAGGTACATGGCTGTTCCCAAAATTAGGAAAGTAGCCAGAACTATAGGATCATGATAACGTAGGTATATGTAAATCAGGGGTTCCCAAACTTTATTTTCTCATAGGCCCCTTCAAAAGGTAACTGGTTCTGGTGGACCCCCTACAGGTCTACACCACATACGAATTAATTGTTAACCCTCATTTTTTCACGTCAACGTAGATCCCCGCCAGGTCTCCTGTGGACCTGGACCACTTTGGGAACCACTCATGTAAATGATCAGTGATAATTGCAAGCTCATTGTTTGAGAAAATGAACCCGAGTTCCATTGTCCACTCCTACGACATGCACGAGTCGAGATGCAGCTGATGGTACTAGTGTAGACCCTGATCAGCACGTGACGTGTTTTTTTTAGGTATTTATTTACATACATAGACACGGCTGTATTCCCGACATGGGCTAGAACTGCAGGATCATAAAGTCAAAAGAAAATCATGTTTAACATCGCGTGGTCAGATGTTAAAGATCACTGACAAGTGTTTCTTTATTTAGTTGTACATAAAATCCGTGACGTTATCGTTGTAACAGTATTGTATATAACTTTTTACTCAGTTCATGCTACTCTTGCCTTTCAGCACGCCAATGCTCATAAAGAGAACTGGTGCACAAATGGCCGTCGAAGATTTCGAGTTTACCTACAACCGGCTTACCGGTTTAGTAGCTGCTTACGCCTTCGACAACCGCTTACGATTGCCAACCATCAAGTCCAGCGAAGCCATCGCTTTAGGCCTGGTGTGGGACAACCTTGACGAAGACAAAGCGAAGCTATACCTGTCATCTGTCAGCGGAACAGAACATTTCACGGACCAATTCAGCTTTTGGCCTCTCGTGTGTGCTTTAAGGAAACTGCAGCTTAACAAAATCACAATGGAACCGGTCATTAAGATGGCTAAGATCAAGAATGCAGACGGGGTGCGCATGAGTATGGTTCTTATGAATAATGTTGGTACCGTTGGTAGGCTGTGGAAGCACTTCACTGGATCCAATCCGAATGATTTGACAAAGTTGTTGGCGGTTGCTCCTGCGCAGCTGAAGAATCTTTTCAGAGCTGACTGAATCATAACGTGATTTTATATTGTGTTTTAATGTTGATATATCGACATATCTATCATTTTATTGTTATCATTGATTAATCTTTGATATTGTCGATTGTTTTTGTCAATAAATTACTTAGCTGAATAATAAATATTGACATACCATTGGTTTCTTTTATTATTAGCATCTAAAAGATGCCATCTATGGTTCCTTCAGTCTTTACTCTACATAATTCTAAACTTATCTATAGATTGAATAGAAAATAAAAAAATTACTCTTACTTCACAAAAGTTTTCTTAATAAAAACAACAATAAATTATTTTTAAGCATTTTTATTAATTTCAAAAAATAACTAGCACGTAATCACACGCATTGTTACTAAAATCAAAATAAACTATGAGAATTACACACAATACAATGTAACAGCTCACAATATCGATATACAATAAAAATATTCTTTATATCTCGTATCAGTTCTATTTTATTTTCGTTACACGTCTATCTAAATACAATACCAATTTTATATAACTCTCTAAACCTTACTAGCTAATTTGTTTTCTCTAATGATATATACGATAACGTGTTCGACCACTCTGCTATGTGATAGGCACGGAGAAAGTACAAGGAGGAGATGGGCAGTCCATGGGAGAAAAACGTTAGACGGAGAAAGCTAGTTCATGTACGATAGCAGTGACTGGACCCATTACAAAAGCGCGTCTAAAGTTAGGCCCTGTTTAAAAATAACATTTGAGAGCAAAATGTAAGGAATATCTGTCAAATTTAGGTAATGTGACAGCTCACAAAAGTGTTAATTGATAGCCAATGGCAACTATATAAGCCGTGAATATGCGGCCCCTGTCCCTGATACCCAATTTTGCCCAATGTGGCCATTGACCAGATAAGCGTGACGATGACTGCCCTAAACAAACAGGCAGCCACTGCCCAATCGAGTCCAGAGAATGGCAATCGCACTGTCCTAACTTACCTACTGGCCCGGACATAGAACGGATGGCTAGTCAGTTTGTGAGTGTTTGCCAGCATTTGACTGGGTGTCTACATCAGCCCAATAGAAACCATTGCTAAACTGGATTTCTATACTCCCATATTACTGACCTAAACACCGTTGTTTTGCCCAGACTAAGTTATCTCTCAGGTTCTATTACAGCATCTCCTCTTAGTACTTCCTTTATATAGGCAGGTACCTAGTGTTTTGTCTCTTTACCTAAATTAAACAGAATACACTAAATCATATGCGGAGTGTAGACTAGTCTATGACTTGGGATTTACGATATCGGGCGAAATGCAGTGACTTTATTCGACTGAGTGAGTATTATTTTAAACAGTAGTTTTTTGTACAGGAATATGTTAAAACAGTTGATACACTGTAGATATAAGGTAGACTGTAGTTCCGTACAGGATAATAATCTTGAGGAGTCTCGCACTTGTCTTACTATGGATTTGACACGCCTTTGAAAAACTGACGGGTCAGACTGGCCATTTAGTTTTAGGTGCTTATTGACAAGCGTCAAAATTTTTTAGCAAAATATTTGCGACCGGGCTTAAGGCTTTCAATATCCTCTTTTAGCATTTTTTAAATTGTAAGACTCAACGCACGTCGCCCGATAATTTTTGATAAGAGGGATCGTACAGCAACCATTACGGGTTGAGACGCCAACTCATCTAACAACTAGGCAATAAAAACAGCAATGAATATCGATACTATAGAATTTGTTCGTGCTCATAATAACTGTAGGTACGAAGTTTAAATCAGAGGGGTAAGCACAAAAGCACAAACCTCTCGGTAGTCCGTAACGCTATCGTCAAACTGTCAAATCACATAGATTTTGCTAGCGAGTTACGCCGCGTAAAAAGGTTCGTGTTTACCCCACAGTTAAGCTATTATATACTAAGAATTAGCATTGAAATAACAGGTTAAGTCGTAGAAAACTTTGTAATATAGTTTTTCTATTGGGAACATAACATTTAACTAAACACGTATAATTTATCATGTCAATAGTTACTATAATAAATTGTTGACATTGCTGATAACAAGTATTTGACTACTATATCGCGATATTGTTTGTAGACTGGCAGCCAAATACAACAAGGTAGGTACATACATAGATATTACTAAATAATAATTAGCTCTGAAGTTTGAGTTTTGATAGTTGCTTCATGGTAAATACCGTCATTCCGTTCCCAGTTTAACAATATATAGTCGTGCCACGTTAAGTTTGCAAAAGTCAAATTGTGGTAGATTTTAAAATTTTGTAGTTGGGATCACTCACTTAGTTCGAAAAAATAGTCTTGATACTTTATTTGTTAAATTGTTATTAGGAAGATCAAGTAATGTTGCGCTTTAACATTGACATGTGTACCATTCAGTACCCAACTTACTGAAAATTAAATAATATTAACATTTATTACTTCGCTTTATTTATTTATATCATACTCATCATTTTACTATACTTATCTCATCGTCGGCTAGTTTCTTTAAAATATTCTCAGATTGGTAAAATCAATATCTGCATATTAAATTGCTTGATCCACTTTCTTGCAAGCATCAAAACCTTCAAAGCTAGCTTTTTTGTTTACAATTCGATTCCACGAAAACATTGTTATTTCAACAAAACATGAGATACCTAACCATTGCACTTTTACACGATCGCATCTTTCATGTCAAATAATTATTCCCAAACATAGTTTTCACATGATTTCACCGTGGTTTTATGAAATTCACATAATTTCAATATTTATTATTATCAACTTACGGAAGCAATATTTACTTCCGTGACAGAAATGACAACTGGCTAGTTTTGCAATAAAATATTGTGGGGTTGATTCATTAATTCGCAAACTTAGCGTGGTCTGACGATATTTTGTGAATTTGATAATAAAGGTACACGGGAGTGATGCCTTTATTTTTTGGAAATGTCTAAATGAAATAACATTTTTTACAAGGCCGTCTTTTTTTCGCGTTATTCAATTTCTGCCAGCCGCCATACAATTTGTTTATAAATTAAATAAGGTTCGTGTTTTGGGATATAGATTAAAATATTGCAGAGAACACCAAGATAGGGTGCCTAGAAAATAATCAGGGATAATTATAGTCCAATTTGGTTATACCCATTATTCTAAAAGAGAGAGTTTTATTTCTTCAGGCGTATCATAAAATTATACAAAATAACAAAACGTTTAGAAGATTTTGGACATTAGCGAAAAATATGCGTGCCCGTTATAATACAAATCATCCAATATAACTATATACATGTGATAAATAAATCAAAAATATTGAACAAGTAAAGACCTTAAAGAAAGTATTGCAACTTTCAAAAATACAAAAGTACAAAATATACATCGTTTTCATACATTAACACCCGCATTTACAGAGAAAAAGCAATTAATTAAGTAAAAGTAATTTGCTAAAGTAACGATTTCATGCATTTAGTTAACAATTTTGTTAAGGATAGAAATGTCAACTAAAGCTTCGATTGAGTATAGAAGAATCGTGGTGTTGTAATGATTTACTTAATAATAAGTAATTACTAAAGTAACGCAATTAATTACTTGTATATAAATACGGGTGTGTGAAGCAAAATGCTATTATTTTAGACAAGTAACAAAAGATATGTATCTACAGTATACAAAGAAATTTTACAAAGCTAGGAAAGTAAACATTTCATGTTTCGTAGTTAAAGAATATAATCCAGTAACGATTCAAATTTAATTCGAAGGACTAGCATAACATAACATCAATATTGCATAAAATTGAATAAGATTAGGGTGTAGCAAATGATACTGTTTGATTTACTCACTGGTTCAAAAACTATTTCTACAATAATTTCATGACCTTAAATTTACTATGAGCACATTAATATGATATTTATTCTATAAATACATACAATTTACTTATTCTTATGTAATATTTATCAATATAATACAGAGTACTAAAATATATTCAAATCACTTTTGACACAGCACTGTTTTTGAATTTTCTACAAATATGAGTACCTAAAACATATTTTTATACGACTTCAACGGTCTATTGCATTTTAAAAGCAGTATTATGTAAAAATATATATATAATTATGTACACAATCTGTTCTTTCACATCGATATGGATTACAGATAAAGGATCCTAGAAAAGTGTTATTTGTAATGTTGATTACAATTTTATAGTAAAAACATTTTAATAAAACCGGTGGTAAGAAAAGCCTCAGTCGTCGAACTCGAGGCGTTTATCTGTTATACATTATAGACATTTATGTGGCAGTTTGAAATCCACACTAAAAAGTACAAATAAAGGCAGACAAATCCCTCCCTTGTACGTACATAGAAATGCAAATTATTTAGGTTTTAAAGACGAAGACATTTTTACGTGTCACTAAATACCTTCAATATTCAATTTATGAAGTTTAAAATATGTGGGTATGCATGTATCTAGGTGTGTTGTATATTCGTATTAATGAATACAAAAATAAGTACCAACCTATATAAAAATATATGTCATTCCATTAATTTGAAAAACTCTTACACATATATAGTATAGTTATGGTGTACTTCTATTTTGTGTTTGAAATGTTATTATAATATGTAACTGAATTTAGAGCAGCTAATTGGCGTATTTATTTTGTGGACATACATACTATATAGACGCCCAAAATAAAGTTATAGTGGTACTACAGAGTGGTAGTTTACTTTGAGTTCGACTAACCTAAAAATTAATCTATGGTCCGATAGTTACCCTAGAATGACATCCCGCTCTAACCTGAGTATTTATCTATAAGCGGCAGAGACGACAATATGGCTCAGACGTAGTTGTCAATCCGTTCACATTTGAGATCGATTCGTCCCAAAGTACACTTCAAACGCGGCCAAATCCAAGAAATCGAATTGAAAACTCTTTGGAAAAACGATTAATACAATGGAATTTGAGCCTTTACATAACCTATCACATCTAGGACGAAATTAAACGTCGACTTCTTTCTTTTAGGGGGCAAGACGAAGTCAAGTGATTTCGTATATGATCAATGTGTAATGATAGTAGTATGAAGGCATTGTGGGACAACATGCCTGTAAGGTAGCCTATAGTTTTTGACTGTGCGCGCAGCTAGGCATTTAAGGGTAGTGTACTTAAGGGGGTTGACTATAGCTGTGAGGGATTGGTCCGTCTGCTTGAGTATTTCTTCAGGCGTGTGACCGTCGTAGTTGACGGTGTCTATGTGTGCGCCGTGCTTTAGTAGCTCCAGCACTATGTCGCCGGGACAGGGGTTTATCTGTGGACGGAATTATTGAATAAGTGTGCGCACGTAACGAGCCTGAGGTCTACAATACGGGCTCAGTTGGCAAGACTCTGGGCAACCTGAAAAGACTGCCAGGATTTCTGATGCAGATAGGCTGTCTTAGTACTGGCACATTACCACTACGCAAAATAGGCGCACTGACATCGAGTTGCGGAATCCAGCCCATTCACCATGCCTAACTGGGATTGGCCCACCACTCATTCCCGCCTCTGCAACTCCTGTAAGCCAGGATCAACAGAGGCGAATAGAAAAATGCAATCAAAGCATAGAAAATCCCAGGGAGACCTAACAAGCGACTAAAAAGTATTACAACTAATAGACAAAACAGAATGTGAAGTATGAAGATAGGTACACTTAATCTACACATACATACATACATATAATCACGCCTTTATCTCTTATGAGGTAGGCAGAGCACCACTTAATCTATATCTATACTATATAATATTATAAAGAGGTAAATTTTGATTGTTTGTTTGTTTGTTTATTTGCAGCGAATAGGCTCCGAAACTACTGGACCGATTTCAAAAATTCTTTCACCGTTAGAATCCTTATTGGACCTGGATGGAATTTTCAACTTCACATTCCAGCTCCATCTATTTGCTAGCTAAGTAACTAGCATCCAGAACGCCCCCGCGCCCCCTCACCTTGCACAGCAGATGCAGCGGCGTGTTGCCCTGCGCGTCGCGCGTGTCGGGCGCGGCGCCCACGCGCAGCATGAGCGCCACCAGCGCGCCCCCCTCGGCGCCCCCCGCCCCCACGCGCGCCCCGCGCCGCCCCCCGCGCCGCGCCACGCGCGCGCGCGCTGTCCGCAGAACACGCCACGTGGAGTGCCGAGCGACCTTGGCGAACCTGCGATATACACACACACAACTTTAAATATCGAACGATGGTTTGACGCATCTGCGACATAAAAGTCACAACTTTAAATATAGAACACGAACCACCGAACTTATTTCATGACAGTAGTGCGAGCGAGACAAGCGCGTTTCAATAGAGCATCATCGGAATAATTTCGGGTTGAGTCGTGTCAGCTCAATGTCAATAACTATGATAAGAAGCTACTGCAAAAACGAAACAGCGGGCGCATTCGCACACGCACGGCACGTGTTTGCTTGTTTAACTTGTCGCACATAGATGTGGCGTGGCGATCAAAACCATAAGTGAATTTACAATTATTTACCTAAGAATTTAAAGTTTTCATGTACTTATGCGTGAAAATGATTCCATGTGATTTGTTTTTTTTTGAGTGATAAGTACAACGCACAAAAGCACATGACGGCATTTTGGTAACTTTTACCCCGCTTCAAATAAAAAAAGAATTTCTTCCGTCACACGAGCGCGCTATTGCTACTCTCAACTGCAAATGAGTAAAGTCAGGCGACGTTGGCCTAATTTAAGCGGTCCACGCGCTGGAGAGGAGTCACCTATTTTCCGCTATTTTGTTTTCATCTAAGGCGTAGGCAGACAGCCGGCCGTAATACAAATGCCAAATCTTTGGCAATGTCAGTTTTTTTTTGTTTGGCATTGTGGGGTTGGTAAAAAGGAAAGCGCTTCCGACCCCACCGGGCCACTAGTCGTTGTTTTGGCCCATGTATATATTCCAATCATTGTGAGAAACTTTGATATCGCGTTCTAGGATTTTGCATTCAATTGTAGTTTTCTCCTGCATCCGATAGATGGCTCCGCTACAGCATAATACGCCGACCAATAAATAATGGTATAAGGGCAAAAGGACAATAACGATGACAGAACTACATTTCCAGCAACTTAATTCGGAATAAAAGAAATAAGTGCGAGCGTAGCGAGCGCAAAATTCATTATCACTTTACAAACAAGAAAATAAGCAACGATCGCAATCATTCAACTGCCACTGTTAATTTGCACACAGTACAGTCACACGGTAAAAAGGTGATGACAAATGGAGACAAAGAAAGAGAGATAGATATGTACTTAAACAAGGAAATAGAGATAGATAACCACACCCACCTTAATATCTAACTTGACGAGCCGATACACCGCCCGATGTATATCCTGCGAGACTTGCTCCGTGCAGCCGGGTTCGTCCAACAAGCGAGCACTCAACGCCGCCAGGTGTAGAGATATCACCAACACTCGCTGCAATGTCGATAGTGTTTGTTCTCGGTCTACGATTAACTTAGAATCCAGGAGTTCCACTCCACGCTCGATTTCAGAAATGGCTTTCTCGAAGACTGGGGATATGTCATCGAAGGTCACTGGCGGGACTACGCGACCTGCGGACAAATAACTGAGCGGTTAAAGAAAATAAGGTCGCAGTCCAGCTTCCGTGTTGCCTAACAGCAAAAGCAATGTGATATTTTTTTTTAAATATTCGTAACAGCTATGCTGTTGCAAGATACGTAATCAGTTTTGGTCCACTAACCGCTACTTTTAAATCAGTGACCAGTTGCTAACACATCGTCTGAAAGAACTTCTTCAAGTTTCTTGGTCGACTCTACATATTTATTTTACAATTTCAGGAAGACCAAGAGCTATTAAATAAAATTGTAGAAACATAAAGCCAATAACAGACATAAGCTGACGTATTTCTAATCAAATCCCGGAACAGCATAGAAGATATATAAATGAGCGACTTACCATATCGCATTATATTCTTTTTCTTTATTGTCATCATCATCATCATCAGCCTATTGCAGTCCACTGCTGGACGTAGGCCTCCCCCAGGGCACGTCACAAGACTGCCATGGGGCTATTTGCCCATAGTTACCACGCTGGGCAGGTGGGTTGGTGACCGCAATTCGTATTTTGGACTATGTTGTCAACACGGGAGGCGCTGCTGCCCGCCTCCCGGAAACCCTTATTCGCCTCGTACGATACCCACGGGCAGACATGGGGTGGTGCGAATTCTACTCTGCCGGCACAGCTTCGTGGTGCCGCAGCTGGCACACATACCTCTAGCCGGCGGGTGCGCGCGCTCGTGCAGCATGTACGAGAACAGCTCGGCGAAGCTGTACAGACTGGACTGCGTGAGCGGCGACAGCGCGGGCAGCACCCAGCGCTGCATGTCGAGCGCGTGGTGCCACAGCTGGCGACAGCGCGCGAAGCGGCCCGCGTCCGCGTACACCGCGCCGCGGTAGCGCACGTAGTACGACGTGTCGGGGTGCGCCGGACCTGCCCACGATCTCATTGTTTACACACATTTACAGCGCGTAAATACTCACACACAAAACGTAACCTTAGAGATGGGTCGAATTATGAAACTCTAAAACCCTAGGTAATGTGTTGGGTTTTTCGAGTTTCATAATAATTAGTGGTTTACTAATTTCTATAATCCTGAGGATGCCACGGTTGTAGGCGAAACATATGTAGATTATTAATCTAGTTTTTGATTTCGGAATAGTGCAATATATTGTCTTGCATGCTAGGTGCTCGGGTCTGGTTTCTCGTGGCGATTGTAGTTAGTGCAAGTGCCTGTTTTCGCAGTTATGAGTTATCAGATCCGAGGGTCAATGGAGGGTGTAGGGCCCGGTGGTGGGCGCACCCAAAGTGAAAGAAAAAAAGTCAGTCTGAACCCGATCGATCGATCCAGAAATATTCGGTTTCGAGTTGGCCGATTTGCCATCTGGGCTATTATAAATTTGTTAGAGATGGTGAAATTTACCTTCGTATTCTAATGATATTGTAGTATTTTTGCTAAATAATAAAATTGAAACTTATAGTCTAAGCCTTACGGTTGATTTCTCTTAATGAGATGATATTTTATGCGATACCTAATACCTCATCATCATCATCAGCCTATTGCAGTCCACTGCTGGACGTAGGCCTCCCTCAGAGCACGTCACAAGACTGCCATGGGGGGTATTTACCCATAGTCACCACGCTGGGCAGGCGGGTTGGTGACCGCAGTTTGTATTTTGTACTATGTTGTCAACACGGGAGGCGCCCACCTCCCGGAAACCCTTAATCGCCTCGTACGATACCCACGGACAGGCAGGGGTGGTACGAATTGTACTCTGCCGGCACCACGCAGCATGTACGATGTATTAGGTACCGACCAGTATTGACAAATACTTAATCCACATACCTATTCCAATATTTATGCCTCACCTCTAATTAACCAACACTAAATGTAAACCTACACTCCCTACACTAAAGGTCTAAGGTTTGATATCCATGGGGACGTGTAAACGGACTAGAGTCTAGGGCGCCCCGCCCATTTGTCTATTCCTCTAGACCAGGGATGGGTAAACTACGGCCCGCGGGCCGGATCCGGCCCGTATGAGGTTTTAATCCGGCCCGCCGAAAGTTTTTCAGAAAAATTTTAATATCCAAAATTCAAATTGTATTATATTTTTAGACCTTAAAATATTTTATCTACACTTAAAACATTTAAATCTCGTATTTTTTATCACAATACTGCTAAGGTGACAATTTTTCTATGTCAAAAGTATTAAAAATAAAAAAAATCATTTAAGTTTCTAAAAAACAATGTTTTAACTTTACGCTTAGTAGCCTTGCCCCAAGTGTTTTAATTAACCGGCCCGCGGCAATATTTTTTCGTTTTCTGGCCCGCGACAAATTTTTTTTTAATTTACCGGCCCGCGATGAAAATAGTTTGCCCACCCCTGCCCTAGACCATGCATGTCCCTGATCCAATACCGCTTCCACTCGACAAATAGAATGTCATTCAAACGTGAGCTTTTTTACTTACTTATCGTAAAATACAAACTTGACTGTAACTGTACCATGTTCTGAGCAAAGAAATAGTAATTTCATTTCAGTATTGCCACTTACCTAATATCCTCTCCCTAATGACTAAAGCCTGCATCCTCATGGCGTCAGGGTCGGCCAGTATCTCCTCCAGCTGTTGTGCATCGCTCGGTTCTACCGCGTAGTCGTACGCCTCTATGCAGGGAATGTTCTTCGGTTTGGGTATCGGCTCACTGCCGTCTGTGGGAAACCTGGAATTCAAAACGTACGGTGTTGTTATTACAGAACTGAGTCAAAAATTTGGTTTGTAATAGCATTTGAGAACTATATATTATACAGGGTGTAACAAAAAGGGTATGTTAAGCGAAAAGCTATGTGAATAGCCCACTGTAGAGAACCTATCCACAAAATTTGAGACCCGAAATCACATGTTTATTTTTCCCGATAGTATGGAGAATTTTTAAATATGCAAGAATTTTCATACAATCTTGAAAACTAAAAATGTGATTTCGAGTCTCAAATTTTTTAGATAGGTTCTCTATAGTGGGCTATTTACATAGCTTTTCGCTTAACATACCCTTTTTGTTACACCCTGTATAATATATTATAGGTACATGTAAGATAATGTTGAGCTTGAACCACA
Organism: Carposina sasakii; assembly: GCA_014607495.2. Taxonomy (NCBI): domain Eukaryota; kingdom Metazoa; phylum Arthropoda; class Insecta; order Lepidoptera; family Carposinidae; genus Carposina; species Carposina sasakii. Next base: position 11,746,984 of record CP053163.1, read on the forward strand.
GAGTTTTGTCTATATTTTGAACGATGTATTTTTCGTGTTATAACATGGTAACAGTTTATAGGGTTAAGAACAATATACCTATACATTCGCTGCCGGCAGACTTTCTAAGGCGCCGACATCAGATCAACGCCTAGTGCGAGGACGCAAATAAGCTCACCGGCATCTCTAGGAAGCCTAGAAGACTCAAATGCGTAGTCGCCGGCACTAAGTGTGTTAAAGTATCTATCAAATATCTACTTGTAAAACGGTGTCGCGTTCGCAACGACGAAATTTATATTCGACAAGCTAATGTCCGCAGAGTCCTCCGCGTGGACTACAGAGTTTATGTCCTTACCCGAACTCTTAACTAATATTCAAAATTCCAAGAAGATTGAAAGTTGTAAAATTGTAAGCAGCAGAGTAATAACTAGAGCAGAGCAGTACAGAGTACTAATGTACTCAATGTTAAGTGTGAGTTCCGGAAATAAATACTTTTTTACTAACACCAGCACCCGTATGATGAATTTGGTGAGAGCGACATGTCTCACTTTTTAACGTCAAATCCACGGAGCTAAGTAATAACTAGACAAGGCAAACTAAAAAAAAAACCAAAACACAAGGGATTGCAAACCACTTCTATCAGGCCTAATTCACTCAGTCTGGCTCGAGATCGAGGTGTCTATTCTAATTCTTAAGACTATTTTTACATGCAAAGTACATACACTTAGTTTATCTAGTAATTAATAGCTCTGTGAGTTTGACGTATAAAAGTGAGACATCTCGCTCTCACCAAATTCATCATACGGCAGCAGTACAGAACAATATCAACTCACCGATCGTCCATAGCTCGTTTCCAAAGCGCCAGCGCACCGACCATGTCCCTCCGTTTGTCCACATACGTAGCTCCCAGCAGTTCTAACGCGTCGATACGTTGCTGTCGAGACACGAGGCCGTATTCTGATTTGATTAGGTGTTCTACTATGTGCGTGTGGCCGGTCACTGAGGCTGCTAGTAAAGGGGGGGTTGTGTCTAATCGTTAGGGTCATATGGAAATTGAAGGTCGTTAGTTTTTGCGTGTTATGGTGTTTTTTTAAGTAAATGGATAGACGTTATGTGAAATATAAGATAAAGGCGACTATACGGTCAAAAGAATAGGCATATTATAAAAAAACTAATTTTGTTAGGGAGTGAGTCTTCCGAATATCTCTGTGTGTAATAACTAATAAGTAACAAACGTGGTGGCTAACCAAGAACTCTTAACCCTTAGTAGCCTGATTTACGAAAGTGATTTTTTTTTATTATATTATTGTGTTGCTTGAGGGTCTAGATGAAGGAAAAAATAGCTAAAAAATCACAATGCTTTTAATTTCGTTGGAAAGAATATTATACAAACAGTCAAATACGAACAGCCAACCTATAAAAAAAAAACTAATAGTAATGTGAACATTCAGTTTAAAAGATTGGTATCAAAATTGAAACTCTAGGTTATTAAGGGTTAAATCAGATCTACGAGTATGACCACTAAGGCGAGACGGCGACGTTATGAGGTGAAAAGGGATAACTGTCGTCCACAATGAAAACAGTCCAGCTTTAAAGACTCCTAGAAACCCTGCATGATAGATAATACATCGAGGTATTGCGGCATAAAATGTCTAAGCGAAGACGGTGACTAATGCCGCCGCCGGCATACTGAAGAAACCTTAACAGTTCTTGCTTAGCCAGATGGTTATAATGTTCGTACTTCACTCACCATACGAATCCACGTCCATTGTAGCTCCATGCGCCAACAGCATCTTCAGTATATGCAGTGACCCGCTCTCAGCACAGTCGTGAAGGGCCGTATTACCTTTGACACTCTTCCTATTTACATCCGCGTTCAGTGATAGAAGGTACTTCGCTATTTTTATGTGGCCCTTGTAGCACGCGATCATTAGGCATGTGTGCCCGTGGCGGTTTGCTATTTCTATATCTGGAATAAGCGAAACAACTTATTTAGTAACATAAAATTTTCAACTAGCAACTCGTCACTGAAAATCCTATATGTCAACACACATTAGAGAAAAGTCAAGACATTTGACTGTATTATTTGTGTGTTACAAATCCTACTATTGTAAAATAATAAAATATGAGACTGACTGTTTCGATTCCTTCACTCAAAACTACCGAACGGATTTTGATAAAACTTGAATGACATAATGTAGCTTATCAGAACAACATATTAGCTATATAATATCTACACTTTTTCGCGGACTAAGTTCCCGGCGTCTGCTAGTAAGTTAGATAGTAAATAAAAAGCGCCCAGGCCGACTGACAGACAGAAAGAAATGACGTCCCGTTTTTTGCAATTTGACTACGAACCCAAAAAATATATAAAAAAAACGTCTCAACTAACCTGCCCCATTATCGACTAGGAACTTAACAATATCGTTATGGCCGTCAAAGCAGGCAGCTCTAAGCGGCGTGCTGTGAGTCCTCGTGGTGGAGTTGACGTTCGCGCCTGCGCGGACCAGCAACTTCACCAGCGGCAGGTGGCCGGCTGCGGCGGCGCACCATAGCGGCGGGGCGCCCTCTATGGTCTCGCCGTCGAAGGTTACTGTGAATTGTAGATATGGGTTAGTTAACTTGTCCTAGGTCTCAAGTCTTACTTATAACGTTTTTTACATATGTACTCGTATGGACAGATATCGAGTGTAGACTTGTCAAGCGATTAGTGAGAATTGAAGCCTTCGGGGGATACACAACGTCACGCTCCGTAACGTTATCAATTCGCAAGCAAAATCTTATGAGATTGGAGAATGTGACCATAGACTATTGAGATGTTCTTGCTTGGCTTGCCCCACATGGATTCAATGGACGTCAATAGCTAAAGTTGTGTCATAGTACGCATGACACAACTTCAGTTGCATGACACAACGCCGCTGTTGAGTCATTCATAACACTACAGCGGCGTCAGAAGACTTCATAGCATAACGAGGTATGGTTTTTGAGCAGCCAAAGACAGAATACTATGTCAAATAAATAGAGCATCACTGAATCCCAAACATTCATTCCAAACCTACAAAGACAACAATGTAAAGACGACGCATTTCTATAGGATTTAGTTAGTTTATGTAACAAGGGAGTATTACGTGCGACCTTAAAACTAAATCCCCCAACAACATTATTGGGAGTACATAGCAAATACACCAATATGGCTTGCATAAAAAAGTTTTTTTTTTGCAATAGCAATTCCTGTATTTGTACAAATGGCCATGCGCCAAGCTGTTGACGCAAGAGAGGATCAACTGTTACAGGTAAGCGAAAATTTATCAGAATAGGATGCCAAATGTGCCAATGCATTGAGAATTGGAAATAAAATAACAGGTAAGTAAACATTGGCAAGAGCTACCGTTACATAAATTGACATTAGATCTTCAACCATTGCTCGTTAGGGAGTTTAAAAGTGTGATAACTAGTAGAAATAGCAATGAATTGAGAACAAGTTCAAGAGACCAATAAGCCTCCGGATACAGAATCGCAGTTTCCTTTGTAACGTTCAATACATTTAACTTTCATTCTAGCAGAGGCGGCTCCTTGTATTTTCAGATGGGAGTTCACATTTTCTTCATTATGAGTAAAACCCTCACTCTTATTTAAATTCAGAGGACCTAATAAAACACTTTAAAGGCAACCATATCGCGTTCTAACTCGGACTAAGCGACATCTAATGGCCGCATACGTACACTACGAATTAATGTGAGCGACGCTCCAGACAAGGCTAATTTTTCATAAATCTTCTGTTTCACGCGCCGGCCTATGTCGGTATGTCTCTTTCGCACTCATTGAATACTGTACTAGGAATCGTACCAAATTACGTTTCATTGGAGCGCGATCGCTAGCGCTCCACTCGATACATAAGATTACAACTTACTTGAGACGAACGCGCAGACACTATTGTATAAACATAGTAAGAATTGAAAGATAGTTATAAATTAGAGAAATATAGATTGCCCATGTAATCTTCGTGGGGGGGAGTGCACTGCACGAGCGCTCCTTAGGACGAGCCGCCAGTGCATTCTAGTATCTTCACTATCAATTTTTCAGAATTTGCATGATTCCCTATGCTATCTCAACCTTCCGTTTCGCTCCATTAGATATACATACAATATACAGTGCAACTATACCTATAGTTGCATTATAGTAGTGGAAGTGACACCATGTAGTTCTATAGGCCCTTGGTGCCCGTAAGGGATAAAGGCGTAATTATATGTATATGTATGTATATACATAATTAACAAGTCCAAAAAAAACATTAAAAATTAAAAAATCCATTTGGATGGATTAAATAAACATAATAAAAAAACAGAAAAACAACAAGCACTTAGATGTCCGGTGGTCTAGAATTCTATAATATTATTAAGGAATAAATACTATTGAAGAACATAAAATATTTTCTAATGATCGTAACATAACAACTGAACAGCCATGATCCATTGAAATATTTGCTTGGCTGTCGGATAATGGATCCCGAATATTATAGAATTCTAGGCCACCGGACATCTAAGTGCTTGTTTTTTTTTTAATTCGGTTTTTTTTAATATGTACCTTATTTGGTTCTTTTTTAAGCAGTCGGGTTTTTGGATTTTTTAAATTATGTTTTTTATTTTATACTTTTTAGTTATGAGTACTTAGCTTCAAGAAACATGCTCAACATGCTCGGCAGCAAGAAGTTTTCGTCTTGCTGCTGTCTAAAAAGTTATATGTGAGAATGGTTGTTACGCAACTTTCAATCGATATATAGGTAGATCCTAAACGGTTGGTCAAATCGACCTATTCAACGATACCCCACTCGATATAGTTGGTTGACTTTAATTTTTTTCATTTTCACAAAATGGCGTCCAGTAGTCGCCACATTGGATTTTTACTAACGTCATGTCTTTAGTGACACTCCCCGAACTAAGAGGAATCGATTGAAATCTGTCGAGGCGTTTGGTCTGTGTAGTGTTTCAAAGGAAGGAACATACAAACATACATACATACATAGGCTGTTAAACACAACACCACTCCTTTGCGTCGCGCAGTCGGGTAAAAACAATAACGTAAACATTTTTCATATTTAAATTCTAAGTTCATTGAAAACAGCTACTTCCATTACCAAACCTGACAAAACAATTATTAAAAAGAACAGCAAAAACACCAATAGATCATTTAATTAAAACTATGTATTTATAAACAAAGTACAAGTTACAATAAAACTTAACTCGTTATAAATATGGATTTGCGAAAGCCATAAACACAAATAGAACAAAATAACAAAACAAAATGGATACCACCGGCTATAATAATAAAAGTTTATGTAGGTATTGTAGTAATTACGAGCCACGATTTTTATTTATTTATTCATGATATTTATTGAACAAATTGCAATATGTCGTGCTTTCAATATAAGCGTGCGTGGGCTGCGTATATTGTGCGTGCTTAATGTACTTATGTTACTACTCTTCCAATTTGTCGTAATATTTTTATTATTACTTTGTATTACACAAAGGCCTGCTTATATACAATAGAGATATCTTCCAGTACGGAAAACTTCTTGACAGGATAAAGTTGACGATCGTCGTTATTTTCATATGATAATATCAAGTTTGTATGCTGGAAGAAATCTCTTGCAGAGATAAGCACGCCTTTGTATGCATTTCTTCTGTAAATTTCTCTGTATTTATTGTAATGTTTTGTGTACAATAAAGAATAATAATAAGTTTTAGAGAAAGACAACGTCAATTTTATTTTATCCTAAAGATACGCTATCTGTCCGTTGAAAAAATCGGTCCCAAAATAATACAAATAAATAACAAGTATGTGGATTAAAATACCCCTTCAACAGTTTTCCTCATATGTCTCTGAATTAAATGTCACGTTCGTTTATATTAAGAACACTTTGAAATATAGATGTAATCAGATAGCATATTATCTTCTCGGAACAAATCCCAACGACTAACGACAATAGTCACGTTGTGGACACGTTTCATACTGATTGCTATTAATGGAGCCCGACTATATCACGTTTAATTAGCTGTATTGTAGAAGTCTCCGGTCAATACGATTGCCTTTAATCGTGTGCGTGCATACCGGAAAACTACATTCCTGCATACGTCAAGCTGCCCTTCATGCAAGTGCATAATGGCGTCTGCCTACTACGACGCATAAGAGAAACCGTGGAGGCAAAATAATAATGTTTTGTATTGAATAGTCTTACCGGTAATAATCATGCTGCACCGGCCGAAGTTATATATCTAGGTTGTCTTCCATCAGTATCGATCGATGTCATTTGTAACATCCATCGATAGATTTATTAGTCTGGTAACACCCTAAAGCAGTGTCAGTGATAATATCGAGTCCAAAGCTAACGCTCGCATTCTCTTCGATTGGGTGGGAGATGGTAATTTATTTTTTTCGGCATACGAGTTATTTTGATTGATTGTAATTAAGTTTGAGTGAACAAGACTATACGAAGCAGATCAGACTCGTCAGAACTCGGCTTTGCAATAGCTCTGCGATACTTCCTGCGTGAGCGATAACATCCTATTGCCGATTCGAATGTAGCCGCAGACGCGGTTTTCGCAACCCAGCCGCCACTGGGTCAAGGAGACCGCGCATGTTATTATGTGTATTATCAGGACAGACTGCTGCAAAACTGTAAAAAATATATATAGATAGGGGGGGTAAGAATGAACCTACGTAACGCTATCGTCAAACATCGTAGATTTGTCGATAGCTCTACTGAGCGTTGGTTTTCCGCAAAGACAGGATTTCTAGGATCAGATCAGAAGAGCCCTTATATCCACTATATATGGTGGATATCACACGCATCCGTAGCCACGTAGCATAGCACATCTAATGAAAAGGCAGCCTTCCTTACTTTTTACTTATTACGTCTTCCTGCGAATTCTAACTTCAATATTGAGACACAAATAAAACGTCGCTATAGGCGAATTGGTCGTCTTATTGTACGCCCACAAAAGACCACGAGAAAAGCAATTATCTCCGCGGTTATATGACTAACTAACCGACCGTGAACGAGGCGGAAAGGGCACGCGCGGTCAACTCGATCACTTAGTAGAAAGTAAATTGAGTATAGCTAGAGTGGCACACTTTCTGCAACGTCTACGTATAAGAATTCTTGACTATGGAGCAGTTGAATCCAAGATCTTGACCAGGGTTTTAAGGCAAATATTCATGGACTAGATCTTAATGAACTAAACCCTTGCAATCATCTCGTCTGTACTACGTAGAGTGCGTAGGTACTCACTCTGTAAGCACACCCTGTAGGTCGTGTATATATTAAAAATACTTCCCCTGAATTTATGTGTGGACTACATTAACCGTAATGTCCATAATTTTCAGGAATGTAATTTTTACGAGAAAAATGTTGATTACTCAACGGTTTGTCGATGAACACATTACATAAAGATTCTGTTTAGCTGTAGAACGAAGGAAAGATACAGGCAAGGCACAGATCTACAGAAAGACTACATATCACTTTGTCTGAAGCATACTAATCATATCAACCGCAGTGCCTCAAACCACGGCCATAGCGAATTCGCAAATGAACATGGAAAGCTAGTTCGTTCTTACAGCCATAACAACAAAGCAAGTTTTGACTCAAATTTACCTCGGTTTCCTACTACGCGTTATGGTTTGTTTGACCTGAACAGTCATACTTAGGATTCTTGTCAAGTACATAACAGGCAATTTGCATGGACATTTAATATGGTCGACGTTTATTAGCATTTGTTTAAGGTTTAACGCCATGCATGATTATAAATATGTTTTAAGAAATGAAAGAATTCTTCACCCGAGTGGGACTCGAACCCACGACCTCTCGCATTCCGTGAAGAGCTCTCACCAACTGAGCTACCGGGTCAATTACTCGGATGACGAATTTGACCATCTCTTTTCATGCATGATCAAAATGTTTTGTGATTTTTATATGTATTTACATGTAGCTTTGCTTCTAAATCTTGTAAGTATTAGTTTACACGGACGAAGTCGTGGGCTAGCGTTAGCTGAAGTATAAAAATATTAACTATCAGAAAAATCTTAATTCCTTAAGACTTCTTCCTTTTAAACTTCTCCTGGAGAAGTTCTCCAGGCATTATTCCAAGTTTGCGCAAAACTTTCATAAGTTTTCGAATCGAACTAGCACACAGACTTTCTTAACATATCTTCTCTTCTAACTGATCTACTTACGTTTAAGTAATCAGTGCTACTTTTGTTTCCGTATTTGTTATTAGCATTCCAGTCACAAAGGATAATGGCTGAGACGAGGCCGGCATTAATTGGATGGAGATTTAGAGAGTTACAGCAGTAGCCTGAGGTTCTGGTGTAGAAATGCAATGCCACGAGTGAAACCTGCTGAGCTGTAATAGGACTAACCCAGGAGTGTATGGGTGAATTGTGGATTTTCACCACCACACACTTAACAACTACACACAGCCACATATGTAGAGTTACGACTCATGTTACGGATAGAGCTACCTAACGAAGAATATAGAAAAAGGGTCAGACTGCCTACCTAGTAGAGCTGCCTACGTAAAGTGTATGTAGCAATCCAAGTCAAACAACCCTCATGAGCCGACCACGATTATACACAAAAATAATTTGACGGAATCGAATGCCTCATAAGCTTCAAGTACTTATAAAAACGAACCAGATATGTGCCGAGTCTGTAATAAAGAAACTCACCCGAGCCTGGTTGCTCAATATCAGCCTTGCATCTCTCGATGAGGTATTCAGCTACGTCGTAGTGGCCGTTTCGGCAGGCTATCACCAGCGGCGTGGCGCCTCCGACTTTGGCACCCACCAACATGTTCAGCTCGTCTGCTGAGCGCCAACTTTGCAGGTACACCTGGGGGCAAAGAAAGTAACCGTATTAGTTTAGGATAATAAACTTGATGACCTTTAGCCAGTGTCTGCTGAAATTAAACCAGTTAGTTTGTAGATGTAGAGCATAGTTAAAAGGATTGTCATTCCTGCATATACTGGGTGTAAAAAGACAACTTTGTTCTTTTAATACCTCATATTCTTTGTAACATCACGATAATTTTCTTCTATGAAAGCACCCCTGGGAAACCACGGGTTTCCAAGATATTGAGGTCCAAAGTTACATTTATATTATCATTTTTTTTACATAAATCCATCTGAAATCGGTTAACAAACATTTTTTTCAAAGATACCATGGTAAAATATTATAATGTTAGTTTTGTAAGTACAGTACTTTTAGCATCAAACGAATACATTACTTGCAATAAAATGACAGTATTTTTTTCATAATTTTTTTGTCGTTTCCCAGGGTTGGTTCCATAGAAGAAAATGATGGTAACCTTACAAAGAATACGAGGTATTAAAAAAACATCGTTGTCTTTTTACACCCTGTATAGTTTGTCTCAGCCAGGAATGATAAACATTTTAACTATACTCTTATTTTATTTAAACAGCCACCTACAATTTCACAGAAATGACACGACATCACTCACAAGGCTCATTGTAAACAAGTTGTTTTGATAACCAATTGGTTCAATCCGACTACACATATTATATCTTATACCTATAGTATACCTATATAAAGGAAGATAAGAAATGGGTCTAATATCGTGTTTCAAAATAAACCCCAGCATTGTAATATTCTGTATAGAAAATCACTAACTACACTTCCAAATTGCTAACCGATACGCTTTTAAGTACCAAAATATAGAACCTTATTACCTCATTAATGATGACTAAACACGTCGTAAATGACATAAAAGTACATAACTGTAATTAGGGCAGTTTCAGTAGATTAACAAAAGTGAAATCTCCTAATTGACCCCGTAGCTCAGTTGGTGAGAACTCTTCACGGAATGCAAAGGTAGTGGGTTCGAGTCCCACTCGGGTGAAGAATTATTTCATTTCTTTATTAATAATTTTTATAATATACATATAATATTTTGACTAAGATAAATTTATAAAAACACTTCTCCATAATATAAACCGTTAGGATATGGTTGATCGTTTCATTATTAAAACATTGTGCTGAGGGATTCAGCTTTGTTTACCGAGATTTGGCTAGTATAGCTATCGGGATGAAAAAATAACGTTGCCAATAATGTAATTTAAAAAAAGAGATGGTAAAGTTCGTCATCCGAGTAATTGACCCGGTAGCTCAGTTGGTGAGAGCTCTGCACGGAATGCAAAGGTCGTGGGTTCGAGTCCCACTCGGGTGAAGAACTTTTTCATTTCTTTATTAATAATTTTTATAATATATAAAATCTCCTAAGGCTTGGTTTAGCAAGCAAGCGATGCCGGCGCGCCGTCTAGTATGGCGCAATGGATGCTAGGTTGCAACACCACAGCCTAAACTTAACTATACCTTTAATAGTAGATAAATATAATGTGGAACATGTAATGTATTGTTGTTCATTTTGTTACATGCTTAGGTCATTGATTGAGCTCTCAACATACACGTCCAAGAGTCTAACAGTATACTAACGCTTGTATTTTTAGCTTGCAACTTTTCCCTTGAGGAAGCTTGAAGGCGTGAGCGATGGTTAGTACTTTGTTATCTTTGACATTAGATTTTTCAATGGTTTAATGTGATTAATCTTTTTTGCTGCTCTAGGAGTGAAAAAAAAGTATAATACTACAGCTGCTTCTCTTCCCGGTCATACTGTACAAGTCAGTAGAGGGACAAGAGGGTTTTGGTGTTTTGTAGGCGATGGGCTGACCACCTGTCACTCTAACCGAGATCTCAACTATACCCTCAAGATTGGTCAGAAGTGGCACCATGTGGTCCTATCGGTCCTTGGTGCTCTGCTTACCCCGTAAGGAATGAAGGCATGATTATATGTATGTATGTTAATGTGATTGAAGGTAAGTCGACGATTCATGCTATGAGCGTAAACCTCTATACCGAGAGGAGTGTGTGGAACCTGACGTTATCTTCAGGATAGATTATTATTATCCTCTCTGTTTACTTAGGTACAAACTGAGCGAGATAGCTATTTATGAGGAATGAGTCGGGCTATATCTAGATAGAAAATTAATAATTGCACTATAAACTGTTACATACACACAGGTTAACTTCATAACATGTTGTAAGATGCGTCGATGATGGAGAGCAAATTAGAAACAGCTTACCCGAGGTCAAACCATAATAGATTTATCTAAACACACGAAGGCAAGTTTAAAGAAGGTTGAAACATTATCAGAAAGAGAATGTTAGTTACAAAACCCCAGGTAGGTAAGAGAATACATTAAGAAAGTGACTGCAACAAGGAAGTATTAAATTCAACATTTCTGCAAACTGCAAAGCGGCGATGTTTGGAAACAGGCTTGCATAATGTAATACCGTCTATTATGAAAATTACAATAGAGAAAGGAAAGTAAGCTCGGGTGTTTTACAAATATTTAATATCCATTATGCCCAGGCTAGACAGACATTCCTAATAAACATAACTTTATGCACGTAGCACATCTTTCATGCAAGCATCAAGTTGCAGCTACTGTTGCGTTGCGAAAATATTACGGTCGATTCTAACAGTTACACTTCAACGTAAAGTTAAACTTTAAGTCAGGTCTGTCCCTCTCCATCCTTAACATAAATGCCTAAGACAGGCAGGACTCATTTTAAGTTTAGATTGAAGTGTGACGGTCAGAATACACCATATTGAGTGTTTATTTTATATTGGAAGTACACTGCGTAGCGCAGCATGTAATAGAAGCCTTGATGTAATATAGTTCAATAAATATTGTTAGTAGACTCTAAAGGCGCGATTGGTGAATGTTTAAAAGACAAACACTAGTCTAGCGGGTAACTAAACTGACAATTACTTAACATTTCTCAACCACACCTGATATTCATTCTACGCTAATACGTAATCCAGCTGCTCAAAAACTTTCACCTAAAATAGATCATAGTTATGATGATGTACGCCAGCAGAGAGCTAAATTTAGAGACATTGTAGTTGCGAAAGCAAATAGTCTTAAATATACGTAACAAGATATAAACGGATAAAACGCAGTAAGCCAAGTTCACGACCAATTACGCCAAGGTTGAAATAAAATAGAAAGGCATATATCAGATTTCAAGTTAACTAAAAGATATGCGGAAAATACCATCACTCAGTGATGGAAGATGTTTATAATGATTATACCGAAAAACTATTGTTCTTAGGTACTCGTATATCAAGATGAAGTACGTCAAACCTGAAGTATACCATGAACCCTTAAAGTAGGTATAGCTTCCATTGCGAAAACAATGAACACCCAAGATATCAAATAAAATCAAATAAATGCATTTCCCACGCACATAAATTATATCTCGTATCGTAGAATTCGTACCACTCCATGTCTACCTGTGGGCATCGTACGAGACGATTAAGGGTTCCCGGTAGGTGGGCAGCAGCGTCTCCCGTGTTGACAACATAGTCCAAAATACAAACTGCGGTCACCAACTCGCTTGCCGTGGTGATTATGGGCAAATACCCCTCATGGCAGTCTTGTGGCGTGCCCTGGGGGAGGCCTACGTCTACCAGTGGACTGCAATAGGCTGGTGATGATGATGATGACATCATATCTGCTATGTAATCCACGGATGTACATCTTACACACGAGAGCTCGTCTGGATTGAAAATAATACATAGATGCTTGATACTACTTGTAATATAAAGAAATATGAAAGGTGTGTAACACGTGTATCGCACAATAAAATACGAAAGTTCAATAAATTATATTGCTCTCCCTCAAATTAACAATTTTATAGGGAAAAATCTTTAAAAAAATCGCAATACAGTACGTATTGGTAATCCATGCCACGAGGCAAATATAATGCCGAAGGAAGACGCCTTTAGAGCTGTAAAGTTGGTGCCTGTGCTGATGCGTGGCTTCGCTAGTAGAATACATCAGCTGCATCTCCTTAGGTACGCGCATGTCGTAAGAGTCGGCTAAGGAGCTCGGGCATTCTCACAGGCAATAAGCTAGTAACTTATCAATGATCATCAACATCTCTCCCCGCTGTGCTTAGTCTGGCTGTGAGATTTCCTTTGTAAAACTGCAGTTATGGCTAACTCGTTTTGAGAACAGCGTGTGTGTGTATATATGTAATGTTAAAATAAAAAAGTACCCGTGATCGTACAATGAAAAAATTAACCTGACTGTATATCGATCATAAATAGAAAAACTATGAGTAACTAGTTCATCATTTACAGCCCTGAGAAGTCCACTGTTGGACATAGGCCTCCCCAACAACCTCCACTCCGACCGGTCGGAAGCAGCCTGCATCCAACCGACGCCCGCAACCTTGGCCAGGTCATTCGTCCACCTCGCGGATGGCCTTCCCACGCTGCGCTTGCTGATACGTGGTATCCACTCTAGAACTTTCCGACTCCATTGGCCATCAGCTCTTCGAGCTATGTGCCCTGCCCATTGCCACTTCAGCTTGCTGGACCGTTGAGCTATGTCGGTGATCTTTGTACGTCTGCGGATCTCCTCATTTTGATTCGATCACGCAGAGAGATCCCAAGCATAGCTCTCTCCATCGCTCGCTGTGCGATCCTGAGCTTTTTTATGAGGCACATAGTTAGAGACCACGTCTCGGCACCGTAGGTCATCACCGGCAGCACGCACTGGTTGAATACCTTCGTCTTTAAGGACTGGGGTATCTTGGACACAAATAAGCTTCTTAGTTTCCCGAACGCTGCCCAGCCGAGTTGGATTCGCCGAGTAACCTCCTTCTCAAAGTTTAGTAAGAGTAACTAGTTAGTTTACAAAAATCGCAAAGTCAACTAATCAATTAAAAGTAGGTACCTACTTATAAACACATTTAACATGTTACGCGGGCATTTTAGAAAATGAATGTATCTAGCAAAACAACCAAACAAATCAATCCCACTTTAGATATTTTCCACATTAAATAAAATTCTCCACAAAATATGGTCGTTTCTGATCGTCACACTAAAACGTAAACTTAAAATTAGACAGGTCTGTTCCTCTCTACCCTTAATATAAATGGCTGAGACAGAAAGAGACAGGTAGGGCTAATCTTAAATCCAGATTTAAGTGTAACGGTCAAAATCGACCTAAAGAGCAAACACTTACTACAAAAAAAAACAAATCCACACACCTTATCAACGCACGCAGCCAATTCCCAAACGCGTGAAAACGACACTGAGTCACCCAATCCAGAATTTAGATATTTACTTCGACACAATTTCACAATTATTTTCATTATATCCCAGCACTGGTCAAAGAGCAATGACTAACAATGGACAACGTTCAACTCCTGTTTTTCATTATCGCAATAGTTACAGGTAGGTCAATGCTTGATCGCCCTTGATTTCACGTATGTGCTCTTTCCTCGACCACGGCGAAGCCAAAAAAGGGTAATGGTTTTAGCTGCTGTATATTTTCTGAACTTGACCAACTTATCTCCCAAATTATGGGATAAACAAATTGATTCTACGCATGCATAATAATTTATGGGGTTTTTTCGTTTCAATGAGACCATGCAATTATTTTCATAAAACATGAAAGGGCGCTCGTGGAGTCCGTGTCCCGGGTAAGAAATAGTAAATTATAAAAATATTACCATTGACTAACCTTGCCTTAAACATATCTTAAATACCATACTTACTACCACATACTTCATAACCACATACGATACTTCATAACTACAACATGGTTTTCTTTTGGATGTCAAAAAATAAACATAAGTGCATCCAACTGGGCTCGATCATAAATATTCATTTTGATCGGTTTGCACAAAATTAATTAGGTCGCATTGAAGGTAAGGTAAATACTGCATTATGGATGATTGTGGAGTACACCTACACAATGATTAATTTACTTTTTCGTATTCCGATTGGATAGGTCAGTTAACAATGTATTAGGTACTATATAAAGTGTTGACGTAGGAAATGTTTACGAATAGCAGCTGCAGGAATTCCAAGAGAAAGACTGAACATTTTATCCCGGGAAAATAGTTTCGCCCCTACAAAATGTTAGTTTATGGTGTTCCTTTAATACACCATGCGAATGCGATAGAATTAATAAATTACTTTTAAATACGTTTACTACAGAGGAATATTGTGATACATATTTGTATACCCGTGGCATATTCATTCATGGCATATCGAACTCAGAGGTGTAACCTCAATAGATGAGCAACTAGTCACTTCTGCATTTTGGAAACACAATTTATTATTAAATGTGATTATTGGGACATTGTGATTATTTATCTTTTGTTTATCATAATTAATTGGATACAATTTGTATCTGTTTCCTATAGGTACATACTATGAAGATATATTATGTGTTACAACATAGTCATCTGGCAACCTTTAGCCAGAGCCCAGTTTACCTTCAGCTCCCATCGGCATATACAAACATCGAGATACATATCTTACAAACATTAATATTTTTAAAAAGTCAAAGGCAAATCATGATAATTCCAGGCAGCAAAATAAGACCACATTTTGGAAGGTTACATATAGTATTCATAATATAAGGTCTGTCAACTGTGGACTAATTTTAAGCGCCTCGTAGATCACTAACAGATGACTCATTGATGTTTTTTTTGGAAAGGAAGTAAGTAGGTATTAAATTTATGCAAATACAATAACCTAAATAGCGAAGATCGATATTCTAGTGAACTAATAGCGCATGACTAATAATTAATTCAAGTCAGTGCAAAGTGTAATACCTTCTTCAATCTCCTTAGCAGTCTCCTCTGCCGCCTCAGTAGGGTCTTTCCGCAGTACCTCAGGGTCTCGATCCAGCGACAGCGCACAGGCAACCCCGGCATGAGGTCCCACACCGCGACCGCCATTCTTCACCACATCACTACCAATATTACACACTTATCCCACGGAATTGTACGTATGTATCATCACTTCACAATTGAGGTTGCTCTATAGAAAAGATTCTTTGCTTTATTGGTATTGGAAAGGTTGTATCCGAGCAGATCGAAATTATCTAGAAGAGGGCCCTTTCACCTATTAACGGATTCAGCCTTGTCGTGCCGGTTTCTCGAACGGTTGATCAGCGATTTAACAGTCTACTATCTATTTGGCCTTATTTTCGTGCTTGACAAGCCTAGTACCAGTATACCGTAAGAGATTCAAAAGGCCAACGACATAAATAAACAATGGGCAAATAACGAACATAAATATTTAACAATATTATTCCATTGAAATATCACGTTCCGGTGGTCACGTTATTGTGTTATTAATGCCGGGAAGGGGAGACAAACATCACGTCATATTAGTCAATATAAACTGTACCTACGTCAATACATATATCGACAGTAACAGAATTCTCGTTTTAGTAACATATGGCTTCCAATAAAGCCGCGTGGTGCTGGCAGAGTGGAGTTTGTACCACCCCTGCCTGCCCGTGGGTATCGAACGAGGCGATTAAGGGTTTCCGGGAGGTGGGCAGCAGCGCCTCCCGTGCTGACAACATAGTCCGAAAATCACACTGCGGTCACCAACCCGCCTGCCCAGCGTGGTGACTATGGGCAGAACCCCCCTGTGGCAGTAGCCTTGTGGCGTGCCCTGGGGGAGGCTGCGTCCAGCAGTGGACTACAATAGGCTGAAGAAGAAAAAGAAGAAACGTGCTATTACTTACTTAGCTAGGTACCTAATTACATTTAGTTGGTTCTGAATCATTTATTTATAGCCCAATTCAGGTATCTCCTTTTGATACTTGTCGAAAAGATTGCTGATGAAAACGTTCTCTCTCTTTGCGAGATGCTGTGGTTGATTCAGCCTATTACTTATACAGTTAGATTTTTTATATGAATGAACTCAAGTAACTTCTATTACTATCTTTTTTCTCCCTTGGACAAGCTAGTAGGTCAACACAATTAGTAATGTTGCGAGTGTTGCAACATTGTATTGCGAAACCAACGCGCCTCGATTTGTTGACGTTACAAGAGCGACAGACAAGAGACGTCCGATGAAGATATTTATTTGGATTACACAAATCTGTTTATTGACTCAATTGTTATAACTGTTTGTTATGGTACACCATCTAGAAATTTCCTACATCTTCTTGTCGCTTATCGCATTTACAAAAACGGAAATACAAACATTTTGCAAGAGCTAGTAAGTGATAAGGGCATATTTGGCGTAAAATATTATGAAATTATTAATAAAGAAATGGAAAAAATTACTCACCCGAGTGGGAATCGAACCCACGACCTCTGCATACCGTGCTAGCGCTCTAACCACTGAGCTACCGGGTCAATTACTCGTATGACGAGTTTTACCATCTCTTTTCTAAATTACATATTGGCAACGTTATTTTTCATCCCGAAAGCTATACACTAGCCAAATCTCGGCAAACAAAGCTGAATCCCTCAGCACACTATGTAAACGCGACGTAGGATTCGGATGCGATGCGCATCGGATTTGGTGTCGCTTTTTTGTTCATACAAAATCTATAAAAGGGATGCGTCGCGTAAAGTACACAATATGCGGCGTGGGCTTATTTCCGCGCATCCTTTCTCTGTGTTTAATTTAAAACAAATCGTTTAAACTTATAGTTATTGTTCTATCGTGCAGGGGACGTAGCTCAAACTGACGAACAACCGATCTTAATGCAAGTAGCATGTATGCAATAACATTGTAACGTAAAAAACACTCTGAATTGAGTTCAATGCTATTAGTAAATTGTATGTAAGTCTTTGATCTTAAAAGCTGATTTATTTATCAGATCATTTGTAAACAAAAACTGGAATAAAATACGTAGTTTCTTGGTGCCCATCAGTTCTGTCCATAAATTCAAAATATCCATGCTAATGGCCTTCATGTAAACAAACGTAAATGCCTTGAGAAAAATGTTTGTGTACGTTAAATGCAAAACGCTACAGTTGGCGTAAACTAATGCAAATTACACTCTATTTTCTGAGAGACATGGTATATTAACATTTGTATGAACAAGTTAGTTGGAGGCAATGACAATAGATATGTGTTTAACTTTGCCTAGAGTAGATGCAAAATTGTTCAAATATCTTCGCCAAAGATCCATGATGCTCGCATCAATTTTATAATGACTATACCAGGAGATGAGGAGAGCAATCGCGTTATTGCTGAACGTATTTACCAAAACTAAACCATAACCAAAAACATACCGTTGAAAGGTAAAAACGTTGTCATTTAGCGCAATTGCCCTCCTGATGGATGATCACACATGTAACGTTAATTGTACCTATGTACTAATAGCGGCCGCCCACGGCTTCGCCCGCGTGAGGGTATATTATACATTATAAACCTTCCTCGTGTATCACTGTATCTATTAAAAAAAAACCGCATCAAAATCCGTTCCCTAGTTTGAAAGATCTAAGCATAGATAGGGATGGACAGACAGCGGCAAGCGACTTTGTTTTATAATATGTACGAGTAGTGATGTTAATTAATTTAATTATACACTTACTTTTTCCAGTATTCGTGTCTCAGACACCAGAATGCTTTCCAACGTTCACTTTAATAATTTCGAATAGGTTATACAGGATGTTTTTTTGTGGCCACCTTTAACGAAGGGTACGTATTCTATACATGAAATAAAGTAAGTTTATGCCAAAAAAATGCTGGGATTTTTTATTTTTTTTTAAATTAAATTCCTTGATCGTGCGAAATTTATAGTGTCTAGTGTTTATGTTAGTTTTTTTATAGACAGATATTAATTATTTTTCGTGAAAAAATCCAGTCTATTTACTCAACTTTGGACCCTAATATTTTGGAAACCAGACACTTCCCATGTATGCTTCCATGGAGAAAAATGATCGTGATGATGAGGAGATTCCGTAGTTTTCGGGAACGTTGACGACCAAAAATCACCTGTATAATACAGAATAATACTCATACCAAAACGCTGTTTATCCTCGAATCACACGAATGTGGACCTTGATAGTGTTTAAGACGTGTCACTGTTGTGTAAACAGTGTGTGTCAATACGTAATTGTTTGCATTTTACTAGGATTTCATCGGAATATGCCGAACTGACTCGAAGTTCCGAGATTCTGGCCTGGTACGTATCTAGACGTAAAGGTACGCCATACAATATGTAAGGCTAGATGCATTACGTTTCCGTGCACGTCCCAAAAATAACGTGATATATCTCTGCAGACAAACCTACAAGATACCGCATATAGAGCATACGCACTAAACACTCTTGCATTAGCAAAGATAATTGTATCTCTAACTATTTTGTGTGTTATCTATGGCAGTCAGCGATATGCTATACATCAAAAGATAAACACACATGCTTAGGTTTCGTACAGTTTTTAACGCTTTACCTACACTACGTCTACAGATCCGGGGTTTTCCAATAAACTCAAGGAGCGATTATAGATGATACATTATTCAGGTCAAGGTATAATAAACCGCGTGTTATATAACTTTTTTCAATGGCTTTAATTAGGGCTTTTGCAATTCTGCAAAATTTTAGGCTCTATTTCTGTTATTTACTGTGAATACTTTTTCCCTGACATTTAGTTTCCACTGTTTAATATGAGGGGTAGTAAGTCTATTATTTTGGACTCTACCTAACTCTTACTCTACTTGAGGTAACCTTCCTATATTGTATATGAATAAATCGCATCAAAAGTGCATCATACAAACGTTTTTAATGAAGTTTATAATGATCCTAAAATGAATACTTACTAATATTGTAGCAAAGAATGGAAAATACAACGAAATGACTCAATACTTCAAGGCAATAATCATTAAGTAGATACAATAGAAACCTACAACTACAGAATAGGTAGAGAAATGATTAACTAAACTTTGTAAAGAATAAGAGTCATGCAACAACAAGGCTTATTAAATCAGAATTTAATCCATATTGCAACAAAACTGCCCATTTCACAACGCAACATGACAACTTATTAAACCAGTTCGCATACACATGCTTTCCAATCCAACAATAGGCAAAGAGTACCTTCTATGTCTGTAAGCAAAACATCCAAGTGAGCACAACAATGATCACAAGTCACAATACACTTCACGACACGACGCGACGCGACCGTCTCTCGCGATTGCGGCTGCTGCACTGACTGCAAGACTCTTTCACCGATTACACCACAGATTACACAACAGCCTTTCCAACTGCAGCACGGTGTAGCAATGGACGTTTCTACACTTGCCGATACGATTTGTTTGTAAATCAATACATGTAAAGTTGAACTTCTGGCGTTATAATAGAGACAAAATGAGAAGGTAGAAAGTTTTCATCTGTTTATAATATTTAAGGATAAACTGCAGCTATGAAGATAAAAAATATATCTAGAATGAAAATTCTATCCTAGCATGAAAGTTTATTTTTCTCCCATACAATATGTCGTTGCTTTAATGAAAACTGTAAAGGTGTCGTCGCGTGTTTAACATGTAGAGTAGGGAATGTAAATCCATTTACTACACACGATACGATATTTTTTATCTGACGTGTCCTTACCTTGGGTGATAACGTAATTCAAATATTCATTAATATGCCCAACATATGTAAATACATAAACGATGTATAGAGATAAGAATGTAAGCACTTTTGCCTTTAATAATCCAATTAGTGGCGTGCCCTGGGGGAGGCCTACGTCCAGCAGTGGACTGCAATAGGCTGATGATGATGAATCCAATTAGTGAGAGAAGGCTTATATTTATGAGTATACATACCTACCTACATATAGGTACAGACTAAGATGCTATGGAACTCCTAGTGTGAGTAAGATTGTAAGAACATACCTTTCACGCCCGTTCAATGGCACGATAAAGCTGTGCGATCGTGTGTAATTTGAGTAGCAGAACTTTGACTACGACAACATGTGCGAATACAACGCGGAACCGCAACACTATGATGGTCGGAGCGCGGTAGTGAACTGTGGAAGACGTCGCGTCATCGAAGCAGATCCACGAAACCGCCCCAGCGTCGCCCGTCCGGGGGAAAGAGATAAATATAGTCAAATCTATCCGTTAGAACAGTCAGTTTCGCTATTATACTGCTTCCCCTATAGATTGACACAAGACATGGCGAAATTACTACAGCTTCACGGCAGAGGTGTTCTACTAGCATTATCGTGCCTCAATCGTGTCGTTTGTAAAGGATCGTTCTATTTCTGTTTGATTTGTCGACAATTGGTCACGCACGATACGTAACGCCGCTGAATGGTTAATCGAACCGGTCCCCGACGTTGGCAACTGTTTAATTAACGAAATTGGCATATTTAAAAAAATCTGCTATTTCACAGTTCATTGTACCACTGACCCACATTTCGTAACGTTAGCCTGGAACTGTCTCATAATAACTTAATTATTAGTAAACAGACGACTATGCAGAATCATCATGATCAAGCGCATATCAGAATTAAATACTTCTACATTATCTAAGCGTTCTGGCACTGGGTCAAAACGTCTATAACAAATCTGTGACTGAGGTAGTCAAAATAATTCTTTAAGTTCTTCATAAGACCTAATCACCGATTACCAAAGCCATCCGCGATCTGATGCAAGTCTTTCTTGAACAATGAAAGGAGCACACTCGCGACACACATTCATCTTATGTAACGAGCATTGCCATTAATATTTCAATACAAATTGCAAGCAAATGATGTTTAATATCGTGATTTTGTAAGAGCCACTCTTTTGTACGCCGTTAATAACCGCATAATAACATTTTCTCATACATACGTATAAAGGGTGATTTTTGGTCGTCAACGTTCCCGAAAACTACGGAATCTCCTCGTCATCACGATCATTTTTCTCCACGGAAGCATACCTGGGAAGTGTCTGATTCCAAAGATTTTCTGCATAAATGCACATAGTCGCGCGTAGCAAAATATTTTTAAGAGAAATAATTAATATCTGTCTATGAAAAAACTAGCATAAACACTGGACACTATAAATTTCGCCCGATCAAGTAATAAAAAAAATTAAAAAACTTGACATCGTTTCCCAGCATTTTTTTGACATACATTTACTTTATCTGATGTATAGAGTACGTACCCTTCGTCAAGGGTGGCACTGAAAAAAACATCCTGTATAGAAATGGCTGTGCTACCGAAATGGAGAAGCCAAAACTGCACAAAGAAGATGCCACAGCCCTTAGATGAATTTTATAATATTATAAATTCATAATTTTATAAATTCAGTGACAGCGCTCAAAAAATGGCACTACAAATAGCTGCTCTAATGTATGGCTGGGCGTCATTGATACAAGCAAAGTCGAGTCTTATGGTAACTACATAAGATTAATTACGTTTATATGAATTCACTCGTGCCACTTTTTATAAATATTTTATTATGAGACCCCGCGTCTACCTATAATCACGTCACTGCCACAGCCACACCAGGGACAGATGTAAATTATTACAGACAAGTTGCTAGCTCATCGCCTGAGAAAACGCCCCTGAGTTCCTTAGTCGACTCATACGACATGCACGGAATATGATGCAGCTGATGTATTCTAGTGAAGCCTCGCATCACCACATGACTTTCATACAGGGACAGTTAAATCTTCTCTTACATGAAACCCTGATTTCCTTAGTCAACTTACTACATCATCCATCGAAACAAAACTTTTACTGAAATTTCCAACAACAGTGTTGTAAGTATTACATATGAATAAGGGGAAATCTTTTGTTTAAAAATCTAGTATCATCATACATATTACATATGCAAATAACTTCCTCGTGGTGTCATTTACTGACCTTCACCCTATGAAGAAAGATTTGGCACAGTTACATAAGTGAACGTCGTTCGTAAACTACAAATGACAATGGTACTCGTAGGCACCAATATGTTGACGTTCTTATTATTATTGATGTTTCCCTGGTAACATGATCTTATAACATCTACTGTGGGAACGACATTTCCCATTTCGGTTATATCGTAAGTGGATATCGATCCTTTTGCCGTGTTACCATTTCATTCTTTTTAAGTAAGGTAATATTTAGATAAGATAAATTTAATGGCAATATACATATGACTAGAATAATTATCACAGACATACTATGAGTGAAATTGCTTAAGAAGTCGATAAACCAATTTTATATTTAGTGTTGTAACCAAATTTGCCTAAAGACATTTCCACTAAGTTTGCTTTCGATTCATAAAAAAAATCCAAAAACCAAACAATTTTTACCAAAGACCTTTATTCAATCTTTTAACGAAAGAACTTAGACCTATACCAAGCCAAAGTTAAGATTTAGAAAGCTAAAATAGATACACACGACGAATACATTCAAGCAACGTATTATTTACGTGTCATGTACGAATGATCTATGGGTCTTCTAAAATGGACATGACCAAAATTCGTCGCTAGTAAGCTGGCTTTTCATTACACATCCCTGTGTAGGTTTCACTCTCTTTTTCTATTGTAAATGCATCTATGCGTGGTCGCTCCATAATAATTTGTAATACATGCATACCTAATTTCATATTGTCTGGGGTTCGATACTGTGCCTCGAAATATCTCAAATACAAAAGCTTATTTATCATAGTAAGTATATTTAATGCCACCTGCACTGAAAAATAGCATTTCTGGCCAGGTAACTTGCTTCCGACCATGCAAGATAGGATGACATTATCTTTGCTGGCATATTAGCCCAGTTGATAGGCCAAGCAACATTGCTGCTTTTAAAATTTCCACTATTTTGTTTTTTCAGTTATTTATATAAATATTTATGTCAAGAGATATCGTTGCGAGAACCCTCCAAGTCGTACGTAACAGGTATGCATTTCCATTTTGCGAATGCAGAAGTTATAATGCAAAATAAAGTGTAGAAGTACACGCTACTTATAACCTTGTGTTATAGCATAGTTCACAGATTCGATCAGAGTGATTAATTAAATTCGTTTCAAAATTAAAACACGATCAACACCATCGTACAACATTGCTGCACAATCTAGCGCCTTCTAATTTTGTTACAGCAAAAAGTTACAACTGAATGGATGCCACAACCTTAATTTAGTTTTTAACTTAGATGTTACTTTTATCAAAGACAATTATAATTATGTATTATATTAATTATAATATATTATAAAACATCAATTAAACAACTAATAAAAGCAAAGACAATTATTCTTTGCTTTTATTAGTTGTTTAATTGATGTTTTATAATGTAAAGGCGTTAGATCACACTAAGTATCTACACCACAAGTAGAGAGCCGGATAAAAAAAATCTATTTAGGCAGCGATAAATCCCCAACATATAAAAAAAAATCGAATCAATCCTTTTTCAAGCTATATGGCAGTTTGCGCTGATACCGATTACAGCTGTTGTAAGTCGGTACAAATTACTTATCAATGTAGATATTGTTTCAAAGTTATGGATATTACATTTTCTTTTTATTTAGCATTTAAAATATCTTGTGACCGACTCGTCAACGCCGAGGAAAAACTACTAAAGCTAAGAAACGTGATATTTGGACTGTGACGTATAGGTTCACTAAGAAAGGATTTTCCTAAACTAGAACGGTAAATGAAGCCAATTCTAAAGTATGTATACGCGGACTAAGCCGTGGGCATAAGTTCACATTTTTTGATACAAAATATTACTTGAATGTTATAAAATTATTTAAGTAAGCATTTCGTCTTTATTCTTTCAACGTTAGAGGTCAATACGTACCACGATATTCACAGAAGACCTTAGGGCATTACCATTATCTTACCTCATTAGGACTAAAATAATTAATAAGGTGCAGTTTGTATTATATTTCTTTTTTTTACAATTAGCTAGGCAAACATTTGACCGCCATCGAGCCTGATGTTAAGCAAGATGCAGCCTAGGGTGGTACATGTTTGCCTTGTGGTTACAGTAAAGACAACACTATAATAACACGCTATATCTATGTAATCTCTACCTAACAAAGACCTCGAGCTTTTTACCTCTTCAAGGAAAAGACCATGGGACAAAAGATACACGGGATTTCGTATCCGGAATGCATTTACACCTTTATGTAGGTGACAATAACAACTAGTCATCATCATAGTGTCATTGTTCTCATGCTAATGAGAGTATTAATAATCAAACAAGTATACGGAGGAGGTTATTATACTTCCCGATTATTATCTCTTTGAAGTCCGACAGATTATTGTGGCACTTAACGGAAAGCGTGTGTTGTTAAAAAAATCCAAAGACACTAGTGCTAATTGAGAGTGAAGACACTAGAGCCAGCTAGGAGGTAAAATGGGTACCAAAAACAATGAAAAACTTCAGGTACCTAAGTAATTAAATAGACAATGTAAACATTAATTTAGTTTTGACAGTTATTTAGGTTTTTGTCAGTTCGTAGACACGTAGGAATTTACTTGGGGAAATTGAGTTTTGATTTGTATTACATTTACTTGTTTACATTTACGGAATGAGATGCAGAATTCACTAGAATACATACAGAAGATTCCAATGAATGAATACCAGAAACTGACTGGTGTTGACTAAACACCGCATTAAAATAGAGGAAGTGTTTAATTTCACACTTATCTTAATTGCTATATTCATTAAAGCACCATCTAGATATAATCTGGAAATAATTGCAGTAAATTACCTGTGGTGTTCGGTGACAACAAATCGATTAGTTGTTATGTGAAACTTACCTGAAACAAATGGAACAAGCTATTAGTTAACGGACTAATTACAAAAACTAACATTTTATAAATATGTTTAAAAGAAAAACTGACTAAATGACTAATTGACGATTGACTAACTGAATGATTTCTAACCTTGTTTTTCTGTGATTAACGGATTACGAATCAGGGATATAAATTGGCTTCTAGCATTTTGTCTGTTTAATTAACTAGGTTAGTTTATGTTAGAACTGTTAAAATAATAACAGAAAATACAAAGATTTTTTTATTTCATGTTTTTCAAAATGCTTAAAGCTAACAAAATAAAGTGCATTTCCACTTGAAGTGCCGAGTTCATTTCATCAAAGGATGATGGACAATAGCGTACAGGTATGGGATGGGTCCCCACCGACCAATAACGATCAGATGTATATTTAAGAATCATCCCTATAGTAACAATTGATAGTCACAAAAAGAGCTTTACAACGATATACGTCTAGTCGTTATTGGTCGGTGGGGACTTTCTGCCCATGCTTCTTTGCGAAACAGAACTTCACACACGGCGTTCAACAGAATCATATGAAAGCCTGACACAAAATCCCCGTGAAAGGGCCTAAATCCAGGTTTATCTCCCGTTACGACATACAGCATCAACATTTTAAGATCCAACTGAAGGAGACGCTAGTTCACGTCACGTAAAATTAATCTTAGATTAAGGACTCAATTCTGTGGGGCTTAGTTTACTATGAAGATGTCAGTCGTTTCTCTACTAGTCTAATAAAAGAGTAAGGTGAAGGGTACGAAATTAAATTAAATCGTGCCGCTGACAACCCATTCCATAAGCATCGAGGAGGTCAGGGAAGTGATTTTAAGTTTCCCAATTTGATCTTCAAAAGTTTGACGTGGTTTCATTTTCACTTTAACAGCGTCATGCCTATGCCATTTACATCAGTCCCAGCTGTGCTAAACGTATCTATGGGATCTCCTTTAGGATCTTGCAACTTTGGCTACCCCATTTCAGGAGAACACTGCCATATGTATTATCTTACCGATTCCAAGAAGTCAAAAGAAAATTTTCTTTTCCTCTCTTCAGTCTAGGCGTCTATTATGTTCGATACAGAGTAGCAGAGTCACGTAGAGAGGAAAAATCACGCTGGAATCAACTTGATTACCTATACCCCGTAACAAACTTCCGCCGCGAAATACGAAACCGCTAGATGAAATCCACTGCGATCAAGTATAGTTCGAGTAGTAGTACTTCGTCCACGACGAATTCAACGCGGAACCGCAACACACTGGGGCGACCGGAGCGAAGGGTGGCAGATCCACAAACCTCCCGGGGCCCGCACCCGGGGGAATGAGATAAAATATAGTCAAATCTATGCGTTAGAACAGGCAGTTTCGCTAGTTTTCCGCTTCTCCTACATTCTGACAAGACTTGGCGAAATTACTGCGGTTCCGCTGTTCTAGCTTCGCGGCGGAGGTGTGCTACGCGCGATATCGTAATATTTTTGTAAGAATGTCACGTGATATTAAATTAAAACTTAGAGGTATGTACATGTGATTCGTCAGAGTTCGAATATTGTAAAGCTTACAACCGAATTCACGACTAGAGTGCGTTTCACAGAATAGTGCCTTTGGATGATGGCGCTAGTTACTATGTGTGTTAGTTCCGAAATCAGGCATAGGAGTTATTCTACAAAACGGAGTCTACGCGCTAATACATCGCTTTTGAATTGCACACTTCTGTCCAACCTCTTTGGGGAATGGTGGGCGTGACTACGAGTATATGCATGTAATAAACTACTTGACATATTTCACAATGGCGAAGACCTCAATTTGTGTTTTTTAGGGTCACGCTAAAACTGTAGCCATATCAGTCGATATCTGATAAATTTTGTTACCTAAATAGGATTATTATTGTTATATCTGGAAATTTCGATTATTTTATCTGCATACGCAAGTATTTCTCCCGATATTTAGCTACACGTACACCAAATATCATCAATATGCGTCTCCTTCTCCTTCGTGATCCTGCTACCCCATTTTGAGAACATTACCGTATGTATATATGCGTCTCGCCATTACGAGCAAGTAGCAAACATAAAGTAATTAACCTAGATACTTCCCTATATAATATTATAGATATTCGTTAAATACATAATTCACGGTGATAACAAATAGTTATTCATAAAATTAATCCTTAGATACCAGCGTAACGTATTGAAGAAGCAAAAGTAGGTAATTAGATCTCGCCTCATCGCCTAGATACTGCTGCCACCCAATGCCCCGCATACATCGCATCACGGAGGAAGTACGAGTATATTGATCAGGCGGCTTGGCATCGTTCATAAATTATGGTGTGAATGACTGAGAATCAACGCACAGCCTAAACGTTGAGATGTGAAACTTGAAAGGTGTGTCTGATAAGGATTTTCTAAAATTCCTACAGAAACGGAAATTAACGGGATTGCTAAAGTTTTCGCGGAAGAATTCGCGGGCATCCACTTGTATAAAGATTAAAGTTTGGATAATGGATGCTTGTTACTCGTTCA
This sequence comes from Carposina sasakii, assembly GCA_014607495.2. Taxonomy (NCBI): domain Eukaryota; kingdom Metazoa; phylum Arthropoda; class Insecta; order Lepidoptera; family Carposinidae; genus Carposina; species Carposina sasakii. Next base: position 11,775,090 of record CP053163.1, read on the forward strand.
CGCAAAAAGTACCGAACGGATTTTGATGAAACTTGGCAGTTATGAGCCAGTGTAGCTACCAGTACATAGTCGCGGACGTCGCGGGCGTCTTCTAGTAGGAAATAATGAAGCCGTAGCGCAGGCAGGAGGTATTATGGACAGACCAAGACCGACCCAGCCAGTGATGGGTTGATACTCCTTTTACTTCTTCGTTCATGTACCGCACGTGCCTACAGAGTTTCCTATACTTTCAAAATGTAAAGCCAGTTATTCCATGTTCACTGGTAGAGGGAAAACCGTTTGGCCCAAATATTATACGTTGGATTCTGTTGATAAGTTGATTACAGACCAATATACCTATATAGGATCACTATTCCATGTGCTTACTCTTAAATTAGGATTGTTTCCATCATCGCGCCAACGCTTTAAGCATATATACAAATAGAAATAGTCCCATAAGCAATCCCCATGCAATCCCGTAACAAGGATTACAGAACCACATAACAAAACTTTTAAAAAACTATTAAAAGGCAGGTTAAATCTATTTCGTCATTGATTTATTTTACTATTACCAACAGATTACCAAACCAATTTATGACCATCTCTAGAATGTTATTTACCAAACAAAAACAAATGTAATCAAAATAGATTCAAAGTTGACGAAATAAATACGTAACAAACAAAAAACACGTTAATTTGAACCTCCTCCTAGAGGTCGCTAAAACCGGCAAAACACGTGAGTGAGGTCTATTTGTTTACACGTGGACATACCTATAGATACTTTAATATCTATAAGTACTAATATTATAAAGCTGAAGAGTTTGTTTGAACGCGCTAATCTCAGGAACTACTGATTCGATTTGAAAAAAATTTAGGTAAAAAAACCTTTTTAAAAACAAGCTTTTATTTAAATGCGCTAAAAAGAAAAAATAAACTTTTACACTAAAACTTTTACTGTTAATTTATAACGTCATTTCAAATTTAACACATTTGACACAATTTATATGTTATAAAAGCTTGTCGCGACATTTAAGTACTCGTATTTACGTTCTTACTTTTAAATGTTTATTAGGCAGCATCTTTGTGTTGATGTTTCAGATTTTCCCATATTGTTCCCACGCATATCGAAGAAATATCCGTCGACCCTTCCAGAGCTTCGTGTAGAAGAGTAAGAGAGTAATATACAACAGGGTTCGCCCCGGTGCCCCGAGGTGGTATGTTCACGACATCATGTCATCATGCCACTCAGTCCTCGGCACGGCCTCACCTTGACTTATTAAAAATTTAAAACTAAGAAAGTAAATACGAGTACTTAAATGTCGCGACAAGCTTTTATAACATATAAATTGTGTCAAATGTGTTAAATTTGAAATGACGTTATAAATTAACAGTAAAAGTTTTAGTGTAAAAGTTTATTTTTTCTTTTTAGCGCATTTAAATAAAAGCTTGTTTTTTTTTTTTTTACCTAAATTTTATTTTATACTTTTTACTTTTCACCTGGTAAGTTCCTAAGTCTGTTCATCTCATTCAACGCATCATTATTTTCAACTCAATTGCTTAAAAATATCTGTTTCAAAATAGATTTTCAAGTTTTAGAAGTCCGCCATATTGGATTAAGAGTGACGTCACATTTTTTTCGAGTTACTCTCAGCTAGCCCTTTAATTTGATACCCATATTGTAGGAATGCATTAAAAATAATTGGTCCGCCATTGTGGGTATGCCGCCATGTTGGATTTAGAATGACGTCACACTGTTAATCATGCATTGTCATCCGAACTGAACGTGCTCACCAAATTTCAGCCCAATCGGTTGAGGGCAAGTGCCTTAAAATTGAGTTGTAAGATTTCACCCGAACAAACATACATTGCAAGTTAAATAAAAGCTTGTAAAAAAAATCTCTGTTCGATAGCCCATTTATCGAGGACGGCTATAGTATATGACCCGCCCCGGCTTCGCACGGGTGTGATGCCCTTTCACGTGGACGAAGTCGTGAGTGGTCGCTAATAATCACTAAATATAAAATAAAGTCACTTTCCGCTGTCTGTCTGTCCCTATGTATGCTGATGCGCTTAAACAGGGGCAATAATTGCTCGCCAACACGAATGGATCAATCTAGATAGAGTAATAAGTGAATCAATATATAGCAATTTCAATAAAAATGCGGCTATTTTCAGCAATGTTGCTTCTAATTGTTCAATAAATTCCATATTGCTGTAAGTCGCTGAAATACGAATTGTAGGAATGTAACTATATTGTCTTGTTTCTTGGAATTGCTCCTTATTGCTCAATATTGATGCTGCAAAACATTTTGCCAAATTGACGCTTGTTGTCGCTGCTGTAAATTGCTTGATATTTATTACGTCGCAATCAACCAATAATTGCTCATAATTGAGCGATTTTAATTTCCCGTGTAAGGGCTAGTCATCTCTAAATCAAACGGATATTAAAACCAATTCAAGGAATTGTAGTCTAAAAATAATTTTACTTTTTGGTGAAGGAATCTTTTAATAATTAAGCAAAGCAACTGAGAAAAATTATACCTATTCTTAAAGAATTATTTTTAAAACTAATTAACACATGCAATATTGTTCTTGAGGGTGTTGCTCTAACATGAGAAGATAACGCAATAATGGTCTTTCTAGATATTCGTATGCTTGAATGATAATGATTATAATCTATTGCGTTCCCCGATTTGATACCAATTTTTTTCGTCTCCGCTAGTTATAGTGGCCCTGAATTTTGTCTGAAACTCTAGGATCCCTGTTTTTATATCCTTCATTACATCATGATGTACTGGACATATCAAAAAAACCTGTAGAGTGCGTTTCACCAAATAGTGCGACTTATTCTATGAAACAAACTTTATAGGTACATACTCGCTGTTCGAAATGTCGCTATTCCGAAATATGTATGTCAAACTAACATGACCAAATTATGCAATTACTCAGCCAAAATATGTATATGAAAAAAAAACCACAGTAAAAGTATGTAGAATGTAATCAATCCAAGTCAAGGCCTCCACAATCGGCATTAAAACCTCAAATGAGGTAACTGTTTATATAACAACTAAAGCCGATCCGTGGCGAAATGGTAGGTACGGTCGAATCGCATCAATTATTATTTGGCAATATTGCAATAAAGTTGCTTGTGAAACAATATCATCAAATGTACGTGCATGAAAGTAGATTAAGCGAAAGTGTGCCAGGATCGTAGCAAGGAACTCTTGTCTCTGTACACTTATGTGATACTCTTCTATAATATTTACGACAAACTACACGTGTGTCACATGTGTCATGTGGTATCGGCAGAGTAGACTAGCACCATCCCTCCTGCTCATGGGTATCATAAGAGGCGATTAAGGGTTTCCGGGAGGTGGGCAGCAGCACCTAAAATCACACTGTCGTCACCAACCCGCCTGCCCAGCGTGTTGACTGGGCAAAATCTCACCAATGGCAGCGGCGTTGAGTTGTGCCCTGGGGGAGGCCCACGTCCAGTAGTGAACTGCAATAGGCTGATGTGTGTACGTGTACACTGTATTGATCTAGTCACTAAAAGATCTGAATTGTGCGTATTGTAAATTTATTTATTTATTTATTTATTTATTTATTTTATTTAGAACACCAAACAGCACAACAAAATAACTATGCTAGTTATAAATTAATCTTAACATAAGCCAAGAAGCAGGTGTCCCTAACGTAACATAACATTTTATCACTGAGCGGACAATTCTTTTAGTAGGTACATATAGTTTTTGTTTTATAAGCTATGATACAAAAAATAAGTTATGAAAATGTAAATGTTACTTATCCCTTAACACGTAGATGCAAGTCAGGGCAGTACATTATTAAAATTAACAATGGAAGGCAGGAGATGCTAATTGATAATTAAGTTACAAATAATAAGTTATGAAAATGTAAATATTACTAATCTCTTGACACGCGGATATAAGTCAGAATAGTGCATTATTAAAACTCACAATGGAAAGCGAGAGATGCATGCAAAATATAAAGAGTAATCAGGTAAAATCAAATGAACCTGCAGCATACTAAATAATATATGAGTGATGAGTATTTACTCTTAACAGCTTTCATACCAGATATATAGTATGTGTCATGTGTGCGCTTAGGAGATACTCAAGACATCAAGATAATAATATATGGGTATAAGTGGGTACAAGATAAAAACATTATATTACGCGTGAGCGAACAAAGTTGGTAGTTTTGCAGTTTTTTGTCGTATTTATTGATACATATACTTATGTATACATACATATATAAATATAGTGACGTATTTATTCGGTTATTTTTAAACAGGAATTTTTTACATAAGTATGGAAATTATTTTATTTTTGAATGTCGTTTTAGAGCAAAATACAGGATCAATGTCAGAAAATTGCTGGTTGTTTCGCGAGCAGATACGATTAATAGGCGAGTTCTGAGCATACTTAGTGCGTGAGACGAGCGTAGCAAAAAGCTTAGTATGTCTTGTGCGATAAAGTGGAACCGAGAACTGTATTTGGGACAATAAGTCTGGACTATACAATCTTCCGTGAAGTACATCATGCAGTAGCATTTGGTCTAGTAACTCTCTGCGCTTAAGTAAAGATAGAAACTTGTAGTGAGCACATCTTTCTTCGTAGGATGCATGATGAGTTAATGTTTTATAGTCTAAGTATTTCAGAAATTTTTTCTGTAGCCTTTCCACCTTATCAATGTAGACTTGATACTGAGGAGACCAGATACAGCTACAGTACTCAAGCGTACTACGTACGAATGCATAAAAAAGTACTTTCATGCAGGTAACGTTGTAAAAAGGTTTACATGTGCGCAGGACGAAGCCAAGGTTTCGGTATGCTTTATTGGTAATGTAATCAATGTGCGCGTCAAAAATAAGCTTGTGATCGAGTAAGACTCCGAGATCCTTTACGAGGGAAGATTTAGTAATAGGTATTCCATCCATTACATACGTAAAATTAAAGGGTTTCACTTTTCTTGTGAATGTGATCATTTGACATTTGTTGCTATTAACAGTAATGCGATTGGAGACGTAATAGGATGAAAGTCTGTCAATATCATCTTGCATACTTGAGCAATCGTTAAGGTCATTTATTTTGAGAAAGATTTTTTTGTCGTCAGCGTACATCATGTAGGAAGAATTTTTGAAACAAGTGTGAATATCAAACAGATATGCATTGTATAGCAAAGGCCCTAAATGTGATCCCTAAGGCACCCCGGAAGTAACGGCAATGAAATCAGATCTGAAACCACCGACCACGACAGCTTGACTACGATTTCTGAGATAGGACTCCAGCCACCTAAGAAGATCACCTTGTATACCGATGTGCTTCAGTTTGTAGATCAGGATATTGTGATCCACACGATCGAAAGCTTTTTCAAAATCAGTGTAGATCACATCAACCTGACCACCTTTGTCCATACCTTTAAGAATGTAAGAGATGAATTCAGTTAAGTTACTACTGCTTGATTTACGTTTCAAAAAACCGTGCTGAGAGTCCGGCAGACATCCACAGATTGTGGGGCAGATAGCATCAAGAGCAAACTTTTCAAAGACTTTTGCAAAACAATTAAGGATTGATATAGGCCTATAATTTTCGGCTTTAAGTCGTGATCCTTTTTTAAAAATGGGAACAATGTGTGCCTGTTTCCAAACTGTCGGAAATTGACCCTCGCTAAGAGAACGATTAAAAATTAAGAAGAGGGGGAAAGTCAGGGAATCGCTGCATTTAAATAAGAAAATAGGTGGTATCATATCACTACCTGCACCCTTGTTAACATTAATGTTCATCAGTGCTTTATGTATTTGTTTCCTGGTAATAAACAACCTGTGAATATAATATACATCAGCAGTGTTTGGAAGTTCAGGGCAAATATAAGTAGAAGATGGACTGGAGAACACACTCTGAAAAAAATCATTGAACGCGTTAGCAATTTGGTTACCTTCAGTGTGCACCTGGTTATTATAGATAATTTTAGAAGGAAGATCAGATGTACCGCCTCGTCTAGTCTTAATGTAGGTCCAAAAGTGTTTAGGGTTTTTTAGTATCTTTTGCTGGGTCTTATTAATATATTCTTTGTAGCATTCAGCCTGAAGAATTGCAGCGCGCCGTCTTAGTAGAGAGAAAGTCCTATAATCAACCCTATTACCAAATCTCTTCCAACACCTGTGTGCAGCTGATTTCTCTTTAATTACTTTTTTCAAAGCGGGTGAAAACCACAGGGGCCAAGAGTTATTGCGGGAATTCCTTATTTTGGGTATAAATTTATTTATAGCTTCATATAGCACCTTATAGAAGTTAGCAACCACATTATCGACAGAGTCCCCACCAAGAATTTTATACCAGTCGATAGACATAAGGTATTCATTTATGTCATCGTAATTACCCTTGTGAAAATTATATCTGACGTTTTCATTAGACTTAAGGGGGCTGACTGCAAAATTTAATTCAAAGTGAAAAGATGGATGACACACATCCTCTTTAATGAGGGGCCGATCGCTACGACAAATTTCAGTATCCGCATTTGTAAATAATAGATCTAAGGTATTGCCACTACTGTTCTTTATGTGGGACTGTTGTCTAAGACCAAACAAGGACAATTCACTAATGAGTTTGGATGCCGCGTTCTGTAATTCAGTAGAGCCTAATCTTAAGATAGTGGGGCCGCAGAGACTCCATTCTACATTAAACAAATTAAAATCACCTACTATGACATAAGTATCTACGGAGTCAAATGAGAGTTGACAAGTAAGTGCAGTAAGAAACGTGCAAATATCGCGTGCGTGCATATCATCAGTACGATGATGTTTGGAGGATTTTCCAGGAACATATGCAACGACAATATGCAAGTTACAAGTAGTCGTAGATGAAATTGTATTACAGGGATATGCCAGCACTCTGCTTGGTACAGTAACCCAAATAGTTTCTATGGGTGCATTTGGTTGCCACAAATTATCAACAATAGCACAATATTCCCGACGCACTATGACCAAAACACCGCCGCCTATGAGCTTGCCAGTTTTCGTTAAATCGCGATCCTGACGAAAAACTACATAACGGCTATCGCACAATTCACTATCCAAAACAGTAAATACTTAATGAGAAGAGTGGAGTGAGAAGAAGTGAGTTTTATAAGCGACTCCTAAACCGTAGAAATACCTATGTTCCAGAAGTTCACACAACCAGAGTTGTAGGTGTTCTGTGTATGGTTATTGACGTCATTTCTAAAAGGGCTTATAATAAAGACCCTTCGATTCGCAACTGTCATTTTTAACGATATAACATCGCGTAATCGCCATTAATCAAACTAAACGATTTTCCTATACAATAAGGAACTGCCCTAAATAAGTGCGTTGCGTAAATCCCTTTCGCTTTGATTTCTCTGGAGGTGACCACTGAGTACACAGCTTAACTTCATTCTGTAGGTATACCTTAGAAGAGCTTTTCTAGAGCCCTTTTCATAGCTCCTATGCCTGATTTGGTAACTAACATTTTTTGTATGCAGTGACACAGATAATGTAGTCATGCACATAGTAACTAGCGCCATCATCCAAAGGAACTACATATTATACTTACCTATATCGTAGGGAACTAATGAATCAGCTGATATATTCGCCATTTTACTGCAGTTTCAGCTGTCGACAAAATGAAATGAAAACAAAAGTCGGCACATAGCTCATTTCAATACCGGTATGTGCTATATAGGTACTTTTTACGTGACGCCGGTGACAGGCCTCAAATCAATACATAATAGCAGTGGGGCATATCTACTAATGCGACCAGTATATTCTGATCTGCGTTGGCTGAGTCGGGCAGGGATTTGATTCAATAGTTTACATTGTTCCTTCCTTTTCTTTATTTTATGTCTTCTCATATCAGAAAACTTAGCTATGAGACTTTTTGACAGCAATTAAAAATAAACCCGTAGGCTTATTACGTAACTTGCAATCGCCCGCTCACAATTTTCACAGTCGCATTGCTACCGCTTTGCTTTTGCAAGTGTCGTAATCAGGCTCCAGCACCCGTATGATGAACTTGGCGAGAGCGAGATGTCTCACTTTTAAACGTCAAACTCACAGAGCTATTAATAACTAGATAAACTAAGTGTATGTATTTTGCATGTAAAAATAGACTTAAGAATTACAATAGACACTCGTTCTCAAGCCAGGACTGAGTGAATTAGGGTTGATCGAAGTGGTTTGCAATCCCTTTTTACACACCAAGTAGAAACACTTGCCATGTCTAGTTATTACTTAGCTCTGTGGATTTAACGTTTAAAAGTGAGACATCTCGCTCTCACCAAATTCATCATACGTGTGCAGAGTCCTTTTAGTTATAACTCCAGCTTCTAGATCAAAGGGATTCTCAAGCTATGTAGTACTCGTATGCATTTAACATTACTACGTCCTATAGTTAACTAACACATGCGGCCACAAGCTTTTACATGGCAATTTAGACTAATTGCGACAAGTGGCAATAACACATTACAGTTGGCAGACCGTTGGAGACGCCAGTCACCCTCCGTCACGGCAGGTGACTGACTCGATTTAACGGACAAAATATGAAGTCATATGCGACTACCTAAGACGAGGGTAGGGGCAAGTCTTGCAGGGATTGATAGGCGTACTCCAAGCATCTTTTCATCCAAGAATTTATCATAGTCAATAATGACTCTGTAGAGACCTCCTAGTAATGCGACTACCTAAGACGATCGTTACTCCATTAGAGGCAAGCCTTGCAGGGATTGATAGGCGTACTCCAAGCATCTTTTCATCCAAGAATTTATCATAGTCAATAATGACTCTGTAGAGACCTCCTAGTAATGCGACTACCTAAGACGATCGTTACGCCATTAGAGGCAAGCCTTGCAGGGATTGATAGGCGTACTCCAAGCATCTTTTCATCCAAAAATTTATCATAGTCAACCTCTGTAGAGACCATATAGTCCTCCCTCCTGGGCAAGCCCTAGTATTGTACAATTTTAGTATCTTTTGAATTCAAACAATGTTATCTCCTTTATTTTTCCCCGACTGCGCCTTAATGAAGGGTAAGTTTTTCGAGCATATGTTTGTCTGTTATTTCTTTGGCACGCTTTACTAGAGCCTAAACGAGTTGTCGCATCAGAGCTGTGAGATATCAATAGATTCGTCTTAATTGGTTTCAGCACAAGTAGCATGACCTGCGAAACAGATATGATAAATCGATTTATCGACATTTAGCCTGTGAAAATACGATAAATATAGCCGCCATGTTGAATTTTTTATAGAGACGATACAATATGGTACGATACGATATCCACGATGCGTGGTCATGCTATGGGGGGCTGGTGTTTTCCTTTAAATGAGGGTATTTTTTTTATTAATGTTGTTTTAAGTGGCAGTATCGTGATATTCGCCTTAACAATCGGGGGTCAGCATATAATGGCAGCTTAACGTTCAGTGCGCCTATTGTGACCAGTTTTCACCCAAGTTAGTCATAGAGAAAGTGTTAAACTATTAGAATATCCATGAAGCAGAAACGATATTAGTGACGACTAATTAAACTTTAAATATTATTTTCTAGACATCGACCAGTAGTTATATGCGTTATAATTAGTAAACAGGACATATTGTTTACTAATTATAACGCATATAACTAGCCAATTCTAAACCTCTAGCCAAATTAGCTATTCAAAGTAGCTACAGTTTCCTAGATCATGTTTCCAACTGATAATGGTAATTGCAGAATATTCTGGAAGTTAGTTTTAAAAACTAGCCCAGAGAGATGTTCGTTATTTTATTAACTTCATCAGATATTAATCTTGCAGGGTTAAAAAATCAAAGTAACATGTAAACTTTGTTAACAAGAGATGTTGTAATCCGAATCAATATTATAAATGTGAATGTAAGTTGGTTTGTTTGTTGGGAATACGGAGGACATGGGTTACATTCTGTAGCCCGGACAAAGTCGCAGACAACAGCTACCTAGTTTCTTATACATGAATAGCGTGTACAGTATCTATTTCGCGACTAATGCAGTATGGGAAAAGACCAAAGGTTAATCTCATAATACAAAATCACAATAAAACAAACAGTAATGCAAATGGCGGTCAATGTCGATTCCCACGCGCAAATATGGACCACACCTTCCAAAAATAGCATAGTTGGCAATAATATTGGCAAAGTTTTAGAACTTGTACATCTCAACTATACCCTCAAAATTGGTCAGAAGTGGCATCATGTGGTTCTATCGGCCCTTGGTGCTCTGCCTACCCCGTAAGAGATAAAGGCGTGATTATATCACCGGAGTGAGACTTGAACTCACGACCTCTCGCATACCGTGCTGCGCTCTAACCAACTGAGCTACCGCACCATTAACTCGGATTTCTTAGTTTAGTTCAGTTCGCGGTGGACGATTGGTCAACCAGTTTTGTTTTTTTACTGGTTTGAACATTAATTTCATGTTTAAATATTATTAAGTCATACTATCTATATCGAAACCCAGACAACAAGATAAGATAATCCAGGGCTATAAATACACTCAGCATATATATGTATACAGGCTAGATAACAAAACATGTAAATAGAAAAACATGTCATTTTGTAGCTATTTCAATTTTTTTGCTAACATGACGCATGGTGTCTGCTCGCAATACGTTCTATGGAATTCAGCAAACAAATTGTTATGCGAAAACCTCAACTGACTCAATGATTTAACTAGCGCTTGTATCTCCTTACGACCTGATCACTTGATTGCCCTTAAGAGAGACAGTAGTACCTACTTTGTATTTTGAGATGTAAGTTATATTTTAAAAGCTAAGTATGCTTAAAGTTTGAATCAACAATGGGCACACACACATTAGCCTATTGTAGTCCACTGCTGGACGTAGACCTCCCTCAGGGCACGCCACAAAGCTACTGCCAGAGAGAGGTTTTTGCCCATAGTCACCGCACCTGGGCAGGCGGCTTGGTGACAGCAGTGTATTTCAGACCATGTTCTGAACATGGGAGGCGCTGTTGCTCACCTCCTGGTTGGAAACCTGTAATCGCCTATTACAAAATACCCACTAGTAGGCATGTGGTGGTGCTACCCAATTATATGGATTGGGTACACCATAGCCAATTAAATATTTTTTTAACATAATCCACTTTAGACTTTGCTGTAGCTTTTATAGTTCTTCCTTGAAGCCAATAATAGCCACCTTGATATTGGTTCACTATAATATAACTCCGCAAAACGAGAACTCAACTTCAGCTGCTACATAGTAATTAGTTACTTGTAAATTATACACGAATGTACCTAAAGTCTAAAAATAAAGCTATTTACATATATAATTTTATTAGATGTATAGGTATGGCGGTAATGAGTCTAACTATGATTATACATTTAGGAACACGTAACATGACGTCAGTAACATTATTAAATACCAGCCCAAGTAGCATGACCTGCGAAACACGATATGATAAACCGATTTATCGATATTTATCCTGTCAAAATACGATAAATATAGCCGCCATATTAAATTTTGTATAGAGACGATACGATATCCACGATGCGTGGTCATGCTAGGGGGCTGAAGTCGGTTAAGCATTGAGTTAAATATTCCATTCCCCAATTCGATGTAGATAAAGAAGATTTGTGAAGATATTTATCTCGATATGTCTTATCGCAAGCTACGCAAATATATTGGATTTGAGGTTTTACTTAGGTCTTGTATAGATCTACATAATATTCTACATAAGAGGATATTATAACATATTCGTATATCTCTTCTTATGTATAGATATATAACCTATACATACATGTGTTCCTGAAATGGAGAAACCCAAACTACACGACCATAAAGGGGTCAGATGTAAATGATCAATGACCAGCATCCGTATAATGAATTTGGTGAGAGCGAGATGTCTCACTTTTAAACGTCAAATTCACAAAGCTAGATAAACTAAGTGTATGTATTTTGCATGTAAAAATAGACTTAAAGAATTGGAATAAAAAATCGTTCTCGAGCCAGGACTGAATGAATTAGGGCTGATAGAAGTGGTTTGCAATCCCTTTTTACACTTTTTAAACACTTGCCTTGTCTATCTAGTTATTACTTAGCTCTGTGGATTTCACGTTAAAAAGTGAGACATCTCGCTCTCACCAAATTCATCATACGGGTGCAGTTCTTTGCTCAACTCTTGCGACATGCAAGGAGATGCAGCTGATGTATTCTTATTTACTCACTCTTTTGGCTATATTTTACATTACTGTACACATACACTTTACTTCGTCAGATGAAAAGACAATGTGGTTAAAATGTTTGCTTGTATCATTTAAGATGCAAATACATAAGATCAAGTCATTGATAAATGATTGAAATAAATCGAATAATCCAAGACCTTGGCGTATGAGGAAAGGATGAACAAATCATTGCACTGCAGTAAACCACCTTACTCACATAAAATGTGACTTAATTGATAAAATATTTCCTTATGAGTTGACGAAAAATAAAAACAACTTATTTCATTTATTATCTACTTTAACTATTTTTATCAATACTGTTTTAGCACATTTTTACCGCAATGATAAACTGTTAAAAGTGCTACTTATAAACACACATGAAGCAATTTTATACCTTATTTTTAACATGATATTCCAACATGTCGCAGGGGAGGTTACAGAGGGAAGCCAGCAATATTTAGCAGTGGACTTAACTGATGATGAACGTCGGAAAAGCATCGAGCCATTTATTACAAACATTGATTAGTAAATCTAGGTTTGCTGCAAGTCTAAACTGACTAAACTACACAACGACGGCGTGTCAGATGAAACATCCAAACATTTCACGGCTCAAAATCAAGAGACGAGAACAAAACCGTAGGATACCGTAACAGCATAAAACCGTATCATGACCCGACACAATTTGACAGCGCGGCCGAAGAACCTGATTCATGCCATTGTCGGTTTAAAAACAAAAAAAAAGTGATGAAAAAACTCTAGAGTTCACCGGAGAACAGCTTACTGTTAATGTTACGTTCGCGTTTCACTGATTTGAGTAAGTTTGATGCCATCGCCTTTGATTACATTTCAAGATAGATATTTCACGTTGTAAAACATTTCGTGATTCTATAACCACGCGGAGTTTCGAAGACCAAAATTTGCGATGTGTTACCAAAAAATTTTTTTACAGCTGAGAGAGCACGAAGTCATGATAAAGTTTCACGTGATATTTCTTCGCAATTAAAGAAAATTGGTATTAGTAGACAGACAGACACAGATCCTATATGAGTTCTTTTTCCTTTTGACACACAAACGAAACCCTGAATTATTAACTCATTCGAAGTTTATGCTGATAAAACATTTTCAACCTTGGAATATCTTAACAAATATTATGGTGTGATAACTGATAAGTAAGTATATCACTAGATATTATAAAACAAAGTCGCTTTCCGCTGTCTGTCTATCCCTATGTACATACTTAGATCTTAACGTAACGGATAGAGTTATTCAAGAGGATGTATAACTAGAGGCCCGCTCCGGCTTCGCATGGGTGTTGATAGGAATTTCGTATTTACGCGGACGAACTTATTAATATTATACACTAAGTAAAACGGTAAAACACAGACAAGTCGGTAATTACATAGATTGTTCTTGAAATTGACCTATCTATAATAAATTGCTGCTTAAAACATTGTGATGAAATTTTTTAAGGACGAGTATCAGACATCATAATGACACCTAAACTAAATTTATACGAAGACAACATGCGATTACAAACGTAAAAGCTGACAGCAAATTAGCAGGCGTCATCACTAATTATACCTCATTCGTTAACACTATCGCTCTGAAGTATGAGGCAGTGAAAATGAGTTATAGTTGGACTGCAAATTCTTTTTCTGCGTTGATTGGTCAATTAAGTCATTTATTAATCACTGAGGCACTTTTTTCTATAGGCAGATGCGAGATTATCGTTTATTTTACGAAAATACATAGGAGCTCTTGGACTTTGAGAGTATAAAATGAAGGGATTCAAAAATCTTTTATAGAAAAGTAGTTCACATAAGCACTTAATATCCTTACCACACAAGAGCACGTACCACACAAGAATGCCTAGGAACTTCTAGTATTCAAACAGAACCCAATATATAGGTAGGTACATACGACACGGATTTCATGATACATTGTATCTTCTCGTCATACAAAAAAACTGATACGAAGACGCCATGGTTTCTATACCTTGTACAAACAGTGCGTTTACTTCTGGTTTAGCAATCATAAATATTTAAATGAACGCGTATTGCAAAAAAAGTAACCGCTCTTGTAACTAGGAACTCGCAAGAAATCGTGACCAAAATTCGTATGGACGATATGCAGTTTTTTTCCCTATTATACAACACGAAACAACAAAACAATAGTTGTAACTTGGGAGGTTACTCAAGGTCCAAGTTGAGTTAAGTAAAATTACTAATACTATACTCGTGGTTTCTTTTGTTTCCTCATTAACCTTTATTATTATTAATTATTATTAATATTATGTTGGATTTTCTCCTCAGAATGGGTATGAAGTCAGCATATCAATATTTGCCTGGCTGTCAACTCACACCCTGTATGTATTGGAAAACTCACAGTACCGAGACGAAATCGTACAACATTTTACGTATGCCTTAAGGGTACCTAGCGTAAAGTCATCTACTAGATTCCAAAATACCATAAAAACTAACAAGTCCTCTAACTTTGGTTACCGTATTTTGGTTATCACTATCATTAAGTTAAAACCCGTTTAAAACAAGGGCATTTACTTGATCGTTCAATATTATATTTGTATTGCATCACCATAGTTTCTCTAAGGAAATCTACATGTTAGATTTATTATCCTATTTAAAATTAATTTCTTGTAATATATCGACGCCACCGTTTAATAAGGTAAAGTCCTTATACACGAAGTCTTATAACTACCTTCCTAGTTACTATTAAGCTACTCAGATACACCATGAAATAAAGTAGTGATGCAACTCACTGCTCATTAAATGCGCGATCAATCAAAAGTTATTAATTTGTTTAGGGCCACTTTTGCCTAAAGTCATCTGACTTTACGAGTACCTATTCTATTACCTTTCTAAAGGATAAAGTTGATTACTGGCTCTATCTTGATCAGTTTTAAAGGACAGCATCTTTTCGTTCAGATAGGCTATTTGACTCTTGGAAAAATCGGTCCTTAATATTTGACATAATTCTACATTTTGTGCTAGTTTTGTGGCAGATTCTACATTTGGCCAATTCTATAGTGGATACATAGTGGATTTCATAGTTTCGCTAGAACTGGTAGAGACAGTATCAACTTTATCCTTCAGACAGTCTATTTGAGCATTGGAGAAATCAGAGCCCAAACTAATAGAAAGACAAAATATGAAGTATTAAACGAATACACGCTTAATGTTGAATTAAGCAAAAACAAAACGACTGTAGGCTTGCTCTGTACCAATCACCGATGACAAATTACAATCGGTAGGTACATATCGTCCTAGATATAGAGCGAAGTACTGTATCTTTAGCAACACGCATTGTTATTTAGGAGAAAGGTTAATTGAGTTGAAATCTCTTTCAATTACAGCCCAAGGCCGCTCTTTAATGCGGTTTAACGAGATAGAAAGGAACGATTTACAGCACAAAAAGGTGGGCTTAGAATAGTTGGCATTTATGTATAGTTAAGTAGGTGTTTATAAATACGTTTCTAAAATTTACTTTTTACTATACTCTACTACACACGCATCCCTCTCGATTTTGGAGAGAAATCGAGAAGGATGGCGGCGCACCGTCTAAGGGACATAGGGCCTTAAGTTAAAATGCTATGTTCCTGTCCTGAATCACAAGCTTTTGACGGATCATAAAGAAAGACCACAGATCTTAAGAGACCTTAAGAAAGTTGGAGGGTGTGTTCTTTGTATGCCGTAATCCGATAAGAAAGGATTTCCCGAAAATCCCACGAGAGCAGAAGTAAAACAAATTCTATAGTTTACGTCGGCGATGACGTGGTATTTTTACCCGACTGCCAAAGAGGGAGGGTAATGTTGAGGGAGTGTATGTAAGTATGTATGTATGTCTGTTCCTTTGTGACCTCCTGTAGCCTAAACGGCTTGATGGATTTTGATGTATGAGGTATCGTTAGATTTGTCTTGATTACGGGAGTGTCATAGGATACATTTTATCATAAAAGTCCCACGGGATAAAGACATAATAATATTTTTTCTAAATTTCCCTTTAAACAACAAAAATATGTATGCGGTATCATTAGATTCATTTCAATCACGGGAGTAATTAATATAGGATACGTTTTTTCTCAAAATTCCCACGGGAACATGTTAATTCTGCGTCAACGCAAAGCAACTCATGCGTTAGCAAGCAAAAAGATAGGGCGTGGCCTGGCATGCGGCGCGCGGCTTGCGGAGTAACATCACTCGTAATCTAAAGCCAAATGTCGTCGAAATAATTTAAAATGGTACTTACATATACATAGTCTTCTACATCTACAACATTTTCGTTAAATAAAAACAGCTAAAAAGTTATAAATAAAAGAATTATTATTAAAAAAACAAAATACCCGACTGCACACTAAAAAAAGAGTAAAACAAGCCACACAATAATATTGATCAATCAAATGCTAAAAACTAATTATGTAATACCGTTTAAACAATACCTATATTAAAATACACTACAATATGTGTTCGTAATCGATAGTTAAATAAACAGAAACTTATTTTGAATACAAATTTACTGAATATAATTTATAAATGTTGATGGAAAGCATCGCAGGCGGGGACCACCTTGACCGCCACCAACGAAAATTCTGCTAAATGGTGCACAACCGAAATGACTATAAATAAGCCTCTGTTGGTCCCCGCCTGCGATGCTTTCCATCAACATTTATAAATTATATTCAGTAAATTTGTATTCAAAATAAGTTTCTGTTTATTTAACTATCGATTACGAACACATATTGTAGTGTATTTTAATATAGGTATTGTTTAAACGGTATTACATAATTAGTTTTTAGCATTTGATTGATCAATATTATTGTGTGGCTTGTTTTACTCTTTTTTTAGTGTGCAGTCGGGTATTTTGTTTTTTTAATAATAATTTATATTAAATAGGCTTACGCTTGATCACAACGCGCCTGATGGTAAGCACCGTTTATGTTTATGGTATTTTTTTCATACTAGCGAACCGCCCCGGCTTATATAAATTTGGTCTCAGTGATTTAACCTCAATGCGCTAGCTAATTTATTTGTCAATATAAACAATGTGAAATGAAGTTGGAGAGATTATAACTAAACGGTGCGTCAAATAAACTATGATTACAATACTAATGAAAGTATTGTCTAAGTAGGTACAACGGATTTTTACATTGACAAAAAAAATCTTGACTATATGCATAAGATTAACTAGGTACCTATATTACGTAAAGATTTCTTCATCATACTCGTACAATGACATGTCAATGATTTTTTAAGTTAACAGAGTATAGGGCAAAGGCCACGTGACTACCAAGTTACAAGCTATTAATAACGATTTCAGCTTCACTAAAACACGCGCAACTTTTTATCAATATCCATTGCGAATCGATTTATATACCTAAATCGAGTTATCACAAGTCGATAACCACCTGATATTACATAAGGAGCCACTTACAGAAATTTCCATACATTGTGCTTGTACGACGACACGAGGCAAGATTATTTTTATAATAACTAAAGTATGAATTAGTACGAAGAAGTTGTCTACATGAATAGTGTCATTCATTAGCTAGCATTTACATAAAAATATACACACCCACTCTTCTCCAATATTATTGTCTTTTTACTGAGCACGCACATACACTATAGGTACTATACCAAAGTAGATATAGTCCTGGCTTTATGCCGAAATGTACTGAGGTGGTATTTCTACCTTTAAATCCTAAAGATAAGTAAGAGTACCTACCTAAATGTAGTGTGTATGTGTGACTACCTCCGCTTGTAGAAAATACCAAAAATCTCGTAACAAATTTACTGGGAAGTGATCATTTTCAAACAACACCCAATAGGAATTATATTTCGCATTTAACTCGCAAGCAAATTTTAATCAAAATCCGTAGGTACAGCCGTCAACAAGGTATTTACATCCCGCGATAGAGTTGTCAAAACTAAGCCAAAGCCAACTGAAGTCACGATGACGCAAGCCAAGTCGATGATTTCTTCCGCGCTGGTACTGATTAATCTTTCATCTCTGTCACACTACTGGCGATCATCATAATGTGCGATCGAGAAGGTCTATAGATTTATATTAAATTATGGGACCTTACATAAAAGGCAATCTAAGAATTGTTGACTTTGTTCTCTTGACAATATTTGCTTTTCTCATTTTAAGTGTTACGAGTAGTCCGTGTGGAAAACAACAAAAAACATCTTATCAAAATCCGCTTAGTTTTATACGCATAACCGGTAAAAAAAGGTCCTCATTTATAATTTATTAAAATAAAGGTTTTCCTCATTAAAATTCTATTGAACTACTTTTATGTGCTAAAATGATACGAAGGAAACATTGTCTGTTACTTTTTGTAATCTATTTCTTTAGGTAACATTTAAAAATACAAATAAGAGTTAATCTGGACATAAAGCTTGCTTATGCCAGGAAACAAGTATGTAAAACCAGCGATTGAATAGCTTGAACTTTAGGTAACCATCATTGCAGGAATTTGATTTAGAATTGAGTAAGAGTCGACTAGGGAACTAGGGCTTTCTCTCAGGCGATAAGCTAGCAACTTGTCACTGATCATTAACATCTGTTATCTGTCCCCGCTATGCTAAACGTAGCTGTTAGATCTCCCTTATGATCCTGCAGTTCTGGCTATCTATAATGTCTATAGATTTGTATAAGGGCAATATGTAGGTACATAAATAGAGATCACAATCGTGTACATGGCAGACTTTATCCAGAGTAGGTCCTTACACCTACCAATACTGACAAAGCTCAGCTCTAAAGCAAAAATCCAGCTAACCTTACCTGATGTTACAGACAAAATTATTGAACAGACTCACGGAGAACATTCACTATGGGTGCGCCCACCACCCTCCACTGGCCCTCGGATCTGATAACTCATCATAACTGCGAAAACAAGCACTTCCACTACTTACAATCACCACGCCACGAAAACCAGACCTGAGCACGGAGAACAACCTAGTAGACCCCAAATAAAATATCACCTCAAATATACCAACAGCAAAAAACCAATTCAAGTCATCAAACATATCAAGAAGCCCACCGCAGGACAATCAGCTGTCAACCTTTACTAATTGCTGGTCGGTGTTAAAAAACCGGTCGGGCGCGATTTGAAGTCGAGTGCCGACAGTTCCGTAGTAAAAAATTATTAAGTAAATAAAATCCTTTTATTACAGTTTCAGACTGTACATCCATTGTGATGACTTCTTTTTATGTTAGTAATTACATGTAGGCGCTAAATTTTGTATGGTAAAAACTTTTCTGCTGAGAGCTTTAGTTGTAGTTAGTTGCAGTAAGTACATACAAAATTGGTTATCGATTTACGTTTAAACTCATTTTATATGAGATAATAATTAATCATTCTTTATGTACCAATCAGATTTAGATTTATGTAGTAGGAATAAGTATATACTATAGAGTATAGAATAGATTACACTATAGAGTAGACCAATACCCAAGAACGAGGATATAGAAAATAAACGCAGATAAATAACCAAGGGATCCTTATTACCGCCACTGAACCCTAAGAACAAATTCAATAATCGATAAAGAATCGATGCACCATACAAGGCACGGCGACCAGTTATCTTGACCTCCGATGGATGCCCTGATACGGTCAGGGCTGGAGTAGCTTCCGCGATAGATGACCTCTGACTGAGGCATAGTTACTCAGGGTCTCAAGGGTTATTAATGTACTAAGGTTTATATGTATCAACAATGTGAAATTAAATTTAGGTAGATTAGTTACTTACTAGTAAAAGGCTATTTCATCACTTACCTGAAACAAAATAGGAATAATATTAGTACATAAATAGGTCATGGCTGTTAGTGAAGACGTATTGGACCTCTCAAGCGATAGACTAGCAACTTGCCACTGATCATTTACAGCTGCTACACGTGACTGTGGTATCTCCTTTATGATCAAACTACAGCTCTTGCTACCACATTTCGGGAAGTATACAATGATTAAATCTGAGATATGCAAACCTCTTAAATCGGTAATTGAAATTGGTTGTTAACACGACATGATACAGGCGTAAATTCTTGTAAATACCCTACATCGATAGTACAAAAACTTTATTTTTAACAACGTACTACCTATAATTATGTTATAAGCTTTTTATAGACGCGCCTCTTGAAAACTGTAACCCGTATTGCAACCTTGTTAACCCAGTTTTTTCTTATCAGTCGGTTTCGCGGAGGTAGCAACCAGTTCCTTTTCATATTGCTTCGCATTGTAGCAGAGTGTCGCATAGTACAGTGGGTTGCCAAATTAATAGGGACAGTCACATTTTTTATATTTTTTTGTCTTCGGGCGCACTTAACTGCTCTTTTAAGTGGTATAAGTGTTACTGGCGTATATTTTTATGTTTCCAGCACCTCTATAACTCAAATCTAAAGTGAATTTTAAGTGCTGAGTGATTTGTTTATTTTGTAAACATATTTTAATAACGGGAGAGACACAGAGTCCTTCACACGTGTGAAAGTGAAATACGTAATAATTGTGTTTAAAAAGTTATTTTGTGATTTTGTGCAATAATTTTTAATTGCAAGTAAGTATTGTTTAGACGTCATTAAAAATAATGTAATTTGGAGCGGATTTTAAGGTAAAATTAATTTATATTTATTTTTACAGCTTTCACTATGGGTCGAGGGGTAGATTTGTCTCCAAGAAAAAAATCTGAGGTTAAAACCCTTCTCCTACACACGAGTCATTCTCAGAGGAAGATAGCAGAACTAGCCGGCGTTTCTAAGTCAGCTGTTAATAAAATTAAAATAAATTTAGACCAAAATCAGTCACTTTCGCCTAAAAGAAAAGGCAAATGTGGAAGAAAACGGATCACAACACCAAGGTCCGATAGGAAAATCCGTGATATCTGTTTGCAAAACAGAAAGAAAAGTGCTGGACTGTTAACTCAGATGGTACAGGAAGCTGGAATACCAGTTTCTAGGAGAACTGTACAGCGAAGGTTGGCAGAGGAAGGCTTGACAGGTCATCGTCCAGCGAAGAAACCGCGATTGACAGAGGCGATGAAACAGAAACGGCTTGCTTGGGCTCGTGAGCATCGCCTGAAGACTATTGAAGACTGGAATAAGGTAAGTTCTAATATTAATTACATGGTTTATTGTATAAAACTGTTGATAAACCATATTTAAGAAAATTATTTTTTTTTATATTTTTTTTAGGTGTGTTTCTCAGACGAGTCAACATTTGAGATTCTAGCAGACAAAAGCAGTTTTGTCAGGCGGCGGCCAGGTGAGAAATTCCACCCCGACTGCATAGTGGAACGTGTTAAACACCCCGTTAAAATAATGGTATGGTCTGTCATAAGCTCTTAAGGGGTTGGGCGCCTCTACATTGTCCAGGGAACTATGAAACAGGACCAATACAAGCAAGTCCTAGAAACTCGCCTGTTGCCGCAACTTCAGGAATGGTTCCCGGATGGGGAGGAATTCGTGTTTATGCACGATTCTGCACCATGCCATAAAGCTAGGAGTGTAACCAAGTTTTTGGCAGACCATAATATTCCAGTTTTACCTTGGCCTGGCAATTCCCCTGATATGAATCCCATAGAAAACTTATGGGAAATTACCAAGGCGGAAATTGCCAAGGAAATGATAACAACCAAAGTAAAATTAATTGAAAAGTTGATAAATGTATGGCATCACAACCCTAAAATAAAAGAAAGTGCCAAACAGTGCATAGAAAGCATGCCGAGGCGAATTGAAGCCCTTATAGAAGCTAAGGGAAATGTGACTAAATACTAACAATTTCCCATGACAGTTTTTATATACCTGTAAATATTTTTATAATTGTCTAAACATTATTATTTTTTCTTTAAATTACTTTTAAGATGTGTCTTTATTATTATTAAATGTAATTATAACTTAAAATGGTGTTTTAAATTAGTTACGGACCAATATTGTACAAAAAATAACAATTTCGTGACTGTCCCTATTAATTTGGCAACCCACTGTACATATAGGTACATACATGTACAGAGTGTAAGTATTTTTTTCGATCCGTAACGTAACGCTCTATCGTCACATAAGAATCTATGAGGTTTGGCAACGTGACGATTACGTCACTATCTGTCACAAAGTTCTTGCTTGCCCTACTGAAAGCCAATAAAATATATATTTAGAGGACAAACGCCAGAGTTGACTGCTGAGATACACCCGATTTTTTCATTATTCTGAGACCTTATTTCTCTCAATCTTGACCAAATTTCAGCATCAAATTTATACTCCAGATAGCCTATCTGTCCATTGGATAAATCTACGTCAAGGGCAGATTTTTGAATGAGCTGATAATTCTAACTGATGCATGAATGAATTTGTTGCTGTCTTTCTCTGAAGCTGATATTGAGACAGCATCAACTTTATCCTTTATCTGGACATTGGAAAAATTGGCCCTAGGTAACGTATCTCGTATGGCAAATATAAATATGTCGGAGATAGAAGTACAAATAGAGTATTAGACAGAGTAGCTTAATATAGAGTCACCATTATAAGCGCTACAAAACACAAGTCATATTGAATTTAGCTTCATGTAATTAAGTTAGTCCCGATGGTTTGCATGCCACGCGGGAGCGCTATGGGATAAGTATTAACAGTACCACCGTAGAGTAGAGTCCTACTTTGAGAGAGTATGCAACTAACAAGGGACTAGAATATACGTTTCCTAGTTGCTCTTGCAGTCCAAGTAAACTAGTAGAATTGTGCTAAGTATTCTGTCATTAGTGATATTAGAAGGCTAATGAGATAAATTGCAGTGTTTATGCCTAGTGAATGTATCAAAAGACAACCCTGCTGAGTTTCTACCAGTTCTTCTCAGCCAGTGGTAATCGAACTGGGACCATAGCAGTCAATAAAGTAATATGATTGGACTGCATACCTGTGTTTGTTTATGGTTCATCCCTATAAGAAGACATACCTAGATTTCGGATATAAGGAAAGTACCTATACTACGTTGGAACTCATCATGTAGCCCACCTGGAGCAGCCATCCTTACCATCCTGTTAATATATATGTTGATATATATATATATATATATGCACAATGCGCAATATTATTTTATTGCTTACAAGGATTATAATAACATTTATCATAATGGGGTCAATCAAACTTCATTAAAGCATTATCACGGCTCTCAAAGTGCTGATATTCTCTATACATCTATATAGTTAACTACATACTTACTATTTTATTATGATATAAATTACAGGCTCTTATCACGAGAAAGTGGGAACAAACAAATAATTTGTCACAGGAAATACATTTTATACAGTACTGCAACACAAATGTAAGTGTAACAAAAAGGAATCTTCCGAAACTACAACGGCCGGGCCGGATTTAGGGGATGGCGACCGGGGCTACAGACCTAGGACCTCCTCACAAGAGGGGCCCCATAAGAAACATCAGAAAAATAATCTAAT
Organism: Carposina sasakii; assembly: GCA_014607495.2. Taxonomy (NCBI): domain Eukaryota; kingdom Metazoa; phylum Arthropoda; class Insecta; order Lepidoptera; family Carposinidae; genus Carposina; species Carposina sasakii. Next base: position 11,798,743 of record CP053163.1, read on the forward strand.
TCAGATTTGGGGCAGACCTCTAAATCTGGTACTGTACCGGAGTTACGTTTCAGGCCGATTGCTTGAAATTAGTTTAATTATTGGAATAGTAGAAAGGTTCGAGTTATGAGCACAGATTATATATTTTGTAGCCTAACATACAAAGGACACCTTGAAATGAAAATGCTTAACTTCATCGATCATCGATTAAACACGGCTAGTAGAAGAATACAATAGGTATAAGCAAAAACGCAAGATTTAAAAAGTTAATAAGGCGTAAGTAGTATAAGCAAAAATGAAAGATTTTGCAAATTTATAGTTATTCTTAAATAAATGGTCATAGAAGCATTAAACTTATTCATTCGTGCTTAACATACATTAATTCCGTACCAATATTATACTTTATCTCGCGCTTTAGTCACATTTCGCTATCTATACTTATTGTAAACAAAAAACATTACGCCTCCGGTAAATGTGTCACTGTAAAATTGAAACATTTATTACAATAGGGTATATGCATGAGTTTTTTTATTTCATTTTTATATTCTACGCAAAAAATGAATAAAGTGTGCCCTTGGTTATGAATGACGGTTATGACGTCAAAGTCATAATAGACAACCGTCATTTTAGTATGGGGAAAAATGCAATCTTATTTTATAAACGTAATATTTTATATTTTGTTGTCAATAAAAATTGTTTATTAATAGGTGCAGATATTAATATAGTATTTATTAAATCAATGATATAATTCAAAATATGGGTAAAATTGTATGTTTTGACTCCTTTTATAATTTTTTTTCGTTAAATTTTTCAAACTTTTAAACTCCTATATCTCTGGTACTTACTCGTACTAACCGATTGATCGGGGGGCACGGCAGTGCCCCCGCCAAGTCGAGCGCGAAGCAAACACTGCCATACCATCCTTTACTGGAACCATTTCGCCGCATTTTCAGGCCCCTATTTGAGAACCTCAGGATAAGACCAGAACGCAGAAATTTTCGTCATCCAGTAAGCTATAACCACATACTTAAAATCCAAAATTTCGAGTCTGTAGGTCATTTAGTTCCGAAGTTAAGCGAAAGCAAAGTTTCGCATTTATGACAGACACTCACTCACTCACTCATGATCATCAAAATAGAACTAGTACTTCCCATAAACTCAGAGAGCTGAAATTTGGTACAGAGTTAGGGTTTAATGGCCATATAAATGGAAAACTATAAAAACTAAGATATCTAAGATCTAAACTAAGAGATCGAAGATCTGGAGTACCTGGTGACCCTGATTAGAAAACACAAGAGCCCAACCAAACTATTAGAGATCGACATACCGCCTTTACAAAAAATATTCAACTTGGTGGGCTGCTTCATTTGATGTCAAAAATCGAAGGTCTGAAGTATCTGAAAAACCCTCAGCTGGTCTCAGCTGTATTAGAGATATGGTAATGCCCCCTTCTACTATTGATACATTAAAAAATCGACTGTCATTGCAAAAATCCAGCGTAGTGGGACACATCTTCTAATTTAATCTAGCCTATAGCGTCCCACTGCTAGGCAAATGCCTCCCCTTCTGCTTTTAATACGCATATAAAGCCCACGTTTCTACAAAAAGAAGTGAAATCCCACCAAAAACATTCTATAAACGCAGTCGGGTAAAAACTAGCCAAGTCTCGATGGAGCTGCTTGTTTATCTCTAAAACGTAATGAAATCTAGTCGTGCCAAGTCTAAGGTTCCTTACTGCGATTTCTTCATTATTATAGTTAATGTTGTGTGACTTGGCCGTTGAAGGGTACACAACAAAACCAGGTGCTCCATGACACCATTGCACCAATCTGTCGCCAGAACCGCTACCCATTGACGATGGAAAATTGCCAATTGAAAAACGTTGATTCAATAACCAGTCAATTGTAGGCTTGATAAAGCTGCGTATTTCAATAATTCTTATAACTTATAACAGTATAAAAAAAATATTTCCAGTACAGACGGACTTCTATTCATTGATAGAAGTCCGTCTGTACGTCTATTTTATGTTAGATCCGTGGTCGATTTGACGCTCCAAAAGGAAGAGAGCAAACAAAGCCTAAACAATTGGTAGTAAAATTCAACGGCCAAGTCACACAACATTAACTATAATAATAAAGAAATCGCAGTAAGGAACCTTAGACTTGGCACGACTAGATTTCATTACTTTTTAGAGATAAACAAGCAGCTCCATCGAGACTTGGCTGGTTTTTTATAGAATGTTTTTGGTGGGATGTTATTTTTACACTATTCGGTTTGTATTTATAATATCTTTCGAATAAAATATAAAAAATCTGTTTTCGTGTCAGACGCATATTCCCTATTGTAACTACTATTTGCGTTACTGGGTGACTGATAGACAATGCACAACCGATACTACTGACATATAATATGTTCCTTGGTTGGGTAGAGGAACACAAAAAAGGATTTGCCGATATACCCAGGGAAACGGGAAAGGGGAAAGAAATATAGCGATAATTCAAGGAATGAAAAAGGGAAGCTGGTATAGAGTCCGTTTCATAGGCTCCTATGCCCGATTTCGAAACTAACACTTTTGTATGCAGTAATACTAATAATGTAATGCACATAGTAACTGGGCCATCATTCAAGGGAACTATATTGTGAATCTATTTTGTGTAGGTACCTACCTACCTAGTTCTTGAGTTAAAGTTTAAGCTCCTGCCATCAAAATCACAAACCAAAAATAAGAAAGTCGATTTCATAACCAAGATAACATAAGTCTATCGACTTAGTAAAAAATATGCAAATCAAGAATAACAGGAAAATATTTAACTGAGAATTCGCCACACACAAGGTTAGCACAGCAAGTTTTGCGAACGTAGTTACGCGTCTTCCTAATTCTTTTTTTATGGCCCTAACAAGGAAATTAACATGCGGAACTATATAAGTTCGTACATCTCTGCAGTTTTACGCTATCTCTATTAGGTATATATGTTTACAGGCCTTCTTGTTTTATATGTACATATAGTGGACGCCCGCGACTCCGTCCGCGTGGACTACAGAAAAAACAAAATGTCGAAATTATCCGGGATTAAAACATTTTCCCGGAATAAAAAGTAGCCTATATTCACAATATATTACTGAAAACTGCATCGAAATCGGTTCAGCCGTTTCTGAGATTAGCGTGCACAAACGCACAGACAAACAGACAAAAATTCCAAAAATTATTTTTTTGGTACTATTGCGTTAATAAAGGTCTTCTATAATATTTTTTCTCATATATCTTCTATGTACAGACGCGCTTGTCTAAAAGAAACCGGTTCACTCTCGACTTGAAGACCGCAAGATATAGTTCATGGGGAACAGGGATTCAGGCAGGGAGTTCCACAGCTTGGCCGTTCGCACTATGAATGTAGAAGCAAAACGCTTAGTACAAGTTTTCGGCACTTCAACTGTGAACCGGTGTCGCCTTGACGTTTCCCTGGTCGTCCGGTGGTAGAAGGGTGCTGGGGGAATAAGGTCGTGAAGTCCCAACGCACAGTCCCCGAAATGTAACCTAAGCTTTTTGGCAGCTAGTTGGGCCTTCGACTCAATGTAGGAGCCAAAGTTGAGTGTTGGAGACAAGCTCACGCCAAGCAAGTTCAGGTGATCGGAGATTTCTATGATTACATCCCGGAAAGTAGGAGCCAATTGAAATGGCCTCTTTTTGCAGAAAATAGACACGCCTGCATTTTAGCTGCATTAAACTTTACCAGATTCGCATCGCCCCAATCGGAAACTGCACTGAGGGCAAAGTTTAATCGCCCAATCATTGCTTCTCTGCTCGACTGGATTTCGGCTGCAGTGGCTTTTGCAGTGGACGTATACTTCTCGACAACAGTGCTGTCAGCTGCGTACCTAAAAATACCGGGCTTCAGCAGGTCATTGATGTGCAGCAGGAAGAGTGTTGCAGAAAGTACCGACCCCTGAGGGACTCCGGCATTTGTAGGCATAGGATCAGACGAGCAGCCGTCAACGACTACTCGAATGGATCTGCCCCACAGAAAATCCGATGTCAATGCACAAAAACCAGCAGGCAGGCCATACGATGGAAGCTTGCTTATCAGTCCGTCATATAACTGATACGTTCAATATATCTATCTATGTATGGAAGAAAGAAAGCAAAGTTGCGGACTAAATATAATCATTCAAATGGTTTAGAAACAATAAAGGTAAACAAACAAACAATTAACTACTAAATTAACCCATTGACAGGTTTAAATTAGTTTAACCTCAACCGGACGTCGACCTTTCGGGAAATGCCCTTGTTTGTTAGTATGAATTATTCCGCAGTAGGTAAGTATCAAATTCTCATTTCATTAATTCCATATAAAAAACAAGAGAGCTACAATTATAGACTTTTCGATGTCTGTTGATGTTATTTTATGATCGGCGGAATTTATATACCACACCCATGGTACAATATACTCGTACCTACACCCGATACCTTGGCATATAAAGATAAAATAGTCACGTCATCACGGGCATGTGTCCAGTCCACGTTGTTTCAGAAACAGTTCGATTGTGTGTGATGTCAATATGTGTCAATTGTGTCAAGCTCCGTGAGCAGGCTTTTTAATGTTGGACCATAGCCGATAGCTTCACCCCGTACAACAATTCGACTTCTCCACGATAACTGTAATACGTACTACGTACACTACGAATTACATAGTGCCACCACCGTTCCGTCACAATTGTACGAAGCGGTGTGCACCCATTTGGAAGACGCTACGCTTTCTCACAAGCCCACTTGGATGAGACATCGCGTGCAAATCTTACGAACTTGGACGACATGACGATGCCGTGTACCATACTTTTCTCGAGACACAAAGTTTGTTCGTCACCACAATCCGACGCTAATCCATTGACGCAAGTTTTTGTACCTCTTCGGCTAATTGAATAACCAGATTATTCTGCACGTGAGCAGACACGTTTTCGGCAATGACACAAGGTCAACGCTTAACGCGCGGTTCCATTTACCTAGACGAAACGGATATCGAATCCCAATCGTATTAATATCGAGTCAGACTAAGTTCTTCCCCGGGATAAAAATTGTAATATCTCAGAACTGATTTTTCCAATGGTCAAGTCTATTTAAAGGATAAAGTTGATTCTGTCTCTATCTTGATCAAGTTTAAAAGAAAGACAGCATCAAAAGTAATCATCAATTAGAACTAACCACATAATTATATGCTTATTGAAAAATCTGCCCTCATTGATATTCCAGCCAGGAGAAATAAGTAGGCTAGCCAGCAGCGGCGGTATTACGAATTTCACAAAGACCCGCATGTTGATTGAATAGACGACAGACGTGTCATTTCTTTGTACTCGTAACTAACTTTTAAATCGGCGTCGATGCACTGATGGCATAATAACTAAGTGCCATTAGTCCTTTATCTATTACCTATACTTAGACTACTTTATTTATTTACTAGTGAACGTCCGCGACTCCGTCCGCGTGGACTACATAAAAAACAAAATGTCAAAATTATCTAGGATTAAAACATTTTCCCGGGATAAAAAGTGTCACAATACTTTACTGAAAACTGCATCGAAATCGGTTCAGCCGTTTCTGAGATTAGCGTACACAAACGCACAGACAAACAGACAAAAATTCAAAAATAATTTTTTTTGGTTACTATTGCGTTAATAAAGGTCTTCTATAATATTTTTTCTCATATATCTTCTATGTATAGACAGCGATCCGTTACATTTTTATTATTATATGTATAGATTACATTAGATACTTATATTCAAGTGAAGTGGAATAAAGAGTGAATGGATGCATAAACAATAAATTATTTTTTACCCGACTGACAAGTAGGGGTATTGTTTTTATAAGACAGACAATCTAATTGTAGCGCGAAAAACGTTAAACATTATATTTTGCACGAATACAAGCATTTGGGTCTCCCCAGGGCAATAAAAAACTAAATTTAACGCGCAATAAGCGAAAATAAGTTTTATCGCTTCCATGAAGTGAGATTTAGGCCAATTACCGTAATGTGCTGAGTAACACAATTTTAAAAATAAAAAGTATTAAACCCTTTTAGCTTTGCAAATAAAAAAAAATGTTACAGGGCAAATAAAATTATTGGAAGTAGGTGCTAGTATATGGCTGACTGCAAATTGCAGCATGCCAACAGGCGAGTCGTCAGCCTATCGATTTGCATTTCTAGTTACTACAAGAAATACTCTCTATGACATAGATAGAACATCTTTGCTAGCTATCGACATAAAGTAACTCCTGCTTGCTTATATTTCAACATCATCATCATTTTCGGCCTTGAAAAAGTCCACTGCTGAACATAGGCCTCCCTCAACAACCTCCATTCCGACCGGTCAGAAGCGGCCTGCATCCAACCGACGACGCGGGCGACCTTGGCTAGGTCGTCCGTTTCTTATGTTTACTGTGTACAATTTGCTACCGCGACATTAGTCACACCGCTTGTACATTAAAACATCGAATTTTCTGGATTAGTTGGTTATCTGCGAATATTAAGTAAATACCTACGTGTCTACGTCAACAACAAAAAAATAAAACACAATAACTAAGTAATAACTAAGATTCCAAGTTTCTAACCCATTTTGATAGAAATCTTTACACTAGTTTTTATGCTCATTGCAAACTGTATTTTATCGCCATTATACGGAACGTATGGAAATTTCCAGGAAAAATATAATAATAATAATAAGCTTCTCGAGATAAACGGACCAAGATTCAAGTAACATTTAAGAGGCGAGGAGATTGCGCTTACAAAAAATTGTGAACGTCGTTGTCCGAGAACTAGTTCCTTACATGCTTTGTAGCTTATGGGACTGCGCCGCAATGACACAGTCATTATTTTAGAGCTCTACTCATTCTGGTTGGGTAACGAAGGAACTATTGCTTTCCTTGTCTTGGAGGTATTAACCCACAAAGAACATGAAATTTTCACAGAATAATTGCTTTGCTAGTTCCCAGACTCTACATATAGTGTCTTGCTTGGGCCTCCAAATATGGAAAATAACATAAATATGTGTGTTTATCTAGCATATTTATCAAGAAAATAGATATGAAACTCATTATTGATAACCAGACGATATCATACACATAAACCTATGCCGTGCACGCGCTAAATAACAAACAAGGATTTTAAAATATCTCTAGCAAATTGACAGTTATTTGACTTCGAGATTTGTATATAAACAGGTAAAGTAAATAAATAGATTACGACACTTGGCGGGCATGTTCATTATTGTTCATATTTTTAAAGTAGTCTTCTCACTGATCTTATCATACATGCACGGATCAAAAAATATTGTTTGTATGATTACTTAATAATACAACAAAATAATAAGGTTTTATTCAATAAACAGATGAGTGTCGTACATCTGCAGTGGGATCCGGAAAAATGGTGAAACTAACTCTATCAAAATTCGTTAAACATTTACTCATCCATGATACCTAGAAACCAACGCGAACGGTACAACCAACTCATTACAATACCGCTTTCGTTTTCATAACAAACGGCCGTGTTTAAGCAGTGAATTGCGTGGGCGCAAATTCTGGGTCAATTTCGCCAATCGATTTCAATTTTACACGAAAGTGCATGAGTAACCTAAAGATGAAGACGAAGAAGTAAATCACACTCATAGCGTGCTAACATCAAATACAGTCACACCTTTTTTCCCCAACAAAAACAAAGATCTTCAACTTAATAAACCAGATGCAACAACCTCGCATCCTTATTGTTGAGGTAAATTTAGTTTTCTGTTGGCTTTTATCCAAGTATGAAACAGACAAAAGCGGACAATGGTACTAGGAAATACAGTCATAAAGGCGCCCAAAAACGAAGTGGTGTAGTTCCTGGTTCTACCTTCCGGGGATGGAGTGGATGACAAGATCCTGAATCACTTGCACAAGGACTTGGGACAAAGACTCGAGGGATTAATTGTGACTTGCACGAAACGTATTTGCATTCTAATTTTAGAGGAAGCGTTGATGTGCGATCATAATATTGTATCTTATAGAAATGGAGTGTTCTGGAATAAAAAGTTTTGGTAAATACGCAGAAGAGGACTATTGAGAAGAGGGAAAGAAGTTTTAATTGTGTAATTTTACATTAGTTTCCACAAATGAGGCATGAAGACTTCAAAACGAATGCGATAAAATCAATTCTATATCGTGCGAGAAACGAAGCTATTTGCAATTTTCTTTTCTTGTTAAATACAGCACCATTTAATTACTTATGAAACTGCCTTCAGACATTTCATTTTACCAACAAAGATAACAAAGTAAAATACCAAAAAGTGGATCTTACAGCTTCCGGGGATAATGACGAAGTCCTGACTCATGCGAGGACAAAGAACCTCGGGATAGCATCACAAAACAAAATAGAGTAAACTCGAGTAAAACGCTCTGGTTCTAATTTTAGTACGGTCTTTGGTCGTATACTGCTCCGTTTTATAGCAGTTTAGCGATGCATTTACTGTGAGAGTATTAGAAGCTGGTACTTAGTTGTAGAGTATTGACATTATCATTTTAATTGGTAGGAAGGTTGGAATCGAACCCGATTTATATATGGTATCTATCACAGATTAGCCTATTGCAGTCCACTGCTGGAGGTAGGCCTCCCCATGGCATGCCACAAGGCTACTGCTTTAGGGGGTCTGCCCATAACAGCACGCAGGGCAGGCGGGTTGGTGACCGCAGTGTGATTTTCGGACTATGTTGTCAACATGGGAGGCACCACTCGACCACGGTATCTATAGTTTAGCAATACTATTTAGAATCCAATTTACACATAGAAACTTTGTTGATTCTCCGTAGCTAGAACATTTCTTGATGAGAAGTGTATTTAGAGCCCGTGTAAAATCTCATCCCATCATATAAACGTACCGCGTGGTTCCAACCTTGAAATTTATAAATAGGAAGAGTTTCAAACTGGACCGAATCCGGTAATATTAATATTGACCACCCACCAACTTATTGCAGTGTGCCTACGGTCGGGTCCTACCATCTGGAGATATTATTGATATAGTGCCTACTATAGCTATATCCAATTAGTGGTTGGCAACTATCTATTTATTGTCCAGCATTTTTTTACAGTTCTCATTTGGCAAGGCATTAAGCTACTTTCGTGTCATTAAAGTTTCAGTGATTCATCACTATGCACTGTCAAAAAAACGAATCGGAGGCAAGTATCTACGTTGTAGTCATCCAAACAAAGGCCGATTTTTCCATTGGTCTGAGTCTTTCTGAGGGGTAGTTGATGATGTCTATAGAATAGAAGAAGTAGACAGCAGTAGTACAAGAATCCGTGAAAATTAAAGACTATCGACCATGGATTTTACCAATATTCATTTAGGTAGTTACCGATTAAAACAACATACACAACATCAACAAGAGTTTCCCTATCCACTCACACGCACTTTGATCGGAGATTACTCATACTGGTGTTACGTGCTGTTCACAGACACAGACACGCGTTAAATATAACTGCACTTCAGATGTGTGCGAAACCATTTTCTAATCTAAATCAACAGAATACAAATTAAACTTAAGGCATATATTTTCGGAAAATAAGGGTTTCAAACAAAATGATAAAGAAAGAAATCAACACAACTTTTGACCCCAAACATGATTCACGGCCATTATTTTCAAGAGCTGAACTCCCAAGCAAGAAAACAAGGTCAGGCAGTTCAGGCACTGCTTCCAGGGCTTGACACAAGCTGACGTAACCGTTCAGCCGTCACTTTGTACTATAGAGAAAAGAGTCTTTGTACTAACATCGCAATCGCGCATCGTTTAGTGTCACACCCACATATCGGAATGCCTGGCTCGGTATATTATTGTACCAAGCCGAGTGTAAACAAAGCAAAGTAGGCAGTCGTTCCTTGCAATCGCAACGCCTATCAAAGCGATCTTACGCCATTGTTTTAAGGCTCAAATTCGTTAGTGAAAACCATAGAATGGGGTCAACGCTCTCCCACCTACTTTCGCTCGACACATTTCTCTCTATAGTTTACTAGCGGTCGCCCACGACTTTGTCCGCGTAAACTTTAGAATTCATGTTTTTCCCGTTCCCGTGGAAATTTCGAGAAATCCTTTCTTATCGTATGCCTACGTCATACAGAGAACTCCCCTTCTAACTTTCAAGTCTCTACGGTCAGTGGTTTAGGCTGTACTTACTTAGACTGTATTCAGGACAAAGCATTATATGTATATGTATAGGTATGTAGGCATATGTGTACCAATGTATATAGATGTAGAAGGTATGTAATTTATTATATGTATAAATCCGGATTTACAATGTTTTAGAATGTACCAGAATTTTATGAGATTTCTTAAAAGTTTTTAATTTATTAATTATTTATATTTAAGTGCCTACCTAACACTCGTTCAACATGTTTTAATGAATACTTGACTATGACGCACATAATTAATAATAAAGCTGGCTTTCCACTAGAGATGTACTATGCTACAGTACTGTAGTGTGTGATATCTACCAATCATATTTAAGACCCGGCAGTCAAATAAAAATCCCACGGTTGCTCCGCCCACATACCCCGCCACCCGCAACACAAAGTTCTTACGCGTAAAATCTGTGAAGCTATAATTCAAAATTCGCGCGCTTTCGAGCAGGCGGGTCAATGCCAGGTCAAGCGCAGAGAACATAAAAACCACGGAGTCATATAAGTAATTTATTTCAAAGTAGTGTTAGTTAACCCCCGACGCAAAAACGACGAGGTGTTATAAGTTTGACGCGTCTGTTTCTCTCTCTCTGTGTGTGTGTGTGTGTGTGTGTGTGTGTGTATGTGTGTGTGTGTGTAAATATGTATATGTCTGTCTGTGGCATCGTAGCTCCCAAACGGATGATCCGATTTTAATGCGGTTTTTTTTGTTTGAAAGGTATATCAGTCGAGAGTGTTCTTAACTATGTTGGACGCGACAAAATTTAATCAAAAATTTCATACGTACGGTTAATAGCAGGCCATTTGCAGTTCAAAATTAGCGGTTATGCCTCCGACATAAAGGTGGCACAAAGTCCCGAGTAGATAGTCTGACATGCTTTAGTTGGTACTTACGTAGTGTTAAAAGTGATTTTTTGTTTTTTACAGGGTTTCGCATTTTAAACCTTTTGTCATAATCATAACAATTGCGAGCTTTTTTTGGGTCGGGGGTTTTCTTAAATTTTTTAAATTTTTGTTTGCATAATATAATAAATTTAGTTACTAATAATAAGTAATGTCATCAACTATATATCTACAGGATGTTTTTTCGTTGCCACCCTTAACGAAGGGTATATACTTTATACTGGGAAACAATGTATTTTTTTTATTTCTTGATCGGGCGAAATTTATAGTGACCAGTGTTTATGCAAGTTTTTTCATAGACAGATATTAATTATTTCTCGTGAAAAAATCTTGCTACACGCGTCAATGTGCATTTATTTAAAATATATTTATTTAATAATTTAAATATAAGTAAAAGATTTTTCTTCAGTTAAACGATTTTATTGAAAACAAGTACGCTAAATGTTACCGACAATCTGTATAATCCGGTATTGTTCACAATACCTAGGCAATGTATAGAATACCTAAAACGTGTAGGTAATGAATGAAATATTACTTAATATATACTTTGCCTAGGTTTTCTATGCAATACCGAATTAGCAGTCGGTAATGTCTATAAAAGAAGAGTTTCTGAAATTATTTAGGAAATCTATAAAATATTATTTAACAAAAATTCCTTCTGCTGTCGCGACACGCTCGCTACGCTCGGTCCGCTCGTGCGTTGTTATTTTAACAGTGCTATTATAACCTAACGTAATCTACAGATATAATAAAAATGTAACGGATCGCTGTCTTTACATGGAAGATATATGAGAAAAAATATTATAGAAGACCATTATCAACGCAATAGTACCCAAAATAATTATGTTTGTAATTTTTGTCTGTGTGTCTGTGCGTTTATGCATGCTGATCTCAGAAACGGTTGAACCGATTTCAAAGCAGTTGTCAGGAATATATTGTGACATCAATATTCGTTCCCTAGTTGGAAAGATCTAAGTATACATAGGGACGGACAGACAGCGGCAAGCGACTTTGTTTTATAATATGTAGTGATAATATAAAAGTATTTTCTTTTAATTTTATAATTGGAATTTTACGATGGGGTTGCGTCGTTTAATTACGGAGTTTCTATGGCCACACTCCAGCTCTATCATCAGATGGTGGTAGATACAACTAGTATCAAAGTACTCGTCAAGACGAATTAAACGAGCCCAAACTCGATGGGGTTGTGTCGTTAAATTACGGAGATTTCTATGGCAACCTTCCAGCTCCATTAGCAGACATTGATCACCATATAGTATAAAAGAAGTCATCAAGTCGAATCGAATGAGCCCAAACATGATGGGGTTGTATCATTTAATTACGAACTTTCTATGTCCACCTTCCAGCTCTGTCATCAGATCAGCTCTATGTCGTGATAATATTGTATTGATATCCGATTTATAGTACATGCATACAAAATTTTAGCTCAATCGGAAGCCAGGAAGTGGATCAAATTTAACTTGGACGATTTGATTACAGACATTGAAGACGAAGCTTGTAAAAAGCTTCATATTTTTATGCATATAAGTATATTATTTATTTTTTTAACGTTAGAATTTTGTATATTTTATTATTTAACCTAGGCTCATTCCATAAAATTGTACAATTTCCTGATCTAAACATGGGAATATAAATAAAAAATTTAAAAAAACCCCCGACCCAAAATAAATACGCAATCATTATGACAAAAGGTTTAAAATGCTAAACCCTATAAAAATTTTACCCTATAAAGATTTCCACCAAAAATAGCTAAGAACACTCTCGACCGATATACCTTTCAAACAAAAAAAAACCGCATTAAAATCGGATCATCCGTTTGGGAGCTACGATGCCACAGACAGTCATATACACATTTACACACGCACACACACACACACATACATAGACACGTCAAACTTATACACCCCGTAGTTTTTGCGCCGGGGGTTAAAAATGACTAAAACTTCACGGTGAATAAAAAATATTTACATGCGATTGCGACTCCTATTATTCCTATGTTCCTAGTGCCAGCGATAAGGTAAGGTAATTCTTACAATTTTATACTTTATTTAAATAGCATTAGAGTTATTTTTCTTGATAAATATTTTTAGTTGTGTGTGTGTTTGTGTGTGTGTGTAGTAAACTGAACTGTGTGATTGATTTATTGCTTTAACGTAAATGGCTATATGTCATAATCGGGTGCAAATGTGTACAACTTTAATACTAAGATATAAGGTTTAACTTAACAAACTTGTTACCCAACTTAAGTCTTTTTAATTATAAGCAACTCCAACAGTTTACATCTCTATAAGTACGTATAAAGTATTGATACGGAGACATCGATTAATGCTTGATGTAGTTTGAGACTGTGCATCTACCATTATATTTGATCGAAGTGGAAATATGAATGTTTTTCGATTTTATTTCCCATGAGTTCGAACTAGGTCGAGTACACCAAAAATAATAAATATTACTGGCGTGGGCGCAAGCGACATAGACCCTGCGTCGTCGGCGCACAGCGCGGTACTGAGCGCCAGCGGGCATGAAGTTACTATTTAATGCTATTCAGAGAGCGTTAGAGTAGAATATCGCTTGCGCACTCAACATCTGATTGAGCTCAGAAGTAAAGGGCGTAAGTCTCAAAAAGATTTTTGTTAATTGTATGTTCAATTATGATTGTTTTTTTATTTTGGCTTTACAAAAGATCACTATCATTATTATCTTGACATCCGAATTTATTTTAAACGCCTATCTCATGTAATAGCCGAAATAAACGGAAAAATGTCTAAAAAACATGTTGATTTCAAAAAACAAAACTATCGAGCGAAAGTCATTAAATTATGTTTTTGGCTTTACACAGCGTGGTTAAGGGTACTAAGAATATAATGTAAAAGTCTCACATTAAACAAACATGCACCCCCTTCAGCATATTACATCAAAATGATGCTAAATAACGTCTGCTTCCTCTTAACCCCCCAAGCATTACCACGCATTGTGGATAGTATCGTACGATATCGTATCGTCTCTATACAAAATTCAACATGGCGGCTATATTTATCGTATTTTGACAGGCTAAATGTCGATAAATCGGTTTATCGTTGTCGTTATATTTGTGCCCAAAAAGCGGCGGTAGGCACACCCCTTATGTTACATTCCACGTAGGCGTATATGCGGGGAACAGCTATATTAACTTTCCCAGACTGGTTCTAAATTTAAAACCAGTAAATTCACCTAACTATTGCCAGATCAAAGCACTGAAGCAGAAAGTGTCCAGTGTTGCCAAGATATGATTACATAAGTACTTAAATTCTCTTCCTAGTTACCATAGATAGTACAGTTGTGAAATAAAAATAAGTACTACTTACCTACTGTAATAAAAATGCGAAAGTTTACATAAAAGTAAAGTAATTGCCTACCCAGTTGAAATAACTCTGTATTATATTCACAATAAATATCGAAATTCGGACATAAGCTACACGCGACATCTTATAGTGTTGGGCCACATTCATCAGCCTGCTGTAAACCGCACGTATGAAATTTGTCGCTTCGGGGGACCGCTTTTTACCTTTAAAAATACTTACCTAAATCAAATGTACCTACCTAATCACAACATTCGTATTAAAAAATCACCTATCTAAACAAAATTATATCAATAATGTTTTAAAGTAAGTAGGTATTCAGAATTAAAGTGAAGTAAGCTATTACAATTATATTTGTATAACAATGGGATTGAGGACTTCTTAATGTGTGCTTCTAACGTTAGGCTAATAAATTAGAGTGGTCCCCCGACGCGACAAAATTTCATTAAAAATTTCATACGTAAAGTCAACAGCAGGCCAAGATAACCATTTGCAGTTCAAAATTAGTGGTTATGCCTCCGACATAAAGGTAGCACAAAGTCCCAAGTAGATAGTCTGCCATGCTTTAGTTGGTACTTACGTATGTTAAAAGTTATTTTTTCCTTTTATAGGGTTTAGCATTTTAAACCTTTTGTCATAATAATTGCGTACTTTTTTGGGTCGGGGGTTTTTTAATCATTACTGTCCTAGAAAAATTCCACTAAATTTTACGATGAATTGATGTTTGTTTATACACTAGTAGGTAAATAAAGTTGTGTGGTTAAAATTAGTAGGTATTTATTTATTATTATACTATATTATGTGTCAGGTTTGGCTAGATAAGACATTTTTTATCTTCTGCTTAACTAGTAGGTACTTATGAGCACATAAATAAAGATGACTATATGGTTGATTCTGACCATCACATGTAAATATGAACATAATTTTAGTCAGATCCATCCCTCTCCGTTCATAACATAAATGATCTGAATGAATGAATAAATAAAGAAATGAATAAACATGTAGAGACAGAATAATTTTTACTCCAAGATGTAAAGGGGCATCTTATATTGTTATTTACATTGTGTTTTTGTAATAAAATTCCATATATTAATTTTAAAGTAGTTAAAAAGAACTAAGTAAGCCTGTATTCTTCCTTAGCTTGCTACTTAATTAAATAAATTATTAATTAAAATAGCTGTGAAAAATGGCCCATTTTCCCACTATTTCTACTTCTTTATTTTAACTTATTTTTCCACTCCAGGATAATAATTATGTGTCCCATTAAATGTATCCTAAAGTATGGGTTAGAGAGCTATTCAAATGTTTTATTTTATCTCAACTGACCCAGTTCAATATTATTACAAGATTCTCTGAAATAAAAGTTCACTAACCTACCTACTTTGAATTAAATCAACATATTTTTCAATGAGATATTTTTATCTGTTCCAAAAAGAAAGTTTGCCATTTTAACCATTGTTTAGTTTAGTTTCTAAAGAAGATCGGTCAACTTGGCCTTAAGAGTATGTATGAGTTATATATGAATAAAATAGTTATTTTTTATATTTCCACCAGTTTTAATCTTATCACATAAAAAGGCCACATTAAAAATATTTTTTCATTGGAAAATAAATACTGAATTCTACACTGCGTAAAACATAACATTATTTTTATTTTAATATATTTTGTTTCATGAAATTAAACTGGATAACTTTTTTAAGTGCCCTCCCACCCATGAAGATTACATAGGCAATCTATATTTCTCTACATTTATAATCTTTCAATTCTACCATGTTTATACAATAGTGTCAACACGTCCGCACTCCAATGAATCGAAATTTGTTACGATTCCTAGTACTGTATTCAATAAGTGCGAAAGAGACATACTGACGTTAGAATCGACCCTTTAGGTTTATTTATGTCTTGCAGGTACCATGTATAAGGTTAGGATAAATATATATAACAAAAACAATCAGTACATAGGGAGACAAAATATTTATGCAAGTATAAACGTATAGAAGTTATATCAGTCGTCTGTCAAATCTACCTTCTATATTATATCAGATACTTTAGCATAAATACGGTGACCGATCACATATGCAGAAAGTGTATCAAATTGCGTTGCGTCAAAAACGTGGAGGTAACACTGTCGAATACAGAAGTTTCCAATGGGAATAAGCATGATGAGTGAAATTTAAAGATATTTCTGATACATTTCACCCCTTAAAGTAAAAGCATATTCGAAGGGAAACTTACTTTTAGTCGGGAAATATTTCCGTCACGAGCAGCGTTGTAGACGGCTGTTTTGAAATCCATTTTTGTATTCTCTGCGAACCACAGGCTCATCCTAAGCATAATATCACTTCAGGAACGGCACTTTCTTCTTTTTATGATCATTGAAATCACACAAATTCACCAGAAAACAATTATTACGTATATAAATTATTTCAAAACACTCCGCTACGAAACTCTGGAAACGAAATTATTTTATTGAGCGAGCGAACAGCTGCTACCTCAACTCGCGTCAAGCAACCACGCACGACTTTTTGTATCAAGCAGTTTCGTTCGTTGTTGGCAGAACAGAAGGTTGATCAGCCAGACGCACATCTGATTAGAAAAAGAAACTGTCTATGGTTATACGGCAACTTGAGACTATACAATTTGATTGGAAGTTAAATTTAGGTTCAAAACAGCAATTAAATTGATTTAAACTTCTTTATATCCTTTGACTATGATATCTATGATTCATCTGAGGGTGCAGGTGTAATTTTCTTGTCAAAATCAAACATTATTTGTAAATGGCTTGCATGTGTTCGTAAAGTGATGTTTTCTGGTAGATAAGTTATATTTTGATTACTTGTGATTTAAATCTAGTGCATGGTTTTGTACGCAGGTAAACTGAGTAAAACTTTAGCCGGAATACGATCTCTTCATGGGCGCATGTAAGTTGTTTCTGCAATAATTTTCATTTTTACTAACTTTACACTTGTTCTTGAGGATTATCCCGACGTTTCCATTCATCATCATCATTATCATCCATCATAAATTCAGAAATCATTTACTAAAGACAATGGCTGTATGGGCTTAATCCCCCTTGCCTTTCCTTCGGGATAAACCATAGATAACAGAAACACAGGAGATGGGCCGCTAAGCGCACTTAGTTTGAGTTCTGATGTAAGCGGCTATAAGCCATACTTACATTGACATCTAAATAATAACACAAATTACACCCACATTGATAAATCTCTGACACTCACACATTTAAGGCGGTACTCTCATTGGCGCGCACACATTGCTATCTACTGTGTAAGTACGCGCCTCAGTATAGCAAATACATTCAACAAATTTCACACGTACGCTAGTGATTGACTGTCGATAAATTTGTTATCGAGCACTTGCGTTGTTGCACATCGCGAACAATTTAGGCTTTAGTAGCTGGTCACAATACAATTTTAAACATGTTTTTACTTAGCTTCATCTTAAAATTCAACCTACTTTTTCTACTTCTCGTTATCCGATTGAGCTTAGATTTTGAGTTGCATCACAGTCACAAAAGTATGAGGTCACAAATAAAAGGTTATTTTTCTTGAAGGGATAAAGAATAAAGTAAATTCGTAGCGGAGTCTTTAATAAATTAGTACGGTATGTAAATGTTCGATGGAAATAAAAAACTATAATAATATGCTTATTGGTAGTCATTTATTATCTACATTTTTATCACCATTATTAAACGGGCAATCAATGTTGGGGTACCCCATTACGTCTCCTAAAATTATGTAATAATAGTATTTCCTAATTTTAAATGACATAAAGTCATAAATATGTCCTAAGTATCACTACATAGTATAAAACAACCTCGCTTCCCGTTATATGTCTGTCTGTCCCTATGTATGCTTAGATCTTTAAAACTACGCAACAGATATTATAATTTAAAAAAATATTTATTAATAAGAAACACAAAAATAAAGAAAGTTGACTTTGCACACATCTACATTAATTTAGGTACTTTGTTACACTAATAATAATAAGTAATTCACCATTGTTTTACATAAACATAATATTTTTTAAACTCTCAAAATTATCTACTTAACATTAGTTATTACTCGTAGGTACTATTCGCGGCAACGTGACGTATCGACAACAAGAAATGACAGGTACAACTCTATGTCAAAGCGCTTAGCAGCGGCCGTGCGCGGGAGCGGCCGATTCAATATGCGCAATTATCATCACTCGGTCAAACTGATTTCAACACCAGGCACGCTACACTTAGCGAGCAATGTATTAGGTTCAATCGTTAGGTTACATATGTCACTCAGTGAAAATTATTTTAACGAAATAAAATGAAATTTGGGTATAAATGCTAGAAAACAAAATTGTTATTGTACTTACCTATGAAAAGTGACCCCCTTCAAGTTTATGGTCACTTCGATTCTTGCACACAACCACTGAACAAGCAGGCATTATAAAAAAACACTCCCGTGTGACGCGTTAGGCAATCAAGTCCCGACTGATTGCGTTTTCGCGATGTTTGCCTATTTTGTTCATAGTTCAATTACACCGCCCACGCCCCCACGGCCACTCTATAGATCTCTGTGGGATAAACTAAACAAAAAAAGGAAAATGATGGATGACTGACAGATTCGGCGGGAAAAGCTGGAAGGTGCAGGTGTAATTTTCTTGTGAAAATCAAAAATTATATGTAAATGGCTTGCATGTGTCCTTAAGGTGATGTTTTCTGGTAGATAAGTTATATTTTGATTACTTGTGGTGTGAATCTAGTGCGTGTGCATGGTTTTATACGCAGGTAAGCCGAGTAAAACTTTAGCCGGATTACGATCTCTTCATGGGCGCATGTAAGTTGTTTCTGCAATAATTTTTCATTTTGACTAACTTTACACTTGTTCTTGAGGATTTTCCCGACGTTTCCATTCATCATCATTGTCATTCATCATAAGTTCAGAATACATTTTACTAAACAATGATTAGGCTGTATGGGCTTAGTTCCCCTTGCCTTTCCTTCGGGATAAACTAAAAAAAAAAAAAAATGAATGATGACAGCCGTGTTAAACGACGAATACAACCATCGGCGTGGATTTTAATTTCTCCTGATTATTTTGTGGGCATTGTTGAAATATCATTATTTTATACTTTAAATTATTGAGCATTAAACAGATATTAATGTCCACAACTTACAATAGCTTACCTTTAGGATTAAAGTGTAAAGTTTCAAAGTTTTAAGACAAAGTTTGTGCATATCATTGTTGAATCATGTCGAATGAACTCGGATTTGGCTCTACTCTTACTGTTATAGCAGAGACCAACGATTAATGTTAGCGGTGTTACAGGGACAACACTGTTTATTGTGTCTATATTGTTAGTGTAGGTCGTTATTCAAAGATGTATCCAACACCGGCAAGGCATCCTCCGGCCGGAATTCGGGTTTGTATTTTGTAACGTGTTGTTTTCTTTCCCACCTGTTACTAATATTGTTCATATATTTCATCACTACTTTTACTGAACCTTAGGTGCTTACTCTTGTACAGACAATGCCAATAGATTTTTAAGTTCGTTTTCGTTTTAGGGACCACAGCCTACAGCTGGATCCATAAAGTTTACGATTGCGGATACATTGGAAAGAATAAAAGAAGAATTTAATTTCTTACAAGCACAGTACCACACGTAAGTAACTCATCATTACTAATTTAACTGAACCTAATTTGTAAGTTGTTTTCCGTTGTCTGTCTTTCCCTATATATGCTTAGATCTTTAACACAACACAACAGATTTGATGTGGTGTTTTATATAAAATAGAGTTATTCAAAAAGGTTAACTAGTGACTTGATCACTTCATTATGTTGATTATAAGTATTCTTCTTTCAGTTTAAAATTAGAATGTGAAAAATTAGCCAGTGAGAAAACGGAAATGCAAAGGCATTATGTAATGGTAAGCAAGTTTATTTCACTCATGTTCTTTTTATTCTGTTCTACACACAATATTTCTGATGGCAACTGTAGTTTCTGTGATTTGATGATTTGATTTAGTGCATATTTTATTTACTTGAGGCTTGTGAGTTTGTCAGTGAGAACTAGCCTATGTGTTATTTTGTATAAGCTATATAATTGCCAGGTTTTATCCAAATTGGTTTAGTGTGAAAGCCTATCATCAAACATACTTTTACTATACTACAGCTGTAACACTGCCAGCCATAAAGCATTTACCAAATCATCTATTATAAATATTTGATAACTTTGCTATTAATTTAGCTAAATGTTCAAACTAAAACAATGGTGTGTATGTATTCAAGTGATAATTATATTTTAATTTTATTTGCAGTATTATGAAATGTCTTATGGGCTGAATGTTGAGATGCACAAACAGGTGAGATTATTATTTTTGTTACTATTCTTACATTACATTCATTCTTACATTACATTACATACATACAACTGTGTTCCCTTAATGGAGTAGTGGGAACTGTAAGATGACACAAGAGTGTCCTGCAGTTATGTTAAAATGTAAAAAATCTGTGACAAATTGCCAGTTAATTGCCCTGAGAGCACAACCCTAAGGTCCTTACTGGATATTTGACCAGCACCGAAAGTGATGCAGCTGCTGTATTCTAGTGAAGCTACAAATCAGTACAGGACATGTTGTTTAGTACATAAATATAATTTTTCTGGCAACATTTTTTGTTTGATAGATTTAGTATTTTTCTATGTGGCAACACTCTCTTGAAATATAGCGTTCGAACTGTGCACACGTCTCTTCTATCTGTAATTACCCATTTTAATTCATATCTATGTGAAAACCTTAAAATTCCATCTTTTTACACATGTTTACATTGCATTTAACACTTTTCACTACTTATCCTGTGAATGTGGATAAGCCTACTGCTACTTATAAGACATAAATTAGTACAACAATTTAGTGACTAAATGCTTTCAAGTAACTTTAAATGGTATAAAGAAACAGTAACGAACGGAGCCTCCTCTCTCCGTTATGTAACAGGTCTGATCAAGATGTTAGTAGGCCCACTCCAAAAATGGAAAAGTATGCTAAAAATGATTCTTCAAATATTAGTAAACCAATACAACCCACTTTAAAAACACAGATTAAAATAGTTAATGACAGTAATGTTTTATTTTCAGACAGAGATAGCAAAGCGCCTCAGTGGCATCATAGGTCAAATGCTACCATACCTAGCTCAGGAACACCAGCAACAAGTGGCGTCAGCTGTGGACAGAGCCAAGCAGGTCACCATGTCAGAACTCAACAATATTATAGGGGTAAGTTGAGCAATGTAACAGACTGAAGTTGCAGTGTGTAGGAGGGCAATAGCACAAAAGTGAATGTATTTATTTACCAAAGCTAAGCCACAACCAAAAACGTTTTGTTATGCAGATTTCATATTGCGCAAAATGTTGGCAACATTTAAAGCCAAAGATAGACATTCAAAATGTCTGTAACACTGTCAAATGAATAGCCAAACCAAAGCTAAACCAAAACGAAACCGTAACCAAAAACGTTTTATTCAAAGGTTATAAATGTTGTCATTTTGCATGATTGTCCTCCTGGTCACATCTGTTGTAGAACCAATAGAGTAAGCAGGTTCTCGAACGGAGATCGCGCTTCGACAAGCTTAGTGTTGGACGCCCTCCGGCCAGATAGACCGATGAATTAAAGATGGCGGCTGGTAGAGACTGGATGGCAAAAACGGGAGGACGAGCCGTGTAGCGTGCTCTGGGGGACGCCTACGTCCAGCAGTGGACTGCAATAGGCTGATGAAGAAGTTGAGCAATTACATCATACTTGCATATGTACCTACAGGATGAATAAATGAAATGTTTTATTAGTCTGATTTCCGGTAATACAATGATAATTAATTAATATCTTAAATAATAGTAATGTCCGCGAAAATGTGCCTATTTTGGCGTACAAATATTTTATCAAAGTTCACTATCTAATTAATTAAACCTAACCTGGTTCTTTGGTTGCCACGGTTTACAACAGGTACGTAACGTCGATGACGAAACAACATTCTGTATACACGGCTGTATTGCCATAAATGGGGTGGCCAGAACTGCAAGATCACGGAGGTGATACTTCAGCCATGTTAAACGTAGTGCGGTCAAAAGTAAAATATCAGTGACAAGTTGCTAGCTCATCGCCTGAGAAAACGCCTCCAAATTCCTTTGCCGACTCTTACGACAAGCGCTAATTGACTAAGGAACTCGGGCAATAAGCTAGCAACATGTCACTGACCATTTACGTTCCTGCTATGGTAAACGTGGCGGTAAGATTTCTTTTATCTCGTTGCAGTTCTGGCTACCCCATTTCAGCACAAGTAGCATGCCCGCGAAATACGATATGATAAACCGATTTTTATCGACATTTAGCCTGTCATAATGCGACAAATATAGCCGCCGTGTTGAATTTTATATAGAGAAGTTTCGATATCGTACTATACGATATCTACGATACGTGGTCATGCTAGGGGGCAGGAACACAACCGTGTATATACCTATGTATGATTTTTTACAAATGGCGGCGTGGTATAAGGGTGTAATACAACCTAATTGAGCCGCCTATTACCTTACCGTTCGCTAAATTGCTAAAGGTGCGGTAGGCACACCCCTTACCACGTCGGACTTAATAGGCTAACTGGAGAATAGTGGGTGTGTAATTTGCACATTCTGCCCAACCTGTTTGGGGGATAATGGACGTGACTATATGTAAGTACGTATTTTATTTACCTTCGCAGCATCAGCAACAACACGAGCTGAGACAGTTGCTTGTAAGTCGCCCGTGCCTATATTAATTGTGCTGTTATTAACATGTTCTCACAACGTTTTCACCATATAAATATATTAGAATTGGGATGATGACTATGATTGTTGATATTATTTTAAACTTACTAGAACAAATTATTGAAAAATCATACCTATCTGTAAAATTACAATTTGACTTTATGTCCAAATGAGGTAGCAATATAAGCCTTCAAGGTTGGGTGAACACATTACCCGACCACCTGCACCCGTATGATGAATTTGGTGAGAGTGAGATGTCTCACTTTTAAACGTCAAACTCACAGAGCTATTAATAACTAAATAAACTAAGTGTATGTACTTTGCAAGTCTAACTTAAGAATTAGAATAGACACTCGTTCTCAAGCCAGGACTGAGTGAATTAGGGCTAATAGAAGTGGTTTGCAATCCCTTTTTACACACCAAGTAGAAACACTTGCCTTATCTAGTTTAGTTTAGCTCTGTGGATTTGAGATATCTCGCTCTCACCAAATTCATCATACGGGTGCTGTATAACTTATAGCAACTTTTGTTATGAGACCATATCAATGTTTATCAACGCAACATTTAATAAAGCTGTCGAACATAAGTTTGTTTACGCGCATACAAGTTACTCAAACGTGATTTCATAAATGAGGAGCCGTTTGCATGGATCGTTAATGGGCAATTTTTTAAATTTTTATATCCAAAAGTTTTCACGCTACCGAAGTTTTTTTATCGCGAATGTTTATTTTACTCTGTAATCTTAAGTATAGAAATACAGTCATCATCCCCATTGCCAGAAAACCATTTTTATAATGGAGCGAGTCACTTGTCACTTGGTTCATACTCGTATCTTCGACACAACGAATGCCGGGTTCACTATGGGACGAATGCACAAAGCCTGGCTTTTAATCCAGTAATGCGGTATTATTACTCGCCTCACATTTAGATCTATATTCAGATTTCTGGGCAATTCGCACTTATTATATTACACAATAGCATTTACTCGTGTGTTACTTTTATTTCACACTTACATATTATCACACTACGGTCACCAAACCGCCTGCCCAGCTGCAGCGTGGTGACTATGGGCAAATCCTTCCCATAGTCTACGTCCAGCAGTGGACTGCAATAGGCTGATGTGATGTGTGTGTGTGACTTTTAAATGGGACAGATATTTAGGCGCGTCCGCTTCCTAATTGCATTTTGTTCAATGACGACGGAGACAGATTTGTATTCCTACTTTTTTCGCTTTTTCTTCGATAGCAGGTTAAACTTCCAAATATATATTCGTTTGAATAATTATATCAAAACCTGACAGCACAAATCATTGCGCACGCGACGTAGTCATATCTAATAAAAACTAACGGTACTTTGCTTACCATAATTTTGGGGACATTGTAAGATTGTGTGTGTTAAATTTGGTAAATTAAATTAGTTATTAATCATGGTCTACATTACATTTCCGTAAAAGTAGTATAAAAATATTTTAATGGCCAGTGACATGTTGCTAACTTATCGCCTGCGAGAATGCCCGAGTTTCTTAGTCGACTCTTTCGACATAGTAGTGGTATATTATTCAGAAAGTTCCCTGTTATTGGCCTACAGCTTCTATCTCTTGTGTTCTATTATTTACTAGTGGACGCCCGCGACTCCGTCCGCGTGGACTGCAGAAAAAACAAAATTTCGAAATTATCCGGGATAAAAAGTAGCCTATATGTTAGTGGGACCTGTCACAATATATTCCTGAAAACTGCATCGAAATCGGTTCAGCCGTTTCTGAGATTAGCGTGCACAAACATCGATCCGTTACAATTTTATTATATGTATAGATTATTGCTGTTGGTCTTTCAAAGATTATGGACACACTTACACGGCCGGATTCCCAAAATGAGGTAAAGATAGGGACAGAGATATTCCACAGCTACGTTTCGCACAGTGGGGACGGAGACACGTTGCTGTTTTATCGCTTGCGAGAATGTCTGAGTTCCTTAGTCTACTCTTTCGACATGCACGGAAGGAGATGCGGCTTATGTAGGTACTATGCACCTATATATCATTCGAAAAGTACTGTTATTGGCTTATTGTTTTCCATCTCTTGAGTTTTACTCTATGTGTATTATTGCTGTTTATCTTCCGATGATGGTAAAATAAAACGAAAAAGCCAAGAAAGAATGACCATCACAACGCCCCTCAGGCGACGCGCCCCCCCTACAGCCCGGCGTCTTATCCGCAGCCCCGCATCGCCACCGGGCATAGTAGTCTTAAGATTTACTGTCTATTATTCCGATGATGTTAAAAAAAACAAAAAGCCTAGCCAGAACGGGCATCACACCGGGCATAGTAGTCTTAAGATTTACTGTCTATTATTCCGATGATGTTAAAAAAACAAAAAGCCTAGCCAGAACGGGCATCACGCGCCCTTCAGGCGCCGCGCCCTTCCTACAGCCCGGCTCATTGTCCGCAGCATAAATGGAGATCCGTGATCACTGCCTACCCCTCCGAGAAAGAGACGTGATTTTTATGTATGTATGTATTGTTATTATTACTGTTGGTCTTATGGGATTCAGGCGTGAGGTTATGTATCTATGTATTCTATATCATTCGAAAAGTACCCTGGTACTGCGATATACGAGTATGTTCCGATGATGTTAATATAAAAACAAAAAGCCAAGCAAGAACGGGCATCAGATCGCCCCTCAGGCGCCGCGCCCCCCCTACAGCCCGCATTGTCCACAGCAACAGATGCACGCGGCGGGCCTGCCGCCGGCGATGGCGGGCGGCGCGCTGCTGGGCGCCGGTGGGCTGCTGTTCGGCCCGCCCGGGGGACCGCCGCCGCATCTGCCGCCGCCCGCGCATAAGGTAAGGCTGAAGCGTGTGCGTAGACGTAACCATAGACGTGCACGTACCACGAGTTGTAATGCATGGAACGTAAGCGTAGACGTCAAGCGGTGTGTCCTGTCTTATACAGTTCCATACATTATAACTCTTGATACGTGCACGTCTGCGCGTACATCTATGCTTATGTCTACGCATACGCATCCGGTGTGCTCAAGGCTTTATACTGGCGATACACCATCCTTCCTATCGTCCAGTCGGCATGACGAAATCGATTGGATCAGTTAAAACTGACCTTGTGCGGTTGCTTTAGACATACTGTCTGTTCTAACTGATCCGATCGATTGCGTCATGTCTATTGAACGATAGGCTAGCATAAAAAAATCACACAGTGCGGTGCGGCGCATGAGTGGCGGTTTCGCATTCGTACCGGTCAACATGTTAAGTTGCTAGGCAACATCTTTGTGGGTTCTTACTCTTTGTTAATGGGTTTATTGACTCAAATCAAAACCGCTCATCGATCAAAATGGTTTCTTTCTAAACCAACCCTCCTCGGTTATAGCTCAGTGACAATTTTGGAATATTACAATCCGTACATGAAATAAATCCAATGGTATAGCCCGAGATTGGAATCGAATGCACGCCTTCAAACTGGAAGGTGTACATCTTAAGTATCACCGCTTCACGCGGTGGGAACCCGCTTTTATTTCAAAAATCCGTTAGCCTTCCGTATCTGTATTGTCCGTTTCATAGAATAATTCCTATGCTTGATTGTAAATAACATAAAAATGAGGTTACACGTGTTAATCTATTATTCTAGAATATTCTTACATAGGTACTACACTGCAAGTGAAACATAAAATGTGGTCATACATAGAACTAGCGCCATTATGATGGATGCATCCATCGACACAATACGGCGAAACGCACTCTAGTGACACGATCGTTATCGTCTGAGCAGGTGGAGCTGCCGCCGCCGGCCGACGTGAAGCCGCCGGTGATGCCGGGCGGCGCGCCCGTGCCCGCGCTGCTGCCCGGTCAGCCGCCGCCCCGCGACGACGAGCGGCTAGCCGCAAGGTCGCTGACACAGGTACACAAGTTCAAGTAACATATTCAGTGTCTACGTATTTGCGTCTTTTTGGCTTTCTAGAGGTGCCGACGACGCTTATTTGCGTCCTGGAAAGTATTAGAAAATCTGCCGGCAGCGAATGTGTTAATTAGCTCTTGCCCGCGATTCCGCTTGCGTAGATATCGTTTATTGCGTGGAAGGGGTATAAATAATAAAATTTCATATAAGTCGATCTAGCCGTTTCGGAGGAGTTTGGTAACAGCGCGACATGAGAATCTATGAAGAATATTTACAGTTTTCAACATGTACTCGACATCGAAGAGAACGCTAAAATGTACTTTCTATAGTGTGTATCAAAAGAGGTACAAATAGAGGCAAACTTTATGAACATTGACCTTGACTGCGCAGAAACAAAATATAAGGTCTATTTGGTGGCAAAGGGCGGAGGCGGGGTGGCGCATGATTGGTTGATCTGGCACCTTATCCCCGCGCGCTGCGTCTACGTCCCCGCTTACTCCTGAATACACTCGCGAGCAGTAAAAGTTATTATTTCGGTAGTTTTGTTTAAGTTTATTGTACACTTTTTGTAAAAAAATTGCGAGCTCGCTCTACTTTTAAATCAGAACCCATAGAAGTAATATCGTATTTACTAAAAAAATTATTATACCTAACTTTAGTGTTTTTAAAACACAAAACATTTTTATTGATTGACGTGAAACATGGAATTGATAAAGACATCTATTTTCAGAAAAAAATAAGTAACTGAAACCTATTAAAAACTGATACCGATTTATCTATGCTCGTAAGTACACACGCGCGAACTTTCCCCTTCCACGACATTCGATGTTCATTATGTTTGCTCCGATCTGTATATTAGGCGAAATGCTATGGAAAAAGCCCAGAACAGGAAGCCTATCCCCAAAATTTGGGACTACCCGGGAGATACCCGTTTTGTTACACCCTGTTAAGTATTATTATTCTGTGGTATGATATAAAAAACACTCATAATATAATAAAAAAGACATGTCTTTCTTCCCGAAATGGGGTAGCCAAAACTGCAGGATTATAGCTAAGGAAGAATTTAGTAAGCTGTCGGCAGACCTCCAGTAATGGAGGGCCACTACAAGAAGAGGAAGAATCCATAGACACGTTTATCATAGCGGGGTCAGAAGTAAATGAACTTAAGAAGAATTGTTGCTAGCTTATCCCCTGAGAGAATCCCCGAGTTCCTTAGTCGATGCTTACGATATAAATAAATATATTCACACACTTCACAACACATTAACTTAGTCCCACATTAAGATCCATAAGGTCTTGTGTCGTGGGTACTAAGCAACGGTATATAAATACATAGATAAGTATAGAAACATCCATGACTCGGAAACAAACATTAATATTCATCATATCAATGTTTGCACCTACCGGTATTCGAACCTAGGACCTATGGCGTCGCAGGCTGGGTCACTACCTACTACACCAATCGGCCGTCATGCACAGAAGGAGACGGAGCTGATGTATTCAAGTGAAGTCTCGCATCAGCACAGGATATCATGATGAATAGAAATGTTGACTAAATATTAACATTTTGTTTCCCAGCGTCGCTCGGTATCGCCCCACAGTCGCGAACAGAAGTACCGCCCCCGGTCGCCCACGGAGCCCGAGGCGTTAGACGTCAAACGACGGAAAGAAGAAAAGGTATACTATATACCGGTAAAGCTATACTATCTATCGATACTTAATAAATAGTTTACATGCTTAGAAAGGTAGAGGCATTTATAAGATGCGCTTTCAAGGCGTGTGGGTTCGATTCTAGTCACGGGCCTGTACCATTGAATTTATTTCAAGACCGCGATTTTTTACAGCCGGCCGTAAAACAAGCCAAATCTTTAGCAATAAGTTTCAAAAGGAACTATGTTATGCCGACCCCATTTAAAATGGCATAAGGGCAGGAAGATTATGAGATAAATAAATAGGCGTGTACTAGATATTAGATCCAACCCTCTGTAGAATAACGAACGAGACTATGGCCACCCGCTGACTCGCATTGCAGGCCTATTGGCTATCTTTTTTTGACAGTTCATAGTGATTATCACTCATTAAAACTTAATAAACTGAAAGTGACATGCATGCATGTGGTGAAAAATTTTCTTTCAGCAAGGCATTATGTCACTTTCATCGAGGATTAAAGTGGACATAAAAGTGTAAAAAGATCCATCAATGGATTTTTACAATGGATCTTAGTGGACCTAGAGCATTTTGTTAGGTTTCGTTGAGTGATCATCACGATGAACTGTCAAAAAAAGATTTTGAAGTTTGGCATAAACTTACTTTATTTGATGTATAGAGTACGTACCCTTCGTTAAGGGTGGCAAGGAAAAATCAGCCTGTATGTACACGATAAGTGACAAGTTGCTAGCTCATTCGCTGATATAACGAATTTTGAATACTTTGGCCAACTCCTAAAATGGACTGAACAGACAGAAGTGTACACACTTTTCAATATTTAGCATATTAAGTAGTAAGGGGTGAGCCTACCGCAGCTTTATGGGTACAAAACGGTTGCTAGAAAACCGGTAACAAATCCACTAAGAAAATTTTCCCGAATTTTAGTAACTTTTCTAAGATAATCTAAATAAATGATTTTCTTTTTCAGGACAGTGATGCAGAGAAGAGTGATCAAGACTTAGTTGTAGATGTAGCAAATGAAGTAAGTGTATAATTTTTTTATAGCCTAATACCATGTGATCTGTATTGTTTCTGTAAATAAATAACATTTTTCCTATTCTAAATTACTTTTCTTTATCGAAACAAAGTTTAAAACTTTTTTCTGGGGTAAAAGTACTTTTCTTAAATGAGATCTTTTTTTCAATTTCATCGTAATCCCCTTTAAAAAATCTGAGTAAGCATGAATAAATACTAAAATATGCATTACTTATTAGTGTCGAAGTTGTTCTTTGCAATATTTTACTAACAAACTAGACTAGAAGTAATTAAAATTTTCTTTTAGTATATCACTAACCCATGGTGGTCCTAATATTCCCCTAAATTCTCGAATTACTTAGGTAATACTAGTATAAAAACTATAGTATTTTAAGACCAGGTATGTCTTATATATATTAACACCACCACTTAAAGCCTCATTTACATGATATCATTTTCATGCCTGTTGTATACAATTTCTACTATGCTGCTCTGGGAGTGAAAAAAAACGTATAATACTACAGCTGCTTCTCTTCCCGGGCATACTGTACAAGTCAGTAGAGGGACAAGAGGGTCTTGGTGTTTTGTAGGCGATGGGCTGACCACCGGTCACTACTAACCGAACTTGTACATCTTAACTATACCCTAAAAATTGGTCAGAAGTGGCACCATATAGTTCTATCGGCTCGTATTATCGTAAGGGATAAAAGCGTGATTTATAATCACTGATTATATGTATGTATATGTATACAATTTTATTGAAGCAGCAATGACTGGCATAGTCTAATATAAACTGCCATTTTTGACTCACTGTTTAAAGTTTTGCTAGAAAATAATGGCATAATCAATAATTGCATTCAAATATTGCTCTTGCATGTTCAAGAAAATGGTATCGTGTAAACGGGGCCTAAATCAGGATTATATGACATACCTTTCCTTCAGGGTTCGAAGCTTCACGATAATTATCTTGATAAATATACTTTGATAATTATAAAAATCAGAAACTAAAATTATCTAAGTATTTTTACGTACCCAAAGGTGCTACACATAAAAAAAAAAACATTTGACTGACAAGAGAAGTGTGAATTTCTTTTCTTTACGCACTTTCATACTTTTGTTCAGACTCCATTAAGGCAAACCTGAATTAAATTGTATATTTCTCACATTATTATTTGCTGTTTATTTAATAATGGCGAAAAACTGAGACCCTCTTTGTACATACATAAATACATTTTCATTGAAATAAAGAAAATTTTATAAAGTTAAGTGTGAAATCATCTAGGATAATTATCAAAAGAGACAGGAAATCTTTCTGTTACATTAAACGAGAAAGTGGTGGTAGAAGTTAACCTCTGATTAACAATAAACGTAATAAACGTCAAGTTGGGCATTGATCGACGCTATTCGGTGTAATGTTACATGTTACACGGCGTAGTGTTACAGCGTAATCGCCGAGCAACGAGCTACTTTAAAGGTGCTCCCTCACCGGAAGCATTCGCGTGTAATGTAACGTTACAGATTTGAACATGATATCAGTGAAAGAGGAGAACGGATCGTTATAGTGCGCACCTTGTAATGATACAATGTATGTATGAATTTTGATACAACTTGTAACATCAATGTGTTCCACTGCACACCGCGCCTGCTCAAAGGCGAATCTGCAATGTTACATTACACGCGAATGCTTGTCAGTCAGGGAGGTAGTATTGTAATGTAATGCTCAAAGTCAAATCTATTTTTACATAAATTTTGACTCACCATGCTCGTAGCAAATGTTACAGTAACATTACACCGCGTAACGTCGATTAGTACCCAGCATAAGGAACTAATGTAATAATTATACTATGGCTGATAGCTGGTTAGCGAGACAGCGATAAAGCCCATTCATTAAACTGTGGTACTCGCGTGCGTCATATCCTGTGCTGATGCGGGGCTTCAATAGAATACATCAGCTGCATCTCCTTCCGTGCATGTCGTAAGAGTCGACTAAGGAACTCACGCATTAAGCGATGAGCTAGCAACTTGTCACTGATCATTTACACAAACGATAAAAACCAGAACCAGGGTAGCCAGAACTAAAGTATCATAAAGAAGATCGCACACCCATAGGGGTGACGGGGATAGGTAATAAGAATAGGTTCCAGGTTCGATCCCTGGCTTATTTGACTGGCTCCTATAGGTACTTTGTATATATTTTTTTCTGTTAAAATACATAGGCACAAAATGCTTTTCACCGGTGAAATGTTCCGTGGAGTTACGAATTAATTTTAAATTGGATTCGGATACTCGTTTTACTACAGGGTGTTAAGCGACATGCTATGAAAATAGCCCACCATCGAAAACCTATCCCAAAGTTTCTTTGAGACTCGATTCAAAGAAACTTTGGGATAGGTTTTCGATGGTGGGAGGTCTCGAGACGTGTTTAATTTTCTAATAATAATGGAGAAATTCTAAACGCCTCAGGTTATTAAGGTTTTCAATTTTGAGGATAGCTTCTCGATGGTGGGCCATTTTTTCTGCCATACCCCTTCTTTTCTACTCTGAGTCAACTATCGCAGGGTACGACTCTGCATGCTGAGTACTAGGGGTTAACCGTCAACTTCTGAAGCAGGATAGATTTCATCGTGAGAGCGAGATCTCTCTACTGCATATAGTTGCGTCTCGCTTCCACAATGGGAAAATTCATGGAGTTTTTAATTCCGTTTGAGGCTATATCGATTGGTGAATACAACATGAGAATATCGATGATTATGCAAGTTATGAATATTTATATATTTAAATACCTACTGGTTAGTACCCACGATGCAAAACCTTTGAGAACTTGGCCTGAGGACAATATAGTGACAGTCATGAGCAATAATATGTATACACACATGTACTTATGCCCATGTGTTAAGGTTCAAAGTCCAACAACAATGTATACATCTTATTACTCATGACTGTACAGTGCAACAACGTAAATAATGAGCATCGACTTACTTGAAGGAGATCCTATAGCCACGTTTAGAATAGCGGGGTCAGATGTTGAAGATCAGTGACAAGTCTTATGTACCTGATTGCTTGAAATCGTTGAAACCACATTACTTCGCAAGGCAAGTTGCATTGCAAGTCCTGGTACACTTCTTGAACGCTCTATAAATTACAACTCGACCTTATGTGATCAAAGTTTATCCACTCTAACACCCGTATTT
Organism: Carposina sasakii; assembly: GCA_014607495.2. Taxonomy (NCBI): domain Eukaryota; kingdom Metazoa; phylum Arthropoda; class Insecta; order Lepidoptera; family Carposinidae; genus Carposina; species Carposina sasakii. The sequence goes on from CP053163.1 coordinate 11,831,742, forward strand.
ATAAATAAAGATAAGTAATTAAATTACCTAATTCTTAGTAATTTCCTGAATAGAATATGTCATTATTTGACCATAGAATTCTTCCATACTTCATCATGACTTCATCTATGCATCTTATTCTCTTCTTTTGACTGTTATATATTTTAAAAGATCTTTAAACACACAATAAATCATTACTTAAGTAGAAGTAATTACTTCTCCTGTATAGATACTCTACGAATGTAAGACACATTTTTATGGGGCTAATTGGCAAGCTATATCTATACATACATAACCTCACGCCTATGTCCTAGGAGTAGGCAGAGACTAGAGATCTTCATTTTCTCTGTCGCCTCTACCTATACATTCATTAAATTCTTCATACATGCTCGTGGGTTTCGGGTGCCTTTGACTAAATTTTAAAGTATGTATACTATACCTATGTCTTTATTTATGGTCTGTGGTATCTTTCTCTATTTATTCTCTATGGCTATAATTCTCCAGGAAGACCGGGCATCCCCCAGTAATCGCGTGGAAGGAGATCGATCAGAGAACGGACCACGCCCACCTTCGAGATCCGGTTCATCATCCAGCAGAAGCACGCCCAAGAGCTCTAAAGATGTAAGTCCTAGTATGTATTGAACTTATGTTTTTCCTAACTAGTATACATCTATCTATCTAAATTGGATACCACGTATCGGCAAACGCAGCGTGGGAAGGCCACCCGCGAGATGGACGGACGACCTAACCAAGGTCGCGGGCGTCGGTTGGATGCAGGCCGCTTCCGATCGGTCGGAATGGAGGTTGATGGGGAGGCCTATGTTCAGCGGTGGACTTCTCAAGGCTGAGAATGATGATGATGATGATACAATGATGTATCTAGTAGTTTATACTGAGCGTTTTCGGTCAACCACCGATCATCCAACCAAGTAACCAAATACAGAGAACCAAATAACGAGTCCTTTCATAATGATTATGTAACAAAGTGCGGTTTGAGCTTTGAGTTAACAAACGGTGTTTTTAAAAACTGTATTTGGATCACAGGACTCACAGGATCACACTAACCTATCAAATTTTACATGATGTAGTCCTGTAGATTCGGAGAAAATTGTCTGTGTGAGACACAGACAGACAGACGCACGAGTTATCCTTCTTCTAAGGTTCCCGTTTAAGTTTTTTGTGTGAGGAACCCTAAATTGTATGGTGTTTGATTTTTTTGATGATTGTATAAACCTCGTAATATTCAACAGGAGAAACCGGGCACGCCGGGCGCTAAAATGGCGCGCGCACCCACTCCGACCGGGCAGAGGAACGCGTACGGCTTCGGGCCGTATCCGGGGTACCGCCCGCCCGGGTACGAGCCGCACCGGACTAACGGACAGCCTGCGCCGCCTAAAGCGTAAGTTGCTAATGCTTTAACAAGCGAACTAGGTGTCTCAAAACTGTAGAGTCCATTTCGTAGAATAATGCATATGCCTGATTTCGGAACTTAAATTTTTTGTATGCGGTGAATCTGAATAATTATGTTCTCATACACATAGTAACTAGCGCCATCATCCACGCACATTAGTAACTGAATTGTAAAAACGGGAGATTGATCTTTGTGGCGTGCTCTGTGTGAGGGTGTTTACGTCCAGCAAAGGACTACAATAGGCTGATGATGATTATATTCTTCTACTCGGGAGAAGGCATTAATTTTTGTATTCTAGTTTGAGTATGTGAGTTACATTACTGTTTTGACTGACAAAGTAGCCACGACTTTAGCAGCGATAAACTTTCTCAGTGTGCGCGTGCAACAACGAGACATACTAGCTGGCTCACATAAAAACTTTAAGTGCGTTGGGCTTTCTCGCATAAAATGGTGCGTTTGTATGCAGATTTTATATTTGTATTTACTCTCTACAGAGCCTACTCATTCCACTCATGCGGCGGGCCGCTACAGCCGGTCCCATTCCCGGCAGACGCACTAGTCGGGCCGGGGATTCCCCGCGGCGCCCGGGCCGTCGCCGCGTTACCGCACGGCGAGGTCGTGTGTGCGGTGGCGATGTCGCTGCACAACGGCGCGCGGTCAGTATACAGGGTCTGCCGGACCTCGCGCGGTCAGTATACAGGGTCTGTCGGACCTCGCGCGGCAGTATACATGGTCTGCCGGACCTCGCGCGGCAGTATACAGGGTCTGTCGGACCTCCCGCGGTAGTATACAGGGTCTGCCGGACCTCGCGCGGCAGTATACAGGGCCTGCCGGTCCTCGCGCGGCAGTGTCTGCCGGACCTCACGAGCCGTCGCCGCGTTACACACTGCGGTTACCAACCCGCTTGCCCAGCGTAGTGACTATGGGCAAAACCCCCCTTTTAGTAGCCTTATGGCGTACGGCGGCCTACGTCCAGCAGTAGACTGCATTAGGTTCATGTCATGTGTGAAACCCCTTGTGTGTGATCTGTATCGTTATATCGTCCACTTGCGACGACAGTGTGACATATTAATAACTTGCATATCTTTTGTCTCTTATAAAAAAGAAGTTTAATTTTGTAATGTAGGTGATAAGTGTAATAAATATTTTCTTTTTATAAAAATGTTTCCTTTATTTTCCAGACATGCATACACCGGCGGTAAAGGCTGCGTCAAATTATGGGACATTACTAATCCTGGCTCTCCGTCTACGTTAGAACCGTTATCGCAATTAGATTGTTTGGTATGTATCTTTATAATTACCTTTAAGGGTAAAAACCCGACCTTATTACTAAGACCCTTCTGTCTGTCTGTCTGCAACGCAGTGTTGCCAGATCGGATTGTTAAAAATTCAGACTCGATGAAAAAATTACGTAATAAAGTAATGTAAGGTAATTTTTTTATACTTACGTATAGATACGGATATAAGTGCCAAGCTAGGCCCAATACAAGAATGATATATTGATGATATATGAATTTCTATAATTTGTACATTGTGGTCGATTCTGACTGCCATTCTAAACCTAAATATCTGAGACAGAAAGGGTCAGGTAGAAAAAATGTTTAGTTTATCTATGGCGGTCAGAATCGACCATATATTTGTTAACTTGTTCTTATTTCTAACGGGTATGCAGCTGTCCTCATCCCATCGAATAGTAAGTCAAGACGAAGTCTTAAATGGATGATTGTTTGGATTTTTTGTACTCAATAAGCGTCCAAGTTTTTCTTTATGTGGATTTGATCATATATCTAAATTAGTGCCATCTAGCTACGAACGAAGAGTGAGTGGGAAAAAAGATTGCAGACTTTATGTAAAGAAAAAGGATGCCTCTTTATCCATCGCTTGGTGTAACTAGTTTAGTAACTTTTCTTTATTTTGAGATGGCTTTTAATGAATGGTAATAAATACTATTTTGCGAGAGTTTGACTACATTTGACTGCTTTTATTGAAGTACAGCATTGTTGTTTGATATTTTTGAGAACTTGCGTTATTTTTTAATGTTATGTATTATTTATATGATCTTTTAATAAGTCGCCTTGTTTATATAATAAAGTTAAAGCTAGCCGTAAACAAACTGATATATTAAATTTGTTTTATTAAGTTAGATTTAACAATTATCAAGTTCTTAGTGGGGTATCCCTAAATTTTTGCGACAAGAACATGTAATTGAAATTCGACATTTAACTTGGCAAAGGCAAATTGTTATATGAATCCGGTGATTTCCATCTTCGGCCTCATCTTGCTTACTAGGTGAGGATGAGGTCAAACATGGGGCTTATCCGTTAAGAAACAAAAGTAATACAGTTTTTGCGGCGGATCTTTGCGTGTTATGCCCATAGTAACAAAAGGGAAGAGAAAGCGAAATGCTATGAAAGTTCACAAGTTACACCTTTATGTACACATATAACCTTATTTGTCTCACTTTGCTATATAATGGTATGCTAGAAGAAATCTCTTGCAGAGACAAGAACGCCTTTTTATGCATTCCTTTTGTAAATTTATCTGTATTTACTGTTGGCTTTTGTGTATACAACAAAAAATAAGAATGTTTATCTTTACAGACAGTATGGAAGACTCCTAATGTTCATGCATTCTTGAGATAAACATGTGATTTCGGGTCTCAAATTATGTTGGGCTATATTTACAACATTTCGGTTAACATACTCCTTCTATTACACCCTGTATACTGCGACGTTTGTCAAAGGAACTTCACAGCCGCAAAGATCCTTCGCGACTACTGCACTTAGCTCCATAAATATATTTATTCAAGGCTTTATAATGAAGGTATTTCGTATGCTTTTGATTGAATGTGACTTTTCGGTAACCCCCGTTATATGCTGCTGTACTTTTTTCTCATTATAGCTATATGACGTCGTCAATATGTTACAAATGTAACAGATCACGTGAGGCCTTAATCACGTGTGTAACGCACTTTACGTCCGTAACCAGCCCCCAATTCCAGTAAAATGTTGAGCTATAGTACCTCGCTGTAAAATATTTTTGCTGCGCCGCTTTGGGTGCGCTTTAGCTGGAAATTTTGCCAGAACTGAGCGACAGTGCCGTAATATTGTCTCAGGGAATAAGAATAAATTAACACCCAATCCCATTTTGCACGTTACTTATCACATATGCCGCCATTTTGACTCTGACTAATAACTAATAAACAAGACCACGTGTATCGAGGCCTCGTGTGATTGGTTAGTAACATAGAATGAAAGAACTATACGAATAGGTATTAGAAATAACATCAACAAGGACGCGAATATACAAAACAAATTAACTATACAATAATGAGATCATAGTGGTTACTCATGGATCCTATAGTCAAACGACGCAAGCAGTTTTGTGGGATGTTGTATTTAGTTTTAAGACCTTATAACTAAATAAATAGTTAAAATAAATAACGAATTACGCAGTGTGCTGTCTTCCACGTATGATGTTTCTAATGCTTATTAATAAGATTTTTATCGCCAATACCAAATAAGCAATAAATTGACAGCAAAGGGACAACTATATCCGCTCAGTAAAGCTCCTGCCGGACGGCAGAACATTGATAGTGGGCGGCGAGGCGTCGAACCTATCGATATGGGACCTCGCGTCTCCCACGCCGCGCATGCGCGCCGAGCTGACGTCATCTGCGCCCGCGTGCTATGCGCTAGCTATTAGCCCGGATTGTAAGGTCAGTATTGTCCAGTGCTGAGGCAGAGCTACACTAGAATACATGTTAATAGTAGAAATAGCAGTAATTGTAGCGGCCTGTCAAACATAATGTGGGTTTTGTTAAAGAAGAACTGACTTCAGTAGTTCTCCTAGGTTTCGTTTCTAGGCGACCAGTAGTTCCACGTTGGTGGTCATAAAGCCCCGAAACGCCACCTTAAGCTTGACAAACCGTAATAAATCGCACTTTGAGGTGGGGACCGTTGATAGACAAAAAAAATCCGAAACATTCCTTTTTTTTTGTTTAAATTCAGCTACTTTTTTTGTTGTTCGGTAGCGGTTTCATTTTAAGGTGCGAACATAGAAAGTAACATAAAAATGTATATCTCATGTCGAATAAATGATTTGATTTCTTAAAATCAGCTGGATGCGTATCATAAGATGTCGTTTAAGTCTATCTCCTTCGTGATCTTGTAGTTCTGGCAACCCTATTTTAGGACACATAGCCGCGTGTATGTATATATACAGGGTGTTTTTTGGTCGTCAACGTTCCCGAATACTACGGGAATCTCATCATCACAATCATTTTTCTTCTTGGAAGCATACCTGGGAAGTGTCTGGTTCCCAAGATATTAGGGTCCAAAGTTGAGTAAGTATACTGTTTTTTTCTGCATAAATGCACATAGACGCGCGTAGCAAGATTTTTTACGAGTAATAAATAATTAATATCTGTCTATAAAAAAACTAACATAAACACTGGACACTAAATTTCGCCCGAGCAAGTAATTAAATTCTTTTTTTTTTTGAAAAAAAATCACATCGTTTCCCTGCATTTTTTTTGGCATAAACTTACTTTATTTGATGTATAGACAACGTACCCTTTATTAAGGGTGGCAACGAAAAAACATCCTGTATATGTGTCAAACAACGAAGCTCCGTCTAGCGTACATTTTCTGTTTCCAGGTCTGCTTTAGTTGTTGTTCCGATGGTAACATAGCGGTGTGGGATCTTCAAAACCAAACTTTAGTTAGACAATTCCAAGGTAAGAAAGAACCAATCAGTGATTACCATATTTTCAGTAGTAATCGCGAGTTATTGGCGAGTAACACCTCACCTTAAAAAACGAATAAATATGTAACTCTACGAGTATGTGGTGCCGATCGACCACACGGCAAGGTAAATACATTGACAATAGGGTTTAAGGTACTTTCTGATCGTATAAAGTTTAAATAAAACTGTTACTGGTTCACTACGACCCCAGGGTCGAATTCAAACTTGTTTCGAAAAAGCGTGTAATATAGGGTATTTGGGTAGGGTAAGTGACTGATGTAGTCTCGAAATGTAGCAGACTGAAGTGGCAGTGGGTGGGTCACATCTGTCATAGAACCGATGAACGGTGGAGTAAACGGGTTATCGACTGAAGACCACGCCTCGGTAAGCGTAGCATTGGACGATTTCTGGCCAGATGGACAGATGACTTAAGGGCGGCTGGCAGTGACTGGATGGCAAAAACGGGAGATCGAGCCGTGTGGCGTACCCTGAGGGAGGCCTAAGTCCAGTGGACTGCAATAGGCGGATGAGAAGATAGGGTATTACAGGGTTTTTAATAGTGTGTTTTTGGTCTAGGGCACATGGACGGTGCGTAATTAAATACATCGACAATATAGAGTCAATATAGCACCCTTCTACCACCGGACGACCAGGGAAACGTCAAGGCGACACCGGTTCACAGTTGAAGTGCCGAAAACTCGTACTAAGCGTTTTGCTTCTACATTCATAGTGCGAACGGCCAAGTTGTGGAACTCCCTGCCTGAATCCCTGTTCCCCATGAATTATAATTTGCGGTCTTCAAGTCGAGAGTGAACCGGTTTCTTTAAGGCAAGCGCGCTCCATCTTAGACTGCAACGGTGCTTACCATCAGGCGTGTTGTGGTCAAGCGTATTATAAAAAAAAGAGAAAAAAAGCGAGTTGTTGGTCCAGGACACACGGACGGCGCGTCTTGCATCGACATCAGCCCGGACGGCGCGCGGCTGTGGACGGGCGGGCTGGACAACACGGTGCGGTCGTGGGACCTGCGTGAGGGACGCCAGCTGCACCAGCACGACTTCTCCAGCCAGATCTTTTCGCTGGGCTACTGTCCTACCGGTAGGTCTTACTACTGTAAAGAAGTAACCGCATTTGCGATAGCCAACTTTACATTTGAAAATTAAATTAAAATGTAATTTTTCATATAATTGAATTCTGGTAAAGCATAGACTAACATTAAAAATCAACGTTATCATACCAATCATATGGTAATTTTTTATAGTTCCGTAGGTATCCGAAGGGTTAAAGGGGACCCTATTACTAAGACTGCAGTCTGTCACCAGGCTGAGAATCGCGATAGCTAGACAGTTGATCACAAATTATGAATTTCTTTTGCCGCTATAACAACAAATACCCTTCATGCTCGAGTCCGACTCGCTCTTGGCCGGTTTTTTTGGTAATAACATACATTTAACTCTACAGGTTCCTGGCTAGCAGTGGGCATGGAGAACTCGCACGTAGAAGTCCTTCACGCGGGCAAACCGGACCGCTACCAGTTATTACTGCACGAGTCGTGTGTGTTATCGCTTCGGTTTGCGGCGTGCGGGAAGTGGTTCGTGTCTACTGGGAAGGATAACCTGTTAAATGCGTGGCGGACGCCGTATGGCGCTAGTATATTCCAAGTGAGTATTAGGGCCGATTTCTCTAAACGTCAGATAGCCTATCAGGATGAAGTTGATGCTGTCTCTCTCTTAAACTTGATCATGTTAGAGACGGCAACAGCTTTGTTCCTCATATACGCTATCTGACGAAAATAGGCCTTTAGTCTAATTAATTTATTTCATGGATCAGTGACGTGTTTCTAGGTAGACGCGAGGTTTCATAATGAAATGTTTATAAAAAGTGGCACGAGTCAGTCTATAATAACTGTTTTAGACTAGATTTTTAAACTTGAATCTTAAGTTGTTACCATAAGGCTCGACTTGTAATTATTTATGTCATATCTATGCTCAGTCATACTTTGAGCGCTGTAAACAAACGTGGACATATTATTTTGTAGCGGAGCCACCTATCGGACGCAAGAGAGAACCACAATCCAATAGTACCTAATCCTTTAACGCGATATCGAAATTTCTTACAATCATTGGAATATATAATGGGTCAAATAATAACCAGTGGCCCGGTGGGGCCGGAAGCTGGCTCCACTACAATTTCGTCCGCGTAAACTTTAGAATTCCCGTTTTCCATCTTTCTTAGAGCTTCTCATTCAACATGCTAAATTTCGTATAACTAAATATAACATAAAAATTCGATTAAAAATTTTAATTGGTTTTCGGATTAGCAGCTATGTATTTACCTTATGGTTGCATACTAGGTGCTTGGATCTGGTTTCTCGTTGCGACAGTAGTGTCTTGTGTTCGTGACCATGAGTCGGCAGATCCGAGGGTCAGCGGAGGGTGTAGGGCCCGGTGGTGGGCGACCCCTCAATGTTCTAAATATAACACATAGCTGTCGTGGTGGCCGTTTGTCACGACGATTTTTCGTCATCGTCAAAAAGTCGTAAACAATTAAAAGTTAATCGTGTCGTTCTTTATATGAACACCTGCATTAAAATAATATATAAGCCACGACACTTAGAACTGCACGATAATCTGTCGGTGCGGCGTATTGGGAACACACTCTTTTACATTTAACTCTTTTTATCTTGTTTCAGTCTAAGGAATCGTCATCAGTGCTCAGTTGTGATATATCATCGGACGATAAGTTTATAGTGACGGGCTCGGGTGATAAAAAAGCGACAGTTTACGAGGTTGTGTACTGAAGTGTGGTGAGCGATGTGATATTTGTTTGCACTTGAGTAAATATACCGATCAGAATGATATAGAATGTTTTCTATTCGTTGTCGATTGAAAAATGGATGCTATGATAAATCGCCTCACATGCAAAAAATCTATAGCGGAGCCATCTATCGGACATAGAACACAACAGTTTCACACAAGATGGGAATATGTATACGAGGGCCAAAAAGAGCGCCGCGGCGGGGCCGGAGGTGCTTTCCTTTTCAAAGCGTAATCCTAGATCTATCACAGATGACGTCTCTAAAGCAAGACAACATGTGTGCTATTTATCGATTTAAATTAAATCTTGATATACGAATTTGCAGAAAATGGGGCTTGCATTAATGAACACACTTTAAACTCCGTTTAGATGACACGCGACAGCAAAATGCATTGAATATCTGTCAAAGTTACACTCGCTTAGATTAAACAATGTTTAAAGATTCTTGTGATAACATTGTGTATGTTTGAGATATATCCGTTGTATTAATTTACTTTTATATATGGCCAGGAGAAATTGGTAATAATATACTCATGTATAGATCTGTTATACAGGATGTAACAGAAAGGGTATGTTAAGCGAAAAGCTATGTAAATAGCCCACCATAGAGAACCTATTTCCAAAATTTGAGACTCGAAATCACATTTTTATTTTTCAAGATTGTATGAAAATTCCTGAGATATTTAAAAATTCTCCATACTATCGGGAAAAATAAACATGTGATTTCGGGTCTCAAATTTTGTGGATAGGTTCTCTACAGTGGGCTATTTACATAGCTTTTCGCTTAACATACCCTTTTTGTTACACCCTGTATATTGCGTAGAGATGAATCTTTAGAGTACCTATGTGTATTGAATATTACAAGGAGGTATATTTACTCATGTAATTTTACGTCTGATATGCAATAACATTTGTGGTCCAGTGAGATTATGAACTGTATTATAAGGTGTATTTAAAATGAAAAATAGAATTCCTAGTGAGATTGCAGGCGATTTTCTTTCCCTTTTAGATTGTAGGGTGTTACCAGGACTAATCTACTAACTAATGGAAGAATAGATTAGTCGACGTCGATCGATATTTTCTAGTAGATCAATCGATCAATGGTTTAATCTAGCAACATCGACCGGCAATCGATCGATTGGTTAGACCGGTATCCGTCGATCAATTAGAGCTCCCAGACCAGTCGATCGATGTCCAATGCCGTCGATCAATGATCGATCGATTAGTCCGGTGGTAACACCCTACAATCTAAAATCAATATGATGATATGATAAGTGTATGACATACATAATGTAGACCACTGTCCACTGCTGTGATCGTGTTTTGAACGAAAGGTCTGATATTAGATGTTACAAGCCAGGCGATTTATAGTATTGATGTGCATTTAATTTGTCATACTTTAATCGGTCTGAATTAAACTTTATATCGCCGGCTACCCGTTAGTTGGCAACCATTAATCAGGAACGGAGAGCGTAGAATGATCATATCATATTTTATTATCGTAGGTACTGATTCCAAATAAATAAATAATTTGTTTTTACCTCAATGAAACCGCATGCAACAGACATTTATTTTTTAATTACTTATTAATATGTAAATAATTAAAGCAAATAATGTTTTAGAAATATAATAATGTAACCAAACAATAACATTTTGTTGACATATGGGGTCGTAAGGGCCTCGTAAATAAATAACAATGTTAAACTTCTCTATAATAGATTGTTTTATCATTTACTCTCCTGATAGTTATAGTCATGAAGACTGATATGAATCACTGTTTTACCATAAATCTATCGACAACATAGCCTCTAGAATTATGTTTGCCTGCTCCCCTAGCATGACCACGCATTGTGGATATCGTATCGTCTCTATACAAAATTCAACATGGCGGCTATGTTAATTGTATTTTGACAGGCTAAATGTCGATGAATCGGTTTATCATATCGTGATTCGCAGGTCATGCTAGGTTTACAGGTAGCAGAATTATTTTTTTATATTAAACTAGGGATCCGCCCCGGCTTTGCATGGGTGTTTCCCTTTCACGTGGAAAAAGTCGTGGGCGGCCGCTATAGAAAAGTGTTGTTTTAAGACAGGCATTTTTTAAATATTTTTCTCTTAATAAGAACCATTCCGTACATCAAGGAATATTCTGAAAAAAGAATTAGCGAAATCGGTTCAGCTGTTCTCGAGATTCGCCCTTAGCAACACATTTAGCGATTCATTTTTATATTATACTAGATTGGGACGCGATGGAAGGTTTCGTTTCTTTCGTCAAAGGTTGGTTATTAAATTTTTAGAATCGTGGCCATTGAAAAATGAGCTCAGATAAATAATGCTGTTTTATTATTAATAATTCAAATATTGTTATTATCCCGAATTATGCTGATAGAGGTATTTTATTCCACACCTTTTTATGGTACAAGTAACCTTTTTATGCTTTACATACTTAGGAGAATTTGTTATTTTTTTGCTTATGCTTTTGCGTACCCAAAACTCGTCTTATCCTTATCACCAGTGGTCGGATAGGTATATTGAATTAAGGTCATTGACATCAAACGTATATGTTAATACGCCTCCGAGTTTCCGGATTATTATGATAAAAATAAAATAAAAATACCGAAACTTCGAAACTATTACATGAAACTAGTTAAAAATGTATCAATACTCTCAACGCTATGCTGCTAGTTTTTGGAAACTCCGGTACATTCCGGAAAAAATGCATGTCCATGTTATGATATCATGACGCAAGTATGTAAAATCAATATACCTACTCCGACCACTGCTTATCACCCAAGAGACGACGAATTTTTTTTCTAATATTGACAGGCATAGGTTGCTTTATATTACACGTTTGGAGGCGTTATCGATCCACAGATCAAATAACAACTGGAATACAGCCCCCTAATTACGTAAAAGCAATAGCAAAGCCGAAGCCGCGCGATCGCGATAATTGAGTGTGTGTGTGTGCGCGCGGAGCGAGGTGCGGGGCGCGGGAGGACGCTGAGCACTCGTTACGCGCACGCACATACTCGAGATTATCGCGATCGCGCGGCTTCGGCTTTGCTATTGCTTTTACGTAATCAGGGGGCAGATGGTGTTCACAGGGTTTTTAGTCGACATATATATGAAAATGGCTTAGAAGGGAGGAGCCACTGTATTATTACGATTTCCTTTTTCTAGCCATCGTTCATTTTGGTGTTACAGATACATGTGAACAGTTAATAAACTAGAATCTCTTAATAAACTTCTGTCTAGTTGTTATTCGATCTATGATTTGAACATTGAAATAAACGGAATAGTGCAAACATAGGTATTTGAATGGGAATCAATTTTATTTTTTATGTATGATTTATTTTTTTACAAGTATCCTTGTGTTATATGTACATAATAATATGATTTAGTCCTAATGTATTCTAGGTTACATATACATCATTATAGCAATTTCTACATTTTGACTGAATTCCGTAATTTGTTATTGTCAATTAAATGTAAGTTATATGTTTAAGAACAGTTTTAAGTCATTGATTTTTTAGTTTATCTGTGTCGTCCCTTCGTTAATTTGCAATCAACCAATCACGTCACACCTTGTCATTATATCACGTCATAATACCACAAAGTGATTGGTTGGCACGATAAACATAAATCTACGAAGTTATTTCCACGTTAACAGTAGATGTTTGAGTTTTTTGCCAGCTTTGGTCGCTTGGTATTGTAACAGACAGAGGCACAGTAAATGTTGCCTTGATAAGTTATATTATTTGGTAGTTGTTTTAAGGCCGGCGTCACTCCTAATTGGGATAGTATATGATCAATTAATCATATTATGACTTTCAGCTGGACTGATCTAAACCACGCCCTCCGTCTGAAACATCTAATCCATTAAGTTGTTATTTCTATAAAATATCTATACATATAATAAATATGTAACGGATCGCTGTCTGTACATAGAAGATATATGAGAAAAAATACTATAGGAGACCTTTATCAACGCAATAGAACCCAAAACGATGATTTTTGAAATTTTTGTCTTATTTTCGGTTTGTCTGTTTGTCTGTGCGTTTGTGCACGCTAATCTCAGAAACGGCTGAACCGATTTCGATGCAGTTTTCAGGAATATATCGTGACAGGTCCCACTTAACATATAGGCTACTTTTTATCCCGGGAAAATGTTTTTATCCCGGATAATTTCGACATTTTGTTTTTTCTGTAGTCCGCGCGGACGGAGTCGCGGGCGTCCACTAGTGTAAAATAAAACTGTCAATATGCTGTAAAATAGCTACCAAATATCTAAATAGTGCATCTGTACATGTAGCATGAGTTGGTTGAGAGAGACATATTTTATATCTGATTATGCAAATCCACAGAGCTATGTAATAAAAAGTTAAAATGTATGTATGTGCTTCGTTTGCGTGTAAAAAAATTTGCAAAGCACTTCTTTCAATGCGAATTCATTAGATACTGACTCGAAATCGAGTGTATTAGTCTTCCCAACTCTCCCTTTACAAGCATGGTATATACTATACTGTTATTTTGTCTAGTTATAGTACTTATGTAAATATAAGGTAGGTAGCTCTCTGAATTTGACGAATGTGAGATGTGTCTCCCCCACCCACCTCATGCTACGGGTGCTGGTATAGTAGAGTGCGTTTCACCGTATAGTTCCGTTGGATGATGGCGCTAGTTACTATGTGTATAACCACATTTTCTGTTTCACTGCATACAAAAAATGTTAGTTCCGAAATCAGGCATAGGAATTATTCTATGAAACGGACTCTAACGACACCTGTTTATCTTATACCTACAATATCTTTTACTTTATCTACTAGCGGTAATTATCATCCCGTGTGCTATTTCCGCCTTCAGCATTAATGACTGATAAGACGGCTAAAGTGCTCGTATTTCATGTTAGTATGTGGTTGTACATTTTTTTATTGTTCAATTCTAAGTGAAGTTGTCCATAGATGAGAAATTGTTATTTTCCTGCGAAAATTGTATTAGTACTTTAATTATATTTATTATTTGTATACCTACTTGTTTTAGTTTCCCACAACGCCCATCGAGTTTGAGGAGGGATGGCACTGTGAGCGAGAATAGCGTTCCAGTTTTTATAGAAATGTTCCAATACAATGAAAGATATTGATAGAGTCTTACTGCGAGGGGACGCAGAAAACGATTGAGTTGACCTAGATAGATGTATGATGGTGTTTCTGTGACTGAATTCCACCTTGTAATCCGAGGTGTAAGGCTAGCCGCGTTGCTGGATGATGGATGATGGATATGTACGGAAGTTAAGTCAGATTGGAATGGAAATAAAATATGGTAATTTTATTTAAGAAAACTTGGCTTGGATGCTTGTCCATTAGCCATGGAAGTGTTGATAACAGTGATGTGCTCTGAAAATGTCGGTTTACTGGTTGCGCACATGGCTGAATGACAGGACAAATACCTATGCGTACATACATAACCTAAGAAAAAACACTTTTTGACACATGTCAAAGTCAATAGTGTTGGCGAGATTTCGCGAATGTTTATTTTCCGGTTTTCTGTGTTATTTTCTAATTATTTTAACGAAATTCAGTGTACATATATGGATGTAATTAATAAAATTTTATAATGCAAATATAGTCTGCACCAATAAATACTCAAAATGTCTCAATCAAACTTGTTAGACATACTGCCAGAGCAGCTCTTTGAAACGAGACCTATTAATGAAATTGACCAAGTACAGAAGAAATTACAGTATGAAATCGAAAGGAAAAGAGAAGAACTCCGAGCTATGGTCGGGTAAGTGCCAAGTTAAGGCTAATAGGATATTTTCTCAGTATAGCTGTTTTATTCAAACTCTTTCATTATATGAGACACAAGAACACAAACTGTGTCTTCATTGCGGCACCCTGTCTTCAGTTTAAGGTATATGGCCATACCTATATGATTTGTAATCATCAATCAACAAATCCACTCAATCTACTTTGTCTCTTCATAGCTAATTCCTATGCATTTTACAGAGAACGTTACCGTGACCTGATACAAGCAGCTGATACAATAGAGGAAATGAAGACCACTACACACAGTACCCTCAATCATATCAATGAAATGATGGTTGCATGTAAGAACCTCCATAATACAGTGGGGTTTAAGCTTGATAGACCCAAAACAGAAAGGTGATTGATTACTTACGTTCACTACCACTATCCACTATGGAAATAATGGACGGACAACTAGTTGAATGATGATTAATAATGAATAGGCTAACATATGTTTGACATAACATGAATGTTTTTAATAAGTTGAAAATGTTACATACTCTATTAAATTTTCCAGTTCCCAGCAAAATGTTAATCCCCAGTATGGTATTTCCATTCAAGTTAAGTTACTTATGGAAATTCCTGAAAAGATATGGACAGCATTGGAGGTCCAAGACTATGTTAAAGCCACACAATTGTTCATAATGGCCAGACATATTAATACAGGTAATAAATAAATGATTGAACCTAGTTATTCTTACAAATAAACTTTAAAGGACTGAGGATTGTTCTGAGAGTGTCCTATGGATTTGAAACTTTGTAAGAAGTTTGTAAGCATACAGGATGATTTTTGGTCGTCAACGTTCCCGAAAACTACGGAATCTCCTCATCATCACGATCATTTTTCTCCATGGAAGCATACCTGGGAAGTGTCTGGTTTCCAAAATATTAGGGTCCAAAGTTGAGTAAATAGACTGCGTTTTTCTGCATAAATGCACATAGACGCGCGTAGCAGGATTTTTTTACCGAAAAATAATTAATATCTGTCTATAAAAAAACTAACATAAACACTAGACACTATTTTTTTTTCCCAGTATTTTTTTTGGCATAAATTTACTTTATTTCATGTATAGAATATGTACCCTTCGTTAAAGGTGGCCACATAAAAAACACCCTGTATACATTGCATTAACCATGTCCCATGATCCTCAAGGATATTGGACAGAAGGGTGCTTACACACCCAGTCAGTTAGTAAGTCACACATGGCAAGAGTTGCGCCTACTTCAGCTTTTTAGGCACAAACACTAAATCAACCAGTAACAAACACATTGGAATTAGTATATGGGAATATTAAAATTTTCTTTGATCTACTAGGTCTGCTGCTTCAAATTGGTGGTAAGTATGCAAAGCCAGAAATTCAGTCCATACACAGACTGGTACAGAGACAGTGGATTTCAATCTCCAACTTCCATGACACCATTATAGAAGCTTGCACAACTAAATTGCAGGATGTGGAGATTGATGTAGAGGTAGAGTGAATTCATTTAATTTTTTACCTTAAAATAGGCCCAGAATTGAAGGTGTCTACATACATGTGGCTTTTAAAATGAGGTAGGCAGAACTGCAGATTACAACTAAAGGAGAGCAAAGTTTTGCATGGTGGGGTCTGATGCAATAGGTTAGTTTACTAGCTTATCTGAGAATGCTGCTAAATTCCTTAGTCCACTCTTACCGCATACATGAAGGGAGAAAAAAAAGCTTGCTTAGACTTTAAAATCGAAGCTCAATCATTATTGCAATAAGTTTTAATCAAAGATATAATATTTTACTGTCATTTACTGCCCTGTGCAAATGCAAGGCTTCATTGGAATACATCAGCTGCATCTTCTTCTGTATATGCTGTAAGTGTCGACTAAGGAACTTGGGCTTTCTCTCAGGGGTAAGCTAGCTAATAGGGATAATTAACCTCTATCCCCGCCAAGTTAAATGTGGCCTTCAGATCTTATGATCCTGCATGTCTGACTACCCCATTTCAGGAACACAGCCGGGTATATATATTTATATATATATATATATATATATATACAGGGTGTAACAAAAAGGGTATGTTAAGCGAAAAGCTATGTAAATAGCCCACTATAGAGAATATCCACAAAATTTGAGATCCAAAATGACATGTTTATTTTTCCCGATAGTATGGAGAATTTTTAAATATCTCAGGAATTAAAAAATAAAAATGTGATTTCGAGTCTCAAATTTTGGAAATAGGTTCTCTATAGTGGGCTATTTATACAGCTTTTCGCTTAACATACCCTTTCTGTTACATACCCTTTCTGTAAAGTCGAAATTATCCGAGATAAAATCATTTTTATAGGATAAAAAGTAGCCTGTCAAGTGGGAGCTGTCACAATATATTCGTGAAAACAGCATCAAATTTGGTTCAGCTGTTTATGAGATTAGCGTGTACAAACATCAATCCATTAAAATTTTATAATATGTATAAAATAGAAGATATAAATATTCTTTCAGGTAGCTTGCCACTGCTTAGTAAGCCTCTACCTGCTAGATTCACAAACTATGTCAGAATTACTCGACACACTGATAAAACTGCAAAGTAACAGCAGTCTCAAATCAACCTTAGAATTTGGTCTGACCAATATATTAGATGGAGATATTAAAGCTAAGATCAAAGAGAAGATAGTCAAAGGAATTAAGATTGTGCTGAAGACTGTTGTTCTGGTGTATGCTTGTTTTGTTGGTAAGTTAATTTGAATCCTGAGTATGCTATGTGTGATGAAGTACAAGTAAGTAAATCTGTGAGAAGTGGAACACTGGAAACTCCAAGTTTCAAGTCTCTATCAGCAGTTCATTCAGGACAAAGCGAACCAGACCCTTTAAGTTTCAGGAGGTCTCAGTCATCATACATATTATAAAACAAAGTCGCTTCCTGCTGTCTGTCCTTATGTATGCTTAGATCTTTAAACTCCGCAGCGGATTTTGTTGCTGTTTTCATAAATAGATAGACTGATTCATGAGGAAGGTTTATATGTATAACGAGGAACCCGCCCCAGATTCGCGTGGGTGAAATGCCCTTTCACGCGGACGAAGTCGTGGGCGCCCGCTAGTTCCGGATAAAGCACTTTACATTATATGTTTCTAATTATCTAGATAACAATGGAGGCATGGTGTTGAAGAAGCTGAAGGATCTCTTCAGGCCAGACTCGCAGCCTCTAATCAACCTGGTCAGTTTCAGCGATGTGACGGCTCTGAAACTTGTGCCGTCCACTATTTGTAATTACAGGTCAGTTTGCGTGCTTCCTTCAATATAATATACACACCCATACATGACCTCACGCCTATGTCCAGGTAGGCGAGGGACTACAGATCTCCATTTAGTACGTTCCAGATATACCTCTTTCGCCTCATCCACATTCATAAAATTCTTATCTAGCCTGTTTCGGGTGCTATTGACTAAGCCTTTTTCCTTTAATATAACTCTTAGCAGTCATTAGGAAAGATATAAGCTTAGAATAATGATTTCGCTCCGCTCTGTAGAAGTACTCGGCTTAATCATAAATTCAGCAACAAATAGTCTGCCGTACACGTCAGACACGAGCTCGAACCTCCACAGTCTATGTTGTCAACAATATGCCATGATGACTACTGTCAGTTTTATTAAATATTAATCATATTTCGTAGTAAAATTTCTGTTTGCATAGTGATATTGTGTAAAAAATATACTATAATGCATAAAAAAGAGACTAGAGATCACATACAATTAGTAAGTATCTCATAATTATGAAATTTCAACATAAAATTATCATGAATAATAAACGACATTCAGTGTTGCCGCCGATACAAAAATAGTTCCCCGTGGTGCACATTTTGTAGTATGTGAATTTGTAATTATTATCTAAGAGTAAATGATAGGTGCAAATTCGAAATTCCAATGAAATGGAGATAAATTAGTGCCAAAGGATAATGGGCAAAAATGTATGAGTAACGATCAGACCTATATTGTTGGAAAACTCTTTTTGTGACTATCAATTGTTACTATAAAGGCGATGCTCAAAGCGTTGAAAAAAGTTGCTTGGTGCAGATTTCCTGCTCGTCCATTTATTTCTGATCGTTTGACTGCTGTAGTAGGTACACATTAGTCGAGAAGAAAGTTGATGGAAATCAGAAAAACAAAGTTATGGGATCTAATCTCGACGAGGATGCATTTTTTAATAGTTAATGTTAATTAAAAAAAAGTTACATTAATTATTGTTTCATTGTCAGTAAAGTAAGGTACTCTTTCGTTAATCGCGTTCCATCCATCTTCTCCAAATGACCAAACCATCGACGCGTACCTTTATCTATTCTTGTCACTACGAGTACGTCTTCTTTCACACCACCCAATTCTCTTAATATCATAATCAATTTTAATTTAATGCAAAATTTTAGTTCTGCATTAGTTTTCCTTCATTCGGGTAACAGTTAAGCAGTTGGCAACACAATCCTTCACGCATACTAGCATCCTTGCATATTGTCATTGATGATTGTCATGTCAGTCCTGTCATCAATCATGATAAAATTGCCGCATTCACGGAGCTATTGTTTATTGATAGTACTCCATCTAGTCAGAGCGGAGCGAAGACCAATCATTAATCTAAGGATATAAGCAAAGATATGATCAGAGGAAGCAAAGATAGGATCATGCACGCCGGTCGATTTAGGGTAGACCTTTCGCTAGGTTAAATTTTATTTCCATTGTTTTTTTTATTCAGATTGACCGCCAGCAAAGAAATACAGCCACTTGCCAAAACGGAAATATCCAAATGTGTTCAAAAATGGAATGTATGGGTCAAGTCATTTATAGAAGAAAATGTAAGAAAATTACTTGAAAATATCACCAGAGTTAAAGTACTGCATGAAATTCGAGAAGAGGCCTTTAAAATAGGTACGTAAACTTATCCTATTTAAGATTTTCTTTTTTTTTACAATGGGTGAAATTTTTTGCCATCGTATTTAAGAATTTCTTTGCTTCTTATATACCGGAATAGGTACCACTTATTCCCGCCACCGGAAGCCAGGATCAACAGACAGATGACAGAATGTGAAGTTGTTTTACATAATGCCGAAAATAAAATTAAAAGGAATTATTGTATCTATCAAATTTTCTTTCCAGAAACCCCTTCAAACTGGAACGCAATATGCACATCTCTCGACATCCCAGAGATCCACGTTTGGTGTCATTACTTCCAACCGCTTTTGACAACGCGAGTCAAATCTGTCATAGACAACCGCTGGGTCAAAGTTTATGACACGTTCAAAACGCAGATCCTCATCGATTTGACAAAGGTGTCGTCAGAAAGGGACTTTCAGAAAGAGGCGGATATAAACTGGTTCGTTTGGAAGGACTTGATTGGCGAAACTATTATTGAGTCGAGGAACGATGTTATTAAGGTTATGAACTCTTTGCTCAAAGGTTTGTGGTTTTGATCATATACCTAATGCAGGATAGACCTCAGAGAATACCAATACAAACCGCGTCTAGTGCAGACGTTGTTTAATAGTGATAATTGACAGCATACTGTATGAAATATTTTGTTAAATTTAGACAATGTTTAGCATAAACTGTGTTAAAAATCTTTTGTAATAGCAAGGTGGAGTTGTTGCGATAATCAATGTTGCAATATGTAGGTATGTCCATGAATGTAGACAAGCGTAGTATAACTACTGGATGACATTTGCCTATACCTTAAATAAAAGATGCTAAGCCCCCCGACTCTTTGTCTCCATTTACATTGACTTGACGCAGTAATAGAATTAATTAAAAGAGTATTAACGCCATAAGGCTACTGCCATAGGGGCATTTTGGCCAAACATATTAACTTTATAACCTAACTTGTACATCTCAACTATACCCTCAAAATTGGTCAGAAGTGGCACCATGTGGTTCTATCGGCCCTTGGTGCTCTGCCTACCCCGTAAGGGATAAAGGCGTGATTATATGTATGTATATTAACTTTACATAAATATTACTTTAAAATGCAAGGGGTATATTTCATATTTCTTTTCAGGTATGTCAAGACAAGACAAAGGCTTCACGCCCAACCTAGAAAGGTTATGTCAAAGTCTAGACGACGAGCTTCAGAAACTGTCGGACGATCTGAAAATATACCTCAATCCGTACAAAAAAACGTCGAAGGATAAAATACTTTTTGATTTCGATGATGAGGACAATCGAAATCAGATTTATAGCGATAAGGATGAGATCGAGTTGTATTTGCGAACTGTGTCAGATAAAAATGTGCAAAGGTATGTTTTTTGACTAGTCTACGACTTCGACCGCGTAAACTTTAGAGATGTTTACCTTTCCCGTGGGAATAGAAGGAGCCCAAGTTATTCCGTATTACCTCAGCTATCTGCCAGTGGAAGTCCTGTCAAAATCGGTCCAACCGTTTTAAAGATTAGCCGAAACACACAGACAGACAAAAATAGATAAAATGTTATTTTTGCATATGTACCGTATATACGGTATACATCCATAATAATATGCATTTGGTTAAAAGCGGCTATTGATGTTAGCTATTAATATAACATACATTCTAATTATATTCACCGGTCTTATAGCAGATGTACACTGTATAGATTTTTTAAATGGACCCTGTGCTGATGCGGGGCTCACTAGAATACATCAGCTGCATCTCCTTCCGTTCATGTAAAAAGTGTCGACTAAGGAACTCAGGAGCGTTCTCTCAGGTGATGAGCAATCAACTTATCGCAGTTCTAACCCCACCGGGTGGTGAGCCTACCGGTGCTTATCCACGATATTTTAAACCTAAAATTAAATAATCCTTTCAGCATGCTACACTACATCAAAGCCTGTTTCGAAGAACCCGCACTACAAGCTACGGAACTGCAAAGAAAAACTACCGCCATATACACCGCCAGGTTTATACAAGCCATTCCCGACCTTATGCCAAGTTTGCGCAAGTGCTACATTGCCGAAACCAATCCGCTGGTCAATATAGATGAGAAGGCGATTAAAAGCTGGACAGATTTGTGTGCGGTTTTGAAAGAAAATTATTTATTTTCGTGGAGCAAATGGGTGGATATTGTAATGGAAGATATTGTGGGTTTGACGAAAGGTTTGCCGCAAGAGTTTACGTTGGAAGCGAATGTGGATTATTTAATGATGGTGAGTATATTTTTTTAATACTAGCATAATATATAACTTTACATATATATAAATAGATGTTTAATTTTCAAATAAATTCTATTTATCTATCTATCTAAGGGCCGATTCCGCCTATGGTCAGGTAGCCTATATGAAATTGATGCCGTTTTTTCTCTAAAACTTGACCACGATAGAGACGTCATAAATTTCATCTGACCATAGGAAAAATAATGTTTTTGCATTAGAGTAACAAACGATTCATACATTTTGGCCACGATATAATTTTAATAGTCCTTTCGGAAACAGATTGCTACATAATTTGTAGTAACGTGTGTTATACAGTTTCCATTACTTTAATTATAGTTCCTTTGAATTGATTCCTTTTATTCTGCAACTGACTGTAAGTGGGGTTGTTAACACTATTATTGTGTTTTTTATTATATTGAAAATGTATCTATAATTTTACAGCAATGGGACATAATAAAAATAGAAGAAAAAGACGACGAAGGCAACGCTGTAGAATCTACAATAAAAGTACCATCAGGCCCTTCCCTTAAACTACAGGAATACCTCTATTCAACCAGTCGAATACTAGATGAAGTAGTTCCACACACTTTACCAATAGAAATACACACAAACTTCATTGAAAAAGTCACCCATCTCACTCTAACGCACTACAACAAGGTGATACGAGAGAAAGAGATGGAGATAAATCAGCGCTGTGCGCTTCAATTGCTAATGGATGTCAGACATTTGACAATGTTGACAGTTCCGAGAGAAAATAAGAGGTGTATTGAGTTCTCTCATGAGATATGCGAGTTTTTGAGGCAGAAGATCGATCCTTTTGACTATGACGTCTTCTACCCGTATATTCAGACGAATTTGAAGCGGTCGGTGCAAAGAGTACAGGTATGTCAAAATATTCTATACTTACTCTGATTTTTAATTCCGTAAAATTTTGACGTTTCTGGATGTTACAAGTCAAAAAGGTTAGTAATCTCCGATATTTTAAAAACTTACAGCTGTCAGAATTCTACAGAATTAAAAATCAGAGTGTAGATCATGAAGAAGGTATAAAAGAGGAGGTAGGACTATGAAGTGAGTCGTGTGGCAATCGTGAGGCCATGACGTCATGATAGGGGCGGAGCTTCAGTGCCAGTGTAACGCAGTAGCTGTAACCACACGCTTGTGCTCCGAAATGAAACCATATTAAAATTACAAAGACACTAGCGCTTTTATCAGGGTACTTTTTTACTAAAACATAGTATAATATTGCCATCTAGCAATGAATAATTGCACTAGTAAAACAATCTTGAACCATATTGATAAATGAGCAAGTAGTTTAACTAGTCACTACAAGGTGGTTTCTATCTAAATGGGCAGACCTACAGTGTTAAATGCTCCCCTCGTCCCATACTTCACCCCCGCTCCGCGGTACACACCATTTTGTATGAAAATATGCTTAGCCGCTACTCCTCTTTTATTTCTTCTCCATGGTATAGATGGAATTTTATTAGCGAATCAGTTCATAATATGTCGTGATTCTCTGTTTAACATGATCGAAAAAATATGACGCGACAGACGTTTAAAATCTCGTCTAACATCGTCATATTTTTACCGATTTATTGTTGACTAGCGGCTGCCCAAGACTTTGTCCGCGTATTGCACCCGTGAGAAGCCGGGGCGGCAGGTTCCTAGTTATACGTATAAACCTTTCTTTTGAATCACTATCGTATCTAAAAACCGCATTAAAATCAAGCTTACATAGGGACAGACAGACAGCAGAAAGCGAGTTTGTTGTATAATATGTGGTGACAACTCGGTAATTCAAAGTCATAATTCTAAACTACACAGCAATACTTTTTCTACACATTGGCTGATGCATGATTTTTGTTCCAGACTCTTCTAGGAAGCCTAATAGTCCACCACGGCGAGTTGACAGGAATTATCGGCACTAAGCCGATCCTGTCGGGCGGGTCGACCGACAAATCGGCCGGTCTGTTGGCGGTCGGCGATTCGCAGTGGTTCACCTTGTTACCCGTAGCGGCTCCGAGTCAACAGAAGAAAGAGAAAATAGTAAGCAATACATGTACGACATCCCGAAATCCCACAGTCACGTCAGATTTTAAAAATCAGTGACGAGTTGCTAGCTTATCGCCTGAGAGAATGCCCGAGTTCCTTAGTCGACCCTTACGACATGCACGGAAGGAAATGCAGTTGGTGTATTCTAGTAAAGTCCCGCACCAGCACAGGCAAATATATTATATTGCCAGTAAAATATAATTCATTGTTTTGTGTGCTCAACAAATACTGATGTCATTTTTGTCAAATTATGGTAAAGTTGTCATGCAGAACTTTAACTTTAACCCTGGAAAGTATATTTATTTGTTGTAATTAATATATTTAAATATATGTATATTTGCTATAAATATATTTGCCTTTACTTTGCTAGAAAATATTGGTAAAATATATAGTATAGGTCACTGTTGGTACTGCCTAAGAAAACTGATGTGTAAAAAATTACAATACGAGTAATATTTCCGTAAATCTGCAATATACTGACAATATGTTTATCGAAGACGGCTTCTAGCTATGAGGTAGAGAGAAATTAGTGTGGCATATTTAAAATTTAGATAGAAATATGATGCATTGTGCATTCTATTGGGCATATTGAAGAAAATACTCATACAGGGTGTAACAAAAAGGGTATGTTAAGCGAAAAGCTATGTAAATAGCCCACTATAAAGAACCTATCCACAAAATTTGAGATCCGAAATCACATGTTTATTTTTCCCGATAGTATGGAGAATTTTTAAATATCTCAGAAATTTTCATACAATGTTGAAAAATAAAAATGTGATTTCGTGTTTCAAATTTTGGAAATAGGTTCTCTATAGTGGGCTATTTATACAGCTTTTCGCTTAACATACCCTGCATAGAAGAGTGTGTATTTGATATATCATTAAATTATAGTAATGTTTCAAACAGGACAATAACTTCATCATCTGAAATATTTGAAAATGGTATAGTAGTGTTTGTTTGGGATTGATTTTGAGCTTAAGTTTTGGTTTTCATTTTGAATTGATTTCTGTGACAATAACATTAAAATATTTTTTTAGTTAACACATTACCAATTTTTTTGTTAATACCAGCTTAGCGCAGGATGTTTTTGTTACTTACCTACTTATTAACTTTAAAAGTAAATAAAATTACTAAGTCCATGATACAAGACTAAATATCTTCATGCGAAATTAGGTTAATATGTTTTGAAGTTTGTGGTTACTCATCAACATAATTTCATAGTATCATTGTATGTACTTACAAATTAACATTTTGTTATTGCAGAATATTACCTACTGTAAATGTTTTATATTATACTTCGTTATGTTTTTGTCTCAAATAAGTATTTCATTAATTAATTTTTGTCATACCAAAAAATGTAATTTTAAGGGCCGACTTTTCCAAGTCAGATAGTCTATCTGAAGGATACAGTCTATTGTAAAACATGATCTAGATAGAGACACCATCAACGTTATCCTTCAGATAAATATCTGGGCCTTGGAAAAATCGGCTCTTCAGGTCAGTATTGTTTCCCAACAGGTAAAGAAAAAGCCTCCAGCCACCGCAAGCCCGAACAAACCCAGGAGCGACATATCAGAGCTGATGACGAGCTCGTTACCTCTCAACTTTGCCAACGCCAGGTCCGGCGCTGCTTCCTTCTTCAACTCTATGACTTCCGACTGGTTTAGCGGGTCATAGACTAGCTAGAGTTTGTCGTGAGCTTTAGTGTGTCTATGGATTTTTATTGAACCTACACGGGATTCGGCGGGAAAAGCTGGAAGGGAGCGGGTTTAATATTGTTGTGAAAATCAAAATTTATTTGTAAATGGCTTGCATGTGTCCGTAAAGTGATGTTTTTTGGTAGATAAGTAATATTTTGTTTACTTGTTATGTGAATCTAGTGCGTGTGCATGGTTTTATATGCAGGTAAGCTGAGTAAAACTTTAGTCGGAATACGATCTCTTCATGGGCTCATGTAAGTTGTTTCTGCAATTATTTTTGATTTTTACTAATTTTAAACTCGTTCTTGAGGATTTTTCCGACGTTTCCACTCATCATCATTGTCATCCATCACAAATTCAGAATACATTTTACTAAACAATGATTAGGCTGTATGGGCTTAGTTCCCCTTGCCTTTCCTTCGGGATAAACTAAAAAAAAAAAAAAATTGAACCTACACGGGTTATGTTGAAGTTGTGTGATACTACGGATTGGGCTACGAGTGTACAACGCTGGTCTTTTGCGCCCTTAGGTAATCTAACGTCCGATTTTTAATTATGTAGAGTAAAATGACAGCTACAATCGACTTTGTTTCTTTTTTAATGTTGTCAGCGCAGTGTCATTAGTGTTGTAATATTTTATTGTGAGCGATTAATTGAATCGCGATATCATTTTCGATTTTGTGATTTCACTCATTAATCTTTTCAGATATATACAAACAAACTTAATGTCTAAAACAGCTCTTTTATTTAATGAAATTAACAACAAAACACAAAAAATTTTTGAAATTTTTTCACACAAACATTTTTAGCCTCATCGATTTGGTATGTTTAGTTCGGAATTCAGACATTAGCCGACCTCTGAACATTAACTATAACATAAATATAGCTAAATGAAATAATTCGAAAAGATCAATCGATAATTTCGAGTAATTTTGGAGTAACACTATTTTTTTATTTCGCTAAAGTGGTAACCCTCCTATAGAGTTAGACTTTTGTTGTTCTGGTACCTATGGATTGTAGTATTGTAGGTAGGTTATATTGGACTTTCAATCACATTTCACGCAGTGTCAGTAGTAAGATATATAATTTAAATAATAAAAAAACATTAGTTTACGTATGCATTTTTCTGGTCGCCTCTGTTGATCCTGGCTCACAGGAGTTGCAGAGGCTGGAATGAGTGGTGGGCCAATCCCGGTATTAGTTTACGTTATACTATTCTGTTCCTAATAATCTTGAAATATTATAATTTATTAATAATTTTATTGAAATATTATTTTGAACTGTAATCCCAAAATGCATTTATTTTTGTATAATAGTAATAATGTGGTTATAAGTGTAATAAGCTAATATAAAGTAATATATATCAATGTTAATTAATATATTTCTTTTTCGGTGCAATTCAGTTATAAATAAATATATATTAAAAAAAAACACTTTTATTTAATGCCTAAATAACTGTAGGTAATTCCTTTAATTTTAGCAAAGACAATTATAATTGTCTTTGGTGCAAGGTAAAATTGTAACTACAATAATACTAGAAAATAAACAAAACCACTTTTTTAAAATCGACTTTGCAACAAACGCTACGTACTATATGATTTGATTTTTCGTCACGATATTCACAGTTCAAATAGCCACTACGCCCAGAGCACCAGTCAAACTCATTTAATCAAAAGTCGTACGTCGTAGGTTCGAATCTTCGGTGATGCAGGATTAAAAGATGTTTTTATCTCTTTATAGTTAAATATTTTTCTTCCTTTTTATAATCATACAATAGAAACCTAGTTACCTACCTACCTTAAATAATTAATTCTAATATATTTCTCTAAAATTCAAATTTTTGTTAGCATAGAAATACAAATTATCTATACATACACACCACATTTAATTTAGTCATAGCCGAGTCCATAAGTACCTACCTAACTCGAGGCCATATCCTAGCCCACAGAATGTAACCCTTCAGGCATATATTATGTATACAAATTTTTACTTTCTCTAACGTTGTCATTTCATAATGGATTTGAGTAATTTAAACAGTGATATGCCTAAATGTTATAGTACCTACTCTATCCGTCTTAGTACTTACCAGCTTATAAAGAGTCTCGCTAGGTACAAAACAACATTCCGCTCCCTGATTATGTAACTTGCAGTAGGTGATTAGGGGGCCGCTCTCTCTGAATCTCTGAATGATCCCCAGTTTACGCCGAAATAGTGGACCTTCGCTAGTTTATTAAGTGCACAAAAAGTTGTCTCATTGATAATTGGATTAATTACTCTTCTTGTTGTTTATTTAGAATATTTATTGTAGTTCACTTTAATAAAGGCGTTATGTACCTTTATGAATATAAGGACATTATCAAACGTGACATTGGCAAAGTCTTCATTATGTGTAAAAATGGATTGAGGCTATCGAGAGAGACGCCATATCGCAAAATGGAATTGCATATACATGTATGTATGTATATGCAATTCCATTTTGCGATATAATAAAGGCGTTATGTACCTTTATGAATATAATTATTAAACGTGACATTGGCAAAGTCTTCAGGGCGGCGCCTGTGGGCGCCTGGACGCGCTGCGCCCCGAGCGCCGTGGTGCGCGCCGCGCAGAGCGGCAGACGCCATTGCGTGTAGGGGAGGAGGTGTTGGCGCAATTCTGCTAAGCAAGGAAATGGAATTGAGAGAACACCGGTTTTCATATAAAGTAGACATGGGCCGTATGTATGTAGACATAGGCAATTCCATTTTGCGATAAACAAATCGTTATGTATTCGTGTTAGTTTAGTTCCCGCCGAAGGTGACGGCTGAAACGAAAACGCCGACGCAAATGCGGGTATGTATTAGATCTTTCAAAATCCGCCATCTATGTTAAATACGATAATAATTATTATTACCAATCTATTGCGCCATCTATCAAGCAAATGAAATAAAACTATACGGTCGAGCGACAAGTATGTCTGTGGTCGAGCTGTCCAAAATAGCGCGCAATGAAGTTTGCAGCTCCCGCCTTTCATCTACGTCTGAGCGCCATCCGGTTTTCTTATACTATTCTGCCTAATAATCTTGGTATTATTTTGAACGCCAATTTGTATGGAGATTAGCAGTCTAGTATAATTGTCTTTGATTTTAGGCTGTACAAAAAAAAAATATATGTACAAAAATATATTTAGCTAACAAAATAATATAGTGCAGTAAATAATAAAAATGTGTCACATATTCAGGAAAAACAATAAGTTTGTTTATTATTATAATCAATGGTAACTTTAGTTATAAAAAAATACTTAATTCTTAACTAGCCTCTCTGTGTCATATACTTTCATGAGATAATTTTTAAAAGTTTGTACAATAGAAGACATTTAACCTTATATTTATCTAAAGGCTTACATATTACAGCAAATTAAAACATTTAGGATAAACATGGTCTAATTTTGACAGATTTTGCTGTCCAATGTCATTTTAAAACAATATTTTACTTTAGACGTGGTTTTGTAATAACACTTATTAGTGTATTTACAACACAAAATTTTCTGTTCACGAAATTTTTCAAGCTTTTCTTTGCACTTTTGCCTCATTTATACCAAAGCAATATATGGGTTTCATCGTGGAAACGAGATGTCTACAGTTTTATTGGCATCTGCTACACGTTTCGCATGAATTTCACACCCGCAAATAACGAGTCGGTTTTAATTTTCCTTACTTTGTAGCATACCACAATGCTATGGTTTAGGGCTCCCGCACACGGGCCACCGGCCACAACCACAAAACGCCGCCGCCGGCATATTTCCTGTACTTTTCATACATAACTTCTCGTGGCGGCGTTTGTAGCTGTGGCCGGTGGCCCGTGTGCGGCGACACTAAACAAGGAAGTTGGTCGCGATTCGTGCGTTTTGTAAAATATAAATGCCCTATAGTATTTTTTTGTACCTAATTTTTTGAACCCACGAATCGCGAATAAAAATCGACGGCGCCCTAGCCGCGACTAGTAGGACAAGCCCGTACCTCTCGATAGTCCGTAACGCTTTTATCAAACTGTCAAATCTGATAGATTTTGCTTGCGAGTCGATAGCGTTACGCCGCGTAAAAAGGTTCATTCTTACCTTACAGTTTACCATAATGTCACACAATATTGCTCTAGCATAAAACCTTACAAAAACAAATTACAACTGAGAGTCAGCATCAGTCTTCTTGCTATCAGTCACTCCGACCTTTCTGCCCAACAGTCGGTAGTTGTCGTTGTATCCGTCGCCGTAGCCGCCGAAGTAATTGCCCTGGTTGCCAGGGTACGGGCGGTCGTAGCCTTGACGGATCTGGTTGTATCCTGGACGGTTGTAGCCTGGGTATCCGCCTTGGTAGCCGCCGTAGCCGGGCCGGTTGAAGCCAGGGCGGTAGCCTCCTGTGGAGTTAAGTTTTCATTATGGCCGACGATTTAGATATCCGTTGAAATGTATAGATGACGCTATTAAAAAAAAATTTTAGTTACTATTATTTTAATTGATTTTATTGCATTGCGCTGGAATGATAAATATGAATCCTACACAGCTGCGTAGCGTGTTAAAAGATATAATCGTTGAAGCAAATAAAGTGAATGCAGAAATGAAAGTCGAGTCATTGACATGATAAATTACTCGTATCCAGATCATATAGGTAAAGTGTAATGAGCCGAGATGTGTAAATTATTTTACTGAACGTAATTTAATTAATAATTGTTTGATGATCAAGATGGGCATTCTGCTTCCATGAATGCATGAATACTCCATAATTCAAAACGGGAGATCGAACCTTGTGGCGTGCTCTGGGGGAGGCCTACGTCCAGCAGTGGACTGCAATAGGCTGACGACGACGACTCCATAAATACGCTTAACACTTATGGGACATAATTAATTACGCATAATGATGCTTGTAGGGACTAGACCAGAGGTTCCCAAACCTTTATTTCTCGTAGACCCCTTTCAAAAGTTTACTGGTTCTGGTGGAGCCCCTACAGGCCTACATCACATACAAATTAATTGTGAACCTCAATTTTTTCACGCCAACGTCCGTCGAGTCTCCTGTAGACCCCTGGGGGGTCCATCTGGACCACTTTGGGAATTACTGGACTAGACCATGGTGTATTAATTAACATTTCGCAGCTTTCATACTATAGGGACACAACACGAAAAAAATGAGTATTGGGAATATGTGTTTAAGAAGTAGCCGTGTTGATTTTGTATCTAAATATTGTAAAAACTCGAAATCACAAAATTTATCTGCCCCTATAGTATGAAAGCTGCGATTTGTTATGTTATTATTAGAAGTCTGGGGTTAAATTAAACGCTCTGAGGGCTTAGTGTGAGTTTTCAATTCGACTTATTCGCGTTAACCTAAATCAGCCAACCAATCACATTATGGCGTGATGACGTGATGTAATAAAAGTAAGAACAACGGCACTACGTAATTGGTTGAATAGTTTATGTTAAAGCGATCGAGTTCGAAACTCGAACTAAGCCCCTCAGGTGAATCTCTGAGAACACTGACAGCACCTAGTTATTTATAGCTGTGTTGTTAGCGCCGTATCCTGCGTAGTTCCCTTTCTTCTACCTATGAAGAAGGTTTAAAAGAGGAGGTGGGACTATGAACTGAGTCGTGTGGCAATCGTGAAGCCATGACGTCATCATAGGGGCGGAGCTTCAGCGCCAGTGTAACGCAGTAGTTGTAACCACACGCTTGTGCTCCGAAATGTAACCGTATTAAAATTACAAAGACACTAGCGCTTTTATCAGGGTACTTTTGACTAAAACGTAGTGTAATATTGCCATCTAGTGATGAGTAATTGCACTAGTAAAACAATCTTGAACCATATTGAGGAAGTAGTTTGACTAGTCACTACAAGGTGGTTTCTATGTAAATGGGCAGGGCTATAGTGTTCAATGCTTCCCTCGTCCCATACTTTGCTCCGCGGTACACTTTTTTTGAAAATATACTTAGCCGCTACTCCTCTTTTATTTCTTCTCCATGCTCCTACTATGCTGTCTATAGGCTTAGACAAAGTAGCATTATTTCTGGATCGATCAAGGTTCGTCACAGGTTTACTCCAATAGGAAGGTTCATGTCATGTTAATAGGCCTCTAGGTTAGAAAATGATCAAGATGAGCCACTCAAAACTGTTATGACCATTGCCCAGGGGTTATTTTGCACCGTGTACATAAGGTACTAATGGATACAAACCTCCAATGCCTGGGTAGCCTCCGTATCCGCCGGGGTAACCGCCAAACCCTCCTACACAATAATAGATAACTGTTAGTACCTAGGTATTTCTAACAACTACTTACTATGTTATAAGTGAATATATAAAAAAAACTATTCAAATCGGTTCAGTCATTTAGGCGCTACGATGCCACAGACATATACACATATATACTTATAACATACTGTGGGTTGCTTATAACACTCGACAGATGTTTTTTTTT
Source organism: Carposina sasakii (assembly GCA_014607495.2). Taxonomy (NCBI): domain Eukaryota; kingdom Metazoa; phylum Arthropoda; class Insecta; order Lepidoptera; family Carposinidae; genus Carposina; species Carposina sasakii. The sequence continues at coordinate 11,863,829 of CP053163.1, forward strand.
ATATTTTAAATTATGAGTGGTGTGCTGGCAGCTAAAACAATATCAATGTGTGTGAAACATTTATGGAAGCACAGCTAACATAATGGCATAAGAATGCTGTAGATAGAAATTAACTTTAAAAATTAAAAGTTTCCTTTCTAAAATGGACGGCAGAGAATAAGAATCATAACGATGGTGACTCATGCATGATAATCTTGATTTAAAATGATAATAATTGAAATATAGGTACTTAAATAAATAGATAAATAATGCAAATGATCGCTATCAACAGCCTTCTTGATGTAGATAGGAAATTTAAATATCTTAAAATGACGTGAGTCGCATATCAGATATATTTTTTAAGTAAGTTAGCTATTACTTTGTTAGCTATTACCTCGTCAGAAGAAGAGCTTAGGTTTTTCGAGTTTATACGTACGTATGTATATTTGTTTGGCACTCTCTAGCTAGAGCCTAAACAGATGTCGCATATGAGCTAAAGAGGTGTCATTAGATTCGTCTTAGTCTTGAGGGAGACATTGAGTCAAAATTTTATACGCAGTCGTAGATACTATATTATTATTAGATACCAGCTCCAAGTAGCATGACCTGCGAAACACGATATGATAAACCGGTTTATCGTCATTTTAAATATAGCCGCCATGTTGAATTTTGTATAGAGACGATACGATATCGTACGATACGATATCCACGATGCGTGGTCATGCTAGGGAGGCATATTTACCTATGAGGTAATGATGCTGAATTTTGGTTTTCTGTTTTTACTTTATTGGCGTTGATGAAAAGAGCATTTATTAATTTCCTGCTCGGAAAATGTAGATGAAATTCAAAAGTTTAATTATCGGTGTAAATTGGTATCTGCCTTGATAATCTTATCTACAATTAATTATCTTTTATATGGAATTGACGTGTAAAGGAAATCTGTATTTTAATATATGCATCATGATAATGGTTTATATTATAGATATTTATTTTATCTGTGTAAAGACTCAAGACCCTAAAACGGAGAGTATGTACGGTTTCATTCACAACACATTAATATTATGATGACTAGGTCACATTAACTATTAATATAAATAAGTCTTCCTGTGTTGATGCGATAGGATACACTAGCATATCCCTCTATGCGTATCGTAAGAGTCGACTAAGGAACCCGGGAATAGGAATGATTTACTATGGTTGAATTTTAATGACATTTTATGATTATCAGAATAAATCATCAAAATCATACCTATCTGTAAAATTACAATTTGATTAAGTGTCCAAATGAGGTAGTAATAAGCCTTCAAAGTTAAGTGGGCAAGTCCATTTTTCAAATATAAAATTAATTGAAAATTACAAAATCCACCTGCATCATTTACAGCAACTTTTGCTTTGTGACCATATTTATAAACGCAATATTTAAAATAGCTGCAGAACAAAAGTTCTTTTACGCGCATACAAGTTACGAAAGAGTGACGTCATAATTGTGTAGCCGTTTGTATGGAGCGTTTTTTGGCAAGTCTAAAATTGTTATTTTAAAATCGTTATATCCCGGAAAGTTTTCACATTAGCGAAGTTTTTCTTTGGAAAATGTTTATTTTATTTTATGATTTTTCTATATAAATACAAAGCAACTAGTCACTGATAATTATAAGTACATCCTTCCTCGTTATGCTAGACGTGGCTGAGGGATCCCTTTTATGATCCTGCAGCTCTGATCACCCTATTTCGGAAACAGCCGTGCGTAGTATAAAAATCTTACCTCCTATACCTGGGTATCCGGCCCCACCGTAACCGCCGCCGTAACCAGCGCCCGGATATCCCGATCCCGGATAACCACCGTAACCGCCGTTTCCGCCGCCGTAACTGCCTCCATAACCGCCGTAGCCGCTGTTCCCATAACCGCCATAGCCGCTGTTCCCATAACCGCCGTAACCGCTGTTGCCGTAACCGCTGTTGTACCCGGCAGGGTATCCGTTGCTATATCCCGGTCTGAGAAGACCGTATCCGCCGGTACTCCGTCGCTGGCTATCTGTGACGTCACTGGTGGTCTCCGACAGCCTCTGAGCAGCACTCACGGCCAATGAGCATGCTAACAATAAAACGTTCTGGAATAGACAAAAACTTGGATTACTGTTGCGTAACAAAGTGATTTGTTTTTGTTGCATGTTTTTGTTGGTGTGTATTGTATTATAAGTTTATTGATTTATCTATATTACTAATACTAGGTACTTTTAATAAAGAAGGGTGTAGTACCAACTTTACCCCTTTGGGTTTAAGGTAAAAAGATTAATTGAAAGTTAACATTTCATCCCTGTATAATGATGTGCTTTGTTGAGTAGGTGCAAATACATTTAAATGTAAATATTTTAAAGATATGAAAAATATTGTTTTTAAATTTTCATAGAAATAATAATACATAGGAGTAAAGTGAAACAAAAAAAAAACCGAAGAAACAACTTCTTGCCGGGGCGTTCTTTCAGGCGCTTAAGCTAGAACCTATAACCTCCAATATACAGGATGTTTTTTTGTGGCCACCTTTAACGAAGGGTACGTATTCTATACATGAAATAAAGTAAGTTTATGTCAAAAAAAAAATGCTGGGATTTTTTTTTTAATTTTTAAATTCCTTGATCGTGCGAAATTTATAGTGTCTAGTGTTTATGTTAGTTTTTTTTATAGACAGATATTAATTATTTTTCGTGAAAAAATCCTACTACGCGCGTCTATGTGCATTTATGCAGAAAAACGCAGTCTATTTACTCAACTTTGCACCCTAATATTTTGGAAACCAGACACTTCCCAGGTATGCTGCCATGGAGAAAAATGATTGTGATGATGAGGAGATTCCGTAGTTTTCGGGAACGTTGACGACCAAAAATCATCCTGTATACTCCTTCAGGTATTGGATTTCCAAATTTTTTAAATCTGGGATAACCATATCCATTACTTTTATATTTATATATTCATTCGCATTGTATGCGAAATTAAGTTTTGGAAATTATAGTAAATATTGACTTACTTAATATCATATCAGATAATTCAAAATACAGGATGTTTTTCGTTGCCACCCTTAAAGGGGGTACGTACTCTATAGATCAAATAAATTATTTTTATGCCAAAAAAATGCTGGGAAACGATGTAATTTTTTTTATTTTTTTAAGTACTTGATCGGGCGAAATTTTTAGTGTCCAGTGTTTATGCTAGTTTTTTCATAGACAGATATTAATTATTTCTCGTGAAAAAATCTTGCTACACGCGTCAATTTATGCATTTATGCAGAAAAACGCAGTCTATTTACTCAACTTTGGACCTTAATATTTTGGAAACCAGACACTTCCCAGGTATGCTTCCATGGAGAAAAATGATCCTGATGATGAGGAGATTCCGTAGTTTTCGGGAACGTTGACGACCAAAAATCATCCTGTATATTCGGAATTTAATAATAGTTTAAAATATAATTTAAAATATTAAAATGAAAAGGTGAATTTTGGTAAAACGTATGCCATATTCGACAATGTTAATTGGGACTATCGAATTATCTGCGGTATATCGAATGTAGGCATTTTCAAAAATAAATTTGCAATAAAAATAAAATAAATAACAATTTTAACCGTTACCAACTGCATTAAAACATTACATCACTTATTATATAATAATAAAATATCTCACCAAAAGATTCATAATGCAGAATATTTAAATCCGAAACTATATGTATTTGAACTTATCACTTGCGATTTTTGCGTTATACTTAAACCGCTAACACATCACAATTGATTCGGTATTCTGATCTCGCTCTTATATGTAGCTATAAGATCTTCAAGAACAGACATACAGACGGCAACAACATACATTATACCCACCGAGAGATTATTAGAGGAATCACGTTGAAAAAACTAGTTGCCAAGAAAGGTGTATTTAACGGTGTAGCAGAGTATAATTGTGCGATAGTTTGTCGTCATAATTGGTGTAATTACAATAATTTTTGTACGTATTGTATTGATTAATTAAGTTGTGGTATAAGAAATGTTATGCAAGATTGATTGGATGCTGTTTCCACGCTGTGATCATCTGGAAATGTGTCAAGGAAGTGTTCTGGTGCTGTATAACGACGCACTACAGTAGTAAAACATAGAGAAACCTACCCGCATAGTTTCTTATGTTCAGATGGGATATAGCTACTGGATGTAACAGATGGGGTTAATCTAAAATCTATGTAAATAGCCCGCTATAGAGAATGTGTCCTCACAATTTGAGAGTTAAAATAAAATGTTTGTTTTTACATATGGTATGTGGTAAAATAATAAATAAATAATAAGCGGTGATAGTCCAGTGGTTAAGACGCGCACCTTCCAAGCAGCAGGCGTAAGTTCGATCCTAGTCACGGGCCTGTACCAATGAATTTATTTCATGTACAGATTTTAATGTTGCAAAATTGACACTTAGCTCGTGCCTCGGAAAGCACGTAAAACCGTTGGTCCTGCGCCTGATCTCTCTCCGGTCGTGTCGGCTTTCCGTCCCATCGGACTATGAGAGTAATGGAATCGAGAGTGCATCTGTGTTTGCGCACACACTTGTGCACTATAATATCTCCTGCGTACCTGGGCAATCTCTGTAGAGATTTGTCGCCTTGACCGAAATACGGTCGGAGAGATCATAATGTGGTAAATGAAATGTTCACACAATCGTGAAAAATTAAGTAAAAATTTTGTGGGCTCTCTTTTATCAGTATTGTCTGTGGAGACCCTCTGCCTCATCTGCCTATAGGCATAGAGGAATATACAATCTTATTGCTCTATGCTATAGAGAACACAGGAACATAAGTACTGTTGTAGGTGGAATGGCCTAAAAGTTCGGATCACGTCAGCCGTACCGTAATCTAACAGCCATATAACACCTAGTCAATCAACGAGTTATTGTTAATTTAGTTTGTTAGATTCCCCTAACATATAAATAGACAAATTCCGGCAAATCACCTGGAAGAAAATTAATCCCTTTCATGTCTCCACCATGCGTTGCGCATCTGCATGCTGATATACTGTGGCTCTATGTTCGGAAGTGTATACACAGACATCCATGTTTTTGCGCGGTCGATTTCACTATTGTAGTAGTTATTATTTCATTTGATATTTCAAATGACGGTTATGTTCGCTTGGCAACTAAATTGTGATAGGTTCAGATGATTTCTGATCGGATTGTATTAAGTTAATTAATTAGTAGGTTCATCATCATCATCAGCCTATTGCAGTCGACTGCTGGACGTAGGCCTCTCCCAGGGCACGCCACAAGACTACTGTGGGGGTATTTGCCCATAGTCACCACGCTGGGCAGCGGGTTGGTGACCGCAGTTTGTATTTTGGACTATGTTGTCAACACGGGAGGCGCTGCTGCCCACCTCCCGCTCGTACGATACCCACGGGCAGACATGGGGTGGTACGAATTCTACTCTGCCGGCACCCCGCGGCCAATAATAATAGGTTACAAGAAATTTATTTAGCATATCAATGAAATAAATCCAGAGCAATTTGTCTTTCTTTGGAATAAAAATGTATTTGCCTGTGCTGATGCGTGGCTTCACAAGAATATTCCAGCTGCATCTCCTTCCGCGCATATCGTAGGAGTCGACTAAGGAATTTAGGGATGTTCTCTCAGGTGATAAACTGGTTGTCAGTGGCAAGTTGTCACTGATTTTTAACATTGACCCCGCTATGATATGATATTTAAACGGTCAGTAGGATCCATGGAAAGGTATAAAAGAGGAGGTGGGACTATGAACTGAGTCGTGTGGCAATCGTGAGGCCATAACGTCATGATAGGGACGGAGCTTCAAGGCCAGTGTGTTACACGCAGTAGCTGTAACCACACGCTTATGCAAGTAGTGTGGCTAGTTACTAGAAGGTGGTTTCTATGTAAATGGGTAGGGCTACAGTGTTAGGATGCTCCCCTCATCCCATACTTCACCCCCGCTCAGCGGCACACTATTTTTGTATGAAAATATATTTAGCCGCTGTTCCTCTTTTCTTCTCCATGGTAGGATCTCTTTCGCGAACCTGCACTTCTGGCAACACTGTCGTGTGTGTATCTCTACTTTTTTCCTTGTACTATGGTCTCGTCGAAATCGTGCAATTTTGCATATACATCACTATGTATGTTTATTGCTTATGTCTATGTTTTTGGAGTTTTACGATGCTTCCGATGTGTGTAGGCGTGCTAGTATTTCCGAGATCTCTATTACAGAGTTATTTTTAAAACATCAATAACCTCGCAAGACTAGTTAGCTACCATCATAAACAACAACATTTGTTCTACGAGTTTTGATAATTTGTCACATTTTACTTTCATACAAAAATACATATCAATTTAATATTACCAATACTGGCAATACTGAGGCGCGCGCGATCGCGGGCGTCGAACCTTTTCGTATACCTACGACTGGAACATAGACTTACAACACGACAGTACAATAAAAGCTTGGAAAATCATTTTTAATTAATGTATTGAGTTATGATAAAATTCGTAGAACAAATTTTATTGTTTATGATTTTAGCTATCTAGTCCTGCGAGGTTATTGATGTTTTAAAATTAACCCGTGTAGTATTATCTTATAACTTATCTGTGGTTTTGCTGATTATTTTCGTAAACTTGTTTTACTTACATACATATATATATATAGTCACGCCCATTATCCTCCAAAGAGGTTGGGCAGAAGTGTGTAAATTATACACCCTCTTTTCACCAGTCTAGTGTGAACAGTTGGTAACTTATCGCCTGGGAGAATGCCCCTGAGTTCCTTAGTTTGCAAAGGACATCATATTATTCAAAGCTAAATACGAGGTCAGAAATCAAAATGGACACCGGACAAAACACAGCTGACTCATCCTAGTGCACAATATTTACAATAAAATCGTCATACAACCTCATAATGCCCAATTAATTATTCCAGCCTTGCTGGAGCTATTATCCTTCCTCTCTATGGACCAAATGGATTATTTAAGTAGTCGCATTGTCATAGATGATTATAATATTACTTACATTATTTTACGCTTCCGTGTAGTATTGGTCGGTTTGGAGTCCCCAAAGTATTTAGGAGGAAACTTTTAGGAGCGCCATTAATGTTGTTTGTACTCATGGCTTATAATTATTATTTTTCTTTCATTTCATTCAGAATACATCAGCACCCGTATGATGAATTTGGTGAGAGCGAGATGTGTCACTTTTAAACATCAAATCCACAGAGCTAAGTAATAACTAGACAAGGCAAGTGTTTCTACTTGGTGTGTAAAAAGGGATTGTAAACCACTTCTATCAGCCCTAATTCATTCAGTCCTGGCTCGAGAACGAGTGTCTATTCTAATTCTTAAGTCTATTTTTTACATGCAAAGTACATACACTTAGTTTATCTAGTTATTAATAGCTCTGTGAATTTGACGTTTAAAAGTGAGACATCTCGCTCTCACCAAATTCATCATACCGGTGCAGCTGCATCTTCTTCCTTGTGTGTAGTATGAATCGACTAATAGCCAATTTCTATAACTGATCTTGAGAGATTTTTTCACATATCTCAGATTTAATCTTCAATTCGGGTAAAGAATTTTTTCCATTTTCTTTATTAATAATTTTATAATATATAATATCTTGACTAAGATAAATTTATTAAAAAAAAACACTTCTCCATTAATATAATCCGTTAGGATATGGTTGATCGTGTCATCTTTAAATATGTGGGATTCAGCTTTGTTTGCCGAGATTTGGCTAGTGTATAGCTATCGGGATGAAGAATAACGTTGCCAATATGTAATTTAGAAAAGAGATGCTAAAATTCGTCATCCGAGTAATTGACCCGGTGGCTTAGTGGTTATAGCGGCTGGCACGGTTTGCAGTGGTCGTTTCGATTCCCACTCGGATGAAGAATGTTTTCCATTTTCTCTATTAATAATTCAATCTTCAATTGTTTCATACAAAATTTCAAATTAGGAATTTAATAAATTCGAGATACTATTTGGTTTCTCGTATTGAAATTGGCCGCAAAGAATTTAGGGGTGTTCTCTCAGTCGTTGGGGTAGCTACTAACTATCACTGACGTTTTATATTTGTCCCTGCTTTGCTTATTGTTGGCGCGGAATCTCCTTAATACTCCTGCGGTTTTGGCTACCGCTTTTTTGCAAACACAGCAAATTATTGCTCTTGTTACCGTTAGTACTAAAATGTTTAAAAAATGCTTTTACTACAACTTATGCAAGATTTATATTCAAGTCATACGAAGTCAGCACACACTCCTGATTGGAATAAGTAGGTACCTATGAAATATTCTGCTATTATCCTTATACAATGTCGAGATGATACAAAATCCGTTAAACGTAAGGTCCTTTGGGGTATTCCGCGGCCTCGTCTCTTTATGGTGATACCCGGCCATTTATAGCTTACGATGATGTACACTCTTATTCTCATATTCATAAGCTTTCATTTGAGGATGGTTTGAATTTCTTTACTTATGACATTCTAGTTTTGAGCGCTTAGAAAATGGTTGTTATTATAATAGCTTGTTCCCTTGAAGAATAGAAGTGTCATAATTTTTCCGGGAAAAACGTCGTAAGTACATTTTTTCGGAATATAGTACGAGTAGGTAGGTGCTTATTTAAAACAGTGCGCAAAAATGAATTTAATGTTCTAATTAAATTATTTTATTATTTCACTTTATACGAGTAGGTATGTAGCGAAGCACGTACCGGGCCACTGGTGCAAACATAATTTTTTTATAACAATGTTTAAATTATTTATAATGACACGGAAATTATTCAACAAAAGGTAGTACCCACCTACTTACTTCTACTTATATAAAACATTATACTTATAACGCCTAAAGTAATTTCCCTATACTTAACAAACCCATGAATAATACAATTTCGTCAACCATTAAGCGCGGTCGACCATCGCCAAATTTCTTCCATAAAATGCCCTCAATTAATTCGTTGGCTAATTAAAAAATAATTTCGAAGATGGAAAACGGGCCTCCTCATAATTACATAGAGCTTTTGGGGAACGTATTTCCTAAGATGCGTACACAGATGTTGATATAAATAGACGCTAAGAAGAGGCTTAGGAAGTTCTTGCTCTTGTTTACAGTTAAAAATGTCGTTAGAAATATGATATGATAATGTAAAAATATTGTCAGTATTGCAAAAACCTAGACAATAGATTCAAATTATGTTAGGTGGGCACTTACCTAAGTATACAAAGATTTATAACTAGTAAAAGCCCGCGACTCCGTCTGCGTGGACTACAGAAGAAATAAAATGTCAAAATTATCCGGTTAAAAATATTTCCCCGGGGTATTGAATTGTAGCCTATGTGTTATGTAGTTTAGCTATATTATTGTGAAGTTTCATCAAAATCTATTTTGTATATTTTTTGTGAAAGAGCAATAAACATACATACATCCTCACAAACTTTCGCGTTTATAATATTAGTAGGATAAGATTTGATATTATTCTTACTTCTACGTTCATTCTTTGCGCTATATTTTTGGATTTAAAATTAGGAGTGAAATTAATATTTTATGTACTGTCTGTGGATCATCCCCAACTTATATTCAAGTCAAATGTATTCTACGATAAATTTATTAGTCGGTTTTTTATTCTTAACTAGATATGAAAAATTTGCGAGTAGACGCAGGCTAACAATGGTATACTTCCTTACATAATTCTTCAAAGTATCACGTGAAAAGTCAAACGCAAAATATTGGTTTATGATTTATTGTTTTCATACTAATGGAAGTATTGGGTGCATTTACTAATATCTACGTCTGTTCATAAGTAGGACAAACAAAGAAATTTCAAGCGGGAGCTTCATTAAGGACTGTTGAAGTGTTTCCGTGGAGCACATTAATTTCATCTTGTTTTTTCCAAGCAACAATAAAATTATCTGCGTAAGTTTGGACTCTTTATAAAGTTTTAATTTATTTCGGTCCCTCACTTTTAAAGGCCGCTTTGTAATGTGGTAGTAATGTGATATCGTATAAATTGTTCTAACTAAATTATTTTGTGGTTGTGAAAAAATGTTTAAGCAAATCTGCCTACTTACCTACTATCCAAATCCCTCCCAACTAAATATTTTAAATGCGACAGTAAGTTGGTTTGTTTGTTACCTCTTCACGGTTCATTTATCCAATCAATCCCCTTGATATTTTGCATACCTACATACAGTTGGGAGTGCTTACGAAGAATTACATTCTCTAGACCACGCGGACAAAGTCGCGGGAAACAGTTAGTACTAAATTATAATATCATGTAGATAGGTACGTACTTATGGACACAAGGTACGTCTCATTTTTATTGTAAAGTCCGTAAATTTCCAATTTAAGGTAAGTAGATAGGTACTGCATATTATAAGGCGGTATAGCTCAGTGAAAACAATTTTCTTTTAAAGCGATTCTATTATAAAAAGAAAGTTGGAACGACAACGCCTAGAAGGCCCTAATAATGCATTACTTTAGGGTCTCCGGAACGAGTTTATCTCAACTCTAATATCATCGCAAGCGAAAACAATTTCGCTCATATTATACGCAGGAAAATTGGGTTTCCAGAGTGTTGCAGATTTTTTTCGGGCGGAATGAAAAATGGCGGCCGAAAAAATAGAGCGCCAAAACAGCGCACTTTCTCGGCTTAGTTTATAGAGGCCATTCGCTGTGACATTTCCAATGTCTGGGAAAAAATATATTGTATATATTTCGCATATATGATTAACCCTGTCTCCCTATTCGTCTTGCTGAATGTTTCATTGAATAATATTAGAGACGCCATTGTTTGTGCCACGCGTGCAATTTGCGCGGCAATATTTCGCGAAGTTGTTGTAGTTTGTAAGCATGATTGCATGAATTTTTACCCGATTGTACTAGCAATAGGGGTTAGGTTTTTCGAGTGTACCTATACATGTAGATGTATATGTATGTCTATTTCTTTGGAACGCTTTAGTGCCTAAACTGCTTGTAGCATTTTAGCTTGAGAGGTGTCATTAGATTCGAGTCGTACGTAAGTGACACGTTTGTGTTCTCAAAATGAGTTTAAGAATAGCGAACTGCAATTTCACGAAGGAGATCCTATACCCATGTTAAGCATAGCTGGGTTAGATGTATAAAAAATCGCATCGCTTTTTCTGTCCGTTAAGAAAATGTGACAAATTGCGTATTGACTGAAACAAAACACTGAGGAAAGGAATAAAAAAAAGGAACTCGGTCTTTTGGTTATAACATAAACACATAAGTAATAGGAAAATAACCTTAATATCACTTAAAAGCCATTCCCAGATAATGTACGTCTCAACTACTATTGACATCACAGCACAAAGGCCGACTGAAATTCACTTAATTAGTCCCAGTTCTAAGGGGAAACGCGCTCTCAAGTCCTATTGTTGGCGCTGATTTTTGTCCCGGACAGGTCGTGGCCCAGACAATGGCCCATTTACGTGCAGCGCGGAGATAAGTCGCCGGAAAATGAAGGCACTAATTGCAGGTTTTTTGCCACCGTTTAAGTTTATGTGATAGTTTTTTTTATGTAAAAAGAAACAGCAGATCTGCTGAAGAAGAAAGATTCAGATCGCTTGATGTTGAATTGTATGAGATAAAATATTTTGTATGTCAGATATGACGAAATATGTAGAACGCTTGCTGTAAATACAAATAATAATATAAAATTATTAATAACGAAAATGGAAAAAATTCTTCACTCGAGTGGGAATCGAACCCACGACCGCTGCAAACCGTGCCAGCCGCTATAACCACTAAGCCACCGGGTCAATTACTCGGATGACGAATTTTACCATCTCTTTTCTAAATTACATATTGGCAACGTTATTCTTCATCCCGATAGCTATACACTAGCCAAATCTCGGCAAACAAAGCTGAATCCCTCAGAACAATGTTTAAAGATGAAACGATCAACCATATTCTAACGGATTATATTAATGGAGAAGTGTTTTTGTAAATTTATCTTAGTCAAGATATTATATTTTATAAAATTATTAATAAAGAAAATTGAAAAAATTCTTCACCCGAGTGGGAATTGAACCCTAATAATATGTATATACAGGTGATTTTTGGTCGTAAACGTTCCCAAAAACTACGGAATCTCCTCATCATCACGATCATTTTTCTCCATGGAAGCATACCTGGGAAGTGTCTGGTTTCCAAAATATTAGGGTCCAAAGTTGAGTAAATAGACTGCGTTTTTCTGCATAAATGCACATTGACGCGTGTAGCAAGATTTTTTCACGAGAAATAGTTAATATCTGTCTATAAAAAAGTACAACATAAACACTAGACACTATAAATTTCGCCCGACCAAGTAATTAAAAAAAAAAAAATCCCAGCATTTTTTTTGGCATAAACTTTCTTTATTTGATGTATAGAGTACGTACCCTTCGTTAAGGGTGGCAACAAAAAAACATCCTGTATACACATATTTGAGCAAATAAACATAATTGATCGATTGATTATTCCGGTCGCCTATGTGACTTTTTAGACTTTGCTGTGGTAATATCATGTATATTATAGCTATGTACTTATAGAAATATGTAGGCACTGTGAGTTTTACTAGATTTTTAAGAGCCTATTTTGCCAATGGTCCTGTAGCCTATCTATATACATATAATAAAAATGTTACGGATCGCTATGCAAGATATATGAGAAAAAATATTGTAGAAGACCTTTATGAACCCAATAGTACGCAAAACAATGATTTTTGGAATTTTTATCTGTTTGTCTGTCGTATTGTCTGTTTGTCTGTGCGTTTGTGCACGCTAATCTCAGAAACGGCTGAACCGATTTCGATGCAGTTTTCAGGAATATATCGTGACAGGTCCCACCAGTCTACTTTTTATCCCGGATAATTTCGACATTTTGTTTTTTCTTAGTCCACGCGGACGGAGTCGCGGGCGTCCACTAGTTTGAAGAATAAAGTTGGGGATGCCTTTCTCTAAAACTCTATCAAGATAGTGACAGCATCATTATCCTTTTAATAGGCTATCTGACCATTTGCATTGGATAAATCGGCCCTTGATTACTTAAATCGTAAGAATTTTCCTGGAAATCACTAGAAATTATTTTCTTTGTCGTTAGTTTCTGTAATAGATATTTGCAACTGTAATGTTATAAGTTAAAAATTCTGCTCTGGGAGTGAAAAAAAACGTATAATACTACAGCTGCTTCTCTTCCCGGGCATACTGTACAAGTCAGTAGAGGGACAAGAGGGTCTTGGTGTTTTGTAGGCGATGGGCTGACCTGATATCACTACTAACCGAACCTGTACATCTCTACTATACCCTCAAAATTGGTCAGAAGTGGCACCATGTGGTTCCATCGGCCCTTGGTGCTCTGTCTACCCCGTAAGGGATAAAGGCGTGACTATATGTATGTATGTTATAAATTCTTATTACCATATCGAGTTACTGCAAATTGTTTACGCTTCGTGAACGGCCAAAGCAATTCTTTAGAGATGTCACTTTCTGACGTCACAGTGCATTGTTTGGGACTTGTCACCTTGGCTGGGCTTTAATAAACCTTTTTGACCTACACACATCTTGGTTACCTTGAATATTAGATACCTATACGTATGTAGGTAGAAATGCCTCAATGGTGGAGGTTTTCCTTTATTCCTAGTTGCCCCCGCAGGCATTGCCACCGGAGGCAAATAGAAATAAAAATTCCCAGTTGGCACCGGTGGCCTACCTACCTTCATATTCCCACCTACTTTCCAATATGTAGGTAGATTTGTGGGGTATCCATGAACTCTAAGCAGGATTGTTTCCATTATGAAAGCAATAACGGCGCAGGGCTTCACTAGAATACACCAGCTGCATCTCCGTGCATGTCGTAAGCGTTGACTAAGGAAGTCGGAGACTCTCAGGCGATAAGCTAGCAACTTGTCACCGATCATTAACATCTATCCTCGCTTTACTAAACGTGGCTTTCGGATTTCCTTAACCATCCTGCAGTTCTGGCTACTTCGGGAACTCAGGCTGTGTGTTATGTGGAAGCGAGATGGTGCTCTACAGTGTTTGCTTGCGCCAAGGAATCTACCCTAATGGAAACTACCCTGCTGCTAAATATCTTATGGGATGTAGTTTTCAACTTTAGTCAAACAGACTAGACATCTTCAATACATAATAATTATTTATTTATTTGGTATTAGGAAGACCAACAGCTATATTAAGGCTGTAATAACAACCATATAGTGACATACAGCTAAATTAAGGTCTCCGCAAGTATGCCACAAAATATTACGTAAGACGCAACACACAATTACAAATTGACTTGAAACACATTATTATTATTTCAAACACATGCTGTTTACAACTAATACGCGAATTTATATAACAAATTTATACAGGTGATTTTTGGTCGTCAACGTTCCCGAAAACTACGGAATCTCCTCATCATCACGATCATTTTTCTCCATGGAAGCATATCTGGGAAGTGTCTGGTTTCCAAAATATTAGGGTCCAAAGTTGAGTAAATAGACTGCGTTTTTCTGCATAAATGCACATAGACGCGCATAGCAGGATTTTTTCACGAAAAATAATTAATATCTGTCTATAAAAAAACTAACATAAACACTAGACACTATAAATTTCGCACGATCAAGGAATTTAATAAAAAAAAAAAAAAAAAAAACCCAGCATTTTTTTTGGCATAAACTTACTTTATTTCATGTATAGAATACGTACCCTTCGTTAAAGGTGGCCACAAAAAAACAACCTGTATGTCTTTTACCGCGTTTATGTTGTAACAAAATAAAATGATAGCCCTAGGTCATAAGGATTGGCGTATTTTAGAAGTGGGCGTAGTAAGTATTCAAAATATAACTTTTATGAATGTATGTAATACTTACTTTTTTTTCTTCAGGCGGCTGAATTCCTTTTGCAGATACTGTATAGCCCAAAAACTTTACGAAGCCCTGGCCGAAGACACATTTCGATGGATTGATTGTTACACCATATTCTTCGAAACGTTGTAGTATTTGACGTACATGTTGTCGGTGTTGTTTTCGTCTTCTAAGGCTTTACCAAGGCTCTACATACATAAATATACAGGGTGTAACAAAAAGGGTATGTTAAGCGAAAAGCTATGTAAAAACCCCACTATAGAGAACCTATCTACAAAATTTGAGACTCGAAATCACATTTTTATTTTTCAAAATTGTATGAAAATTCCTGAGATATTTAAAAATTCTCCATGCTATCGGGAAAAATAAACATGTGATTTCGGGTCTCAAATTTTGTAGATAGGTTCTCTACAGTGGGCTATTTACATAGCTTTTTGCTTAACATACCTTTTTTGTTACACCCTGTATACATGGCTGTTTTCTGTAAAAGTATAAAGAAGATCAATCACTATAAGCATAGCGGGACCAGATGTACAAGATTAGTGACAGTTTTATTGGTCATATCATTGCCTAAGAGAGTGCTTCTGAGTCCCTTACGACTTGCACGGGAGGAGGTGCAGCTAATGTATTTTAGTGAAGCCCTGCATCAGCATAAGACAAATGAATTTAAATATCAATAAAATTACTTAGTTAAGCACCAGTTGTTCAAGTAGACCAACATGACGAAACTATACTATTCTTAAATCCGCCCGTGTAATATATTACGACTTAGCTAGCTAATTTAAAACGCTAACGCTTGTAACTCGCGGTATAGCCTTGAA
Organism: Carposina sasakii; assembly: GCA_014607495.2. Lineage (NCBI taxonomy): Eukaryota > Metazoa > Arthropoda > Insecta > Lepidoptera > Carposinidae > Carposina > Carposina sasakii. The sequence continues at coordinate 11,879,505 of CP053163.1, forward strand.
ATACATACTGGCCTCTAAGTCTAAGATAAAAATATGAATTACACCATCATTATGAAATGATACTGTTTATTTTTAACCCCCGACGCAAAAACGACGGGGTGTTATACGTGACAAAAACCTGACGCGACAAAATTTAATAAAAAATTTCATACGTGCGGTCAACAGCAGGCCAAGATAACCATTTGCAGTTCAAAATTAGCGATTCTGCCTCCGACATAAAGGTTTACATAGTGTTAAAAGTTATTTTTTGCTTTTTATAGGGTTTAGCATTTTAAACCTTTTGTCATAATTATAATTTATTTATATAATGTTAAATTGTTCCGGTCTACTTTAAATTTTATTTTATATCTAATTTCCGGGAGAAGTTCTATACATGCATAATAGGTATATTATGTATACGGCTGTTTTCCCAAAATGGGGTAGCCAAAAATAACTGCAGGATTCCGAATGAGATCCTATAGCTACGTTTAGCATAGCGGGTTGAATGTAAATGATCTCTACTCTTGCGACAAACGACTTTTTTTTTCTTGTCACTGACCGACCATTTACATCCGTCCCCATTCATAGTAATTAACTAGTGGACGCCCGCGACTCCGTCCGTGTGGACTACAGAGAAACAAAATGTCGAAATTATCCGGGATAAAAAGTAAGTAAGATAAAAAGGCCTATATGTTAAGTGGGACCTGTCACAATATATTCCTGAAAACTGCATCGAAATCGGTTCAGCCGGTCCTGAGATTAGCGTGCACAAACGCACAGACAAACAAACCAACAAACAGACAAACATTTCAAAAATCATTCTTTTGGGTACTACTGCGTTGATAAAGGTCTCCTGTAATATTTTTTCTCATAATATATCTTCCATGTACAGACAGCGATCCGTTACATTTTTAATATATGTATTATATATGTAATATATGTAGTCCATTTCAGGAACACTGCCGTGTCTAGAGATATGTGTCTCTATCAAAATTGACGATCGATTGGTGTAGGTGGTACTGACCCTGCTTGCGACGCCATAGGTCCTGGGTTCGAATCCCGGTAGGTGCTAGGATTAATATAATGAATATCGATATTTGTTTTCGAGTCATGGATGTTTCTATACTTATCTATGTATTTATGTTAAGTATTACACACAAGACCCTTGGGGATCTTAATGTGGGACTAGGTTAATGTGATGTGAAACGAGTGAATGTATATAAAAAAAATTGTTTATTAATCTGAATTAAATTGAAGAGTAATCAAGTGACCCAGCAGATCCAGTGACCCTACCGCCACCCACGTCTGTGACCTCGCAGTGACAAACCAGTGGCAAAGGTCGTTTTTGTTTACACAATTGGACACGCCGGGTTTCTTTATCGAGGCTGACTCACGTGCAAAATGTGCTTTATGTTTTGCTTTGTGTAAGGTGCTTCACGCTTCAATTGCTGTGGCTGTGACTTGCAAAAAATAACTTAGAAGAGTGCGTTTCACCAAATAGTTGCTTTGAACGATAGTTGCTGCATTTAGGTATACATATCTGTACAACTGCAAACAAAGTACGTTAGTTCCGACTGTCCAAAATCAGACACGGGCAGTGACGTGATCTAAGGGCACAGGAGTTATTATGACAGCGATTCTTATGCCTGCACCAATTGCCTATTTTTAACCGACTTAAAAAAAGAGAGTTTATCAATTCGTATGTATGTTTTTTTTTTATGTGTGTTACCTCAGAACTCTGTCATTAATGAACCGATTTCAATTTTTGTTATAGTTGGTCATGGTATGCTTCCAAGAGAAATCGAGGGCAATCCTCAAATATTGTAAGTACATGTAGTCTGTTTTTATACTTTTACTAAGCGTTTTGATCACCTACATTTAAAACATAACATCTGATGATGGAATCTCTAAGGAATCTAGGGATATCCTCAAATATAATAGGCACGAGTAGTCCGTTTTTAGATTTATATAGAGAATTTTGTCAGCTACACATAATATAAAGGAAACGAGGATCTGATGATGGAGCCGCCGAAAAACAGATAATGGAACTTTTTAGTAACAAAATCCCCCTGTGGCAGGGGGAGGCCTACGTCCAGCAGTGGCCTGCAATAGGCTTATGAACATGAAGATAACTGCGTTAAGTCGTGTAATTATATGTTGCGTTAAGCCGTGTCCGAAGTAAGATGGTTATAGAGGAAGAGGTAGACATGAGAGGATGAATGAAAGAAGTACCTATATATTGCGCCGACCCCAAATGACTGGGAACAGGGTAGGATGAAGGAGTGTAATTATATTATGTTGCTTATATTGTCAGACGTAAAATTTCGACGCCTAGTCATTTCTTTCAGTGCCCTTTCGTCATGTGGCCGATTTAATAATTTGCTGGCATATAAATCTGACAATATTATGCCTTCTAAACTTCGTACACGGCTTAACGCAATATACATATATTTGCCCGTTAGCAAAATTTTACTTTAGTAAGCTCAATTTTGGCTCATAGAGGAGAAAGTCGGTTTTTTGTTTTTAAAAATTATTATCTTTTAGGAAAGTGTTAATTTCTCTCTATCTAAAGCATGCGTTAGACCAATACGAGTAGGCCTGGGTACATACATACATAAGTACACAATATGTATTAGAGCTATTAGTAGTATTATTTCGAGGATGTTCCAGGAAATAATTAGCCTTTGCATTCGGCACGAGATATCACGCACCGTGGGAATTGGTCTTACAAGTTAGATGTCGTACAACATGTTTGTTACACCTTGATAATGAAACAAGTACTCTGTCCAAAAAGTCGTGTAAAGTGTTAGCGCCACTATCGGAACAGTACGACAGTTTTCAATAAGCAAATAATATAGTTCCATTATCAAGAGTTCTTGGACAAGCTACACCTGTACCTACCTACGTATTATCACGTAGCCAATTTATTTTTTAGTTCAAATTCTTGGGTTTTTTATAATCACCCGAACTTCCTCTTATTGTAAAGGTGAATTTTGATACCACAATTACGAGTATTTTCTCAGTAGCATTTTGACTTCCTGTATTTATGTTATTGTCAGAGTTCTATTAAATATTTTAAAAATCAAGCCTCATACGAGTATAGCTTCTTGTTCGTCTTCAGCCTATTGTAGTCCACTGCTGGACGTAGCACGCCACAAGGCTACTTGCTATAGGGGGGGTTTTGCCCATAGTCACCACACTGGCGGGGCAGGCGGGTTGGTGACCGCAGTTTGATTTTTGGACTATGTTGTCAGCACGGGAGGCGCAGCTGCCCACCTCTTGGAAAACCTTAATCGTCTCGTACGATACCCATGGGCAAACATGGGGTGGTATAAACTCTACTCTGCCGGCACCACGCGGTTACTTATAGTTACTTGTTAGCGGCTAGCTTCTTGTTACTCGTAGTTTATCAGTATATCTATCTCATTTGCTTTTCCAAGAAAGGATGCGTAGAACATAGCGTTCAGGGACTTGGAATGGATGCGATGGATGGCGACATTAGTCAAGTTTAAATAAAGTTCATTTGTCGTCATCTTCGTCAGCCTATTGCAGTCCATTGCTGGACAGTAAAGTTAATTAAACTTGATAAGTATTTTCAATCAAGTTACCCAAAGTTCTTATGCATCTTCAACTTTTTTATTTCCACAATCCAATCCGAATATTTGTAAATAAGTAAGTAGTTATTTTTGTATTTATTTAAGAAGTTAATCTATAGTATCTATACTATGCGATTGTGGATAATCCAATATGTAGGTACTGATAAATAATCTGATATCGGGTAAGAACCTGCAAATGTGTTAAACATATCTGTTCAATATCCGTCAGTTTTACCGCATGCGTGATAATGATAATCCACTGACAAAGACACCTACTTGTCAAGGTGGGTTCCCACGGTGAGTGATATTATGGACTGACGTCGTCCGTGGTAATACAGACGCGTCCGTGGTGCGCGTCTGTCCGTAGCCGTCGGCGCGTCCGCGTCCGTCCGCGAAATCACGCACCGTGGGGACCTACCTTTACATACTACCTGCCTAATTAAAATTTACCTAATAGGTATAAAGAATAATGAAGTAGGTAGGTAGGTATATTTTAAAAAAATATATGCAACTTTGTAAAGTTTAGGGGAGCACTAAGATAGTAGGAAAGACTGGAAAGAAGCATTTTTTCATGGATTATGTGAAGCTTCTTCTAGAAATGCACCTATCAAAATATTCAAAATGTTTTAATATAAATCATTATAGGTAGAGTCTGATATAATAAAAGACCGTATGATCTATGGTTAGCATACTTTTATTAATCGAATATGAATTTGTTTTTACGACTACGATACGACTTTACCTTTTGCAAACTCCTTAATTTTCTTTCACAGAAAGTCTGCAACAGCAAATTCAGTGTACTATAATCCGAAATTCTCTCTAGAAAACCAGATCTTTTAAAAAGAGATCATCCCTTTCATTATTTTCTTCTCTTTCCAAGGGTTCGGGAAGTATTAATGTATCAGGTTATTCCTAGGTCACAAGAATTAGATTAACCTTAATTTCATTCCATTTCGTTATCTGCAATAAACGAAAATTGATTTATTTTATTCATCATCAATCATCATCAGCCTATTGCAGTCCACTGCTGGACGTAGGCCTCCCCCAGGGCACGCCACAAGACTGTCATGGGAGGTTTTGCCCATAGTCACCACGCTGGGCAGGCGGGTTGGTGACCGCAGTTAGTATTTTGGACTATATTGTCAACACGGGAGGCGCTGCTGCTCACCTCCCGGAAACTCTTAATCGCCTCGTACGATACCCACGGGCAGACATGGGGTGGTACGAATTCTACTCTACCGGCACTACGCGGCCAATTATTTTATTACTATGCTATTTATTTTATAAATGCCCAAGACTTCGTCCGCTTGCACTACAGAAAAAAACAAAAAATCCAAATTTTCCGGGGAAAATATATTTTTCTGGGTTAATAGGCGCGCACTATCAATTTTTCGCCGCGCGGCAAAAATGTTTTGAAACTGTAGTAAGTTTTTAATATTATTGCGCGCACTTAGCTACAAAGTTAAACTCAATGTTACAATACTGCGGAGCGATTTTATGCCGCAAAGCATTTTTGTCGCGCGGCGAAAAATTTACAGTGCGCGCCTAGCCTAAAAGGAGGCTATGTCCTTTCTCAGGCTCTAGGCCTTTACCTTTGTACCAAATATCAATTGAATCGTTGAGTAGTTTTGGCGTGAAACCCAAATAGACAGATAGACAGACAGAGTTACTTTCACATTTATAATATTAGTAAGGTTGCTTACTGCGCAGAGAGCTGGTATCAATCGAATTTCCATTCCAAAAACGAATTTGTAAATACTTACAAAAATAATGCGTTAAGTATGTTAAGAGAGTAAGTTATTTTCTTTAATGTCAATGTGACCATTTTACCTATGCGTGCTGTTGCTGAGATAAGTGACGTGCATGACCACATACAATCGGTGTGACGTACAGTGACGTGATTATTCGTCTAAGGCAAATAATATACTTACTATATAAAATAAAACGTATAAAATCGGTGAGATACAGGGTGTTTTTTTGTTGCCACCATTAACGAAGGGTACGTACTCTATACATCAAATAAAGTAAGTTTATGCCAAAAATAATGCTGGGAAACAATGTAAATAAAAAAAAAAAATTTTTTTTACTTTTAATTGATTTATAGAGTCCAGTGTTTATGTTAGTTTTTTCATAGACAGATATTAATTAATTCTCGTGAAAAAATCTTGCTACACGCGTCAATGTGCATTTATGTAGAAAAACGCAGTCTATTTACTCAACTTTGGACCCTAATATTTTGGAAACCAGACACTTCCCAGGTATGCTTCCATGGAGAAAAATGATCGTGATGATGAGGAGATTCCGTAGTTTTCGGGAACGTTGACGACCAAAAATCGCTCTGTATAGTCAAATTAGGTAGATATTTAAAATATTACTACTAAGATCTTTAAAATAATAAAATCGTTCGACAGCTAAGATAAGGTTACAAAGTCCATAAGTGACAGGGAAAAATAAAGGTCTAGCCCATTTACACCTCCCTGATCGACCACCAGACAGATAAAATGTCATAAAAGCCTTACCTTCTTCCAGTATAAATATTTGGATCGTATCTTCCAAATCCTGACTCAGTATGAAGGCGCGATATTCTAGGTAAATTAACTATGTTTGGCATGTCTTCGGGCTCTGTAAACATCAATGGCGACAGATCTGGTGTTGCTGCTGCAAGTCCGAGTTTGTACACGACAATGCCAACTACTGGTAGTGCTATTACTAGACCCCCAATTACGGACACGAAAGTTATGTTTAACGGAGTCCAAAAGCCAATTTCCTCTGGAACGTCGTCTTTGTCCGTATCTGTATCAAGTTCATTTTCGGGGCTCGTATCTGGTTCAGGATAAGGGGCTTCTGTGTCGGTATCAGGTTCTGTTAAAAGAAAATTAACTAGCTTAGCTTTATTCACTTTTTCAAGTATATTCTAGTTTGTAGCAACTAAAAATAATTTTGTAGGTATGGATGGATGTTTGTAAGTATGGATGGATGTTTGTTACTCTTTCACGTCAAAACGGCTGGAGCGATTTTAATAAAATCTGGTATGGAGTTAGGTTAGACACCCTGATTAACACATAGGCTACTTTTTATCTCGGGAAAATATTTTTATCCTGGATAATTTCGACAATTTGTTTTTTCTGCAGTCCACGCGGACGAAGTCGCGGGCGTCTACTAGTTATTGCTATAAAATAAGCATATTCCTATCAATCATCTATCATTTCTCTACAAGAAAAGTACCTTCTCCTGATGAATCAATGTCTTCTATTTCATCACTGTAGTCACCTGATGACTCATCGAGATCATCGTCACTTATAACTCTATAAGAAAGATCACCCTCAGTTAATAAGGCTTTCACAGCGTCCCTTTTATCTTTATAATGGTTCGAATTTTTATCTATTTCTTCAAGTTTGTTTGGTTTGTATTGGAATGAGTCGATCAGAATCATTTCTTGATCTAAACTTGATCCCATTAGATTTATCTGTAAAGACATGCCAATTAATTTGTGAAATCGACCAAAATAGTAAAATAGATAGCAAACAGATCATCAATATTATAATATTATAGTCGGTGACGGGCCTTAAGAGGCTACTAGATGTGTGTGAGCAATATGCGGCACGTCATGGCCTTATATATAATGCGGTGAAAAGTGAAATGATGGTTTTCAAAGCGGGTACCAAGTGTCTTTCATATGTTCCCCCAGTTACTTTAAATGGAACGCTCCTCAAAAGGGTGACGACTTTTAAATACCTAGGACACTTGGTCACGGATGACCTTCGTGATGATGCAGATGTTGAAAGGGAGCTTAGGGCGCTAGCGATTAGAGCAAACATGATAGCCCACAGGTTCAAACTGTGCACAGCACAAGTAAAAGTTACTTTGTTTAGAGCGTACTGTACATCAATGTACGCCTGTAACCTGTGGGCTACGTGTACGCAGAAATCATTTGTGTATTACTAACATTATATGGATCATCGTTGTCTGAAGTAAATGTATTTTATTTTATTTATTTATTTATTTATAATGGTTGCCAAAAAAGATATAATTAAATACGTGCAGAAACTGAAAGCCTTTGCTGGTAGTGTGTTTATGGAATAATCAGTCGCAGAAAAAAAAATGTAATGCACGGTTATATTGTGTTAGTCGTAACATCTTCTCTCTGACCTACTGTACTACTTATTCGAAACTCTACGTAACAATGCTTAAATAAACTTACATATCCCAATCCGTTTGCTGCAACTTTTATTATCACGGTTTGCCATCCTGTAAAGTTTGCTAACAGTCCATATTTAACACTCGCAATTGGATTATCCTCAAGGTCCATCACAGTTATTGTTACACCACTTTTTTCCGATATCAAATTCGCGTAAACATTCACTTCTAATACACCAGGATATATCATAAACTCAAACGATGAAGCACAACTATTTCTTGCAGATTTAATAGCTTTCATACTATTTCCAAACGGTCGGTCTACTTCTAAAGAATCGTAATCTACAACTGTCCATTTAAATTTTTCACCACATCTTGTTTTATTAAATAATTTGTGGAAATCATTATCAACAAAATATGTAACACCCAAAATTTCGAAGCACGTCACTGTTTGCGCTACTGTGGTAATAAATAGTAAAAAGTAAAACATTTTCGTGTAGTGACCATTGACCACATATCAAATAATCTGAATTGGTAACATTTTTAAAATTTTGTATCGTTATCAATCTCTTAACAATTATGGCATAATGATAAGCATTTATTTTAATACAGGAGGGTGAAAGAACATTGACAAAATAAATATATAGACCGTCCGAACGACGCTGGGTGTGAAATATTTTTGGTGTAGATAAAAAAACTACCTATATGTCAATGTCGCCGGTCCTTTACATATTTATAGTCTAGCTGACGATAACTTATGTACTTACGTAGGTATTATTCTGAAAACTACATAACTGGTCAGTTTCATGAAAATCCATTCAGTAGTTATTGTGTAAAAGAGTAACAGAAATCTAAACATACAAAAGTCTTTACATACTTATAATATTTTCAAATTTATAATTGATTTAGTCTCAGGATTTAGTACTAAAGGGAGGCATGAATGAAATTTGTAGAATTTAGTACACACTTGAACTCTCTGTATTTAAATAACATAAATGAATGATAATGCTATATCACAGTATTTATTGGTTATTTTCAAACATTTTTTTTTATTATGGAATAGAATAATATCCGGACCTATGTATTTCCTTCTCTATGTAGTATGGGAAAAGTGCGCAGTTGGTAAGGACCCTGCCTGCCTCACCATAGGTCCTGAGTTCGAATCCCAGTAGGTGCAAAAATTGATATTGATGAATATCGATGCTTGTTTCCGAATCATGGATGTTTCTTGTATTTATGTACCGTTGCTTAGTATCTGCGATACAAGACCTTAGGGATCTTAGTTTGGGATTAGGTTAATGTGTTACAAAGTATGTGAATTTATTTATTTACTATTAATAAACTTTCGCTTCACATAATTCGAATACATCAGCTGCATCTCCTTCCAGACATATCGTAGGAGTGGAGTAAGGAACTCAGGCTTTTTTCTTATGCTTAGATATGCTAGCAACTTGTCACTGATTGTTTACACCTATCCCCATTGTTTACACCTATCCCCATTGTTTACACCTATCCCCATTCACCGCTATGCTCAATGTGGCTCTTCGTGAACGCAGCCTTCGGAAAGATACGATACGGGGGCTGAAATCGGAAAATGCTACGATGATTTATTGTAGTAATAAATCACAATGAAATAGACAGTTATTATAAAATGTTTTATAAAAGAAACTTAATAAATAACAAAGTTTATTTTACTTAAAATTAACAAAACGTAGACTGTGTAATTCATCACATAATTATGACTAGAGTATTATGGATTCATACGAATATGTGATATTGTTTAGCGGCAAATAAGTAGTGCTGAAAATGTAATGCAATTTAATAACCTAAAAGACTGGACTACATAATGTAGCCTACGAGTAGGTCCTTCTTCATACTCCTAACTACATGCCGAATTCGGTTTATTCCACTTTGATATCACATGGGTGATCATTAGCGGTGTCCAATGTTCATCCGCGAATATAATCACCTGGGTGACTGGGTGATCATAGGCGACATCAATGAAAAAAAATTTGGTACCTGAAATCAAAGTGGAATAGACCAAAATAAAACAAAGTCATGAAGATTAGTTGTGGTACCAAACAAAATGAAATTCGGTCGCATTTATAATTTATAATATTAATTAGGATGCGAAAGTAAATTTGCTACCTCAACACTCTTTATTTACTCAACCAATGTTCTTAAAAATTTTGTATACTTACTATATATAGCTGGGAGTACAGAAAAGGACATAAGCTACATTCTGTAGTCCAAGTGAACGAAGTCGCGAGCAACAACTGGTTTTTCTATAATAAATAGATACCAATAAACAGGGCATCATAAAGGCTGACTTCCACCGACTTGATAGTATTTATACTACGAGTATTACTAAGAGTTTTCAGTGTGATGCTCCGTCGGCACCCTTATTACAACTTGCGACCGGTCCCAATTCGTTATAATAATTTCGATACATCAAACATGAAATTTGGTATGATCCTAGCCAGATCCTAGCAATTTCAAAAGTCAGTGCTTACTCGTATGTGTTTTACACAATGCAATAGAATACAAGGCTTAGCAAGACACAATGGACGCTGGGACTCAGAACAGTTCACCGGAAAACTGGCTTACTGCGTAAAAACGGTCCACCATCAATTTATCAATTTATCTATACTTGTTCAGGTAATATAATATTATGGATGGATTACAACATAGGATTATTTGAATTGGTCAAGCAGTTGCCGACCCCTGCGGGGCGCTTTAATGGCTATTTTATTTACCTAACTTTTTCAAAAGTTTTTTAAGCTATGTGATTTCTCCCAGTGTAAATATTTGGATCGTAGCCCCCGTATGTAGGTTCGGTATAAACTCGCGTTATCCTTGGCACAACGATTGTTTTTGGGAAATCCTCAGGGTTTGTAAATATAATTTGAGGTGGGGCTTCTTGTTTTTCTGCTGCGCATTTGCCAAGTTGGTAGAAAGCAATGCAGATAAGTGCCAAGATTAGGAACCCAATTATGACTACAAGACTAATGGTAATAGGGGTCCAAAACCCTGAATCAGAATCAGTTTCGGTTACGGGGTCAGTCTCTGGTTCAGTTTCAGGCTCTGTCTCTGGTTCAGTTTCAGGCTCTGTCTCTGATTCAGTTTCAGGCTCGGTCTCTGGTTCAGTTTCAGGTTCGGTCTCTGGTTCAGTTTCAGGCTCTGTCTCTGGTTCAGTTTCAGGCTCTGTCTCAGGTTCAGTTTCAGGCTCTGTTTCAGGTTCAGTTTCAGGTTCGGTTTCTGGTTCAGTTTCAGGTTCGGTCTCTGGTTCAGTTTCAGGCTCTGTCTCTGGTTCAGTTTCAGGCTCTGTCTCTGGTTCAGTTTCAGGCTCGGTCTCTGGTTCAGTTTCAGGTTCGGTCTCTGGTTCAGTTTCAGGCTCTGTCTCTGGTTCAGTTTCAGGCTCTGTCTCTGGTTCAGTTTCAGGTTCGGTCTCTGGTTCAGTTTCAGGCTCGGTCTCTGGTTCAGTTTCAGGTTCGGTCTCTGGTTCAGTTTCAGGCTCTGTCTCTGGTTCAGTTTCAGGTTCTGTCTCTGGTTCAGTTTCAGGCTCGGTCTCTGGTTCAGTTTCAGACTCTGTCTCTGGTTCAGTTTCAGGCTCTGTCTCTGTTTCAGGTTCTGTCTCTGGTTCAGTTTCAGGTTCGGTCTCTGGTTCAGTTTCCGGCCCTGTCTCTGGTTCAGTTTCAGGTTCTGTCTCTGGTTCAGTTTCAGGCTCTGTTTCAGGTTCAGTTTCTGTATCAATTATAGCGCAGTTTTTGTCATAGTTTTCCGACGGCAGATATTGAAATGAATCAATCAATAATATGGAATTTTCAGCTCCCGAGCCCATTAAGGATAGCTGAAAAACAGTTATTGTGTGTTTTTAAATGTAAAGAAACTCTATTTCTACTATAAATGAAATAGCTGCCTATTAACAATATAAAGTTTGCGGACTAGACTCGCATGTCACATGTTAACATTCCTAAACCATGTGAATAAACAATATTACAATATTTCTAACAAAACTGACAACAAACAAAACAGTTACATGCACACGTTAATAGCCATTTTTCCCACTTTAGGGATAGCCTAAGATCTTACCACGGATGTAGGTACGACACACTTTATTATTAAAAACATTTACGATTAGGAGAATACATGGTGTTTTTTCATTACCACCCTTAACGAAGAGTACGTACTCCATACATCAAAAAAAGTAAGTTTATGCAAAAAAAAAAATGCTGGGAAACGATGTAAATTTTCTTGATTTTTTTTTTCAATTACTTGATCGGGCAAAATTTATAGTGTACATTGTTTATGCTAGTTTTATCATAGACAGGTATTAATTATTTCTCGAAAAAAATCTTGCTACGTGCGTCTATGTACATTTATGCAGAAAAACGCAGTCTATTTACTCAACTTTGGACCCTAATACCTTGGGAACCAGACACTTCCCAGGCATGCTTCCACGAAGAAAAATGATCGTGATGAAGAGGAGATTCCGTAGTTATCGGGAACGTTGACGACCAAAAATCATTCTGTATATACAGGATGTGTAATTTTCAAATAAAAATCTATTCTATTCTATCTTTTCCCAGCATTTTTTTTGGCATAAACTTTCTTTATTTGATGTATAGAGTACGTACCCTTCGTTAAAGGTGGCCACGAAAAAACACCCTGTATTTACTGGGTTGCCTATTAAAAAATAGCCGCTAGTATTTAAAATTTAATTATCAAACATTGTTTTTTTTTGCAAAAAATTACGTTCACATATTTTTTAATGAAGTACCGTTCACTTCATAAAAACTTATGTAAAGTTTGAGAAAAAGCAGGTTTTCCATTTCAAATTATGCCGCAAGTACAACCCGCTTCAAACGTGTATGATTTTACACGTTTCTACGCTAATATGCTTTTACAGATTTAAAGAAAGCAAATTGTTTCCTAATTATTATGGTATAAAGTTGTCTGTTTCAATTTGCCCGCAAGTTAGGATTGCCAGCTGTTAAAATACTTGCGGTCATATTGTGATAGACAACCTAGTAGATATGTTGAAGGCGTAATACAAAACGGATAGACATTTTGAATAATATGAAAGAAAAATTCCTTTTAGCGTTGTTATTTTAACAGTTCTAACATAATCTAACTTAATTAATTAAGCAGACAAATTGCCTCGCTCCAAAACCCATACTATTCAAAATGCCTAGCTATTTTGTAATAGGTACAGCGTGTTTTACAAGATTCCTTCGACAGATATATATTCTCCTAATCGTAAATGTTTGTAATAATGAGGCTTCTCCAATAAACAGATGAGCATTGTACATCTGCAGTGGGATTTCACACTAGAAGTGATTTTCCCAAAATTTCTTCTTAGTGGACCATCTCAAAAAGAGGCCTCCATCAAAATATCGCGATTCTAGCTTCAGTAGTTTGGCCTCGGAATTGATGAGTCAGTCAATCAGTACAAGTTACTTTATCTATATATCTATAAAATTGTAACGCATCGATGTTTGTGCACGCTAATCACAGAAACGGCTGGATCGATTTCGATGCAGTTTTCAGAAATATATTGTGACAGCTCCCACTTAACATATAGGCTACTTTTGATCCCGGGAAAATGTTTTTATCCCGGATAATTTCGACATTTTGTCTTTTCTACAGTCCACGCGGACGGAGTCGCGGGCGTCCACTAGTATCTAATATATAAAATGCTCGTGTCGCGGTGTTTGTTGCCACACACCTCCGAAACGGCTTGACAGATTTTTATGAAGTTTTATTTGTATATTCGGTAAGTCTGAGAACTAGTCGTAAACTATTTATCCCTCCACAATAAGCGACATCCACGCAAGCGGATGTTAATGCGAGACGAGGAAAAAATATAACTGAATAATCAGCGTGTGAACATCGTATCTTCTTCAGCCTATTGCAGTCCACTGCTGAACGTAGGCCTCTCCCAGGGCACGCCACAAGGCTACTGCCACAGGGGGGTTTTGTCCATAGTCACCACGCTGGGCAGACGGGTTGGTGACCGCAGTGTGATTTTTGGACTATGTTGTCAGTACGGGAGGCGCTGCTGCCCACCTCCCGATCGTAAACATCGTATACAAATACCAATTTCTCGTATACATGTGAAATTAGAGCATTGTTGATAATCATAAAATATATTAATATGTGCTGAAATTCAATGATATTTACCTCCCCTACAAAATCTTCATCTTCGTTAGTCGTAAAATAAAGTCTTCTAGTTTGCCAGCCAGCTTGAAAACCATCAGTCCCACTATTTATTTGCTCAAATAACATACTGGTACCGCCTGCCAAGACCATGACTGTGAGTTGGTTGTTTGCGTTCCCATCCATGTAGAAAGTAATATCTAAGAAGCCACTCGGGTTCATTGTGCTCTGGATTGAAATACAACTCATGCTTGTACCAGGTCTGATGAAAGTGGTGCTACCATCGGGAGGGTCGACAACACCGTCCAGTTCTGCATAAGTGCCCGACACCCAAGTGTCGAGACCCAAGCAGTACGTTTCAAAATCTTCTTCCCAGTCATTCTCGAAGTCGAACACCCTGCATTCTTGGCACAAAACACATGAACTTATCGAAAGTATCAGAAAAATATATTTTAAAATATTGGCATACATTTTTTGCACTTTTTTAAATTAATCATACGTAATTTGTTAAAACTAAACCAGGAATGTGATCATAAAATTGGTATTATTGCTGTAATGATAACGATTGTCGATAATATACATGTGATAACGGGGGTATCTACGCATATTTTATCATCATAATATTAGCAAATTATAAAGAAATATTGTCACACTTGTACAGTGTAAAATAGAGAATTCTTATTGGTCATTGCTTACTATGAGGGAAAAATAATACATGTATAATCAATACACGTTACTTGAATAATTTTATCAATGGCTTCCTTATTTTTTTATAGATTACTCGTATTCGTAGTCTCTACCTATTTTTTAATCGTCTAGGATAAAACGGAGTCCAATAGATATGATATGTCAAAATAGACATGTCGAGGTGCTGTTTGTACATACTTTTATAACAGGTTAATGAATTTTTACAACTTGTTTGATGAAAGAAACTCAATAAACTAACTACTAAACTAATTAAATTACGAATATATATGTTTAGGGCAACGTGATTAACTGGGCATTATTAATAAGGACCGGCCATTATTTTAGTGATTTTTATTTTATTTTAGTATTTTAGTATTTAGTGATTAATTTATCACTTTATACGAAAGCGATTCATTACTATCTCAATAGGAATCACTAGAAAGGCTATTATAAGCTATATTTATTTACACTAAACACGTATATACTATTTTTATGTATTTACCTTTTTCGCCGGATCCGAATCTGGCAATATAGATTAGAAGAATGAGGCGGCGGCGACGGCCGCCGCCGATTTTTCGGTGTTAGGTTACATGTTTTAGTTTAAGACGATAACTATATTCCTAATAGTAATGAATCGCTTAAACTTAATAACTTTCTTGCACAGTCCTTAATTTTAACTGTTTATTTTTTGACTACTATTTTCAATAGTTTATTTTTTGTTGACTTTTCATGACAATTTTCTAAGTTTAATTTCATTTAATAAAAAAAAAACACTACGTTCACCTATTTTATTACTTTGCTCAAGATAGGATGGAAAAGTGATTAATCATGCTGTTTTAATCACATTGTCCAATTGAGTCGGGTATTATGAATACAGACCAGCCATTATTAATAGTGGTCGGACTTATCAAATTGCCCGTAACATATACACATGAAACAAACGTAAACGAATGAATTTAAAATAATGGAACAAAAAATTATATTACATAATAATTAGAAAATTTCTTATGCTTACGAATTTGTGATTTGGTTTATTACATAAAACGGTAATAGTTTGTTAAACTATTTTATCATAATCCGTTTAGTAGTTTTCACGTGAAAAAGTATCAAATATACTTTCTCACACACCTTATATATAATATTAGACGGATTGCTCAGAAATAAAAAAAAATGAAAAGAATTATGTGTGATGTGCATTTTCGTTAAATGAAACAACCTGCTGGAATACTTATACCTATTTTACTTAAAGTTTCTTAAACTATGTGATTTCCTCCAGTGTAAATGTTTGGATCGTATCCGCCATATGAAGGTTGGGTATAAACACGCGTTATCCGTGGCACAATGATTGTTTTTGGCAAATCCTCAGGGTTTGTAAATATTATTTGAGGTGGAGCTTCTTGTTTTTCTGCTACATATTTGCCAAGCTGATAGAAAGCAATGCAGATAAGTGAAAATATTATGAACGCCAGCAAAACTACAAGGCTAATAGTTATAGGGGCCCAAAACCCTGTATTTGCATCGGTTTCGGTAACTGGTCCAATCTCGGGTCCTGTTTCAGAAATAGAGTCTAAGTCTGTTTCTGGTTCAGTTTCAGTTACTGTTTCAGGATCAGTTTCTGTTTCTAGTTCAGTATCAGGTTCTACTTCAGGTTGTGTTTCTGTTTCAATTTCAGGCACTGATTCTGGTTGTGTTTCAGGAGTGTCAGGCTCTGTTTCTGATTCACTTTCAGGTTCAATTTCAGGCTCTGTTTCTTGTTCAATTTCAGGCTCTGTATCTGATTCACTATCAGGTTCAATTTCAGGCTCTAATTCTTGTTCTGTTTCAGACTCTGTTTCTAAATCAGGTTCAATATCAGGCTCTGTTTCTTGTTCAGTTTCAGGCGCTGTTTCTTGTTCGTTTTCAGACTCTGTTTCTGATTCACTATCAGGTTCAATTTCAGGCTCTGATTCTTGTTCTGTTTCAGACTCTGTTTCTGATTCACTATCAGGCTCTGTTTCTTGTTCAGTTTCAGGCGCTGTTTCTTGCTCGTTTTCAGACTCAGTTTCTGATTCACTATCTGGTTCAATTTCAGGCTCTGTTTCTTCTCCAGTCTCAGGCTCTGTTTCTATTTCATCAGGTTCAGTTACTGGATCGGTAAATACACAGTTTTCATCGTAGTTTTCAGATGGAAGATATCGGAATGAATCAATCAATAGTAAAGAATTTGAAGCCTCTGTGCCCATTAGGGTTATCTGCAAAATAGTCAACAGTAAGTTAATATAAGGATTATCATTTTCCAATTATCATTGAGAAGAACTAGATGTTTGTTAATAAAATATTATGAGGAGGTAATAAAATCTGTCTACAGATAACTAACGAAACACTATAATACGGATAGCTAGATCGACGTAAGCAAGAAGGGTATCAGTCTTCGAGTTTGTAACATGTAAACAATAGGACGAATCCATTGTAAAGGTCTAATGGTAAGTTTAGACTACGACATTATACACTGTATACTCAGTGTATACACTGAGCGTCTCTTTATGAACGCGACTGTCTCTTTGCAATTAGAGATAATAAATATCGAATATAAGGTAAAGGAATAAGGTAAAAATATAAGGTAAATACCGAATTTACCTGTCCAACAAAATGTTCATCTCCATTAGCCGTAAAATGGATTCTTCGAGTTTGCCAGCCGTTTACAAAACCATCAACGCCACTATGTATTTGCTCATATAGCAATATACTATTGCCTTCTGATATCACCATAACTGTGAGTAGGTTGGCTACATTACCGTCCATGTAGAAAGTGACATCCAAAAAACCGCTTGGATTCATTATGCTCTGGACTGATATGCAACTCATTCCTGTACTGGGTCTAATGTATGTGGAGCTACCATCAGGGGGGTCGACAACGCCTTCCAGTTCATCGTATGTGCCCGATACCCACGAGTCGAGAGCCAGGCAGTACATTTCAAAATCCTCTTCCCAGTCATTCTCGAAGTCGAACACATTGCATTGCTGACACAAAACACACGAACTTATAGAAACTATCAGAAAAACATGTTTTATAATGTTGGCAAACATTTTTTTTACCCCATGTAATCTGTTGAAACTAAACTAAGAGTGTGATCAGTCGATGGATGTTATTCCTGTAATGATATGGGTGGTTTAAAATTTATGATGTGATAAGAGAGGTACTCGTACCTACGCAAATTTTATAATCATAATTTTAAGTATAAGTACTAGTGGCCACCCGCGAATCTGTCCGTGTGAAATTTCCCATGATTTGCCAATGGTTTTTGTTAATAAAATAAATACAAATTTACATACATAATATATATATATATATATAATCACGCCTATATCCCTTACAGGGTAGGCAGAGCACCAAGGGCTGATAGAACCACATGGTACCACTCTGAGCAATTTTGAGGGTATAGTTGAGATGTACAAGTTCGGTTAGTAGTGACAGGTGGTCAGCCCATCGCCTACAAAACACCAAGACCCTCTTGTCCCTCTACTGACTTGTACAGTATGCCCGGAAAAAGAAGCAGCTTAGTATTATACGTTTTTTTTCTCTCCCAGAGCAGCATAGAAGATATTTTATATAGTAAACTTTATATCCTTTACCAAAGTCTGTGTAGCAAGTTTCATTATAAGTAGGTAATCAGTTTTGTGTTTTAGCGTTATTACAAACGAACACACGGACTGACTTATTTTCGTATATATTTACTAGACAGTGTAAAATAGAACACTCCTATTGGTCATTGGCTAATATATTCATTGCCAAAAGTCATAATTTAGTAATAGATTTTACGCGTTATCAGCGACTTCTATATTTTTCTACATTATCAACTATTTGTGGTCGAGCAAACCGATACAGAGAGATAAAATTGGAAGGAAAACCCTTATACTACGTATCTTGCAAAAGCAATGTGATAGCAATGCAAAAGCAATAATTGTACTTTCATAGCAGGTCGCTAATAACATTCGTATTACTTAAGCCATTTTATAAAATTGCAATGCAAGTATACAGAATGTTTTTTATCGTCAACGTTTTCGAATACTTACTATGCATTCTCCTGGGAAGTATCTGGTTATCACATTGCATTTTTTTTGCAGAAATGCACATGTGTAACAAACATTTTTCACGAAATATGCAAACACTGGACACAAGAGGTAAATAAATTATTTTTTTGGCATAAGTTTACTTTAAAACACCCTGTCTGTATGTCCCTTTAGTACACCAACCCGCACGGGTAGGATTTGATGATTTATATTAGCAAAACTTGGAACATGGAGTTAGATCATAAATTAAGAAGTTCCAACTCATTACCTTTATCCATAACTTTGCTGTCATATAAATTAAAAATTTTGACGCGCCAGCCTACCATAATTTACTGGTAATAAAGGGAATTTATTTTAAAAGTAAACTTTATGGATTCATGACCTTATTATGGTAATAAATAGTAATGATGGTGTCTCATGTAATTACACGACTTATACGTAGGTGCTACCTATTAATAAGCCTTGTGTAAAGTTATAAACACGATATTTGACATCAAACATTGCTGCAAATTAAACATTGATTAGAAGTTGATTAGTGTAAAAAAAGGCTTACTTAAGTTATTATAGAAGTAAGGCTGAACCAAAGTTCTAGCTAACTAGCTCATCATGTTATGTATTACGTTGATTCTTGGAGATTAGTGAATTGTCAGAAGAGTCAAAATACAAAAACATACGTAAAATACCTACAGAGACGTCACAACCACCTAAATCAGGAAAGAGACGACAGGTTATTGCCCAAGAGCAGTTAACGCGTACACACGAAAACCATTACAGTCCCGCAGTGTGACACCTATATCATTGTTATACAGACGAAAACGGGCTGTTTCTTGCGCAGTTCGCATATAAAATGCAGTTTACACGTACCGAAATCCCCATGAATTTATGGCTTAGGCTAGAAACCCTTGGGATAACAAAAATCTGTAGAAAGGTTAAACACCATTCACTTTGATACATGAACTTGTTTGAACTCGGCCGATTACTGTGAGTTATGTGCAGATCGATTTTGGACAGAGGTTAAACGTCGAATTTTATTTGTTCTTTTCTTCATACATACATACATATAATCACGCCTTTATCCCTTATGGGGTAAGCAAAGCAATTTTCAGGGTATAGTTGAGATGTACAGTGACAGGTGGTTCTTTTCTTCAAATGCTATTAATACATGCCTATTTAAGTTTAGCTAGATCCTCAGGTTAGATCGGAGTGTTTTCTTACTTACTTATACCTAATAAGCAGGCTTTGAACTAATAATAAACGCCGAAATACAGAAATGAATATTCATATCCAATTTCTAATGATAATAAACCGTATACTTTGCCGAATGAGAAAATAAAACCGTAAAGGTTAACCCCGGAAAGCATCCTTTATCTTTTTACGCTCCATGTGCGGCGTTCAATAAGAACGACTCCTCATGATTTTGCAATACGACCCTCCCATCGCAAACAGAAACCCGATTTCTACCTTCTCACTGTTTCAACAAAGTAGATTTTTCGTTGAAGTTCCGATCGCAATGGCGCTTACGGACCCACATTCAGAATTATTGGTAACATTTTGCACGCCGAACTTGAGTTTGAATACAAATGTTTGTGCTTTAACTGTACGGATACCACCTGCTTTATTGTTATTAGTTACGTGAGGAAACGTGGAATATATTTTTGCGTTTATAAGATTGAGTGCGGCCATTTTTATTTAGTGTCCATTCTATGTTTATCTATTCTTTATTCATTCTATTTGAATTAGATTTCCATGGATGCTTAGGAGAGGCTTTTTTAAAAAATTTTGTCTACAGATTCTCGAAGCCACATCTTTAAGTAGATGGATAAATCAATTCCTTTCGGAGTAGGTAGAGAAGATAGTTTAATATGTAAATTGGTATAGAACATAGTTTAATTAGTGCTTTAGGCATATTCTTCAGTGGGTAATATTTATTTTGCATTCCACGAGTCATTTAAATTCCTACCTTTTTCCTTATTATTTTCCTCAAAGCCTCACTGTAAAAACGTAAATTTAATCTCAAAATATTTGTACCCGAAACATATTCCGGACTTCTTTCTCACAAATACGTTACTATCTATATTTTGTCTTGTCAGGTAGGTAATACCACAGATATGATAATACTATAATACTAATATGCCATGGGAGTTACAGAAGCTTACCGAACCATCCGACTTTGCATGCAAACTCCAGGTCTCCAGCGGTCTAGTTACGAGTTCGGCAATGACGTAGCTACGGAAAATTCTGTAAAAAATGTTGAGAGAATATCTCACGGTTCCCCTTAAGAAAATGTATCATAGAAGAGCGGAGCCCTCTATCTGACACAGTCCAAATTTCCATTCTTACTATGTAATATACAGGGTGTTTGTGACAGCCAGGCAAATATTAATACCATGACTTGAGGCCATAATTCTGATGCGGAAAACAATGAAAATTTTGTCAGGAAAATTCCAAAATTTTCTGTAATTTTTTTCACATTTTCAGGAAAAAAATAATTTAGTTTGTTTAATAAGGCCTTAAATAATAACTTAAAAATAAAATTTTAACCAAAAGATGATTTTCCAAAAAAAAGGCAACTCCAAAAAAGTTCTAAAAACTGACCAACCCTGATGTGATCCAATAACAGCAATGTGTCACACAATAATCAATAAGCAGGATCGCCCGATACAATTGACGCGAAGAGCAAAGATTACTGATAATCAAATCTATTCTATTCTATACATAAAATAAAAATGTAACGGATCGCTGTCTGTACATGGAAGATATATAAGAAAAAATATTATAGAATACCTTTATCGACGCAATAGTACCCAAAACAATGATTTTTGGAATTTTTGTCTGTTTGTCGGTTTGTCTGTGCGTTTGTGCACGCTAATCTCAGAAACGGCTAAACCGATTTCGATGCAGTTTTCAGGAATATATTATGACAGGCCCCACTTAACATATAGGCTACTTTTTATCCCGGATAATTTCGATATTTTATGAATATAGCCTACTATAAAGAACCTAGGTATCCACTAAAGAGACTCAAAATCACATAATTTTATTTCAAGATAGTATGAACATTCCCATAGTTTTCTTACCCTTTATAGTCCAAATTCAGGAAGACGATATCGAGGTAGGTATCTCTCAACGAACGGCTCCTTATACCTACAACTAAACTGAGGCTATTTTTGACTTGCCATTATAACTTGACTAAGCTAGTTTAGCATAAAAACGTGTAAGAGATTTGTAGTAAAAATAGTGTCTAGTACATATGTCCTATATCTTTTGTCATTAAAGCTGGGTGCACGAATTGATATGCATGCACCCCTTTTACAGGTAGGGTACTAAAATGTCAAAAAAATCGATATCTATCCCAGCTACACATACCTATATCAATAATTCAACCCAAAAGAGAAAAAACCTTTCACTACACCATCGTATTCCAATTACGAGCCGTCACATAGCATAAACCCTTGCAGACATAATATGCCGACTTTTGTTAGGAATCTCTCGCGAAAGTATGTATATATGTTAATAAATTCAATAACTTGGTTCCCTGGACACGCCGATGTCAAACGTCGTGGAGGCCGATAATTCAATTTATGCGAGAATGTATGGGCGTGATATATGTATGCGCAGAAAGTCAACTTCACGCAAAAACGACAAAAGTACCTAATGATGTATTTCTCGTTTTGTGTTTCTCTCTTTTTTACTAGCTCTACCTTTGCTTCTAATTAGTAATGTAAGAGATTACGCAAATTTTATACTTTTGTCCAGCTTTTGTCGAAAACTCTTTCATACATTGGAGCTTGGTATGCACCATAGATAACAGAAACACAGGAGATGGGCCGCTAAGCGCACTTAGTTTGAGTTCTGATGTAAGCGGCTATAAGCCACACTTACATTGACATCTAAATAATAACACAAATTACACCCAACATTGATAAATCTCTGACACTCACACATTTAAGGCGGTACTCTCATTGGCGCGCACACATTGCTATCTACTGTGTAAGTACGCGCCTCAGTATAGCAAATACATTCAACAAATTTCACACGTACGCTAGTGATTGACTGTCGATAAATTTGTTATCGAGCACTTGCGTTGTTGCACATCGCGAACAATTTAGGCTTTAGTAGCTGGTCACAATACAATTTTAAACATGTTTTTACTTAGCTTCATCTTAAAATTCAACCTACTTTTTCTACTTCTCGTTGTCCGATTGAGCTTAGATTTTGAGTTGCATCACAGTCACAAAAGTATGAGGTCACAAATAAAAGGTTATTTTTCTTGAAGGGATAAAGAATAAAGTAAATTCGTAGCGGAGTCTTTAATAAATTAGTACGGTATGTAAATGTTCGATGGAAATAAAAAACTATAATAATACGAGTATGCTTATTGGTAGTCATTTATTATCTACATTTTTATCACCATTATTAAACGGGCAATCAATGTTGGGGTACCCCATTACGTCTCCTAAAATTATGTAATAATAGTATTTCCTAATTTTAAATGACATAAAATCATAAATATGTCCTAAGTATCACTACATAGTATAAAACAACCTCGCTTCCCGTTATCTGTCTGTCTGTCCCTATGTATGCTTAGATCTTTAAAACTACGCAACAGATATTATAATTTAAAAAAATATTTATTAATATGAAACACAAAAATAAAGAAAGTTGACTTTGCACACATCTACATTAATTTAGGTACTTTGTTACACTAATAATAATAAGTAATTCACCATTGTTTTACATAAACATAATATTTTTTAAACTCTCAAAATTATCTGCTTAACATTAGTTATTACTCGTAGGTACTATTCGCGGCAACGTGACGTATCGACAACAAGAAATGACAGGTACAACTCTATGTCAAAGCGCTTAGCAGCGGCCGTGCGCCGGAGCGGCCGATTCAATATGCGCAATTATCATCACTCGGTCAAACTGATTTCAACACCAGGCACGCTACACTTAGCGAGCAATGTATTAGGTTCAATCGTTAGGTTACATATGTCACTCAGTGAAAATTATTTTAACGAAATAAAATGAAATTTGGGTATAAATGCTAGAAAACAAAATTGTTATTGTACTTACCTATGAAAAGTGACCCCTTCGAGTTTATGGTCACTTCGATTCTTGCACACAACCACTAAACAAGCAGGCATTATAAAAAAACACTCCCGTGTGACGCGTTAGGCAATCAAGTCCCGACTGATTGCGTTTTCGCAATGTTTGACTATTTTGTTCATAGTTCAATTACACCGCCCACGCCCCCACGGCCACTCTATAGATCTCTGTGGTATGCACAGTAGCTAAAGCCGTCTCATTTGAGAAGGTACGTGCTACATACTTTGTTGCAATTTCTATTACCATGCCCAATCAGTCGTGCTGAGAAGCTATCTGTAGTATAGGTACGTCGTGGACATTGTAATAACCATTTTTTTTTAATGGTAGATGATTATGTCCATCATAATTGGTCTGGTTTTTTGATATGGCCACATATTTTCTATTTTTATTTTACGTTCGAAAATGGGATAGCTAGAACTCGAAAGAGATTGTACAGCCACGTTTACCATAATTGGCCAGTACGTAAATGATCAATAACAAGTTGCTAGCTCATCGCTTATATCGCCTCTGAGTTCCTTAGTTGACTCTTACGTCATGCATAGAAGGATAGAAGGAGACTGATGCTGCTCATGTATTCTAGTAAAGCCTCGCATCAGCAAAGGAGTAATGTGGGTAAATATACACATAGAGCATTTAAGTGAACCTTCCGTACCTAGTTTATCTATGACCAAACTCCCGTGAGGTCGGGACGTAAACAAAAGATATGGTATAAACTGGGGCTTTTGTATTGATATGAAGTGTTTTTCTCGTTCTGTAGTGTATTCAGTATTCAGCATAACGATGATATGTTACGCAAACAGCGAATATAAAATCACGGTAAAAGTTACGTTGTTTGGAACCTTGGTATAGTTATGGAGCCTTATCTCTAAGAACGAATATTTTATTCGACTTTTTTGATCTATACTTAAAAAAAAGATTTGGCCTATTTTACGTAAAATTGTAATTTTTTACTTTTCCGCTTATTTAATAAACGGTTTAGAAGCGGGTAATAACACCGTTGGTGGTGCGGAAGGCCACCCGCGAGATGGACGGACGACCTAGCCAAGATCGCGGTTGGATGCAGGCTGCCTCCGACCGGTCGGAACGGAGGTTGTTGGGGGAGGCCTATGTTCAGCAGTAGACTTCCCAGGGTTGAGAATGACGAATAAAACCCTTACAGTTTCAAGACAAAAAAACTGCAATATGTGCACACACGTGTACAACGTGTAGGTATTTGTATTAAGCGACCGGGTATAAAACCGACCTCGTAGATCAGAGAGCAGGGTCACTATTGCGATATTACAAATACAGATATACAAAGATATACTCATACTATCACACTAATGAAGACTTCATTATTAATTACTAGCTACTTGATTAGACGTACGCAACGCAGTGAAGCGCTGTTGGCTTATTGGATTAGAAGTGTGCCTTCCAGTGGGTCCAAATGAAAATGAAAAGGTTGAAGATTTTTTAAAAGTTGCTTTATAAATTTTTATCGGCAATCATCAGATTCAGCACCCCAAAATATTTACATGTATCATGGAAGAAATCAGAACTGGGTACCATTTAGACCTTATAGGTCTCTACGTAGGACTGCATAGATCTACATTTTGACTGAACTCTATCTAAAAACTTGTGAGACTATAAAGAGGTTACTTTTTCACGCAATAACCACTGAAGCAATTTTAATGAAACTCGACAGTTTAGTAGTTTTTTTCTGTTGACGGATGAAGCTAATTTTGTTGGTAAAGCGACTGGTTGAGCTAAAATAACTCTTATTTGTTATTATAACAAAAGATAATTTTACAATGGCAGTAAATTATAAAGGCCCCGTTGTCAAATTAAAGTGTCGTGACACAGTAATTACGTGTTCCCGTAATTTAGTCACCTTTGAGATCAAAGATACGCTACACGACATGAACGATATTAATTTACAAGCAATAACAAACGTGCCATTTGGTAAATTAATAACACAATCTAACATGAAAAAAAGTATATTAGTTGATAAGAATTTTTATAAGCTTCTCAAATTACTTATTCCTCTATGCTAGCAGGCAAGCATAGAGGAATGCTTATTGCTCATGCTGGTTGATAGGAAGTGGTCAGGGGAAAGGTAAAACGTGCATTATGCATAAGAGTCACTAACTGTATGTTTTTTTTCTTAAATACATAGGTACATGAATACTCTAATGGTCTCAAAAAATAATCAACAAAAAATTTTCACTTGAATTCGCTACTACTCCTAAGCTACTTACAACGGCGCGTGTAAATATTACTACACGTTACCAAATAAATAATTCGATGTTCTTCGGCCCCTTTATTACCTAACTATCAAAAGCAAAGCGATAGCGAAAATTGTACAAAAATCGCTGATTGCTTGTCAAATTCAAAGAGCTTACATAGAGTTTGTAAATATTTCGATATTTTTGAATATCAAAAACACACAAATTCCGATTGGTATAGCCAAGTTTATTCACTAATACCGTCCTCTTAAGTTGAAATCTTTCACCTTTTTGGCCAAACATAAGCTTTAGTAGGTAGGTGAGCTCTACCTATTCTACTTGGCGCCCGCACATAACAATGGAGGTAAAGTTAAATATTTATAACGCAATCCTCCGCGTTCACATTCATCTATGCACTTATTTATTTTTCAGAGCTCTGTATAGGTATTATAGGTATATAGGGTACCTATTGAAACTCACGGATTTACGAATTTAATTTCGCAGTAGCTACTGGGAACATAATTAAACCGAAGAATTTTAAAACAAGGTGACACGTTCCTTTAATCCACGGATAAAATTAAATTTAGGATTAGGCAGTTGGAGCATTTCGATACTCAGTGGACTTAACAGGTTCCCTGTCCGATGGATCATATTTCATTCACGTGACACTTTTTGTACCAACACTGACAAGTTCATGAGTCATATATGAACAATTTTAGAAGGTATTTTGTTTGTTTATTTCTACTTGGGTAAGATATTTTTTGTATGTGGACGTATGAAGTAGATATTTATTTATCGAATAATGAAAAAAATACATCATTTTTTATATACATTTTTCATTAAGAACATTTTAAAGTAAATTCAATGGTATGTTAGTAAAAAACACAAACAAAGTAATTATTATCAATAGACTTTATTGAAAGAATACAATTTAAAAAGTAAAAAAAAAATCAAAGCTAGATAGGTAGATATAAAAATCAGCAAATTGTGAGTAGGTATTTTTCATTTCAGAGGCCCTCGTTATAGCAATTTAAATAGTAACTCTTGCCACATGACATTCTGTATTTATTTGTTTGCTTTTTAGGGCAATTACTGCCGCTTTATTATTTGCATTACAAGTGGCACACATATATTTCAGTATACACAAAATATAAATCAATACATTATCATGTAATCACGTACCTACGTAGCACCTCAAATATTGAATTGACACGTCCAATGAATGAGTCACGCTCGTGAATCAAATACGCGTCACGTTTTTTTTATATATGTTTTACCTCAAAAACACATCTATTTGCATGTAAATATATGTATCTTCCCGTTAGCTTTAACTAGGTTCAGAATGCCTATACATTCAGCTAGCTCGAATAAAAAAAAAACAAATTTTAGAACAAAAGTTTATTAAACCACCAATTGAACTATCCGGCTGTAAAACGTGATGATACAGTGTGAAAATGATACACACATACGTACTATACTATTTGTATGAGTGCCCAACAATGTGCTATCCAATTCGTTTGTAAACCGTGGTCCTAGGGAAAAAAAGGTTTGAAAGGAGGTAACCAATGCGAAAGTAATGTTTATTATCAAATTCCCTGAACCTTGTTGTATCTCAATTTCAATTTTAAAAGGTCTTTATTTTCCACATAATAAACACACAATACAAATCCAGTGTAAGTTTAGTCCTAGACAGTATTTTAAACTTATAATTATCACGTTTACAAGCGTTAATATGACGCTTTAACAAACTTAATGAGCTAGCTAAATAGAATTACTCGTAGTTCGAATCGATTGTTTCGGAGATAATCGCCATCAAAAAGTAGACTTTGCTATGTATTTGCAAATTTTACAAGATTTTATGCTACCTCCTCTCAGGCCTTGCTTCGTAGCATAAACCGTGATCCATTTAAAGCGCTGCAATGTTACCACGGCTTACTAAATTTTTCAGTAGAAAGGCTTAGTTGAAACGCATTCGAAAAATTTAAAAATGCATTCATTGCAACACGGCTCTTGAATAATGGACTCTGTATGTGAATGGTGGACTGTACAGGGTGTAACAGAAGGGGTAGGTTAAGCGAAATGCTGTGAAAATTGCTCACTAATAGAGAAGCAGGCTTTTATGATAATTTTTCTTTACTCCAGAATGCAGTTACTGCGATCATACATACAGACAAACATACATATCCACAGGGCTGTGAGTTCTCAATCATGATGATGATCTCCGACCGTATTTCGGCCAAGGCGACCAATCTCTACGGAGATTGGCCAGGTACGCAGGAGATATTATAGTGCACAAGTGTGTGCGCAAACACAGATGCACTCTCTATTCCGTTATTCCCATAGTCCGAAGGAACGGAAAACCGATACGACCGGAGAGAGATCAGGCCCAGGACCAACGGTTTTACGTGCTTTCTGAGGTACGAGCTAAGTGACAATTTGCAACATTAAAATCTCTACATGAAATTAATTCATTGGTACAGGCCCGTGACTGGGATCGAACTTACGCCTCCCGCTTGGAAGTTCCCAATACGTGGTAGCCAGAGCTCCATGATCACGAAGGAGATCCTTACAGTCACGTTTAACATAGCGGGGTCAGATGTTAAAAATCAGTGACAAGTTGTTAGCTCATCGCCAGAGGGCACACCCCTGAGTTCCTTAGTCGACTCCTGTACGTAAGGAGATGCAGCTAATGTATTTTAGTAAAACCCCGCATCAGCACAGATAGTGAAGAAAATCCGTTTCTCTATTTCCAGTTTTAGTGTTTCTGCGTCGGACAGCTTAGATCGTTATTGATGTGGCATATCATTCTTAAAAATTCGTTCAGTCAGTGTGCAATGGGTTGCTAAATTATTTTCCTTCGGCAGCACGGTCCATGCGAGCGTGTCGGCTGAGCATGATGGATGATTGTAGCGGATATATCGATGCAGGACTCCGCCACAGTAGGATGTCGCAGTGGACCAATGGCCAACATTTTTGCGCTAACTACTGAAATAAAAGTTTTTTTTTTCTAACATAACATACTAACAACCAATTTCTATAACTGATCCTGAAAGATTTTTTGCATATCTCAGATTTAATCTTCAATTGTTTTCATACAAAATTTCAAATTAGAAATAAAAAATCCGAGATTTGTTTGATTGAAATTGCCCGTTATTAGTTTGACAATTTTTATACCTTAAAATACATATTTACTGTTAAAATAATAATGAGTATGCCGGAGTGTTGAGTTATCATCCACCATAAACTTTACATACTTACATATACAGGGTGTAACAAAAAGGGTATGTTAAGCGAAAAACTATAGAGAACCTACCTACAAAATATGTGACTCGAAATCACATTTTTATTTTTCAAGATTGTTTGAAAATTTCTGAGATATTTAAAAATTCTCCATACTATCGGGAAAAATAAACATGTCATTTCGGGTCTCAAATTTTGTGGATAGGTTCTCTATAGTGGGCTATTTACATAGCTTTTCGCTTAACATACCCTTTTTGTTACACCCTGTAGATAGACACGGCTGTGTTCCCGAAATGGGGGATGTCAGAACTGCAGGATCACAAGAAAGTTCCCACAGCCACGATTAGTATAACGGGGACAGATTGACAAGTTGTTAAAATACCGCCTAAGAGAATGCCCGAGTTTCTTAGACGACTCTTGCGATATACACGGACGGAGATACAGCTGATGTATTCTATTGAAGACCCGCCCCTTATTACCTAACTAGCAAAAGCAGAGCGATAGCGAAAATTGTACAAAAATCGCTGATTGCTTGTCAAATTCGTATTACGTAATTCGTATTACGTATTAATTTCAAAGGAAATTTGACATTTCAAGGCGAATATTGTACAATTTTCGCTATCGCATTGCTTCGGCTTTGCTATTGCAAATTAGGTAATCAGGGGGCCGCATCTGTATGGGAGACTAGTTACTCATCTACTGTAATTAAATTGTTCTGTGGTCATAGATTTAGCGTGAGCCCTAACTAAATTTATGACTATGTACATAATGTGAACAAACTTGCCGAATACGATATTTACCTACCTACCATTGTATATTTGGATATTAGGTACCTACATAATGGCTGTGTTCCCAAAAAATGCCAGAACTGCATGATTGCGAATGACATCCTATAGTCACGCAGATATACTTTCGCATATAAGGATCTCTCATTTCTTTACTGAGAAGTACCTACCTAATTTTGGTCGTCTGTGCATTAAATGACGGCCGATTGGTCTAGTAGGTAGTGACCCTGCCTGCGACGCCATAGGTCCTGGGATCGAATCCCGGTAGGTGCAAACATTGATATGATGAATATCGATATTGTTTCCGAGTCATGGATGTTTCTATACTTATCTACTCGTATGTATTTATATACCGTTGCTTAGTACCCACGACACAAGACCTTAGGGATCTTAGTGTGGGACTAGGTTAATGTGTTGTGTAGTGTGTGAATATTTAAAAAAAATGGATGGATGATGACAACTGTTGCTTCGGACTTGTACTATCACTTTTACTTATTATAAGTAAATATAAAATGCTTTGTTCTATGACTGACTGAGTAAACCGTTGATCTAAATGGGACTGAGGGCTTAGTGCGAGTTTTAACTTCGAACTCGATCGCGTTCACGTAAACTTTTCAACCAATCACGTAGTGCCGTTGTTCTCACTTTTATTACATCACGCCATTATATTATCTACTTATGATTGGTTGGCTGGTTTACGTTAACGTGAACGAGTTCGAAGTGAATACTATCTAGTGTGAGTGGCCTCTGAACCTTGGAGGTTCTTTGTATGACGATTCGATGGATATGGCATCCGGTAAAAAGGATTTTCCGATATATCCGCGAACAAAGTCGTGGGCGTTTGCTAGTTAAGCATTAAGAATTCTATTATAAGATAACCTTACAATATATAATTACAAACCTAATTAATATTATCAATATAATTAATGAGTGAGGCAGTTAATAAAATATCACTGTCTTGTTTAATTACGAGTACAAGGGGTGTCTGTGAAGTGACACATGATTATCAAAGATAATTTGTATTGCGATGGGGAGAATGGGGCAATTAAGATTACGAGTATTATGTCTGTAATAAACAGGTATTCAGTAATTAATCTACTAGCTACATATAGAATCAAATGTATTAATATGTAGTAGGTAATTCTATCCCAGAGATTCTTAAAGTGATCGATATCGACTAGAGGTCGGCCTAAACGTAAACTTGATTTTAGCTTTTAGAAAATATAATGTGCATGAGGAAATTAATGTCACAATCGTAAAATAAAACTTTAGGTAAGTTGGTACCTAAAATATTTGGAATTTTTAGATACTCGTACCAGTGTCTAATTTGGCTATGATATGTACGAGTACAATACAGAGGTCTGAGACTGAGATCTTAGTATTTTTTAGAAAAGGCTGTCTTGGCCAAAATAGTTTGGGAATCCCTGGCCTATCCTATGATGTTTTACTAACTTAGTTAGAAATTTAACAATAGGCTTACCATTTACAGAAGCTATATTTCTAATTATCTATCACACTAGCCCATATTCGCTACATTTCTGCTGGCGTAACGCTCTCTGGAATATTGATAACGGTGTAGGGAGATCTGAGTCTGATGCAGATAGGCCGTTGCACATAGGGGTATATCGCATTCCTAGCCGGGCGAATACGAATCAACAAATTGGTAGGTAGGTACTATCTGATAAAGTAAGTTAGAATCATATCATACATAAAGTGATACATCTTCGCTATCCTCGCTTAAGGGTCTCTAACAGTCGTTCACTACACTTCTTTTACGAATATGAAACATTCAGAAAAAAAAATCTTTAAAACAACATAAGTGGTTCTACAGTGTAGACAAAAGTCTACGCACGCGCGTGACTTGGAAGCGAATGAGACTGTATTAGACAAGTAAATAATTTCATCGACAGTAAGGGATTTAGAGGAAAAGGCATACGTCGTCAAACCTTAGAAATCAGGATAAAATAAAAATTCGACGCGTACTCCGGGAGCTATGCGAAAATCGTTGCTACGTGTCGCGAATTTATAAGAATACTGAAGTGTAAGGTAGTGATGCTATGTGTACATGCTCCATTCTCGGGCAGTAGTGACAACTTAGGGGTTTTACCTCTAAAATTAGGGGGGAAAAAGATAACTAGGGGGACTTTTAGGGGCAGAATTGTTTTAGGTTTTTTTAGGGGTACAACGACTCAACGTGTATTACTACTACACTATAATTACTACGTGTATGACCACATTTTTTGTGTGTCACTGCATACTATGAAACGGACGCATACCCTCCCCCGCTTATGAGTTCAAGTTTTTAGGGGTAGTAAACTTCCAAAAATCTTGGGGGTAACATTGGATGTGGGTTGGCAACACTGTTCTCGGGCCCCTCAACATTATGTCTATATGCTATTTTGGAATCTCCACCCACAGTGGCCACAGTGGGCACAGCAGTATCATAAACAAGATCCCACGGCTACATTTAGCATATCGGGAACAGATACTCGTAATTATGTACATCAGTGACAAGTTGCTAGCTTATGGCGTGAGTGGATGCCCGTGACTTTAGTCAACTCTTACGACAGGAACCTACACGTGTAACAAAGTCTACATCTAAATGTATCGACCTCATATTTATTAACCAGTCATCTTTAGTTATTAATTCATATGTTGAAGATCTCGGACTCTGTGATCACAAATCTGTAAATATTATATTAAAAACTAAAAATGCCTATGAAAATATAAACACAATATGGTATGTGGAAAAAAGGATATTCTCAAATAACAGCATACAATACTTCAAAGACTCACTAAACGGAATAGAATGGGATAAAATAATTTATAAAAATAAAAATGTCAATAATAATTATAATAACTTTATGGAAGTAATCAGTAAGAACCTTCAAAAACACATTCCAAAACAAAAAATTAAAATTAAAAATAAGCCTAAAAAGAGTTGGTTAACCACCGGACTAAAACAATCTTGTGCACATAAAAGAGTTCTTAGAACTATTCTTAATGAAAGCAAAAGCGATGTATTGCACAAATACTTTGCAACATATAGTCGTATACTAAAACGAAGTGTCATCGTATCAAAAAAGCTAGATTACATCAAACAAATGAAAAATTCGGACAATAAAATCATAACTATGTGGAAAATAATCAACAATAAAACAGGAAAAACAAACAAAAAACGTCAAAAAAATATGAAATTAAAAATAAATAATGAAACTATAGAATGTCCTTCAGCTATTTCAAATATGTTTAATGAGTTCTTTTCTTCGATTGGAGAAGACAAAAATAAAAGCAATAGTAGGCAGATACAAGGACACCCTGTCATTAACTCTCCTACTTACTCTATGTACCTTAGACCAGTTGACAAAAAGGAAATCCTTAATATAATAAAGTCATTAAAAAACAAACACAGCTTCGGTATAGATGACATACCAGCTATACTAATTAAAAAATGCGCCGAAGAATTATCCATTCCATTAACACTCCTAATTAACCAAAGCTTTGAAGAAGGAATATTCCCTGATCATTTGAAAGTAGCATTAATAAAACCAGTACATAAAAAAGATTGCAAAAGTGACCCCAACAATTACAGACCTATAGCATTACTACCAACATTCTCCAAGATTTTCGAAAAAGCAATGTGCAACCGACTTTACGGCTTCTTAGAAAAAAATAGTATTCTAGACGATAGTCAAAATGGTTTCCGCAAGGCAAGATCAACCACGCTATCAGTTTATAAATACATACAAATGGCTCTTCAACATATAAATGACCAAAAATGTGCTCTAGGAATACTTATAGATATGACCAAAGCCTATGACAAAGTGCCTTATAATATCTTACTTAATAAATTGTATGGCTCTGGTATTCGTGGACAAGCACATCGTTGGTTTACATCATACTTGCAAAATAGAAAACAAATAGTACAAATTGAGAACTATAACTCTGAAAATAAGGAGTTAAAAGTAATAAGATCAAAAGAGAAAGAACTTACAAATTCAATACCACAAGGAAGTGTATTAGGTTGTGTCTTGTTTCTAATATATATAAATGATCTTCCAAAAATTTTAGACAGGGAGTTCGCCCTACCTGTTCTATTTGCTGATGATATTTCTATATTAGTTCAATGCAACAAAAACTCTAACCCTAATAATCTAATTCATAATATATTAAAATCCGTAACAAACTGGCTCAATGACCATAATTTTGAAATTAACTTCAAAAAAACTAAAATAATACAATTTCGTCCTTATAATAGATCACCATTAGACATTAATATACAATTTGATAACATAAATATAGAACATGTAGATACATTTAACTTACTTGGTATAAATATTGATACAAACCTAAATTGGAAAAATCATATTATAATTACAAAAGCTAAGTTATATAAATTCACCTATGCCTTATATGAATTAAATAACAGTACTAACACGGAAACTGCACTATCGGCCTACTACGCATACGCCTACTCGTGGCTTCGCTACGGGGTAATGCTATGGGGCCACAGTGTAGATGCACATGACCTGTTCATCATGTAGAAAAAATGTATTAGAATAATTGCCCGCATTGATAATACACAAAGCTGTAGACCGTATTTCCTAAAATTTAATTTACTGACATTGCCTGCAATATATATACACGACATATGTTTATTTACATTTAAAAATCGAAATATATTTCTCCAAATAAAAGATACCCATAATATCAACACACGAAATAAAGAAAATCTATACCAACCTCCATCTAAACTGAAAATGCTAAACGAAAGTCCATATTTTATGGCAATCAAAATATTTAATAAATTACCGAAAAAAATAAAAAATGAGAGTAAATTAACCACATTTAACCATACATTGAAAAAATACCTGATTGAAATATGTCCCTATGACTTCAATGAATATTTAACTGGACAATAGTTATTGCACATGCACCTATATAATAATAATAAGTAGATTAAAAAAAAAAACATAATTATAGTTTAGTTTACTTTAGTCTTTTTAGTTTTAAGAGTGTTGCGGTGCCTCATAAGGGCTACTAAGTTATAAGTGCTTTGATTTTTTTTTAAAACTGTTATGTACACTTAGTATGCAATAAAATGATTTGATTTGATTTGACATGCACGGAAGGAGACAGCTGATATATTCTAGTGAAGCTCCGCATCAGCACAGGACTATTTCTTTCGCCTTTGTACTATTTCTTTTACAACTTACTGTCTATGATAAAAATTTATGTGTACAATAAAGAATACTAAGAATACTAAGACTATCTATGTTGCAACAATCTACATGATGTTTTTTCGTTGCCACCCTTAACGAAGGGTACATACTCGTACCTACTCTATAGGTACATCAAATAAAGTAAGTTTATGCTAAAAAATATACTGAGAAACAATGTAAATTTTTTGGATTTTTTTATTATTACTTACTTGGTCGGGCGAAATTTATAGTGTCCAGTGTTTATGCTAGTTTTTTCATAGACAGATATTGATTATTTCTCGTGAAAAAATCTTGCTACGCGCGTCCATGTGCATTTATTCAGAAAAACGCAGTCTATTTACTCAACTTTCGACCCTAATATCTTGGGAACCAGACACTTCCCAGGTATGCTTCCATGGAGAAAAATGATCGTGATGATGAGGAGATTCCGTAGTTTTCAGGAACGTTGACGACCAAAAATCATCCTGTATAAGATAAGTAATGCACACACATTAACGCTTTAAAGTAGGTACCTAAGTAAGTAAGAAGAAGTGTAGTTACCTACCTACTAAGTTATTTTTTCCAGCAGTTCAGATAATCTGTTATCTACCACTTGCTCCAACATTGACGACTGACTTTGGCGCTAGTGTCCATAAAATTTACACACTATTTTATAAATTTTCCTTAAGTTTCATAAAAAATCGCCGATACTTTTAAATTAGGACAACAACTAATCATACCCTGCACTTGACACGACCTCTGTTCTAACCCCCTGCTGAGTTTTATCAGCAGGATACGTGTATGGAAACACTGTGTTATTATTGCGTAGACTGTCTAGTTAAAATAAAGTAGGTATGTACCGATTGCAGAAAAGTCTAGAAAATCGGAATAATAAGCAGGTATGAAAAGTTTTCACTTTGTTATTTTGTAATGTCCAAAGCGTGTTTCTACCAATTTTCATGACTATTTCAATATATAATAACTATACAGGATGTAACAAAAGGGGTATGTTAAGCGAAAAGCTACGTAAATTGCCCACTATAGAGAACGTGTTTCCAAAATTTGAGACTCGAAATCAGATGTTTAATTTTCAAGATTGTATGAACAATCCTGAATTGTGTAGGAATTCTCCATACTATCTGGAAAAATAAACATGTGATTTCGAGTCTGAAATTTTGTGGATAGGTTCCTTATAGTGGGCAATTTACATAGGTTTTCGCTTAACATACCCTTTCTGTTACACCCTGTATAGGTACATATTATTAACTTTGCATTATCT
This sequence comes from Carposina sasakii, assembly GCA_014607495.2. Classification (NCBI taxonomy): domain Eukaryota; kingdom Metazoa; phylum Arthropoda; class Insecta; order Lepidoptera; family Carposinidae; genus Carposina; species Carposina sasakii. Next base: position 11,915,934 of record CP053163.1, read on the forward strand.
ACCCACTAAAATAAAGCGTCGTAAACAGGGCATGATTTCTGCTTATAGGTAATATTATAAGTATGACTATGTGATGAATAGTAGGTACCTATCTGAGGATGAGACTACCTATCCAATAAACAAAACCAAAACCAATCTACCTAAATGTCCTAACGTCCCTAGGTATCTATGGGTATCTAACCTGACTTATCGTAAAGTTTAGCAATGAGTTTAACAACGATAGTAAACTTAATTACCCCTCCTTATGACTTTGCTGTAGACGGTTAAAAAGGGGCTCGTCTTGCCGTAGCACTCTATCGCTGCGTGATTCCCACGACCTGTAACCTACCGGCCGATATGTCTCTTGCCACATGAGATAATGTGAGATGACGACTATATATTGTTTTTATTGCATTGATATTATCCGTAGTTCGGTAACTATTTTGGTTAAACTACGTCAGAGCCCCACCTCGCTACGTAACCTCTGTGTAGTAGCTACGTAATGGAAAATATTTTTGTGAATGGTCGGAATTACTTGCTTAGATATAATGCCATTGTCTTGATTTGTGTCTTGTACTTATATTACATGGCTATAGATAGATGAATACAATGCGATATCTTGAATACTTGGATAGTTTTGGATACTCTTTGCGTTAACATTGCTCGATGACTGATTGACCTTTGCCTAACAAGGGTCAAGAGAAAAAATGACGTGACAGTGACATTGACAGCGCAGGTAATAACATAACATAACCTCAAAAAATTCTTTTTTATTTCCGCATGTTGTAATTATTATGTATGGATACTATTTAAACATTTCCTTGTTTAATAAATCTCATTGATCAACAACTGAAGATTCATTATCTGCCTGTATTAAATAGCATTGAAACCCACCATGTAAGTAAATTTCCTACTGAACCTAACACACCCAAAAGTTTATAGGATTTCTTAATGTAAATATTGTGTAATGAATTATTCAATTAGTTTATAAAGCCTGCAATAGAATTGATTTCATACTCAATATTCTTTAAGCCTCATTCCCCTGGAAAATCTGCAGAGTACCTGCCTACATGCAAGGCACAAGCAGAATATAAGTAACTAACTATACAACTTGTACCTACCTACTTACCAAGGTTCTCTTTATTCCATTTAAAATATTGTACATCGTAATATCATCGTGGTTTTATTAAAAGGTCATATTCATTGATTTTATATTTACATAGCCAGCATGGTTAGTCTTATACAGCTATGTCTTACTTGTGGGTCTGTACACCATACAACTTAGTCAATAAGCTATTGAAGTGAATAACATGCAAGCAATACCTGTTCATAGAATAGTAGATATGTTAGTAAACAAAGATCAGGTTTGTGTAATTTAAGTGTGGTTTACATTTCTGCCATATAACTGTATTGTGGCTTAGTGAAAAGGTGAGCTGAAGTTTTCTTTAATCCAAGTTAAAAAGTCCTTGCACAGATAAGTTAAATTTATTATTTAATGTAATATTCATGAACTTAATTTCCATTTATATATACATTAAGAATGAGAGAAATAAGTAAAAAATAATTATTTATTAATAGACAATATCAAAATGAATTTAATCTATGTAGGACATTGCATTGCAGATATCCCAATATCAATACTTTTAAACCATATAAAAGCTGTTTGAAGCGGTTACACAGAATATCATTGAACCAGTTTTGATATGAATTGAACTTTTCACCTTTTAAGTACAATATTCCACTTTTATTCACCTATAACCATGTAGTTTTGGTTTTATCCAGATTCAGGTTGCAGTATGCTAGTTAACTTGTTTGTTACAATATTGAGTTGTAAACATTTCATCAGATTAAACTTGTTTCATGAATCTGACCTATGACACATGTACGTCAACAGTAAGCGATGAGGCAAATGCTATGCCAGCGTCTAATCAGTTCAGTTCTGACTACCACAATGAGAAGTCACACATATGTTGATTCCTTGGGCCCGGCCAGGTAACAATAAATAGATAATCCTAACCTTTCTACACTGTGTTTGTGTACAATTGGCTTTTAGATTTTATTTCTTATGCTTATCTTTTTTTTCTGTTAGTGGGTGTGACTTTTCACTGATTGACTTTATTCTAATCCGTTTTAGGCATATTTTTTGTTGTGTTCATAATAGTTTATTCATTGTATTCTAAGTGAACTAATTCTAAACTAGGTAAGAATGTAATTTATCAATGACTAGCTGTTGCCCGCGACTTCGTCCGCGTCAACTTTGCTGCCCCTTATTGTGGAAAACGCTGCAACAGCTAACTAAAATGAATTTTATTTAAGATAGTGGACGCCCGCGACTCCGTCCGCGTGGACTACAGAAAAAATAAAAAGTAGCCTATATGTTAAGTGTAAAAAGTAGCCTATATGTTATCGCGGTTGTCGTAAAAAATTAATTCACGTTTGTCCCCTTCCCGTGGGAATTTCGGGAAATCCGTTCCCAGTGCTTCCTCGGGGTCCCAAATAAACATATATGCTCAACTTCAGATTCACATGTTTAACCGTTTTCGTAAAAAATAAATAATTCCCGTTGGTCTCCTTCCCGTGGGAATTTCGGGAAATCCGTTTTTAGTCCTCCCTCGCTGTCCCCAATGAACATATATGCCCGATTTCAGCTTCATATGTATAGCGGTTTTCGTAAAAAATATAGAATTCCCGTTGGTCGCCTTCCCGTGGGAATATCGGGAAATTCTTATAGCCTATGTTCATCCAGGTCCAATAAGGATTCTAACGGTGAAAGAATTTTTGAAATCGGTCCAGTAGTTTTTGAGCCTATTCATTACAACCAAACAAACAAAGTTTTCCTCTTTATAATATTAGTGTAGATTTATATTTTTGTCCAACAGCATTATGGCCAAAATAATACCTGGGAAGGCCTTAGCAAAGGAGATTCAAGATGAGTTACGGACACAGATCCAGCAATGGGTAGGACTTGGCCACAGACCTCCATCCCTATACTGCATCATTGTTGGCCAGGACCCTGCCAGCCATACATATGTCAAGAACAAAGTTCAAGCTGCTATGGACATTGGAATTCTGACAGAGACACTCAAGTTTGATGAGACATTATCAGAAGAGAACCTTATTGAGGCTATCCAGGCATTGAATATTGATAACAATGTTGATGGTATATTAGTTCAGCTGCCTCTACCGGAAGCAATTGATGAGAGAAGAGTGTGCAATGCAGTGGCTCCAGAGAAGGATGTGGACGGTTTTCATATCATGAATGTTGGTCAGCTGTGCTTGGATATGCCCACTTTAGTGCCTGCAACTGCTTTGGGTGTTGTTGAGCTTTTGAAGAGGTAACTTTTTTATGTTTTTGCAAAAGTAGGTAGTATTTACAACATAATGTTATTTCTTTGCTTATTTTTTTGTGTTTTAAATAATTTAATTACCTGGATACAAAACCTTAGGGTTCTGACTATATGACTAATATTATGTGCTGTATGTAAGTTACCTTTGACATATTTGTGTTAAAAAATGTAGTCATCAAAACTTATAGTTAGTAGAACAGATTTTTTGACAAAGATTAGTTAACTCACAGAAGGTAACCCCCGAATATCATAATTATACCTACCTACGTTACAGGAACAAGATCGACACTTTCGGCCATAATGTAGTAGTGGTGGGAAGGTCGAAGAACGTGGCCATGCCAATCGCAATGATGTTGCACACTGACAACAGACATGAGAGCGGATTGGGAATGGATGCGACGGTTACGATCTGTCATAGATACACGCCGCCGGAAAAACTGGAGTTCTACTGCAGAAATGCTGATATTATCATCTCGGCTACAGGTCGGTAGTTTTATTGTTTCTTTACTTAATTAAAAACTGTTGAAATTATTTTTGCAGTAAAAAATTATGTCCCAAAAATGATGTAAAAATGATTTTCGAAAAAAAAATTTGGTATAACATGTAGCCTATGTAGCTTTTTTCAGGCTCTAGTAAACTACCAAATTACCTGGACTATATCAAATCCCATTTAAATCGGTTCTGTAGTTTTGGCGTAAAACCTCGACAAACAGATGGACGGAGTGTTACTTTCTCATTTATAATATTAGTAAGGAAAGTATAGAGGTTTATAGTATTGTTTTTGTTGACAGGTGTACATAATTTGATCAAGGCGCACATGGTGAAACCTGGAGCGACAGTCATCGACGTCGGGCTCATTAGGATTCCTAATGGAGAAGGGAAAACTAGACTGGTGGGGGATGTTGATTTTGAAGGTAAATTAGTGCTTTTTTATTTCAATGATTCATGATTTAAAATCGGAAATTAGCATTGAATTGTTCAGGTACTTAATGATTAGAACATTACTTTCCTATATGTACTACTACACAGACGAAGTTAAGTTTTACATACAAACATATAGGCGTGAAGATATTCACGCCTATATCCCATAGGAGTGGGCAGTGACTACAGATCCAACAGAACCAAACACACATCTATCTCCAAATACACCAATGAATAAATTTTAGTGATTAATTTTGACAAAGAGTATTTATTCCACAGAAGTGTCAAAGGTAGCTGGAGCGATCACACCAGTCCCGGGCGGTGTCGGACCGATGACGGTAGCTATGCTCATGCACAACACATTCCAAGCTGCGCAAAGACTGAGGGGCGATGCTATCTTACAATGATGAGGCTATAACTGCAAATTGCGATATAAGATCTCGAAAGTGAAAAATCTGTAACTTAGATCTGACATCTTGTATTGCAATTCTATTGGTTAGCTGTGTTCGACTTTTTCCGTGTTATTAAAAAAGAATTTGAACATTGTTCAAGCTAAACACTGTCTGAATTTGACAGGTTATCCATAATTTGCTGTCAAATCTAATTTTAAAACAAAACACCGTTAAGGTTTTGCAATAACACCGTCAGGCGCTTTGCAGACGGCGGGGCGGGCCGGGCCTGTCAATTTCACCGCGAACGATAGTGCAAAGTGAATTCTATACTACCAACGCATATGAAGGGCAAAGAGAGCATATCCGTGGCTACCCGCCATGGATCACACAAACCAGTTTGTTTGAAGTAACGTAGACGGCAGCGCAGGCGGCTAGCTCAATCATTTTCACTGACGTGCTTTTCACTAGAACGAACGTCGTAAACTAACTGCCTTCGTCCCTCGTGTGCGTTTGCGGTGAGGGCAGTCGCGGGCACAGACGGGCAGACGCGGTCTTTATTACTTTGCGGTCAAAAAGACCGGGCCCCGCCCCGCGCCGTCTGCCTATCGCCTTAAGGTTCTCTGAAGTGCTTCCAAGAATGACGAGACTTTATTTTAAACTCTTTGTCATTATACGTAACGACTACGTAAGGTAGAGGTGATTATGTCAATGCTTATTCAAAAGTAAATTTTTGAGTTTTGACCTGTCTGTTAGGCAACTTTATAAATAATATGTTACACCTGTCACTTCTATTTTTAGTTTAATCTTTGATTTCTTAGAGTATTCAGTTTGATGTGAAGGTTTATTATACAGGGTGTTTTTTAGGGTTCCGTACCTCAAAAGGAAAAAACGGAACCCTTATAGGATCACTTTGTTGTCCGTCTGTCCGTCCGTCCGTCTGTCAAGACCCTTTTTCTCAGGAACGCGTGGAGGTATGAAGCTGAAATTTATATCAATTACTCAGGTCTACTGTCCCTTGAAGCTGTGAAAAAATCAAACTTCTAAGCCAACGCAATCAAAAGATACAGCCGTTTATGCCGCAAATTTTCGACACTTGCAAGGGAATCAAAACCTACAGGGTGCTTCCCGTGAACTCAGAATCTTGAAATTTGGTACGAAGCAACGTCTTATAGCATAGATAAAGGAAAAATTACGAAAACCATAAATTTTTAGTTACATCACATAATATATATTTTTTTAATAATTTTAAACTTACTACCCATTTCCTCATAAACGCGTAGAGGTATTAAATTGAAATTCATACCAAATACTCAGGTCTATAATACCTTTAAGCTTTAGAAAAATCAAACTTCTATGTCAACGCAATCAAAAGAAACAGCAATTTAAGCTGCATATTTTGAAACTCGCAAGTACTCGCAAGGGAATCAAAACCTAAAGGGTACTTCCAGTCGACCTAGAATCTTGAAATTTGGCATGAAGCAACGTTTTATAGCACACATAAAGGAAAAATTCCGAAAACCTTAAATTTTTAGTTACATTACAAAATATATATTTTTTAATAAATATAAACTTATTACTTTTTTCCTCATGAACGCGTAGAGCTATCAAGTTGAAATTCATATCAAATACTTCGATCTAATTGCCTTTAACCCGTGAAAAAAAAAAAAATTATAAGTCAACGCAAAAACGCAAAACGCAAAAGTACAACCATTGATACCGCATATTTTGAAACTCGCAACTACACGCAAGGGAATTAAAACCTAAAGACCACTTCCCGTTGACATAGAATCTCGAAATTTGGTAAGAAGCAATAGCTTACAGCACAGGTAACAGAAAAATTCCGAAAAGCTTAAAATTTTAAGTAGTTATACCACCAAAAAAATTGTGATTGTAAACATAATTGTAGTTACAGCAATGACCGCGAGTTATTATACTATGTATGGGGAGGGCAACATTTTTCAAACGGCAAAGACGACCTCACTCATCGTCATTCAATCCCGATGTTTTGGTGAATGTAGCTGTATAATCTAAATGCGTCCTAACTGCTTAAAGTGTTATACTTATAATTAAAGAGATCTTTGTCTTAAATTTATGCTCCTCCATCTTTCCCCATTGTAATGTTATGAATTTCATTTTGCAATAAAAATACCATAGTTATGACTCGATTGTCGTAATGAACGAACTTTGTAAACCTTGCAGGTTTGTACGGAACCCTCGGTGCGCGAGTCCGACTCGCACTTGGCCGGTTTTTTTCGTTTGATCGGGCGAAATTTATAGTATTGAATTGTATCAGGCGTCACTATTCGGAAGTTCAAATCTCTGTAGTGTCTTGTGTTCGTGATCATGAGTCGGCAGATCCGAGGGTCAGCGGAGGGTATAGGGCCCGGTGGTGGGCGATCCCTCAATAGAGAAATTTATAGTGTCCAGTGTTTATGCTAGTTTTTTCATAGACAGATATTAATTATTTCTCGTGAAAAAATCTTGCTACACGCGTCAACGTGCAGAAAAACGCAGTCTATTTACAAAATCATCCTGTATTTTCTAGATTTGTGATATGGTATTTTTCATGCTTAAATTAATTTGAAATCTAGTTTCAAGAAATAGAAAAGTAGTTCACTGCAACAAGTTTTGATTTGTTTTTGTATGTTATTTGTTTTTTGTATTGTATGTTCTTGATGTATGAAATATGTCTCAAGTGCCTTAAATACTGTGAAGTATTATAACTTATAAGTTAAGTCTTTCCATGATATACCTTAATATACCATAAGGTATACTCATTAGAAAAGCACAGTACCTATTGTTTAAAGTAGGTACATATCCATGTTATTTTAGACATTCCTTAATTTTTATAGATCTAAGGGAAATCTCTAAAAATATGTTGTAACTACTTATTAATCTCTACTTTTAAATTAAATTGTAATTTAATTGGTTCCAAATCACCAACTAGTTTGGTAATTAATTAATTTGTAATTAACGATTGTACCTATAACATCTATCAGTACACTACACGCCTTTTTTCTACGCTCTATCCTTTTCTGTCGCTCAGAACAGGCATATGCTAGAGCGAGATAGCTAATAGGAAATACATAGCTTGCGGTGAAATCTTCGAGGCGATCAGGCGACAGCATTCCAGCTATCTTTCTCGTTCTAACAAATGTCGGTTCTGAACAAAAGAAAAGGATAGGGCGACAGCATGCTGATAGGTAAACATTTAGCAGTTTGTAAATTTGTCGACACTCAGTTGTTATTACTGAAAAATATATAGGTACCTACTTATTATATAGTTGTAAGTAAATTAATGTAATCGTATTATTTTTTATTAAGTACGTAGTTTAATTTATAAAATTGTTAATAAATAGATTTTTTGCAATATGAATGTAATTTTTTATGACTACTACAGAAAACCTAATAGCTGGGTATTCAATGCAAAGCCAAGCTACACCTTCTGTTCTATACAATAATTGTATATATCTAATTATTAGATATGGTAGGTATATTTTCTATATCTGAGCTACAGTGGTCGACCCGAAGTGGCTTTTTCGTTTCTTCTAGGCTGAGTACCTACGTATACATATAGAACTGTTCCGCGTGGACTGCAGAAAAAACAAAATGTCGCAATTATCTTGGGAACACAGCCGTGTATATATATGTATACATATGTTTGAAGATTACCTACCTACCTACTCACAGTCTTTGTTCCCTTTTTGACGATATAAGGATGATTAAATTACAACAAGTGACGTTCCATCTTAAATAAAGCTTATTCTTTCCTCTACAGTCCCCTGTGGCGCCCTAAACGAAGGGCCTGTACGTGGTCACTTTACATAACAAAATGATTAAATTATTTCGACACATGAGCAGCGTAATTAGGGTGGATATACATTTGGTAGTAAGTAATAATTACTTATTTATACCTACCTATATTCCAATACATATTTAGGTATCTAATTTTTCAAAACCTTAGGTACTTAGGTAGGTACATACAAATACTTCGGTACATGGTATATTAGAGTGGAATAGACTATAAATGCAAACGTTAGTTAGTTTGTTACCTCTACACGATTTATTTACTCAATCAATCTTCATGAAATTTTGCTTACGTATAGGTTGGCAGTGCGGAAAAGGAAATACCTACTCGTAAGCTACATTCTGTAGTCCACCCAGACGTAGTAACCATCAAGAGCTAGTAAAGTATAGGTAATTTTTAGATGGCATCTATGGCTACACGCTTTTTTACCCGACTGCGCGACGCAAATGTTTGTATGTTCCTTTTAAGCACTAGACAGACTAAGCGCCTGGGCCGATTTTTATGATTCATACGTCAATCGATTCCTCTTAGTCCAGCGAGTGTCACTAAAGACATGCGTTAGTGAAAATCCATTATGGCGACTACTGGACGCCATTTTGTGAAAATGAAAAAAATTTAAGTCGATAAACTATATCGAGTGGGGTATCGTTGAATAGGTATTTAAAAATCATTTTTAGGTTTCTCTCAACATTTTTTGATTCGACCAACCGTTTAGGATCTATATAAATTGAAAGTTGCGTAACAACCATTCTCACATATAAGTTCTTAGACAGCAGCAAGACGAAAACTACTTGCTGCTGAGCATGTTGAGCATGTTTCTTGAAGCGTATCTATTAGTTAGCTAGGTACTCATAACAAAAAAGTATAAAATAAGAAAATATAATTTTAAAAATCCAAAAACCCGACAGCTTAATAAAAGAACCAAATAATGTAGGTACATAATAAAAAAACTGAAAATAAAAAAATAAGCACTTAGATGTCCGGTGGCCTAGAATTCTATAATATTATTATGGAATGAATACTATTAAAGAACATAAAATATTTTCTAATGATCGTAACATAACAACTGAACAGCCAGGATCCATTGAAATATTATGACCGGACATCTAAGTGCTTGTTTTTTTCTTTTCAGTTTTTTTATTATGTACCTACATTATTTGGTTCTTTTTTTAAGCAGTCGGGTTTTTGGATTTTTTAAATTTTGTTTTTTTTTTTCGGTAGTAATTTTCACTCTTTCGCTCCTGAATCATGATCTGAGGTCAGCCTTTCGCCTTATCTACTTTACATACAAGGTCCTATGATAAGTGCGTCCTGTATTCTACATTGTTCTTTTACCTACTATAAGGGCTTAGACACTTATATCATTGTCTCGTACCGCAATGCGTTGTAATTATGCATATTTTTATAATGAAATTCTTGTTTATGTCAATTACTATCCCTATGAACCTTATGCAAACTGGAGCCGAGCCAATATCACATGTCCTAGCATCTTGCTGTGTAGGGATATGTCGCTACTTCGGGGAAGAAAGGGCGTAAAAGCCACTTTTGGCCAAAATGAGTTAATAATGCAACTTTGTTTAGTTTTCGACGCTCTATCGATCTGTATATTTAAAATTTCAATATTCCCAAAAAAATGGCTTTTACCCCCATGATTTTTTTCTCACCAAAACCATTTTTATTAAAAAAAATTGACGTATATGACATTATTTAATTATTTCAAATTAATAAGGGCGTATCACCATAGTATGAAAGAATATTTGGTCGTAAATACAATATTTATTACGTAATGACTTTTACGACATTTTTACTTGGCAATTTAAATATGATTTGGCTTTTACGCCCTTGCACAAAAATAAAAACTTGGAGTTACAGCATTCAAATCGTAACAATAACAATTTCTTTAGTCTAAAAATCGGAGAGTAATCATGTCATTTATCGTTGTCTCTTATGCGTACGTTAAACAGTCTTACAATGGAGTGAGATAGAAACATAATTTATTTAGCCAATAAAGCGCGCGCGCTGCCGACGACACACGCACAAACACAATCGCAACCTGCATGTACACGACTTACCACAAGTGAAGTCCACGTGTCCAATCTTGTCAGTCTGTCAATCGCAGTTTCTTTACCGGATTGTTATTGTTTACGTTCCGTTTGAATATTAATACAGTGCGAATAAGTTACTTGTTTAATTAAAAAAATGGATAATACGAAGCCGAAAGCCTTGGATTCCTTGCTAAAAAGAAGGAATATCGTTAATGCATTATTACAAAGCCGTCGTCGTTCATCACAAAGGTAAGTTTTAAGTAATAGTACAGTACCTATCTATTATTCTTGGCTCAAACTGTTTAGACGTGCTTACCTAATGTGATGTTTCTTTAGTTAGATATATTCGTAGTGTAGCGCGCCACCTATCTGACAGCGAGCGCGTTCGCGAGCGGCCTGCTCGCGTAGTCCGTTGCCCCGCTCGCTACCGCTAGGAGCTCTCTTGCAATTATGCTATATTTTACTTAATTTGTATGTATTGTTTGGTTCAGTCAATTTAATATAACTCCTACGTTAAAACCAGTGTTTCTTTTGCTGAAGAAGGTTCACGCCCATCCGAAACGAAGCATACCATCTCGCTTCCCACAAATGGCGCCCAACAGGGGGGGCGTGAAAATTTTTTTTCGGTAAATTTTCACTGTCTATCTTGAGAAGATATTTAACAAGAGTGATGCCCAAGAAGATGAGATCGCGTCGTCAGTCCGCAGACGACTTCACCGACGCGACCGCGACTAATAATATCCAAGAAGGAGGTAACCAATTAAGTATAGAGACAATGTTGTGTGAATTGCAAAGATCCCGTGCGATCATCGAACGACTCCTAGGCGAAAAACAAAGAGATGTACATTCCGGAAACCTATCGTGCTGCACATCCCGCTTCTCCGGTGACGGCTGCGTTGACAGCTTCATTGACGCCGTGGAAGCCTACATGGAGTGCTGCAACGTCTCCGACGCCAACGCACTCAGGGGTATGTCCATGCTCCTGATCGGCCCTGCAGCAGTGTGGTGGCAAAGCGTTCGGTTCGAAGTACAATGCTGGAGCGACGTGACTGACCGTTTAAGAGGTGCGTATGGTGACCGCCGACCGCCTCACCAGATTTATCAAGATCTGTTCGCGATGAAACAAGGGTCATACAACACTGACGTTTTTGTCGCACAGGCGAGAGCATTACTGACGAGGATACCACGAGGTGACCTGTCTGAGAAAGTCCAGGTGGACATGGTGTACGGTCTCCTTGATCGTCGTATCAAGAAACGCTTGAGCAGAGAGAACGTAAGCAACTTCGCAGACCTGTTGCGTGCCGCACGTCTAATTGAAGAGTCCGTGAAGGAAACCGCAGCAAAGAGTGCAGAGCAAGTCCAAACGAATCCTGTTCAAGTGCCTGAACTGTCGCCGCAACCTGTTTCTTCTTTATCTCAACCGCGTCGTGAATCTGTGTCGTGCGTGTCTCAGTATAAAGTTAATTCGCCCGTGTCGCAACCCGTTTCAATTAATCGCGCAACTAAATTTTGTAAATATTGTAAGATTTATGGACATTTAAGAGAAGAGTGCCGTAAAGTTGTAAATAAAACTAGTTCTATTGTAAATAATGTCGAGCCGCAGCAACCAAGTTGTTATGGCTGTGGTCAGAAAGGTGTCGTGCGATCGCAGTGCGTCAAGTGCAACTCACGCTTGCCCATTTCCACATTTGACGTTACTGTTACTGACATAAAAACATCACATGACATTACTGACGACTCTGACAATAATTTCTTTTTTCATTCGGGTTGTCATTACAAACGAAATAGTTTGAACTCCCAAGTAAATTTTGTAAATAGTTCCAATAGTTCTTTAAACTTAAAGCACTCACACACGTTTTCTCTTAAGGATTCTTTACACGATACAATCGTGACGTCCAATGCCCAGAGTTATAATGTTAAACACGATACACCTAGTATCTCACACACGAACTCTATTCAACATAGATCGTTTTCTTACTCTGATTTTGATTTCCAGGAGGAGGAATTTCGTGTTTCCAGTTTAACAACGTCTCAAACATCCAGGCCCACTCTCAGTATTCAAATTCTAGGAGCACAAGGCGTTGCTCTTATAGATACTGCGGCGAAACGCAGTGTGGCTGGTCATAAGCTCTATCAATTTTTAAATCGAAAGGGACAAACTTTTACCAAACAACAGGTAAATGTCAGACTTGCTGATGGTGTTCTCCGTTCATGTTCCCTTCTGTTGACCACCGTGGACGTCACTCTAACGCCACAGATGGTTGTCTCCATCGAGTTTTTCGTCTTTCCCGAGGCGACCAACAACGACACGCTGTTAGGTATAGATTTCTTAAAAGCTACGGATTTAGTTATAAACTTTGGCACATCCTCATGGTATTTGCACGGTACTAATCAAACTTTTCCTTTAGAGTATGAAGATGATGCCGTGTTTCCGCCATCTCCCACTTCGCCCGTAGTAGTTTCATCTTTGGCACTTAGAGAGGATGAAGGCAACATGCTCTCCGTGGACCAGCGTGATCGTCTTATGATGCTTCTTAATAAACACGAGGATATATTTAAGGTAGGAGGAGGATATACCCCTTTTACCGAACATAAAATAGATACGGGGAATCATACCCCTATTGCTGTACCACCGTACCGTCTTACGCCGGCTAAGAAGTCCCTGATGGAAGCTGAGCTCGAAAAGATGTTACAGGACGGTGTCATAGAGGAGTGTGAGTCTGCCTGGTCTTCACCCGCTCTCCTCATACCTAAGAAAAATGGAACTTGTAGATTCTGTGTAGACTACCGACGTCTCAACGCTGTTACTAAGTCAGATACTTATCCATTGCCTGTCATTGAAGATCTACTCCATGCTACCAAACGCGAGGGTTTTATCAGCACGATAGACCTTCGTTCCTCATATTGGCAGGTGAGTGTGTTCCCCAATGACAGAGATAAAACAGCTTTTGTGACTCCATTCGGTACGTTCCGCTTTCTTAGGATGCCTTTTGGGCTAAAAAACGCTCCGGCGACCTTTCAGAGGTTGATGGACCGTTTTCGTTCAGGGTCAACTCTTAAAGATGTCACTTTACTAGTATATTTAGATGATTTGATGATACTGTCTGATAGCTATGATAAACATCTACAGGATTTGGAGGCCGTGTTTGATCGTCTACGTCATTTTCAGCTCCGAGCCAACCGTGAAAAGTGTGTCTTCGCGTGTAATCAGGTAAAGTACCTAGGACACCTCATTACTCCGGAGGGTATCAAAGCAGATGACGCTAAAGTAGAGGCGATACTAAATATGAAAGAGCCAACTAACATCAAACATCTCAGAACGTTCCTACAAACATGCTCTTGGTTTCGTAAGTTTGTCCCAAATTTTTCTGCGGTTGCTCAGCCGTTAACCAAGCTTACCAGGAAAAACGAGCCATGGTCTTGGGGTAGTGAACAGCGTTCTGCATTCAATGAATTAAAAACAAGATTAACCACTGCACCGGTTCTAGTCCAACCTGACCATAGTAAACCGTTCGTCATATGTACCGATGCTAGCAATTATGCCTTGGGTGCTGTACTTTTGCAAGGCGAAGGTTACAATGAGCATCCTATCGAGTACGCCAGTCGCTTGCTTATTTGTGCGGAAAGGAAATATAGTACTACCGAACGGGAAGCATTAGCCGTGATCTGGGCGGTTGAAAAGTTCCGTCCCTATATAGATGGTTATCCTGTTGTAGTTAGAAGTGACCATCAACCACTAAAGTGGCTTCTCACTCTTAAATCTCCCAGTGGTCGTTTGATGAGATGGGCGCTAAAACTACAGTCATATGACATTAAATATGAATATACCCCAGGTAAAACTAACGTCATTGCAGACACTCTAAGTCGCCCTGTTTGTGACGAGGAGCTTTTAGAATACTGTGAAGTATGTCCAGTTACCGTCGATATTCCTCGTATAAATCCTGAGGAACTTCGAACTGCTCAGCTTGACGACCCTGAGGTATGTAAAATTATGAAAGACTTGGAGCATACAGATATTCTTTCTTCAACCCGTTGGTTTGAACGTGGTTACCTCATGAACCAGGGTGTTCTTTACCGCTTAGCACCTGAGTCTGATGCAGAGGAACCACAACTCGTACTGCCCAAGTCCATGATTAACGTCGTGATGAAAGAACTTCACGATTCTCCTACCGCAGGACACCAAGGCGTCGATCGTACACTAGCTCGCATCCGTCAGCGGTATTATTTCACCGGCATGCGTAAGTACGTCATTGACTATCTCAAAACTTGCCTGGAGTGTCAAAGGTACAAGTTCACCAATCAAAAACCTGCAGGGTTGCTACAGACACCTATTACTGACCCAGAGAGGTGAGGTACTAGCTGTAGATTTGTTTGGTCCTCTACCCGAAGGAGATCAAGGCGAAAAATGGGTGCTTTTGATTGAAGACACCGCTACTCGTTGGGTAGAGTTATATGCAGTAAAAGATGCTACGTCTGAGGTCTGTGCAAAGATCATGTTAGAAGAGTACTTCTCGCGTTATGGGTTCCCACGTCGCATAATCTCAGATAATGGAGTACAGTTCGTTTCAGCTGTGATGCAGCAATGTATGTATCTTCTTGGAATCAAGCAGTGTCTCATTCCCTTCTATCATCCTGAGGCTAACCCAGCTGAACGGAAGAACCGAGACATCAAGATACAATTCGCTATGCTCGTCAAAAATGAACACCGCACTTGGCCTAACTTTTTGTCACAGGTACGCTTCTCTCTAAATACGGCTACCTGTAGTACTACCGGTATGACACCGTCTTATATGATGTTTGGTCGAGAGATGCGAACCCCTTTTGACGCTCATATGGATCTTCGCGCTATAATCGATAAGGATAATTTTGTTCCACAGGTAACACCTTATCTAAAGAAATTTGTAGCCTTTTTAAACGAAGTTCGAGATCGTGTTGAAAAACAACAAGATACTCGGAAGCTAGAAGCTGATGCAAGTCGCCGCCCTTCTCCAATCTACAATGAAGGCGACCACGTTTTTCTGACCACACACGCTCTAAGCAATGCTCCGAAAGGACTTACAAGAAAGTTTATGCCTCAAAGAGACGGTCCTTATGTTGTCCGGCGTGTCATTGGTCCTAACACTGTCGAAGTAGCAGATTCTAAGGGTTTGGTGTTAGGTCGGTTCCATACATCCGATGTAACACTTTGTGTAGGACACGATATACAAACAAAACCTGTGCAACCACGTAAACTACGTGGTCGTCCGCGCGCACCTTCTATGAATGCACCTACACAAAATGCCCCTGTTCTCAGTGCCAAGTCACCTTCGGGACGAAGACGTGGCTTGGAGGAGGAGAGTGTAGCGCGCCACCTATCTGACAGCGAGCGCGTTCGCGAGCGGCCTGCTCGCGTAGTCCGTTGCCCCGCTCGCTACCGCTAGGAGCTCTCTTGCAATTATGCTATATTTTACTTAATTTGTATGTATTGTTTGGTTCAGTCAATTTAATATAACTCCTACGTTAAAACCAGTGTTTCTTTTGCTGAAGAAGGTTCACGCCCATCCGAAACGAAGCATACCATCTCGCTTCCCACAGTATTTATTTTATAATAAATATTAAGAGTGCATTCGTCGTAGTAATTTCTAGGAAGATAGGTACTTACCTATTTTTTTACTACTTAAAATATTAGGTACTCACGGTGTAAAAACGGTCGGGTTTATTATGGTTGTATGTATAGTTGTATAGATGGGTGCTTACGTACCTAAGTGCTAACTAACTTTACCACAAAGGTCATGTTACGTAGGTACCTATCTAATTATTCACAATATTTTTATTCAGTTATTTTGTTTAATAATTTTCTTTATTCAAATTACATGCATTTCTATTTATTCCGTTATAAACTCCATGAAACTGATTTGTTAGACTGGCTTTTACGCCCTAATGACTAATGTCTTCTGATTTTTCGATGCCGTGCGTGACTTTTACGACCCCAATATTACAGGGAACTAAAACTACAATGGCTTTTACGCCCTAACTCTTACTAGCATTAAAAATAAAGACGACTTTTTTGTATAATTTTTGTATAAGTAATTTTATTATCATCTTATTTCCAGATCTGACTACGAGCCGAGTCAGTCGACTAGGAGTTTTGATCAAAATAGTAGTTCGGATCAAAGCAATGATATAATCGAAAACAGCGACACAGAAATGCAACCAATAAAAATATCAAAAGCAACACACAAAAAAATCATAATTAATTCAAGCAGTGATGGCGATATCAATACCTCTATGATTTCTTTACCCCGAGCACATGCTTCATTCTTTGGAGACAACGTTGGTAGCCTTATACCACCAAAAAGCCCGTTTAAAAACAATAGTAACAAAATAAATATTATTTCTATGGAAGTCTTAAAACAGGCTGATAGTTCGTCGACTGTTGTATTACCACATCCAAATATTACTGCCCTCCCTGCAGATCCAGTAATTGCTGAAAATGAAATCTCATGTGCTGTGCCGACCGTTGAGTCGTTTTCTTCAAACCTTTTGCCAGCTGACTATGCTCCAGAAACCAAAGTTACATCAGTTCCGATCGCTAATTCGTCTCTAATTGTTAATACATTGTCTACCTACGACAATAGTACGCAGCTTGAATCTTCTTCCGTATTGACTGCTGAATTACCTACTTTATATGTTAATCTCGTGCCACAAGATGACTATGCCGCTGATGAACCCGAAGTTCCTTCTGTACCGATCCCTGAATCATCTGACTTGAAGACCAACCTTCTGCCGTTGGATAAATATATACCTCAATCTGATAGTTGTATACCTACCACCTCCAAGACGCCATTTTTAGAACTGAGTCCTTTACTGGCTGCATCTCACGATGAAACTCAGCTTGGACCTCCTAATCCATCTACAAGTACAGCACTGGCCAATTTAAATATTACACACACAGTTGAAAAAGATCGGACTAAAAGAACACGCAAAACTTCAACTTCAAAATACAAGATGTATTATATAGACTTCTTAACTGACGAGGAAGCTTTAGACTTTTCTGGTGGTAGTTCTGATGATTGGACTTGCAATGAATCTGAATCTAGTGGTTCACCTGAAAAGAAAAAGAAGAAAAAAGAAAAAAAGAAGAAAGCCCAAAAGGATGATACAAGTAAAAATATAACAAGGAAGAAACAGAAACTAATAAATAAACGGAAAGAACGAAAACAATTAAAAGTTGAGGGAAAATCCTACCAAACCAAGAAAGGGGACATAGTTAAAGAAAAATCTATGGGAGAAAACCCATGTAAGCAGGATAAATGTAAAAGAGGTTGTTTTAATATAACGGAAGAAAGGCGAAAGTCTCTGTTTGACTTCTTTTGGAGCATAAGTTCACAACGGAGGAAAGATTGGCTTATTAATTGTACTCGCCAGGTATCAATTTCCAGGAAAAGAACGGACTCTCCAAATAGTAGGAGAAATTTAACATACGAGTACTTTATCAATAATGGTGAAGATCGTCAAAAAGTTTGTCAAAAGTTCTTGCTTGAGACATTGAATGTGACCCAGAAATATTTATTATACAATCTGTCTCATTCTAAAGAATATAATATGTCTCAGGATGATCGGAGGACACGTACATTTCCGGATAAGTATTCTCCAGAAGCAAAAGCACATGCAAAGTCTTTTATTGAAAAATTGCCAGCAGTCCCTTCACACTATAACCGGAAACGAACCAGCAGGGTGTATCTTCCCCAAGAAATAAAAAATGTATCCAATTTGTATAGACTTTATGTGAAAGAATGTGAAGATAAAAATCAAGATGCAGTTGGAGATACTATATTTAGAAATATATTTAATAATGAATATAATATCAGCTTTCATTGTCCAAAAAAAGACAAATGTCTTCTGTGTACAAGAGCCGACCGAAAAGAAATAAGCAGCGAAGAAGATAAAACCATTTTAGAAAATCACATTAAAGAAAAAAAATCTACTTATAAAAGGTTTCTAGCACATCAAAATTTAAGTAATCATTATAATATTAATGGTACTTTGACAGCTAGCTTTGATTTACAAAAGGTATTGACAACACCCCACGGAGATAGCATGTTGTTAGGGTACTCAAGAAAGTATGCAGTTTTTAATTTCACCATTTATGAAAGTGGAACTCAAAATGTGAATTGCTACATTTGGGGAGAGTGTGACGGAAAACGAGGTAGCCAAGAAATAGCAACTTGTCTCTTTAAGTATTTACAAGAAGTTGACGAAAGAAAAATAAAAAAATTGATTTTATACTGCGATTCCTGTACAGGTCAAAATAAAAATAAAGTAGTTCTATCTGCCATAAACTATTACCTCAAAAAGTCCGTAAATTTAGAAACAATACAGCTTAACTTTTTGTTGCCTGGACATACATACATGCCTGTTGATTCAGTGCATGCAACAATAGAACGAGAAATAAAAAAACTCACCGTCTGGAGTCCTTCCCAGTGGATGCCTTACATTGCTTCTGCCCGAAAACGGCCACGACCTTATCGTGTTATTGTCATGGAGCATAGTGATTTTATTAGTTGGGACGAACTAGCTACAAAGACTTTCACTAAGGAAACGCTAAAAAACATGCAATTTAAAAATATTCGGATTGCTACACTTAAGAAGAAGAATGTTGATCAAGTTGAAATTAAGTACTCCATGCATGAAGACACATCAGTACAAAAAGTCATTCTATTTGAAGTACCTGAAAAAAGGCCAAATACAAAAGGGAAATCTAAAGCGAGAGGAAGACCTAAAAAAAATATTTGTTTAGATACAACTAATAATCACTGCCAAGCTGAAAAATCAAACGAATTTGTGTTGCGTAAGTTATATGACGCCAGATTACCAATTTCGACTGCAAAATATAACGATTTAAAACTTCTTTGTGACAATCACACAATACCCAGACCGTTCCAACAAGATTTTTTGTCGCTGCCTCATTTTAAAACAGTAGTAGACCAATTACTAGATACCGACGAAGAAGACGATGTAGTAGAGGAATTAGAATGAATGGGTACTTATCTACATTTTAATTTCATTAGAATAATGCATGAATGATTAATAAGTAGAAGAAAGATTTATTTTACAAATTATAATTAAAAAAAAAGGTTAAACAAATAAGAAAAAGAAAAAAATATATAAGAAGAGAAAGAAGATGAATAAAAAGAAAGTAAAAGATAAAAAAAATAAAGAAGAATACGATTACAAGCAATAAAATTAAAAAAGTAAGAAAACGAAACAAAAAACAGAAAAGGAAATAGAAAAAAAAGAAGATTACTAATTATTGTCAATTTGATTTGATTTATGAATGAATAAAACTGATTTGCATCTTAACTAAATTTATTTATTTAATACACCAATACCTACCTAGTAGAATAAATTACAAACATACCATTATTTTATACTATTTTATCAATTTTAGTTAATTTATTTCTTAATTAATTAATATTAGATGATAGTAATTATTTATCACAGTTAACTTAAAATTTAAATTAATGAAAATAATCAAAGTTCAATTCAATTAAATCTTTTCTTTTGTTTCACTATTCATGAATCGTGTGCATTTAACTTAACAGGTAGGTAACCTAATTCGTTATAATAAATTTTGTAATATAGAACTATGATAAATCAGATAATAATAATTATTATGCTATTATTTTGAGCTTCTATGCACCTTAATTTCAATATTCACCACATTAAATCTTACAAAATTATAATTATACTCGTGCCTCGTCCTCGAGATTAGTTTACCTTTTATTATATTCATAACACAATGTAGTAACGCCTAGTGATACCACCTCTGCACTATGGTTGAAAGAAAAAAAAAATGTGGGTAGTCCGTAATTTCAACCTTGTGCCAAGCACCGCCTGTTAGCCTCATTCGCATTCTAGTGCTCTTCCACTTCGCACGCATTAAAAATGTCAAATAGGCGCAGTGAAACGGTGGATATTTTGTCGGGAAAGAAAATTTATTCTATCAAGGATCCGCCGCGAAGCCGTCGCCTAATATTAAGTGAAAGTTCATCATCGCGTTCGGCATCGAGGGAATCATCGCCATTTTTGGATAAACATCAAGGTTAGTTATGAGACTGATAATTTTTTGAAATTCAACTATTAGTGTATAACGCAATCAGAATAGTCTGCGGGACTACTTCGCTGCGTTTTAAAGATTTTTGTAATGCAACACTAAGTTTATAACGCAATCAGAATAGTCTGCGGACTACTTCGCTGCGTTTGAACCTTTGTTTTTTCATAATGGAATAAAGTTCACTGTGCAATCAGAATAGTCTGTGGGACTACTTCGCTGCATTTTAAAGATTTTTGTAATGCAACACTAAGTTTATAACGCAATCAGAATAGTCTGCGGGACTACTTCGCTGCGTTTGAAGGTTTGTTTTTTCATAATGGAATAAAGTTCACTGTGCAACCAGAATAGTCTGTGGGACTACTTCGCTGTGTTTTAAGATTTTTTGTAATTCAACACTAAGTTTATAACGCAATCAGAATAGTCTGCGGGACTACTTCGCTGCGTTTGAACAATAGAATTATAACCTATATAACCTATAGAAGTATAGTCCGAAGGCCGATTTTAGGAATTTTTATGGGTGCAAATTTGAACCAATCGCGGCTTTGTCATTCAGTGCTCAGCGGTCAGTGGCTACGTGTGTATGTCAACCTAAAGGACTTACCATGACGAAATGTGCACTGAGATCCTGCCAAAACTATGCTCAAAAACATAAGAAAATAAATAACATCACATTTCACCGGTAAATATTTGATGTTTTTACGTAATTTCATTGATAAAACAATAAATACACAATCAAATTTTCATATTTTTTTTATCTGTCATTGAAAACAAAATGTTGCCATAAGTGTGAAATTTTACCCTATTTTTATATAGCAGATTGTAGGTAAAAGTGGAGGTAACTACCTATCGCAACTATGAATACTCCGGTTATACTTACCTACATTCTTTTTGTTATAAGAAATATAATCAAATTATGACATTTTATGATAACTTAATTAAAAAAGGAGAATGAGTGTATTCCGTCCAAATGGAGTCGGCTAATGAAACTTTATTAATTATAATATAACACATGCATATTATGTTATTTTCAGGGTTCTGACTTCTGTTCCGGAACCCTGAACCGTGCTTATATTTATATATTTAAATTTTTAATATTTAAAGAAGAAAAATAAGATAGGAATAAAAACAGATTCTTTCATTATTCTGGAATTTTAGATTTCCTGCTAACTCAATAACTGCTGACAATTGGATTAAAATTGTAAGACTCAATCGGAGAGAAGATACATGGAAACCAAAACCACAGTCACGTATATGTTCTGCTCATTTTGATGAAAATTTTAAAATAAATAAATCTACATACCCATCTTTATTTTATTATTAACCCTGGGGCGACATCATAATCATAATGAAAATATTTTTTTGCTTTAAGGCGAATTAAATCGATTTACTAGCACCGCCACACATTTTTAATTCTGTTTCATTTAGCTTCCATAGATAAATATACCTCTTTATATTTCAATATATATTTTAATAATATTTATGTGATAATTATTATCTGAACTTCAAACAGTGGCGGAACTAGTAGTTTGATCTACTTTGTCTTTGATTGATTGTGGAATTACCTGCAAGCTCTCTCACTGAATTATTTAAAACTATACATATTGTTACTGTAATTATGTTTAATTGAAATTAGATCTTTAAAATGGGCATCGTCCTTTCCTTTATTGAATTAAATAAAACCACGGAGAATGGCCTCACAGCTTTGTTAACATAATGACAAATTATTCAGAGGGACAATTTTTAACAGAATATTGTATTTTTTTGTCACACTTTTGGACCAATGATGTGGAAAAGTCCGATCATCTCCTTTTAATATATTTAAATTTCACGATAATTCTACAAGAGTGTGCAAATCAGTATACTTCTCAGCATCAATAATAATTTTATCGACTATTTCCCCACATCTAGGGAAAAAACATTTTTAAGGCAACATTAATTTTATGTCATGCATACGTCAAGTCGATATTTTATGCCTATTTTTTCGCCTTGCGTTTGGTTGGAACACACTTTCTATATAATTCTATTGTTTGAACGTTTGTTTTT
Organism: Carposina sasakii; assembly: GCA_014607495.2. NCBI lineage: Eukaryota > Metazoa > Arthropoda > Insecta > Lepidoptera > Carposinidae > Carposina > Carposina sasakii. The sequence continues at coordinate 11,938,565 of CP053163.1, forward strand.
TCGTAATGGAATAAAGTTCACCGTACAACCAGAATAGTCTGTGGGACTACTTCGCTGCATTTTAAGGTTTTTTGAAATGCAACACTAAGTTTATAACGCAATCAGAATAGTCTGCGGGACTACTTCGCTGCGTTTGAAGGTTTGTTTTTTCATAATGGAATAAAGTTCACTGTGCAACCAGAATAGTCTGTGGGACTACTTCGCTGCACGTTGTGCCGATCTACCCAGATCAGTCTGCGGGACTGTTTCGATGTACGATCATTATGCACACTGAACTATCTGCGAAATTGCTTTTGCTCGTTTGGACCATTAGTCTATGAAAAAACAATATCGTTTTAACGAATAGCCGTTAATACGGCAGACCGTGAGTCCAAGCCGTCCATGACACCCGTGAAAAAGATCGGCAACGCAGCGGGCATGTCGTCCCGGGCCGCTCCACGCCATGCTGGCGCCTGGCCCCGCCGCGCCGGCGCCTACCTTATCGCCGCGCGCGCAGGTGGCACCCGCCCCTGACGACGCGATCAGCACAGCCGCTGGCGCTAATCAAACAATAGTCGACACTGCCGCCGCGCGCCGATGATGTACCGCTCGCCACGTTGGAAAATCTGCTTTAATCATATCGTTACAAAACGAATCTATTGAATAATATCTCATCCCGGCCAATTGTTCCTATATAGTAGGCGCTCCTCGCCTGAACGCGGCCGTTCCTGATACTGTGGTTAAAGGGATAAAGTGATAGAGGGTCGGCAAATAGGAATCGCAATTGCAAATCGCAATTTCTGGCTTAGGTCAGTCTATATCTACCCTAACTACGACCTTTTAAGAGACGTACAATATATATAAGTATAGGGGAATTATATCTACCTTATACTCGTACTCTTTGAAAGACATGAAAGATCAGTTGACGTCTACAAAGATAAATATTCTTCACTTCGCCGAATACTTAGCTAAAACACTTCGGACAGCCAAAGCCGTCTCAAAGTCAGGCTCCGACCTGAAGATCAAACAACCCAAGATAACGAAAACTCCCGCGCATCCTAGAAAACATTACAACTAGAAGGCGGGTAGGTACTAAAAACGGCAGGGCGGCACCAGGTCCCTCTCGCCGTACCCGCCCTTGCCGTCTGCAGCGGACAGCAGTAGGCCGCGGCTCGCTAACTAGTCACGCGAGTCGTCGCAGCGCACGAGACAAGTGCCGCCGCGCTGGCCGCGGCACGCACGCCGCTCTCGCCATACCTGGACTCAATGGTACGTTATGCTACTAATGCTGGAAGGCTCAGCCTTTTTTATAATCAGAGATGGCTCATCACCGATGACCGAATGCTGCTATCTTGGGTTAAAGGTATAACATACGCTTCAATAGTCCGGTACATGAGATATTTTACTCCTATTACTGAGATATTTTATTCTGAATCAGAATCTGCCATTTCGAATTTCTTTTCGATCGGCGCCATTTCTCAATACGATCCATATATGAACATATTTCTATACATAAGTCGAATGGTGATAAAAGATTTAAGTATTTATTAGAAGATTAACGTAGTTACAGATCTTAAGCTTACTAAAGATTGCTTCTCGGCTACGATCGACTTAAAAGACGCTTATTTCTTGATATTCTTGATATCCTTCCGAATGGTCTTAGGAAGGATAGTGTTAGTTCGCAAATGTACGAATTCAATATTCGACCTTTCGGACTTGGCACGGCTTCTTTTATTTTTATCAAAATAATGAAGCCTGGTTATGATCATGTAATTTCTGTCTTTAATTTATTTAGACGATATTTATTTCATAGGAATATCTCATCCCGAGTGTAAGAAAATGTAAATATGTATTACTTTATGGCTCCTTAAAGCACTTTATTAACGATTGTTTTTTATTTGAAATATGTTGCCATTATTACCTAAGGGTACATAATAGACATATATAAATGGCAAGTAAGACTACCTTCCGAAAAAGGGAAATTTATTTTAGATGTGCTTAGAGATTTTTTCACTATGAAAAGACGCTTCGCTCAACTCGTAGGTCTACTAGTTTCTGCGTGTCCATCCGTTGAATAAGGATATATATGTATAAATATATATATATATATTTAGAATAGAATTAGAGCGTTATAAACATTAAAATTAATTTGGCCATGATAACTATGATCATATTTTAACTGTTCCGGAGTATTTGGAATCAGACTTTAAATGGTGGTCAAACGCCATCAATAGGTACTTCTGTACACAGAATTAGAGATTACACCCTTGAGATATATTCTGACGCTTCAACAACGGGGTGATGGGTGGTATGTGAGGGTCAGGCAGCTAGCGCGGTCTGTGGTCCTCCTATGAAAAGACTTTGTACATAAATCACATAGAATTGTTAGCTAATTTCTTTGCTTATAAGATATTTACAAAAGATTTTTAGTAATTGTTCAGTTTTATTGAGAGTAGACAACACCACTGCTATGAGTTACGTAAACCAAACCGTATGGGTAGGGTTCAATTTCCTCATCATAATAAAGCCACTAAGAAGATCGGGTAATGGGTGACAATGGACAGATATTTATAACAATTTTTTAATATCAATTCAGCTGACAATGCTATAGCAAACCGAGAATCTTGTCGGTCTCATTCAGACACTGAATTTGAAATAACTGAGTCGGGTTTTCTACACTGACTAAAATCATTTGAAAATCCTCATGTGGATCTTATCGCTCGTCGTCGATTAAATAACAAATATTACATACCTATATATGATAAGTACTCTTCATGGCACCGTAACCCAGATGTTTTTTGTTACAGGCGCATTAACCATAAGCTGAAGAGATTTTTTTTTTAAATCTTTTCTCCCCATATCAATAATGTTGAAGACTTTACTGAAAATCTGATAGTAGGCCATCACAGCCATGATTTCCTCTGTTCATCCGTTTGATAACCTCCCCTATTGTAATTTGGTTTAAATTACATAGAATTTCCACATTATAGTGTCAGGATCGTACAGCATTACCCTGGTGGTCGCAGTGTTGTCAGGGCGGCGTTATTGCGCCGAGGTACACCCGCGTCAGCCATAGATATCGTGCTGACGTCACTCTCTGAGAATACTTAATCTTGAAAACATTATTATGATGACTGTTTTTTAGAAATAATGTCCATATTGTGTTACTAATAATATGAACCTTGCATTCAAACTATAATACAATTTCTCACAGAGGTATTTAATAATGGCACCAGTTCGGTATCATAAATTGTTGTAGATTAGTTATATCCCTATAAGTCAGCTCTCTAGCTTAGAATGAACGTTTTAAAATATTTTTTTAAGGGATTTATAGACTGGACCTTCCCAGCCGCACTATAATGTAACACGGGATACTAATGTACCTAGTCTCAGATTACTTAAGTTCACTATATCCTCACGATCCATTATCATTCAAGCAACTAACTATGAAATATGCAACTTTACCTACTTATAGTCACTGCACATAGAGTGCAAAATCTGTCAAAAATCACAGAGCAAATTGTTATCAAAATACCAAAACTCATTAAAACGTTTAAGTTAGGTAATCGTCAACCTATGTTATACCATAGAGGAATAAGATTACATCTATGGTTATACTTACCATATTTTAAAGAACGTATATTATCAGTTTGCCCTGCTAATACTATGATTTCATATATTAATATGTTAAGTTAAAAAATAATAATAATAATAATCGAAAAGGTGATCAAATGTTTATTGGAATCAGAAAACCACATTTACCGCGTCGGTTTTCAGACTATTAGCCGCTGAGATAAAATCCATCCTTAAGGACAGCGGCATTGATGAGCACGCGACATGCCGCGACATCCAAACCATACAAATAGGGTTTAAACATCGATGCTATATTTAAAATCGCAGGTTGGACTGGCGATTCCAGTACTTTTGTAAGCCATTACAATAGACCTGTCGCTACTGGTAATAATGATAAGTACTGCCTTAGCTCCAACATAATTATGTTCGTCTTAGAAAGATATTTGGTGTGATATTTTTTGTTTATCACTTATTGAGTAAAGTACCCACTTGTTTTTATCTTATAAAATCTTAAAATCTTTCTTATTTTCCATTAGATACATAAATAAGCAAGTTTGTATTACAATGTACTTGCATGATTTTAATTTTACTTTTCTACAAAATAGATCATGATATTTTCATGTGTTCTCTAAACATCTACATTGTGTTATGAATATAATAAAAGGTAAACTAATCTCGAGGACGAGGCACGAGTATAATTAATGATTAAATGAACTTACCTGTACGTGAAGTTCAATCATAATTATACGAAGTGCCTCGTCCGAAGAGATTAGTATATATTCCCACCCGCCCGGTGTATAGAGACAATGACACCCATATGCTATGAAAATATCATGGATATCTGGCTCTAAACTAAATGAGGCTAACAGGCGGTGCTTGGCACAAGGTTGAAATTACGGACTACCCACATTTTTTTTTTCTTTCAACCATAGTGCAGAGGTGGTATCACTAGGCGTTCCTACATTGTGTTATGAATATAATAAAAGGTAAACTAATCTCTTCGGACGAGGCACTTCGTATAATTATGATTGAACTTCACGTACAGGTAAGTTCATTTAATCATTAATAATTGTAGGTTTACTCACGATAATTGTTATAAGTGGTGCAGTCATTACGACCTTTTCACTGTCTAAAGATGGTTTATACGACACGATGTATGTTAGCATTATAGATATTTGTGGATTTACGTCCTATAGTACGTATTTATAGACGGTGTAAAAGCCATTTTTATTAAAATTTTGGGTCGTAAATCCATCCTATCTTCTAAACCATAAGGTCTACTTAAAATTAAGCTTCTTGATATTAAAGAGCACTTAAATGCAAGTAAATATCACCAATTCATTCGAATTTAACTCTATTGCAAAAAAAGTTATTTTCCAAAATTTAAAAAAAAAAACGTTTTTTCGCTCCCCTGTAAAGTTGCTATTTTGGCTTTTACGCCCTTTCTTCCCCGAAGTAGCGATGTGTTTCTTTCTCTCTTTTTGGCACACCAAAGTTTGGAGTTTATTATTGCCACCTACGTTATTTGTATCTTAATTTTTTTTCATTTCTTTACATATACATATATGTATGTATATCTTCGTAGAAATTGGTCTCTGGCCGAAATACGGTCGGAGATCATCATATATAATCACGCCTTTATCCCTTACGGGGTAGGCAGAGCACCAAGGGCCGATAGAACCACATGGTGCCACTTCTAACCAATTTTGAGGGTATAGTTGAGATGTACAAGTTTAATTTCTTTATCTGTATATTAGTATTCTTTTAGTATAGGTACACAGAATACAGTGAGTTGTCTATGTGTAGGTATAATAATTTGATTATATCAAGGTATTTCCTCAAAACGGTTTCCGAATAAAACATCTACAACTGAAATGTAAAAGCGCCTTTACACCATCTCATTATACCGACCGTTCGTTAACTAATTATGAGGGATGTAGATGAAATAGATACCAAAAATAATTGTCGGGAGGCTTTTAATGTAGATAGGGGGTAACGAAGTTAATTCACAGGGCTCAGCTTAGTGCGGTCGGGTAAAGGAATTATTTTTGTTATCTAGGTACTCATTAGCTGTTGCCCGCAACTTCGTGCACGTGGACAAGGACTACAGAAGGTCATGGCGTTCTCCGTACTTCCAACTAGGTAAATAAAACCTGCAGCCTAAGCTGATCTTAGGGACCTGAAACTTGGAGGGTGTCTTCTTTATATGACGTAGGCTTCTCAAAAGAAATTCCCACGGGAGTTCTAAAGTTTACGGACGAAGTCGTTGGTGTTCTTTAGTCTCTACATCTACATAATATTATGTTAGTATTGTTGCTTAGTAAAATTTTATAATGGCGGACCACAGATCAAGAATCTGAGTGGCGGACGTAACTACTAACATAAATGCCGAAATCCTGCCTTGCTTTGTCACCAAAGCTGGAATGCCTCTGCCTCGCAAATGTCAGCGGCTAGCTGCCTGAACCCTGTGTTGAAACGGCTGAAAAAAAAATAACTAGAAACGGGCGAGGTTAAATGTGCCTACCTACACCTACGGTGAATACGTAGACAGGTATGTACCAAATTTTATTATTTACCTTTTTTCATGAATTCTCAGTACTATGATTAAGTATGTCATTTAAACATAAAGGAAAGTTTGAGTTAAACTTCAAGCCCTTGGGTATTTTCATAGTAATTTGCCTTTAGTATAATTAAAATAGCAACACACCTTGTCTGCCCGTGGGTGTCGTGGGGGAGTTGGGCAGCAACGCCTTTCGTGTTGTCAACGTACGTACATATTCCGAAAATCACAATGTGGTCACCAACCCGCTTGCCCATCGTGGTGACTATGGGCAAAGGCCCCCCTAGCTAGCCTAGTAGCCTTGTGGCGTGCCTTTCGGGAGGCCTACATCCAGCAGTAGACTGCAATATGTCGATGTGTGTAGGTATAAAAAGTCTTGGCCTATTGTTACTTTCTACATAGATGACCTAGCCTAGCCAAGATGCGCAACATTTTTACACTTTTGGAAAGCCTGTGCGGGAAATGCAAAGTTTAATGCTTTTATTTGAACCTTTGACAGTAAGTATTTACAAAATATCTTGTGGGCAAAAACAAACTATTTGACAATTTGCTTTAAACGCCTAGAAAGTGGGAACCAACGAACCAACTTAATTTTTTTCAAAAACCGATTATTACCTACCTAGTCATCTATATGTACGACATCGTTTTAAAGTAGGGTTGCCAACCGTCCTGTTTTCCCAGGACATGTCCTGCTTTTTGGGGTGTCCTGGGCTAGATAGTTTTTAAGCATCGTCCTGAGTTTTAGAGTCCTGACACATTCGCTGTCGGCAGATTTTATAAGGGTGCCGACATCGGGTCAACGCCTAGTGCCATGACGCAAATAAGCGCCAGCCTCTAAAAGTAGCAAGTGCATTAGTCGCCGGCACTGAATGTGTCAAAGACCTATGTTTTGAAATTTGCACCCCACTAACTCTTTCCAATAATATTGTCACTGGGCTCGCACATGTATTATAGTTCTGGCTTTTAATCGAAATGTCCTGGTATTTCTTCTTCGAATCCAGGTTTTCATAGTTTTGAGATGACAACCCTATTTTAAAGAAAATGTTAGGCTGTTTATTCAATAAATTTGTGGTAATGTTTGTTTGTTTAGTCAGATTTATAGGTTGGTTAAGTAGCTAGGTAAGCTATGTTTTTTAAATCATAATGTAGGCATATTGTTCGTTAATTAAGAGTATTGGGTATTTCCGATTCTTAAAGTTTGTTTCTTTTGTTGTTTATTATTACTTAATTACATAATTATAAGAATTTTGAGCAGAATACAGAATTATAAATAGGTTTATCTACATTTAATTAACATTACACGACTTTGTTTCAATTCTCTTGACTGATTCATCAATGCTGAGGCGAAACTAGGGAAGCTAGAAACGTGACATCAAGTCGCTTGCTTTGATGACGTACCAAGTAGGTACCTAGGTTCAAGAATTTCACGAAATTCCAACGGGAACGAGAAGAAACGATAATTCTAATATATAATATATTTATTTATTTATACATCACTTGTATACATTGTTTTTCGTAGTTACTTGTAACTTTATATCTCATGTCTTACAAGTTTGTCCAAGTAAGTGCTCTTTCTTAGTAGGTACCTAGGTTTAGGTAAGTTTGTAAGCAGTATTTTTAGGCAAAGTTTGTAAGGTGTTCAAGGTTTAAGAAGAATATTTTTTCGGTAAACTTAACTTAATGTGACTGCGACTGTTTACGAAAAGCTACTTTTTAGTTTCTTACGCCCATTTTTGCTGTTAGCTTCATCTTTGTAACAATTACCAAATTTCATCATAAAAATTATACACACTGCTGTGTTGCCAAAATGGGGCAGCTAGAACTGCACGATAAGAAAGGAGATCCCAAAGACACAATAACACATACACCCTGTGGTAAAATGTTCCGTTAAGGCTGCGTTTCCACTAAGGCGGAGCGGAGATAAGCGGTGCTTAGCGGTGCACGAATTGACCAGTCACAATATGATGTATGCTCTTTCTGAGAGATTGAAGAGATTTCGAGCATAGTGATTGGTCGATTCATGTACTGCTGAGCACCGCTCCTCTCCGCTCCGCCTCAGTGGAAACGCAGCCTTATGAGTATAACCTATGTATGATTAAATCTGCCGTTATAGCGAGTATAGTACATATCTATGTATTAATTTGTGCTTATAGATAAAAACAAATGCCCCTTTTCCATTTGTTTACGCCATACAAACAAATCTTACAAATGTAGATATTTGCGTAGGTATTCTAAGTAATTTGTGGTTACCTACTCCATTTATGACTAAGGCAGGTACATATTTGTATTTACCCAGACGACATAGGATTGAGTTTGTCGACTACAGTTTACGTAGGTAAGCTAAGCTGGGTTTCTAGATAGAAGATACTCATATACATTGGGCTAGGTTAGTGTTCTTAAGGCAGTCTAGTGTTTACCTACGTTTGAAGTAGCTTAGGTCAAAGTTAAATAGAAATACCGACAACAGGTACATAGATAGTGTTTCGTATTTAGACATAGGCTGTGGACATAGGTACGTAATGTTTATTAACCACAAAATAAAATAGTCAAATTAGTTTGCTGGAAGAAATCTCTATTAAGGATAAGCACGCTCTTGTACTTTTGCATACTTAGTAAATAGTTTTTCTGTATATAAAATGCTTAAAAAAAAAAATGGTTTCCCAATTTTGGGAATGAACTAACCTTATTTGATGTAGGTAGGTACCTATACTACCTGTAGAGTATTCGTAAACGGTGGTAGCCATAAAACACGGTTGTGTTCCCTAAATAGGGTAGCGAGAACTGCAGGGTCACAGAGGAAATCTCATAGCCACGTTTAGCATAGCGTGGACAGGTGTAAATTTGTCAGTGAATATGTGATATGTTGCTAGATGCCAGATAAAATTATTTACTATTATAACTAGTGCCACAAGGTCGCTAGAGTATCCACAGCACCTACGCAGCTCCTATTATAGAGAGCGCTTCATCTTTTAAATAAAACACAATGATAGTCTACCGTTCCTTCTTCACCCTCATTCCAGTCCTTACTTGCTCTTCTGCATGATGGTTTACTCTCGTCCTGTCTCACCAAGAAAGTAAAAGAGCCATTAAATATTCACGCATGATTACCGATTATACTCGAACATAATCAATGCACGGGGGTCGTGGTTACGATTTGCCTTATTTATTATGCACCCCTTCGCCACCCTTACCGCGACATTTTGAATATGAAGAGATGTAACTAACTAATTACCACAGCAGTGACAAGAAGGAATATTATGAAGCCCTTTGGAGATAAAAAGGGTCACCTAAAGTAGGTACAATGCACACAGCATTTTAGATGATTGCACTGCAATACAATTAATTCTAGTCAATGGACTAAACTAGTCAATGGTGAATGCACCATGACCTAGATTTTTTGACACACAGTTAGTAGGTAATGTCTTCTACTTATGTACCTACTTCAAATGAACGAGATCTTGATGTACGTTTTGATGTAATTATAATAAGGTGTAGGGTCCGGTGGTGGGCGCACCCATAGTGAATGTTTGAACTTTCTAATTGTAACGCCTAATACAATTTCATTAATTATAATAACGTTTAATTTATTTGTAGATTAAAAAAAAACCCAACCCAAAATTCAAGCTTAGGTACTGCAGACCCTAAAGAATATCGCTACCGTATCTGGCTCTATCATCAAAGCCTTCATTACTTCAAACTTATCACTCAATTGTACAAATACCAGAACAAAATGTTAGTTTCGTGAAACTAACGGAATTGAATCCACATTCGAAGTGTTCGGGTTGCTAAAAAAAATTCTCTACTCGTTTCTGTTGGCTCCATCTTCAGTCCATCATCGTTTCCATTATATTACGAGTAAAATAGCCAGCAGACCACGCTGACAGAGTTGCGGGCGTATTCGAGTAATCCATAAACTCAGAAATCAAACCTGAACCTAACGATCAAATTAGAATAAATTTCACAGGAAATGCATTCGAGTGAAATGAAGTTCTTGTTAGTCCGAATGCAATTTGTCCATTAAATTGAGCATCGATCGAGGCGACAATCGCGAGCAACAAATACGGCAGTTCGAGTAGGTTGAACAGTGTATTGTCGCCCGGGGATATGTCTATGTGCCATAATGCACAAGCGTAAGCGATCCAAGAACAAGAAAATAAAAAAGGATCAAGTTTCAATTAGAAGTTACATTAGGTACATTACACATCCATATTGCATTTCACATGTCCATACCGACCCAGCGTGGTAATGCCGCTAGTATTTTAGGCACCTTTGCACCGGGAGCGAACCACTAGTATAATAAAAACCAGGATAACTAAAGACCAGTTTATTCCTTCTTTTCTATATTCTAGACACCAACCGACATAAAGACGGCTCAACCAAGAATGCCCCCCTCCAGCCAAGTGTTCGATCTTATATCACGTTCAGGCCACGTGCCTGTCAAAACCTTTTGGCGCCAACGTAACCGTATTTTAGTCAAAATAAATACTTTTAGATCATGTATAGTGCCAACAGGATATTAGTTTTAGTCGAAAACCAAAGTAACCGTTTTAAATATTACAGCAACAAAAAAGGTTTTAGAGTTTCATAATAAATAGTGGTTTACTAATTTCTATAATCCTGAGGATGCCACGGTTGTTGGCGAAACATATGTAGATTATTTATCAATTTTTTTATTTCGGAATAGTGCAATGTATTGTCTTGCATGCTAGGTGCTCGGGTCTGGTTTCTCGTGGTGATTGTAGTTAGTGCAAGTGCCTGTTTTCGCAGTTATGAGTTATCAGATCCGAGGGTCAGTGGAGGGTGTGAAATGTTACCTCCGCATTCGTATTTTTCTTTAACTTACACCAGTCTCTGGTGTATCCATAGCCCATATCTAACAGGCATTACTGAATGCAATAAGCTACCAAATAACGTGTGATCAGAACGGGCGAACAATTCCAGGACGTAGTATTGCGCGCAATATCTCTTGCTATCGGGGAATCCCACAGAAAGTGATACGAGTAGAAACGAAGGCACTGGATAAAAAGCTATAACCATGTGAAAAGTTCTTTCACATTAATTGATTCTGATAGTCAAGAAGAGATCTGTGTCGCTGTTTGAGAGGTAATAGTGATATTACCTTGGCAGTGATGCCATAGCGAAATGGTGGTGGGGGGGCATTGTGGGGCAATACCTTGAAATCACAATAAGTACATACTTTACAAATAGTACAAAAAGATAAAATTATTACAGAAATGATTTGTCTGTAAATAGCTAGTAAATGTACATCACATCGAAATATAGGTCATAATTATTTCTATTGGTTACATGGTGATTGATTTATAAGCCCGTGCTTCGAGGGCAGATCAAGTAGGTATCTATGATATTTATTTTACATTCGCCCTAACTGTAACCATGCTGCCCTAACTCAAATTTAACTCAAGCATAGCCTCTTACGGCCCGAACACATACCCATAGTCTCAGTTTTACTGGCTCGTTTTAGCGGATTTTAAAATCGGCTAAGCAGTTAAAATTGCCTCTAACATAACTTACAGACTGCATCTCTTTTTAATATTAGTAACAGTACAATTTTGATATTGCGGAAGCACGTTTTGTTCAACATTTGTGGATACGTTTGCAATAGCATCGGTTATTGCATCCGGGAAACTCGTAGTCTGATTACGCATCTTGCAAAAGCATAGCAGTAGCAATGCAACTGAGAAAATTGTACGATTTTTGAAATGTCAAATTCCTTTGTGAATGTTGTAACGAAATAGGAATTTTATAAGTGATCAGCGAATACGGTACAATTTTCGCAGTGCTTTTGATGAATAGATACGTAATACTGGGGCTGAAACGGAACGTTATCATGAACCCTTTAAGATGTATGGATTCTGAAATATCGCCCTGCGTAATCGTATAGCAGCATCTCACTTCTCCAGTGGAAAAAACCTTACTTTAAGGTTTGATTGTAACCCCGAAGAACGTTTTTTACTGATATTGAATGCCTTGCCTCAAAAATAAAGACACCTCTCTATAGTTAATGGATCTGCTTCAGCATTTATATCAAAACGGGGTAGCCAGAAGGCGAAGAAAATCTTATAGCCACGCTTAGCATAGTAGGTTCTGTAGGGGCCAGTTAGCCCTTACACTTGTTCTAGTTGTGGAGTTCGTATAAAGAAGAATGGAGACGTTAAGTTAATTATCACGAGTATATTGTAATAATACGTTATACAAGTTATGATAAGTTATTGACCGTTCTTTCTATTGATGCGTACCGCGCGCTAGTTAGTTATGATCTCACCTTATTTTAGCAATAGTATCATATTTATAATTGTTAGTAGTGCGGCCCAATCTAGGTCGCGAAGTATAAAGAATCATGTACAGTTGAGACTGTACAGGTTCAGATGTAAAACCTACTACACTACTAATATGATATTAACTACTAACCTACTTTAAGTAATTTTACCAATGTTTTAGTGAATTATTTTAATATTTTGTGAATTAATTTAATTTAATATAATTAGTAATATTAATTTTAATGTAGGTAATTTAAATCTAGTAACCATTTTATTTTACTGTAACTTAACTAACCCATCTTAGTTGTCCGAAATAAAGAATTTGAATTTGAATTTACTCTATTCATATGCCTCCTGAACCTCTGATAAAATTACCGTGCAGAATCCCACAAAACCTACCTACATAACATTGCTCTTACAAATTTTGCATTACCCACACTTTTAACGCGAAATACAGGGGTAATCTAATTCCATCCTTACCGAGGATCTTGGTTTTATTCAGGTTTCATTCTAGAAATTATCTCTCCTACAGTGTCTCGGGATTTTACGAGAACATCAAACTTTTAGTACAAGGTGTTAAGACGCTAGATGGCGTTTGCCATTCGACCGCCATATTCCTGTGTATGAAGCAGGGATGTTAAGGAGGTGCGACCAACATATTAGACATATAAAAATATACATAATCTCGACTAACGGCCAATTTCAATACTAGAGAATAGAGATCATAAAGAATCTTGGATTTTTTAAATTCCAAATTTTGTATGAAAACAATTGAACAATCTGAAATATGCAATAAACCTTTCGAGATTGGTTATTGAAATTGGCTGTAAGACGCGTCTACCTAATGATACCTCTCAAGCTCAAATGTAACAAGCCCTTGGACTCACCGAAGAAATATTTAATATACCTACATACATATATACTTAAAAAACATTACCCTCCTTCTGGCGCACTCGGGTAAAAATGTGTGGCAGGTAGTGTGTATATGTATTCACATACTTTTTTGGTCGTCAACGTTCCCGAAGACTGTCTCATCTCCTCATCATCACGATCATTTTTCTCCAAGATATTAGGGTCCAAAGCTGAGACTGCGTTTTTCTGCATAAATACACATAGTCGCGCGTAGCAAGATTTTTTTCGAAAAATAATTAATATTTGTCTAAGAAAAAGCTAGCATAAACACTGGACACTATAAATTTCGCCCGATCAAGTAACTAGATATTTTTCAAAGAATTTACATCGTTTCCCAGCATTATTTTTGGCATAAACTTACTTTATTTGATGTATACTCTATACATATTACTGCATATACTGCGTACCCTTCGTTAAGGGTGGCAACGAAAAAACATCCTGTATAACATATTAACCTAGTCCCAGATTAAGATCCTTAAGGTCTTGCGTCGTGGGTACCAAGCAACGAAAACAATAATAATAATAATAAGCCCGCAGGGCAGCTTGTGGCGAGCTGTTGGGAGGTAGCGTTCCCACGGACCTGAAGTACTCCCGGGGGAAGACCCTGTTCCTCATCTCCGGCACCGGAGTGAAGTCTGACGAGGAACAGTTCCCCCGCCTCTGCCTTGCCTTCGCCGGCCGGGCAGAGTGGAGTCGCGAGAGCTATGACAGCTCGAGGGTGGACGTGCCCGTCAGTAAGTGGCAAGTTGGCTTCGGTTTAAAGTCCAGGGGCACCCCTCCACCCTAGCCACTCACCAAATGTTGCCCCTTTTGTCGCTCCGTGCGTGCGGCCGTTTCAGGGGGCCCATGAAATGAGTCGGCGAGTCACCGCCTGCCACCAAACAATTATGAGACTTGGTTGTAATGGCAGGCGTCCGTTAGTCTCCTTCAATAGCCCAGTTATCCAACCCACCCATTATTCAGCCCCATAGCCCATGACCTTTGTTTCCATCGCATGACATAGATCTGCACTCCAATAGTCTTGCACATGGCGGGGACCATCGCCGGGTGTATCATATTGTGCGGTCGGCGATGGTATCCACCATGTGTATCCCACACCATATTAAAGTTCTCTAAAAAGGGCCTCTACATCTTGGCCACGGCCCGATGCACGCCTCTCAAAGGACCGGGACTCTATAGTCCCGAGAATTTAAACAGAGATATAATAAATAATAATAAATTTTATTCACCAAGTAGCATTATTGTTCCTACTTACAGACATATTAAAAATTATTTTAGTGAGAGGTCTACAGATTTAGGATGTCCTTATGTGTCTATACTAGGCTAACCTATGTTATAGACAACAGAGATTATTCCTTTACTTATCTAATAATTTGCTATCTTACCTTAGTTACCATTTAAAATAATAGGAAAAACTAGAAAATAAATACAAGTGAGATCTTTGGAAAAGCTCAAAGAGTAAATGAAACAGTTAAAATCATAGGAAAAGCTAAGAGAATAAATAGATACAATTTTAGTATACCTATATAATATAAATAACAGTAGGAGTAAGAGAAAAGTGGAAAGTGGGTATTATAGCGCAAACATAGCTCCATCCCACTCCAGAGCAAAACTGAAGCATTGCTTACGCTAGAATATCCAATAATACTTCCGTTTCCAGGTAGTTCATCCCCATAAGCCAATTTTTTGTTAATTCTTTACATGACTTTTTACAAATTGAAAAAAATTACAAGTCTTATTGTAAAGATGTGATCCCTGGTAACAGATGAATATATGTGAAAACGAGGTTCGGAAATACAAAGTTGGACATATCATAAAATTGAGACGCTTTTTACATTGAGGCTGAGATTGTTCGCAATAAAATAGTGCATGCTGTAAGACGATAAACACATACAATATACCTACATAGATCTATGCAAATCGGTCGTCAAATTCCGCATTTGTTACGGCTTCAGACCGAGCGTATCGCCACCTCCTCTGTACCCCTACTTCATGTTTCAGAGTAAAGTCGCACATTCACCACCGAATGCAAGTAAATATTTTATTTGGAGTAATAAAGAAAATATGGAAGACACGTTATTAAGTAGGTACAAACTTTGCATATACACTCCCATGGTCTCATGGTGTGATAAAAAATAATATTTATATCGGATTAATTAACTAAAGCTGTCTTATCAGCGAGCCCTACACCTTCAGCGGACCCTCGAATTTCTACAATTAATCTCTATTGAGGGATCGCCTATTTTTTATTATTATTAGGGCCCGGTGGCGGGCGATCCCTCAATAGAGATTTGAACTTCCGAATAGTAACGCCTGATACAATTCAATATCTACAATTAATGACTACGATCACAGAAAAATATAGTTGTGATGAGAAACCCAGTAAATACATACATAACTATGTAGCTACTAGGTACCCTCAAAATTGGTCGGTAGTGGCGCTATTAGGTTCTATCGGCCTTTGGTGCTCTGCCTACCCCGTAAGGGATAAAGCGTGATTATACAGGGTGTGTGTGTGACAGCCAGGCAAATACTGACTCTTCTGTGCGAGCGCCATCTATCTGCTGGTTGGTGAGTGAACGCGATTTCTGATTTGTGTCCCTTCGTTTGCTCACCTCATAGCTCGTGCTGGCTACTAGGAGCCTCTGGTTGGCTTTTTGCTCCCCAACCAGGGAAGAGGACGCCTCTAACCGTCGACTTACACGTCCGTCCTAGGTAAACCATACTGGTGGACCGCAAGGGCGGGCGTACAAGCCGAGGGCAGAGTGACGTCACGGTCGACTAGGTGTCCGTTCACCGGATCCTTCTAGCCTATACCGACGCCGTGGTCAGGCCTGTATTGCGCTAAAGCTAAGTGATACAGGACTGGCCGGCGGCTCGTCGGAGCTGACAGTCGGTGCTACCGACTGGCAGGGGCCGCGCTTGGCGTAGGTTTGTGTCCGGTCCTGGTGTGTGTGCAGTATCAACCAGCAGCCTGCTGGTAGATTACTGGTCCACACACACCAGTCCTATAGGGCGCCTGGCGCCACTTCGTTAGGGTGCTCGGTGTCGAGCGCGGCGACAGCTCGCGTCGGTCGCTGGTTGGCGTTCCTAGCCCGGCAAGTTAAACTTGTGCGGACGGGTACGCTGATTGGTGGCCTGCCGTGTGGTCGTGGCGTTAGCCACCGGGCCCAAAGTGTGCGCCGTTCTGGTGTCCTGGGTGAACGGCTCATAGTCGACCCCCCCCGTGTACGACAGTTCAGCCCTTCACGGCCCTATTTACTGTAAATAGGGCTTCGAAGGGCGCAATTTGTATATAATTGTATTGGTCCCACTGTGTCTCATCTCATCTGTCGTATATGTCCCAAAATGTACATTTGTGTTAGTAATTAGTTCCGTGTCGCCGTCCTAGAGGGCGTTAATTGTAAAAATATCATAGGCTATAATTTCCGTTTTTTTTTTTTTTTTGTCTCTGTCCTTTGTATATATTTCATTTTAATATCGGTGTACCACCATGTCGGGGCGGAAATCTCCGCCCGCCCCCGACAGGGGCAAATCGTCCCCGCTACCGCCACGTCCCTCCCGTATACCGGGTCGGCGTGGCCGAATGTCCGGGGCCATAGTGGCGCGCGATATCTTCCCGCCGCCCTTATGTCGCCCCGCCTTCAAACCTGGGGCCCTCTCCAGGCCCCCAGTACCACCACTACGACCCCAGATAGGGGCTCCGTTCACTTTCGGGGGGTCCCAAACCGAGGCCCCCCTCCCAATTTTCTCCCAGGGCCCGCCCGACTCACCCGAAGCAGGCCCCTCTCGGACCATCAAACCGGCCGTCAGACCACGGCCGGAATCTTTTTCACCCCCGGAGGGGGAAACACTGGCGAAGGCGCCAAGGGACAGTGAGGGGGACTCATTGTCGCCCCCCTTGATGGGCGGCCACCGCGACCACTCGTCGCATAGCCGCTCAACCGAGTCCCCGGTACATTCTCCGGTACCGGCGCCCCGCCCCGCACCCCGCGCGCTCGGCCGTACAATGCCGAGCGCCACGTCATCCCCAAACTCGGCCCCATCCTCATCGGGGTCGATGTCTATCCCCCACTCGGGGCAGCTGAGCCCAATCCGGTCGCCTCAGCCGACCCCCAGTACTTCCTACGCGGAGATGGCAGCTTCTAGTCCGCCGCGGCGGTCCCCGGCCCAATCCAGGCCGGCCACACCAGCCGCCGCCGAGCCCCGTCCTCCCACGCCCCCCCGCCCCCGTCCGGCCGCCGAATCGGCCCCGACGCAGGAGGGGCGAACATCGTACCCCCCAATAGTGGTGGAGAAGCTGCCCAATTGGGTGCAGCATTTCTCCACCCTTACTAACAGATTGGGGCATCCCCCCAACGCCCGCCCCTTCAAGACCGGGTTCCGGTTTATGAGCCGGACCCCGGAAGAGTACCGCATAGTACAGCGGTACCTAGTGGAGGCTAGGGAGAAGTGCCGGGACATAGAATTCCACATGTTCTCGGTAGCGGAGAACTTGCCTTCTAAGGCGTCTCTCCGCGGGCTCCCGGCGGACACAGATCTCGCCGAAGTGAAGGCGGCCTTTGAAGGCAAAGGCCTGCCTATCCGCCATCTCCGTGTCATCCCATCTCGCCGGAATAGATTAGG
Source organism: Carposina sasakii (assembly GCA_014607495.2). Lineage (NCBI taxonomy): Eukaryota > Metazoa > Arthropoda > Insecta > Lepidoptera > Carposinidae > Carposina > Carposina sasakii. Next base: position 11,956,493 of record CP053163.1, read on the forward strand.
GTCGGTTATATTCCTCGAGTTTGAGCATTTGTCGGTAGCTCAACTCGAGCAATTATACAAAATCGACACCCTGCTGAATCTCCCCGGGATTCAAATTGAAGCCTGGAGGCCCAATAAGGGACCCGCACAGTGCCACAGGTGCCAGGCCTTCGGCCACAGCTCAATGACATGCCACCGCACTCCCCGCTGCCTCCTTTGCGCGGGAGAACATGTGGTGGCAGACTGCCAGCTGGGCAGGGCCGAGGCACGCACATGTGCTAACTGCAGAGGCCCCCACAGCGCCAATGACCGGCAATGCCCGGAATATAAAAGAGTGTGCAGGAGTAGGAACATCAGGGTTCCGCCCCCTGTCCCCCCCGCCCCCATTGTACAACAAAACCAACCCCGCCGGCCTGATCCCAGGCTGGCACGCTTCGCCCCGACGCCCCCGACTCAGGGGGCGCCGTCGACCACTATACCTATTACAGTGGGGGACCCCCCGGCGAGGCGGGCGGACCCACGCCAGCCCCTTCCGGTGGCCCCCACTACACTAATGCCGCCGGCCAACCCGGCCCAACGCCCCACCACAACTGCAGCTGCGCCTGCGGTGGCACATCAACAACGGTGGCCTGTGATTCCACAGACCGCCGAAACTCAAAGGCGCCGCCGTAAGAACCGCCGAGGTAAAGAGCGGAAGCGGCGCCTAGCCAACCGCAGGGCAGCAGAGGCGGCGGCACAAGCCGCCACAGTAGTGGCGGCCCAAACCGCCCCCCCTCTCCAACCAACACCCACTCCACTCCAGGCCCCAGGGGCGCAGGAAATTAGTCTGCGCCCCTCACACTTTATGCCGCCGGCGGGCTTCACCCGCCCAGGCCCTCTACCCTGCACACTCTCCCGCCCCACAACATCGGGGCGGGGGCGCTCTATGTCCCGGGGAAGGGCGCCCTCTTCTCGCCGAGGTTCAGCCTCGGCCTCAGGGCGCCAATCTCAGCCCTATTCCGGCGCCGACGTGCGCCAGGAAGTGACCGAGGTCTTGCAGTTGTTCGTGGGGACACTGCAAGACATCATCACCGCTCTGACGACGGGCGGTGATATTCGCCTAGTCGTCGCTAGGGCTCTGTCCCAGCTTTTACCTCCGCTAGAACGGATTCAGTAGGCTCGCTCAGGATCCTGTACTGGAACCCAGGCGGTATCAAGGACAAACTCCATGACTTGAGGACCGCGGTTTCAGTACAGGACATTCATGTGGTCCTCCTGGGTGAGACGAAGCTCCGTCCAGAGACGGCGATTACGTTGCCCAACTTCTTCGTGTACAGAAGAGACGAGGTGTCCCCTGTAACCAATACGGCGTACAGGGGCACCGCGGTTTTGATCCGCAGGGATTTTGTGCACGAGGAGTTGGACCTACCGCCGTTTCAGAAAACCCGCTCTATCGGGGTAAAAGTCTTTAGCAACGGACGGGCGTGGCACCTGTACGCAGCGTACAGGCCGCCCGAAGGCACCTTCCTGGCATCGGATCTTGACGCCGTGTTTGTGGGGGACACGCCGACGCTGTTGATTGGCGACCTGAACGCCAAACACGCGGCGTGGCACTCCCGGACAACAACCACGGCAGGTAGAGCCCTGCTTTCTGCAGCAGAGGGGCGTAGCTGCGCTGTGATAGGTCCACTCACGGCGACTCACGTCCCGACTGAAGCCCGACATAGGCCTGATGTCCTGGACATAGTAGTTCACAAGAACCTACCGGCGCCAGTATCCGTGGAAGTGTTATATGAGATAACCTCGTCTCAGCACTTCCCGATACTGGTGTCGGTATCAACCCGGGCCGTCTCTGTTCCGCCCCGTTCACCGGGACGCAGAACGGCCTGGGATAAAGTCCAGGGCATCATGGCGAACTACCACCTACCACCAGTTAATAGCGCCGAGGACGTAGAGTCCGCAGCTACGAGTTTCACAGCGCAGCTCAAGGAGGCTATAGACTCGGCCAGCTCTACCTTAAGCTCAAGGTCCGCACGTCGTGACGATCTACCGGCGGGCATAAAGAGAGATCTCCAAGAGAAGAGGCGGCTAGCGCGCCTGTGGGCGCGCTCTCGCTGCCCCTCGGTCAAGAGAGACCTCAACGCTCTCTCAGCGAAGGTGTCCGATGAGGTTCGTGCTTTTCGGGGCGCCTGCTGGGAAAAAGTTCTAGACCGTGCCCGTGAGGATAACACATGCCTTTATAGGTTAAACCGGCAGCTAACAAAAGCCAGGCTGCCGGTTTGTCCTATAATAGATCCCACGGGCACTTACAATTTCACCGCCGAGTCGCGAGCAAGAGTGCTCGCGGAACACTTGGCGGTACAATTCACCCCACATCCTCCCAGCAGCGCTCCGAGAATCATGGAGTTTCATCGGACGACCGAGGAGGCAGTCTCTGACTTCATGTCAGCACCGGTCCCGCCTCTCAGCGGAGACTCTTTTATTTCGCCCGCCGAAGTTGCGAGTGAGGTTCGCAGGATGAACCCTCGCAAAGCACCCGGACATGACCTCATTCCAGTCATGGCTTTGAAGTACCTACCTAGGAGAGGATTCGCTTGTCTAGCCCGGCTCTTCAATGGAGTGCTACGTACTGGCCACTTTCCTGACCTCTGGAAAGTCGGTAGGGTCGTAGCGCTACCAAAGCCGGGCAAAGACAAGCGTTACCCGGCCAACTACCGCCCCATCACCATCCTGTCCAACATCGCCAAGTTGTTTGAGCGTCTATTGTTGCAGCGCCTGAAGCCGTATGTTTCGCAACGCGAGGAACAGTACGGCTTCAGAGACGCGCACTCTACGACGCTTCAACTTGTGCGTGTGTTGGACCATTTAGCAGCAGAGCGGAACCACAAGAGGTACACGGTGGGAGTCTTTCTCGATATGGAGAAGGCCTTCGACCGTGTGTGGCATCCAGGTCTGCTGCGCAAGCTCATTGGCCAGGGACTGCCGCCGGCCCTCATAAGAATCGTCGCGTCATTTCTAAATGACCGGCGGTTCTTCGTAGGGGTGGAAAACGCGAGTTCGCAACTCCACCCCATATTGGCCGGCGTCCCTCAAGGCAGTTGCCTCTCCCCGGTCTTGTATGCCATCTACACAGATGACATACCGACCGTAAAGGTGATCTTCCCATGGGAATTTGAAGGCATGTTGGCACTGTACGCGGACGATAGCGCGTACTTTGCCACATCGCGCAGCTCCCCACTGGCGGTGGATCAAATGCAAAGGGTCCTCAATCTTCTTCCGGACTGGCTTGACAGATGGCGGATGTCAGCCAATCCGGCAAAGACCGTTGCCCTGCTGACGGGTCAGCAGCGAGAGCTCCCTCCCAGGCTCACGCTTCGAGGGCAGCCGATAGCCTGGCAGCATACTGTCAGGTATCTAGGCTGCCAAATCGACCGTGGGCTGGGGATGACTGGGATGGTTGAGCACGTGCTGCGCAGCGCGAAGACCGCGCGCGCCCTGCTGCGGCCTGTCATGCAGTCCACGCTTCCCCTCCGAACCAGGCTGACCATGTACAAGTTATATGTTCGGCCGCGTCTCACGTACGCGGCCCCGGCCTGGTTCCAACTTTGCTCTGTTTCAAACAGAAAGAGGATTGAGGCCTTGCAAAGCTCCACCCTCCGCAGCATTGCGAGGGCCGGGCGGTACGTCCGTAATGACGTCATCGCTCGGGACCTCAAAATGACGAAAGTGGAGCAATTCGTGGCCCGAATGGCGCGTCGAATGTTCGACCGCGCCGACAACGGGCCGCACGCCCATCTCCGCGGGCTAGCTCCGCTTCATGCGAGGCCGCCAGACGGCCGCCCACAACCGAGGGAGCTGTTGAGTATCCCACTCGACAGCGATGCCGGGTAATATCGGATTTGACCCCCCATACCAACGGACTGACCCACAAGTGGGCGCACTATGGCCGACTCATCGGCCCTTAGCGCCTACAAAATTGTATATAGTTTTTCTGCCCTGGTGGCACTACTATTATATAGCTGTTTTGTCCCTTTTTTTTTCAAATGTCTGTCCCATGTATATACTTATGTTTGTCCTGTTTGTCTAGTCTATACTCGGTAGGGCGGCGGTAGCGGGCGGGGGTGTCGATCGGCCGAGGGCGGGGCAAAATCTCCACGTCACCGACCGATCGGCGGATCTACCCGGCCATGTCTGCCTGCCGTCCTACCGAAAAGTTGTGTCGTCCCTTCTTTCTGAGTGCATGGGCATTCCCCCATGCACTCACTTGTATATATTTAGTTATGTCCTTCGCTGCCTCGGTGACTAAGCCGAGGCAGCGCGGCCTCCGGCCGCTAAATAGTGACCGGCGCGCTGTCGCGCGCCGAGACTTTGCCCGGGCACAGGGGCATCCCTCAGGCCCGCTACCCGAAGCGCGCTAGCGCGCGCTTAGGAAGACCTCACGCTACAAATACTGAGATACCGAACAAGTACAATTGTTTTGAGTTATACGACAGTGTTATTACTGCAGAAAATTAATTTTTGATTTTATTATTCGCAATGTTTGCTTTCCGCGCCAATTGTATCCGGCGATCATGTGATTAGTTAAATGGGCTTATTGGTGTGATCCAAAAAACAGTAATGTGTGAAAGATACTTTACTATTTTTTAGATCACTTGTGACTCTCCTTTGGGGCTGTTCAGTTAATTGAACTTTTTTGAGAGGAACTTTTTTTTGAAAATTATTTATAGTTTAAAATTTTATTTTTAAGTCATTTTATTTAAGGTCTACTAAAACGAACCACACTATTTTTTCTTGGAAAAATGAAAAAAATCTCGGAAAATTTTGGAATTTTCCTGCGAAAATTTCCACTGGTTTTCATCTCAGAATCATGGTCTGAAGTCACCGTATCAATATTTGCCTGGCTGTCACAAACACCCTGTATGTGTGTATGTAACTACTAGGTATACAAACAGCTGTGTTTTAAAAAACGGGGGTAGTTAGAAATCAGGAAATACAGCCACGTTTAGCTGAGGGGGGTAAGTTATCAGTTGCTAGCTTGTCGCCTGAGAGAATGCCAGAGTTCCTTAGTCGACTCTTACGACATGCACGGAAGGAGATCATTCTCATTATCATTTCCTTGTCCAGTGAAGTAAAAGAAGTAAATAAAATCCATCATTAACTTTAAATTCTTATTCTTTATTGTACACAAAACATTACAATAAATACAGAGAAATTTAATAAAGAAAGGCATACAAACTTGTTTGTTACAGGTAGTCTTATACAGTACAAAATCATTTATTCCATGGTGAAACATTTTGCTTCTATGATAGAAACAATTCTGTTTTAACATGGTTACCCTACTTGTCATCATCTTAGATATATGAGAAAAAATATTATAGAAGACCTTTATCAACGCAATAGAACCCAAAACGATGATTTTTTGAATTTTTGTCTGTTTGTCTGTGCGTTTGAGCACGCTAATCTCAGAAACGGCTGAACCGATTTCGATGCAGTTTTCAGGAATATATTGTGACAGGTCCTACTTAACATATAGACTACTTTTTATCCCGGCAAAATGTTTTTATCCCGGATAATTTCGACATTTTGTTTTTTCTGTAGTTCACGCGGACGGAGTCGCGGGCGTCCACTAGTCACTAATACATATCTACTATAGAAGGTTTTTGTTTGTTTGAATGCGCTAATCTCAGGAATTACTGGTCAATTTAAAAAATACTTTCAGTGTTAGACAGCCTATTTATCGAGGAAGGCTATAAAACTATATATGACCCGCCCCGGCTTCTTACGGAATTAATGCCCTTTCACAAGACGACGAAGTCGTGGGCGGCTGCTAGTTAGGAATAAAGTCGCTTCCCGCTGTCTCTCTGTCCCTGTGTATGATTAGATTTTAAAAACTGCGTAATGGATTTTGATGCGGTTTTTTAAATAGATAGAGTGGTTCAAGAGGAAGGTTTATGTGTATAACTAGGGACCCGCTACGGCTTCGCACGGGTGCAATACCCCCTCACGCGGATGAAGTCGAGGGCGGTCGCTATTACTAAATAAATTTATCTCATAAAATCTGAGAGCAATATCAAATCGCTATAAAGTCTCATGCACATGATAACTTTTATCTTGAGTTGCTGCATCGAGGACTTTGCAGCCGGATTTGTCGGATCAAGCGCAATCCGGTCGTATGTCTGCTGGATTGCCCGGATCGTACCGTTTGATTTATCAACACTTACCGATGGTTGTGGAAAGCTTTTTTATTTTAATGGATAAGCCCTATGCTGATGCGTAGCTTCAGAAGAATATCAGCTGCATCTCCTTCTATGCATGTCGTAAGAGTCGACTAAGGAATTTAGGCATTATCTCAGGCCATAAGCTAGCAACTGGTCACTTGACATTAACATCTGTCCCCGCTATACCAAACGTGGCAGTGGGATCTCTCTAACGATCCAGCAGTTTTGGCTACCCGTTACGTAGTTTTAAAGATCTTAAGCATACATAGGGACAGACAGAACATAGATGTTTCACATTAGTTGTGTGTCTGGAAATTACAATTAATCACATGCATCCCAATTAGTTACTTCATTATGCTCTATTTATTCAAAAATACCAAATATTTGCATATGATTTAATATTGAAATACTATGACAACAATACTGATAGTATAATATTTAATTACATTAAGCTTTTTATCTGTGTAGTGATAAAATTAGTGTTGCTCGTTTAACTTGCTTTTAAAATGAATAATACTTTGTTTTTTTTCTGGACTTTGAATAAATGAAGCGTGAATCACAAGCAAAGAAAAAAACAGAAAACCTCAAAAAATATTAGTACTATAAAATGCGTGAAATTTATACCTACCTATATATAGCAAATTTAAGTGAATAATTATAATAAAGTTCTTAATTTAAGTTTAAAAATTATACTATAATAATATACCTACTACAAAAATTGGCCCTCAAAATATATGTATACAGACAGGTGCTCAGAATAGAACCAATTTATAAAACCCTCTCAAATTATATTCCTTACAGTGTTTTGTTCAGAGATTCTCTAATAACTGAAGGGGTTATAAGAGATGTTGAAGTTGTACCTAAGGATAGAGTAGACTAACTAATTTAGGTTAAGTGCTACTATATAATAATTAACTACGTCTGAGTAGCTTCAAGTACGCAAGAAGTAAAGATAAACCGTGTTATTAAAAAAGAATTTAAATATTTTTTAAGCTAAACTTGCCCTAAATTTGGCAGATATACCACACATTTTGCTCTCAAATGTCATATTTAAATCGAGTCTAACTTTAGGCGCTCCTTTGTAATAACACCGTAAGAGTCTGCGGTAATCAGTCTAGATATGAGACCGCTAATATATACAGTGCAGTATGAACCAAATATTAGCAAACATTTGCTTTCCTCTTGTGCTGATGCGAGGTTTTACTAGAATACGAGTATATCAGCTGCATCTCCTGTACACGTCGTAAGAGTAGACTAATTTAATTTTCTCAGGCGATAAGCTAGCAACTTGTGGTCATTTACATTACATCCCCGCTATGCTAAACGTGTCTGTAAGATCTCTTTTATGATCTACAGTTCTGGCTACCCCGTTCCGGGAACACGGCCATGTGTACATTTGAAAAATATGTAAATAATCATAAAGGATCCTCATAACCTGTCTGTTGTAGCTCCCAAGTTCCCAACACCCTGTATGTTACTAAAGTTACCTAGCCTTTTGCCGATAGTGTACGCCCGCAACTCCGCCCGCGTAGACTGCAGTGCAGTAGTTTCGGAGCCTATTCGCTGCAAACAAACAAACAAACAAAACACTAAGTGTTAAGTTATGCCAATCACAAGACCTAGGTATACTCCCGAAAACGGCATCCGACTAGGAATTGGTGTGCACAAACGTACCCACATAATTAGGTATACAAAATGGAAAAAAAACATCGTTTTGAGTTCTCTTGCGTATACAGGATGTAACAAAAAGGGTATGTTAAGCGAAAAGCTATGTAAATAGCCCACCATAGAGAATCTATCTACAAAATTTGAGACTCGAAATCACATTTTTATTTTTCAGGATTGTTTGAAAATTTCTGAGATATTTAAAAATTCTCCATACTATCGGGAAAAATAAACATGTGATTTCGGGTCTCAAATTTTGTGGATAGGTTCTCTATAGTGGGCTATTTACATAGCTTTTCGCTTAACATACCCTTTTTGTTACATCCTGTATAAAGGACCCCATTATATATTTTTAAATATATTTGCTATGTACAGACAGCGATCAATCACTTTTATTATATTATTATGTATGCAAGAAGATATAGAAGAAGAAGATTTGTCCCGCTCACGTCTCCATCGTAAAAATATCACTAAATACCAGTATGAATCACGTGGTCTATTTAGAAGTTTTGGATATTTAAGAGTATGCGCTTTGCGGTTATGCGACGCCGTGAGTCCATTAGTAACACAAGTGCAGCAAAAAGGTTGTATGTTGTAATGGATTTCCCGTGTCGGGCACGTCCCACCGGGACGCTGCGCTGCTAGTACTTGCAGAGGTGAGCTGGATTTTTGACGCTTTTATTTCATGTTTTATTGGTTGAAGATATACTAAAAATCTTTTGTACATACACATCATAGCCGCGTGGTGCCAGCAGAGTAGAATTCGTACCACCCCATGTCTGCCCCTGGGTATCGTACGAAGTGATTAAAGGTTTCCGGGAGGTCGGCAGCAACGCCTCCCGTGTTGACAACATAGTAAAATACAAACTGCGGTCAGCAACCCGCCTGCCCAGCGTGGTGACTATTATGGGCAAATATCCCCCATGGCAGTCTTCTGGCATGCCCTGGGGGAGGCCTATGTTCTGCAGTGGACTGCAATAGGCTGATGATTCTGCAGTGGACTGCAATAGGCTGATGATGGTGATACATCATATTGCAGTCCACTGTTAGACGCAGGCCTTTCTCAAGGCACGCCACAAGGTTACTATGATAGGGGGGTTTTGCCCATAGTCACCACGCTGGGCAAGCGGGTTGGTGATCACAGTGTGATTTTTGGACAATATTGTCAACACGGGAGGCGTTGCTGCCCGCCCTTCGCCTCTTACGATACCCACGTACAAATATAGGAAGGTGATATTCAAAACCACACAGCACGTCATATTTACATAAGTAAAGTATAAATACCTAAGGTTATTCAATACTTTCCGAGTTTCGTATTTATTATCAACAAGTATTGACATTTGATAGGTATAATGATATACATAAAGCAGCACATAGGTACCAGGCTGTCATAAAAGTCCTATAATGGATTTCTCGTGTCAAGATAACTTCAACAAAGTAACACGTTTTGCGAGCAGTCCCGGGAGATTATGTGATAGACACGTTGTCTCCAAGTGCAAAGATGGACTTTACCAATAACTAATGACACTTCGTGGGTTCGATAGCTGTGGGGTAAGCACGAACCTTTTTACGCGGCGTAACGCGTAGTTTGACAGTTTGATGCTAGCGTTACGTAGTCCGTAGTCGAGAGGTTCGTGCTTACCCCTCTGGTTGGAATAAAATAATATTATTATAATAAAATAATATATAAAACATTTGAATGCCACATTTTTTGGCGAAACATGTCTAATAATGTATATATATACAAGATCAAAGTCTAATAATGTATATTAATAACTTTATTATACCTACCATGTTTTGACCAAATAAATAATCATTTCAGTTCATTCTATAAAAAAAACTTAACCAAAGGAACTAGTTCTAGCATGGGAGACATTATTTAATAAATGTCGTAGTAAATCCAAGGTATTGCTATACTTCTTCAATACCTTTTATTATAAAAAAATAAATAGATGATAATAATATAAGGGTCGGTATAAGAGTAGGTAACCATCATAGATCCTGTGCAATACTATACAGGATGATTTTTGGTCGTCAACGTTCCCGAAAACTACGGAATCTCCTCATCATCACGATCATTTTTCTCCATGGAAGCATACCTGGGAAGTGTCTGGTTTCCAAAATATTAGGGTCCAAAGTTGAGTAAATAGACTGCGTTTTTCTGCATAAATGCACATAGACGCGCGTAGCAGGATTTTTTCACGAAAAATAATTAATATCTGTCTATAAAAAAACTAACATAAACACTAGACACTATAAATTTCACACGATCAAGGAATTTAAAAATTTCTTAAAAAAAAAAAATCCCAGCATTTTTTTTGGCATAAACTTACTTTATTTCATGTATAGAATACGTACCCTTCGTTAAAGGTGGCCACAAAAAAACATCCAACAACCTGTATATTGATTCCGTGCAAATATCCAAGTTACCAGTTTGTCATTTTTCTGAGTCGATGTTAGCAGAATCTTGCCTTCTCTCCCAAAAGGAGAAGTGAAATGCCCGAAAGAGAATTGTCGTTCAATTTATCAAATCCAAAGGTCTATTAAAAAGAGCGTACATAGATCTAATCCCGAAATCCACTTACTACCCAGTAGGGTTCAAGGAGTAGGCAGTGAGAAATGTTTGTGTACGGAACTTTAGCTAGACTCCCGTAGCTAGGCCTCAATCACACCGTATGCGATATTAAGACTTGTATTCTTAATGGTAATAATTATTTCCCTTGAGGACATTTGGATGAGTTTACTTTGCTTTCTTTGATATAACTGTTATCTTTCAATAGTTTAGTGTAATTGAAGTCGAGGCTGAGGTACCTACGTCATATTTTTATAGTATGAAAAAACTTTGTGTTGTTTTGAGAAATTGAGGTTAATCTTCGTGTGTCTTTTTATTATTATGAATTCAGTCTCATGAATAAAAATCTAAATACGAATAAAATGGCTAAGCAACTAACAAGGAAAAATGGGCTTCATAATGACGCCAACAAAATAGATGCAAAAATACAATTGTACCTGTACCCTTTACTGTGCTTCTTTGGTAGAAAATCTGATTAAACAAATTACGTATGTAGCTAAACTAACTAAACTTAGAGAAAATTAAATGTATTTTACAAAGTCGTCGTCTACCGACCGCTGTGCTGGAAAATCAGAATACTTATACATTTTTATTCATCCCGATGGTCGATACACAACACCATTTTTATCTATGTCTGTGTAATAGAAGACGGAAAAAATGTATGAATACTCTTTAGCAGGACACCCGTAGCTTAATGTACGCTGTTCCGGGTCATAACTCCGGCCTGTCACGCTACGCGGTCCCACAAATTGTTGTCTCGTACGATATACTACGGGACCAAGTGTATTTTTTGTACAGAAACTTCTATGCTAAATTAATACGACCAGTCGTGGTAGACTGGATTCGATCCCAGTATCACTGAATTTGTTACGTATACGGATTTTAGCTATACCCGAGGAGGATTGGTGTTAAGCAGTCGGCCGTAAAACAAATGTCAAATCCTTGGCAATATAACTTTCGAAAGACATATTGCGCCGACCCCATTAATAATGGGGTAGCGGCAGGAAGATGATCTCTCTGAATGCAGTTTTCCTGCGACTATTACCATAAGTTCCCAAGGTGTCTTGCTCGGCTTTTTGCTAACGCTGATTAATTATAAACTATCGATTTGATACATTGTTATTATGAACGAGAACTGGGGAACTGCCGTGCAACCGACGGATAACAGGGTAAGCGGATTCTCGAATGGAGACCGCACCTCGACAAACATAGCCTTGGACGCCCTCAGATGGACCAATAACTTGAAGAAAGTGGCTGGTAGTAACCGGATGGAGGGTACTGGAAACCGAAAACGGGAGATCGAGCCTGGTGGCGTGCCCTGGGGAAGCCCAACTTCCAGCAGTGGACTACAATAGGCTGGTGATTATAAACGAGAATTTAAATGCCTTCTAGAAACGGTTACCTATCTATCAGAATAAAACCTGAAACTCGGCCAAATTGCGTACATAATTACTGTAGTTAAACCGACGTTATAACCTTTAATGAATCTGAAAACGAGTGGAAGTTTTAAACGTAGCAATGTCGGCAAGCTGTTTCATGCTTTCAGTCATTTTGTGCAATTTTTATTTTTGATTGCGAATGGGGTAACGAAAGTAGTGTACCTACTACAGGGGCTAGTATGATTTTTTGACAGATAGTAACGTATGATCACATTATTAAATGTCATTGCTTGCATGACGTTATGGAGTGTAAAAATGTTCATACTAGAGTCAGTTTCATAGAATAACTTACTAACATCTTTTGTATCTAGTTAGTTACATAGATGTTGTAGACATACGAGTACATACACATAGTAACTAGCGCCATGGTTCAAAAGCACTTTAACCCTATACTTACAATGTGGACAAAGCTTCTGCTAAACTAGAGTGAGATACATTAGATTAGTTAGCCACAATGATGAAAAAAGGTTATAAGTTTGGTGAAACGTATATTCAATACGAAGTAGATAAACCTATCTGGGGTAAATTTAATTGCTGTATTAGACTACTCTTTAAGTATTTTGTGGTAAAACAGAAATCAATACTGTGCATCAATATCGCCCCTCAGAGTAGTTCTTGAACAAGACCGTAATTGAATAGAAAATTTAAAGGTTTTCATAGTGGAAAATACAACCAAGTAGGTAGTAACTATTAATACTCGTACTTACTTCTTTTAAATAAACCTATAGTAGAACCGGAAAAGTAAAGTGTGACGAGGCCGTGCCAGTTATTTATAATTTAATCGTACTCCAGTTGCGGTCAAGTTATGGGTAATTTGTTAATTAGATTTGATGAAAGTTGTTCAGGGTTTATTTTGTTGGAGCTGTGTTGGGATTGTTTTATATCCTGCTTGCACCAATGGCTTTCGGAATGGGATATTGATTTTCCTACTCTTTCCCGCGGTTGAAAAACTGTAGGATGTCGAAGATGGGGAGGGAAATAACATGTCCATTTTCGGATAAATACATATAAATATACATACATACAGCTATGTTCCCAAATATGGGGTAGCCAGAATTACGAGGGAGATCCCATACTCACGTTTAGAATAGCTGGACCAGATGTTAATGATCAGTCAATAATTGCTAGCTTATCGCCAGAGAGAATGCCTTTGTGCAATTGTATTTGTGCCCGAAAAGCGGCGGTAGGCTCACCCCTTACTATATGGAATTGAATAGGCTAACCGGTGAAAAGTGAGTGCGTAATTTGCACACTTTTGCCCAAGCAAGCGATTCTAATATATATTGCATATTTATATAGATTCATATCAAACGTTTTTTTTTAATTTGTTCCTGCTGTATTACACTGTACAGGTAGTGACTTAATAGTTACCTGTGGTGTGCACCTGGTTTACCTATGTAGATAGGTATATTGATATAAAGGTATACTTATATAATGCCAACTGTGATAGATTTTTTTTTAAAGATGTATTTGGCTATCTTCCAAGTTTTTCTCTTGAGTTTCAAGCCTTCAATATCCGAGTAGGCAGCGCAAAATTTGAATATAAAATATGATCTCTCCTTGAGACGAAGTAGGTAGCAAACTGAAAAATAGATATTTTCATACTAGTAGTTGCCAGCGACTACACGTGTGAGTGCAGTCAAAAAAAGAGTTGTGTTGGGTTTTAGAGTTTCATAATAATTAGTGGTTTACTAATTTACTAATTTCTATAATCCTGAGGATGCCACGGTTGTTGGCGAAACATATGTAGATTATTTATCTAGTTTTTGATTTCGGAATAGTGCAATGTATTGTCTTGCATGCTAGGTGCTCGGGTCTGGTTTCTCGTGGCGATTGTAGTTAATGCAAGTGCCTGTTTTCGCAGTTATGAGTTATCAGATCCGAGGGTCAGTGGAGGGTGTAGGGCCCGGTGGTGGGCGCACACATAGTTAACAAAAAAAGAATGTTTAAATTCGCTAAAAACTAGAATAAAAAGTAGCTTATGTACCTATATCATCTCCCCGGCTTCTTACTACCTGTATACCAAATTTCATTTAGTTTTGGCGTGAAAGCTGGACAGACAGAGTACCGTATATAAGTATGTTATTCTGCTAATCTTCTATGATATAAAAATTAAAAATGAATCGCTGAATGTGTTGCTAAGCGCAAATCTCGAGAAAAGCTGAAGCGATTTCGCTAATTCTTTTTCAAAATTTCCTTGAAGGTCGAGATTGGTTCTCAAGGAGAGATAAATGTAAAAAATTGTCTGAAAAGTCTGAAAACAACATATTTCTATAACAGCCGTACAAGACTTTATCCACGTGAAAGGGCATTCTCCTTCTTCTTCAGCCTATTGCAGTCCACTGCTGGACGTAGGCCTCCCCAGGGCACGCCACAAGGCTACTGCCACAGAGGGGTTTTGCCCATAGTCACCACGCTGGGCGGGCGGGTTGGTGACCGCAGAGTGATTTTCGAAAGGGCATTATACCCGTGCAAAGCCGGGGCGGATCCCTAGTAATATTATAAATGTACCTAAAAGTTTGTAAAAATGTATGTTTGAAAGTGATGTTTTTGATGAAACTTGGCTTGTAGCTTATACAGCAGATTTACAAATAGGCTATAAATGGTAGGTATATATCTCAAAAATCTTTTATTCTATTCATACAAAATATATATTTTAAAATCATAAATTCTGAGATTAATTATGATCTCTAGTAATGAAACTGGCCATGGATTCGGTACTGACCTTAGTTATTCTGAAAACCGAAAAGCTAATTGTATTACTTTGCCACGTGTCGGGTTATGTGTATAGTTTTTTTTTTTCACACTACACAACACATTAACCTAGTCCCACACTAAGATCCCTAAAGTCTTGTGTCGTGGATACTGAGTAACGGTATATAAATACATAGATAAGTATAGAAACATCCATGGCTCGGAAACAAACATCAATATTCATCATATCAATGTTTGCACCTACCGGGATTCGAACCCAGGACCTATGGCGTCGTAGGCAGGGTCACTACCTACTAGACCAGGTTATACCAGGTATACTAGACGAGTTTATGGTTTAAAAAAAAAATTGCGAACGCGACCGAGCAGCAGAGCAGCATATGCGCTTGTAAATTCATTATCACGTATTTTCTTTCAATGCTTTCAATATTCTGGCAAATATTGTATTAATTTTATTGTGCTGTTTATAAATATGTGTTTCTAAAAGTGACATTTACTTTAATAGAACATTTCCTAAAATTCATAGTGCGTATTTAGAACAGCGCACATACCTACCTAGAAGGAGAAACTATATGTAAGTAAGTAGTTTGCGCTACGCTTTCCTTGTTTTTTATTATTATTATTATTTGCTTACATAAACTATGAAACTTTTTGTCGTCTTACTTAGTAAATAAAAGAAGGTTTTAATTAACTTCTATCCAAAACTACACTTAAGCTCAATGCAGATTTTTGTTATTCGAAATTCAAATTTTATATGAAATAAAAGATGTAGGTACTGGTGACTAATACAGGATGTTTTTTTGTGGCCACCTTTAACGAAGGGTACGTATTCTATACATGAAATAAAGTAAGTTTATGCCAAAAAAATGCTGGGAAAAAAAAATTTTTTTTTTGAAAAAAAAATTTAAATTCCTTGATCGTGCTAAATTTATAGTGTCTAGTGTTTATTTTAGTTTTTTTATAGACAGATATTAATTATTTTTCGTGAAAAAATCCTGCTACGCGCGTCTATGTGCATTTATGCAGAAAAACGCAGTCTATTTACTCAACTTTGGACCCTAATATTTTGGAAACCAGACACTTCCCAGGTATGCTTCCATGGAGAAAAATGATCGTGATGATGAGGAGATTCCGTAGTTTTCGGGAACGTTGACGACCAAAAATCATTCTGTATATTCAATTCAGCATATTTCATGTATATGTCGTGGCCATATCGTAGAATTGATCATTTCATGAAATGGTCGAGCATTTCATGAAATGGTCGCATTTCATGAAAAGTTCAACTGTCTATTGGCCACATCATGATATGCTTTGGGCAGATCGATGATAAAAATCGTTTCTCGATATGGGCAACTAAACGCCCGATCATTTCATGAAGTGGTCAAGATTATTGATCATATCGTAAAATAGTTACATGAATCACCGGTAGAGGCGCTGCGCGCGTTTTATTTATGTGTGAAGATGGCGGATTTTTCTTTTTAGGTTATAAAACAAATTAAAGAGAGTAGGGTGACTATGCAGAAGAAGTTCACGGATAGTGTGTTATATTGTATAATGTATATTAGACTTAATGGTGGTTTATAATAATATTGTTAAACAAAAACCTTAGATTACGATAGGTTAGGTTAGGTTAGACTATGACAAATGAATGACGCACGAGCCGAGCGAGCGGAGCGAGCGTGCCCAGGCAGCGTCCGGCGATGTGCCAGATGCGAATCGCTTTTGTAAAGTTTTTTATGTTTTTAAATATTATATTGTGAAAATATCACATAAATAATAGCAAAAAAAATCATACCATCATACCTTATGGTATACTTATATATGGTGTACGGTATATAGTATTTATATAAGCTCTTACCACATTCGGATTTTATGGGACAACCTGTTAATACGATTTGGCCAAACGTGGATGACAAAATCGTGAAATGTAGACGATTTAACGATCTGGTCAAATTGAATTGGCCACTTCATGAAATGCGACCACTTCATGAAATGCTCGACCATTTCATGAAATGATCAATTTTACAATATGGCCACGACATATATACAATGATAAAATAAATCATTATTATTTCTTTCAGCAGATTATACACAATATCAATGTGGTAATTAATTAGACACTAAAGTACTTATTTGAAATTGTGATTTTTTGGTACCTAATACCGAACGTACTACGTTATTTCCTACGTTACTCAGACCTGTGACTGGTACCTACCATTTGTTGAAAATAGTTGTTTATTTACTTATACGAGTAGAATAATATAGTGGTAGGATACCAAAGCCAATTCTTGTAGTAACGAACTACAGAAATTTATTCATAGCGTCCCTTGTTCGCGCCTCTGATGCTTGCCGAGATTCCGACCGTTCTACAATAGTTTTGAATTTTCCCGCGTCTCCGCAATGAGGAAATTGTTTATTGGTCTGAAATTGGAAATGGAACGGGAGGTTTTTTAATGTTTGCGTTTGAATGTGGAATGATTGCTTTCGAGAAGCGTTGTTCTCACACTGGTTTAGCTGTGAGGCGAGTGACTTGAACTAGTTGCTCGGTACTGGTGCGGTCAGAGGTTTCAAAGCCATTGCTTGAAGCCAAGTTCTCAGCTTACTTAATTTGCCTATTTCTGATAACATGGCTTATCTATGGAACATCATTACAATTCAAAAAACTATGATTTCTAAACTAAAATTCCCTTATTTATTTTACCTCATTCCTCATTCTCTCAGGAGAAAAGCTATTAATTCCCCCCCCTATGCTAAACGTTTATATGGGATCCCCATTATTATCCTGCTGTTCTGGGTACCCAAAAATACAGCTGTGTGTATATGTAAATGTATGTATGTAATTAAATAGATTTAAGGAATAAGAACTTTATAAAACTATCGGCCAGTAAATATTTAATGAACTAAATACTAGCGAAGCTCTATCTCGTACATGCTATCTATGTTCCTTCGATTTTTTTTGCTTACTTTATCCCGAACGAAAAGCAAGGGGAACTATGCCCATACAGCCATTGTCTTTAGTAGATGATTTCTGAATTTATGATGGATGATAACGATGATGAATGCAAACGTTGGGAAAATTGAGTGTAAAATTTGTCAATGTCAAATTGCAAAAACAATGAACATGCATTTAAGTATAATGTACTATACAAGTAATAACTCAATGTTTACATGAGCCCATAAGGAGATCGTAAAATCATGCAGACGCACTAAAATCACATCACAAATAAGCAAAACATAGATAAGTTATGTTTTGCTTATTTGTGATGTGATTCTAGTGCGTCTGCATGATTATACAGGATGATTTTTGGTCGTCAACGTTCCCGAAAACTACGGAATCTCCTCATCATCACGATCATTTTTCTCCATGGAAGCATACCTGGGAAGTGTCTGGTTTCCAAAACATTAGGGTCCAAAGTTGAGTAAATAGACTGCGTTTTTCTGCATAAATGCACATAGACGCGCGTAGCAGGATTTTTTCACGAAAAATAATTAATATCTGTCTATAAAAAAACTAACATAAACACTAGACACTATAAATTTCGCACGATCAAGGAATTTAAAAAAAAATTAAAAAAAAAAATTCCCAGCATTTTTTTTGGCATAAACTTACTTTATTTCATGTATAGAGTACGTACCCTTCGTTAAAGGTGGCCACAAAAAAACACCCTGTATAGGTACAGGTTAGCCGAAGAAAACATCACTATATAAACACATGCAAGCTATTTAGAAATAAATTTTGATTTTGATGAAAATTACACCTGCAAGCCAATTCTTGCGCGCACACGACATTTAAAATGTCTATTCAAAATGGCAGATGTCGAATGAAAATAATTTTTCGTGCCCAACCTTCGACATTATGTCTACTGTACAGTTATGTCGAGTGCGCGCGAGAATTGTCCTCCTGCACCTTTTCAGCTTTTCCTTAGAATTAGCTATGTTCAAAATATAAAACCATATTCAGCCCAACTTACGAGTATCTGTAGTTTTTACTAACAGTGAAATTAAACCTCTTTGAGCCAGGTAAACAGGAAGTCGCCAATTTGTTCCAAAAACAAATTATCTCCCGAAAAGAGGACTAATTTAAATGAAAAAAAAAAGCAAATGGCCAACTTCGGAGCAGTGTCGGTAATTATTCAGCAAGAGTAATGTTGTTTCTGATAAAATTCTCTCCACGTCCGCATTATCTATTTGACAAATTGCTCGAAATAACTCAGGTATCATTATGAAGTGCTTCTCAAGATGTTTGTTATTGTAAGTAATAATTATGATTACTTACTTTTTTTTTTTTTTTTTATTTATTTAACATTTTCATTTGTACATTAATATTACAATTTGCCACTCACGTAGTCCTTATTGGTCTGTCTGGAGTGGCGAGATCGTTCCGTTTACATAGTACTTTTTCAATAGATGTAGGTTTTTTCTAGGCGACTGTACAAAGTCTCTAATTAGTTCGGCAGGCATTTCGTTGATTATATCCGGTAGCATATACTCCCATGTGCGTGTACCATATACATTGTTATATTTTGGCAGGCTAAATGTTTTTGTATAGGTCAGCGTTCTCATACACGTTGGTCTAACTTTTAATTCTAGACAATTTAAATTAGGATATTCCTCACTTAGAATTGCAAATTTAATTTTATTGGAGATATTCATAACGTTGCAATGGGAGAATAGTCCCTCATAATTTTCATTTTTAATAATTTTCATGATTTTTCTGAATCACGTTTATAGGTACGATAACAATAAAATATATGCACGCACAAACGATTCTCTTGCGAATAAAGCAATTTCTTTATTTCTTTCTCTCAGCTGCGGTATTTTTCTGAATCTTTAGGCTTTTCAAGTATGAAAGAAGGTACTTAAATAATATTCCTATCAACAATTTATGTGAGAGATGAATTACTCGCTCTCTCGTAACAACGAAATTGCATTAAATATTTATAAGCCCTTTACATTTTAATAAAAGAAGAATGTATTAAAGGCCAGGTGAAAGAGCCTATTGTGAACATTCGGTATACAGGGTGTAACAAAAGGGGTATGTTAAGCGAGAAGCTATGTAAATAGCCCACTAAAAGGAACCTATCTACAAAATTTCAGACTCGAAATCACAGGTTTAATTTTGCAGCTTGTATGGAGAATTTCTAATCAACTTAAGAATGTTCATACAATATTGAAAAATAAACATGTGATTTCGCTTAACATACCCTTTCTGTTACACCCTGTATAGAGTTTGACTGGTATACTCGTATGTATGTGTTTAAAAAGTCACTTGACAGACTTTATCTACGTCGATATTCTTTGGTAATAAATGACATATTGTGGTCCGGTGAGATGAACTACCTCAATAAATCGATTATTGAATTTTGTTAAAAGTGAATAGAAACTATTTCATTCATTTAGAAAATACTTTTTATTTAATTAGAGTACCTAATGACATAAGTTTATAGTTCTACTTACTTACTTTGGAACGTCGTCAGTGAAAAAATCAGATAACGTAGAAGGCCTTAGCTGCACACGATTCTGGGAATGCTTTTGACCATGAATGGCGTTTGCTAGTAGAGCTTAAAAGCTATAGTAAAATGCGCTTCATTATAATCAGTGGTCGGAGTAGGTATATTGATTTTACATACTTGCGTCATGATATCATAACATGGACATGCATTTTTTCCGGAATGTACCGGAGTTTCCAAAAACTAGCAGCATAGCGTTGAGAGTATTGATACATTTTTAACTAGTTTCATGTAATAATTTCGAAGTTTCGGTATTTTTATTTTATTTTTTATCATAATAATCCGGAAACTCGGAGGCGTATCCATATTAACATATACGTTTGATGTCAATGACCTTAATTCAATATACCACTGATTATAATACTTTGTAATGCATAAGAATAAGAACTTGGTAATTTTAAGAAATGGGTAACTTTTATATATTTATGGTACATTATTCATTTTTTATGGTACCGATAGCCCAGTGGTGGTCTTCCGAGCGAGGGGCGAAAGTTCGATCCCAGTTACGGGCCTGTAGCACTGAATTTATTTTATATATGGATTTTCTAAGAATTGTACTCATGCTAATCTCAGAAACGGCTGAACCGATTTCGATGCAGTTTTCAGGAATATATTGTGACAGGTCCCACTTAACATATAGGCTACTTTTTATCCCGGGAAAATGTTTTTATCCCGGATAATTTCGATATTTTGTTTTTTCTGTAGTCCACGCGGACGGAGTCGCGGGCGTCCACTAGTTTAAAATATGTTTAGTTGCGTACGGCTTGCTGTAAACAGTGTAGATGCAATTCTGCAGTCGTAGTGTAGGCGTGCCTCGACTACTAATGCTAGGATAAAGTGATGTCTTATATGTAGTCGCCGAGACACGAGATAATATTATTTTGCAGTTTTGATATTACCTATAATGTTATTGATGAAAATAACTCCAATTTCATTGAAGTTTGCTTGAAACTTTGTCTAATGCCTATAGTCCAAAAACAGCTTGGACACATTATAAATGGTGCTATGTTGTGTTTTACACGTAATAGCCCTTTGGCTTAAATTTCTTTCTATGGTTTATATAATGCATGATTTGATAAAAAACTGCAACTTTCATATCCGTGATGTTAATTTACATTCGATTTGGTTTTCGTCTCGATTGTTTATGTTTTGACAATTTTATGATCAAATATTTTAATTTTTTTTTGTTGTAAAAATGGAGTTTTTTTTATCTAGTACTTTTTTGCATCGGATGGGGGATTACACTGAGCCGTTGTCCGATTCACTGCCCGTGAAATAACTTGTAAGCCACAATCGCTTCACATCCTCAATATAGACCGAATACCAGAAACTATTTATGTAAATAACAAAATAATCGTTTAATCGTCGTCAGCCTATTGCAGTCCACTGCTGGACGTAAGCCTTCCCCAGTGTACCCCTGAGTAATAGGTGCTTGATCAAACACAATGCTTTCAACCAGTATCCAATCTTATTTTTAGTTTTACTGCACTGATTTCAATGAAATTCAAGAGAAACGATAAATACAATGTTAATAGTTAATGATAATGTATTAATTGCATTTTTATATCAATCTATAGGTATCAACGTATTAACTATAGATTGACAGAAAAATTCAATCAATACATCATCATTCCTAAAAAACGATAGAAACGCAATTGAACACTGTTGCAATGACTTTAAGCATACCAACATTTTTATTTGAAAATTTTCTGTATGCTTTTGTAAAATACATGATACTTACCTGTTATGAAATAACTATTTCACGAAATTCCCCAGTATCTCCGAAGCTATGTGCAAGTTTTTCAAGTGCATTATAAAATGGACTACGTTCGTACGTGCAGCGAGTGCAATGTGAGCCGAACTGTATGTTTTATACATGAACTTTGGCATTTATCCTTTCTGATTTTTATGGAGTCTTAGAGCCGAACCACAAAAACGCGCTGCGGCGCCGCAACTCTAAAATAGGCAGTGGCGGCACTGCGTCCAGCGTTGTGACAAAATGTGAAAAAATGGTAAATAGATGGTACCTAAAAGACAACGAAAGCACCTCGACCTTTATGTTCCTTTTTTTATTTAGATAGTCTTTATTTATTCTAATTCATAATTTCGAAATTTAATTAAATGCATAGTTCCCAGGAAACTACATTTTTGTGCCATTTGGCGTCGAGACACTGGGACCGTGGGGACCAGACGCTCATCGCCTCTACCGGCAAATTTCAAATAAATTACGCGAAAGCTCGCGTGACCAGAATGCTGGTCTCTTTTTTGCGCAAAAAATTAGCATTGCCATACAACGTGGCAATGCTGCCAGCGTTCTGGGCACCCTCCCGGTAGAAGGTAACTTTGTAAATATATTTAATTTCGTGTAGATTAATTTAGTTTTTAGTTTTATATAATGTAGTTAGTATTTGTAATATTAATATTGTGTATTGTTAAACTGCTTACTCCAAAAAAATAATAATTAAATGGTTGTAAGCTTAATGTCTAGGTTTTCATTATTCCAATGCAAGGAGCGCACAAAACCAGCTTTTACCAAAGTTTGGCCACTTATCCATATTTGTCCCACATTCGGGACCTCCCCCTTGATCACCGATGTCCCTCGACTAACAAAGGGCCACTGATTGTAATTTCGACGATAATCCCACAAACGGATGCGGAAATGTGTCAGATATTTCACGTTGGACCAGTTTTAAGGCGTAAACAGTTATGCCGGACGCGACTTATGGTGTCAGCCAATTTCAATAACTGATCTCGAGAGATTTTTTGCATATTTCAGATTAAATATTCAATTGTTTTCATGCTAAATTTAAAATTAGGAATTTAAAAAATCCGAGATTCTTTATGATCTCTAGTATTAAAATCGGCCGCTAATGTGCTAACACGATGGATGCAGGGCTTCATTAGAATACATC
This sequence comes from Carposina sasakii, assembly GCA_014607495.2. Taxonomy (NCBI): domain Eukaryota; kingdom Metazoa; phylum Arthropoda; class Insecta; order Lepidoptera; family Carposinidae; genus Carposina; species Carposina sasakii. Next base: position 11,979,479 of record CP053163.1, read on the forward strand.
AGCTGCATCTTCTTCCGTGCACGTAATAAAAGTCGACTAAGTAACTTCGCTAGTTAGGTCCCCCCGGGATTTCCTATCCTATGTTATGCATTTTTCTGGTCGCCTCTGTTGATCCTGGCTCACAGGAGTTGCAGAGGCGGCAATGAGTGGAGGGCCAATACCGGTTAAGTAACTTTGGGGGTTCTCCCGCGGTGAGCAAGTGGTTACTTACTATGGTCTTCTACATCTGTCCCCGCTATGCTGTACGAGGCTGTAGGATATCTTTCGTGATTATCAAGCTATGCTTTTTTGGAACATAGCTGTGTACCTATATGTAATATGCTAACATAAATCTTTTCTCGGTCTTTGGTCAAACGTAACTTTACATCGTTTACTGAATGAAAGGTTTTTATTTAATCCTGATGCATAGAATAATAAGTCCCAGAACCCGTGATCACGCACATTTTTGAAGCAACTTTTAGTCGGTCAAATTGACCTAGTTGAATTTTATTTCTCCCCTTTATGAGTTACATTCAGCCTATTTTTGGGCATATGGGCAATTTTTACAACCTATTCACTATATTAAAACTCTAAAAAGTGATAATATTAATCGATTTAGTAACAATCTTCGGGTTAGAAGTGCCGAAGATTCGGGATTTTTGCCTCGTTTTTTGCTTCACTACCCGGCATACATTTGTCTTTGATGACTCCTTCTGGAGACTTTTTATTCTATGCCCTGATGATGCCACGGGTGTTGGCGAAAGATATGTCGATTAAAAAATTTAATTGGTTTTCGGATTAGCAGCTATGTATTTATCGTTGCATGCTAGGTGCTTGGATCTGGCTTCTCGTTGCGACAGTAGTGTCATGTGTTCGTGACCATGAGTCGGCAGATCCGAGGGTCAGCGGAGTAGCGCCCGGTGATGGGTGACCCCTCAATGGGTTGTCTTTAGTCGCACCGAACTCATCTAACATGTTTACCTATCTACTTATAGTCCTAGATTACGTTTGCTTGCCGCCTTGCTTTTTATGGCACATATTACAATCATACAGTCTTCCCTTTAAGAATTAATACTTTAAGGTACACGTGTATAGTTCACGACCTCCATTCTATTTTCAAGCTCTCCCGGGCGGAATGTGTCACATGTTCCTAGCTGGTTTAATATGGTCGACAAAACAAAGCCCGAAAATTTCAAGACACATTGTTCCGTATACATATTGTGGAATATTTGTGTGTCCGCCTTCAAATACGTTGAATGTTTATTTATAAAAATATTATTTTACCTTATTATTTCCAAATATGAATGTTATTTAGCAACAGTAAATAATAAATAAACATGAATGAGCGACAAGATATCATACGTACTTACCTCATGGGAATTTTTGCGTACAAAACATATTGTTCAACATTTTGTTTATTACGTTTATAACCCACCATAGAGGACTAGAGAGAATTATTATTCATAATTCGTTATCTATTGATTTATTATTTTCATTAACAAAGTTGAACGTGTATTCATTCATGTAAATTTATAATTTTTCCCGAAATTGTAGATAAAAAATAATTAGGAAATAATCTCGGATGCTGGCACTTGACCTAATTCTGATTTCCGCAAATAAAGGAATATTTTATACATCACAGACAATCTAAAAGTTAGGGTGGAAATAATACTTTCAGTCGCGACTTACGTTGTTCTGATGTACGCGTAAGTAGGTAAATTGACGTTTGAGGTTTCCATTTTCCCGCAACGACTACAGGCTCGAGCACACCGGATGCGTGTGCGTGCACGTAAGCGTAGACGTACCTCTGAGTTGTAATGTATGGAACTGTATAGGCACGGGCAGACTGGATGCGTATGCGTAGACGTAAGCATAGACGTCAATCGGTGACAGTTCTATACATTAAACTCAGAGGTACGTGTACGTCTACGCTTACGTGCACGCATACGCATCCGGTGTGCTCAAGCCTTAAAAGTTACGTTGGAGACCTTGTTGATGCGTGCGTTTAAGATTTCATAGTCTAGCATCATTATCTGTTCTGTGCTTCAGTGAACTTTTACTTTTGCCCGCTTGTCTTTTTCTATTTTTGTTTAATTTTTTGAGAGGTTCATTTTCACCATTAGATTCTAATAACATTTCTAAGAATTTATTGCTATAACTACTTAGGTATGTACCTTTACTTTTAGGTAATAGGAAATACAAGGAACTACATGTAATTTATGACAGAACATGGTAGTGCTGGTAGGTACTTAAACCTCGAAAATAATAATAATAAATATTTGGGTAAGCGGCGGGATGAAAGGCATATTTTACAGAGAGCGTTGTGCATGAGTGTGGATGGATATAAAGGAAGAGGTAGACCAAAGAAGTGTTGGATGAACTGTGTGAGGGAGGATATGTGTGTACTGGGAGTTAGCAATGAGATGACGGATAATAGGGATGAATGGTAAAAAAGAACATATTGCGCCGACCCCAAATAAATGGGAACAGGGCAGGAAGATGATTTGGGTATGTAATAGATGTATCAATCAAAACAAAAAAAGTATTTCATTAGGTATAACTTTAGTCTAAATTAAATAATATTAGGGATAATTAATTAAATTTATTTTTATAAAACTTTAAAAAATAGATACGTATATCTATAACTACCTTATAGATGTGGTAATTATAGATGTGGTTGTGTAATTTCCACACTTCTGCCCAACCTCTTTCGGGGATAATATCTATACCTATATAAGTATATGTCTATATAGGTATCTGTAGATATACCTAGGTCAGCAATTGAACATCCGAAGTTCTATTTAATATGTGTTTCTAAAGCTGCAACGACGGCCATATCTTGAAACTAAGACGAGACTTCCCCTTTTACAAAGTGTTTGTTTACAAAGAAGGTGTTTTCTCTCAGGAATTTGATGTCAAAAGCCTCCATTAGTAGGGGGCATGCTTTCTATCTGTCTATACTTGGAAGAGCACGTTTAGTTCAAATTTATGGTGAATTAGTACTTGTCATCACGCAGCATTTTAAACGTATTTACAACCAGAACCCTTCGATGGCCGATTGGTGTAGTAACTATAGTGACCCTGCCTGCGACGCTATAAGTCCTGGGTTCGAAACCCGATAGGTGCAAACATGATGAATATCCATGTTCGTTTCCGATTCATGGATATTTCTATACTTACTTAACTATGTATTTATATACCGTTGCTGAGTACCCACGACACAAGACCTTATGGATCTTAATGTGGAACTAAGTTAAGTGAAGTGTGTAAATATATTTGTATATATTTATATATATAATGAGCCCAATCATTTGATCAAAACTACAATTTATATTTATAAAATTCCATCCAATGCGAAAGTAAGTTTCTTTGTTACCTTTTCATGCTTTGTGTACGCAACCATACTTCTTAAAATTTCGCACACGTTTAGTTAGTTAGTTAGTATATTGAGAAGGACATAGGTTTTATTTTACTCGTATTGTCCACGCAGACGAAGTAGCGGCTACAGCTAGTTCAATAAAAAGGCCATGATGGAGTTCAAGTTTGAATTATTTCATTATATGGGCGACAGTCGGTTATTTCAATATACCTATAATATAAAATTACGATTTTAGAAGTCTGTGACAGCACGGCAATTCCATAACTATCTACTTGTATCTCTAGAAAGCGCTCGTCAAACTCATATATTATCTCTGCTTGAAATTGAATTAGAAATACCTAATTAAAATTGATATTTTGACAAAAATGTTACCGTAAAATTTAAAACAATTCCTCTCCGTAGATTTCCCATGCGAGATAACGAACTTGGAACTGATAAATTGTATTATTATTTCGTTTCTAATGGATGTCTTAGGTAAATGGAAGATTTATATTGGATTTAGAGTAGACAAAGAATTTTCGAGACAAATGTTATACTTTATTTAGAGAACATTTTCCAGCTAATGCGATAGAATACTCTTGAATTTGTTCAAAGAGCTAAAAATGTTTTGTTTTCTTTTCACATAAGTGGATACAAGAAAAGGCATACCTAACCACTTAGGTTGAATAATATTTGAAATCCTGGTGCAATTTCTGCTTTGTTTATAAAGTTTGTAACGAATGGGGATCTGTTTAGGGATATACTATGGATATAGCCCACTATAGAGAACAGAGGATAACATAGGAAACTATAGTTTGAGAATCGAAATCGAGCTTCGGCTTTGCTATTGCTTTTACATAATCAGGGGCCGAGTTGATATGGAATTTCTTCATACTATCTAAAAAATAAACAGGTTTTTGTGATTACCAATCTCAAATTTTGTAATACCTATAGGTTCTTAATAGTGGATTAAACAGTATATTTTTTCGTCGCCATCCTATACGAAGGGTACGTACTCTATTATACATCAAATAAAGTAAGTTTTTGCCAAAAAAATGCTGGAAAACGATGTTAATAAAAAATAATAATTATAGCATCTATTGTTTATGTTAGTTTTCTTAGTCGAATTTTAATTATTTTTCGTGAAAAAATGTTGATACACATGTCTATGTGCATTTATGCAGAAAAACGCAGATTTACTCAACTCTGGACCCTAATATCATGGGAACCAAACACTTCCCAGGTATGCTTCCATGATATTAGGGTCCAGAGTTGAGTAAATCTGCGTTTTTCTGCATAAATGCACATAGACATGTGTATCAACATTTTTTCACGAAAAATAATTAAAATTCGACTAAGAAAACTAACATGTATGCTTCCATGGCGAAAAATGATTGTGATGATGGGAGATTCCGTAGTATTCGTGAACGTTAACGACCAAAAAACACCCTGTATTCCTAGCATTTTGCTTAACATACTGTCGTTACGCCCTGTGGAGTATTTGTGCGATATTACCAAAGATTGCTAACGTCCGACGTCCATGTCATAGTAACTGTCACACCCTTTGAACCCTTGACTGATCGATTTGTAATATTGATATGTTTCATACTTTAATAATGTGAATACCACATGCATTCACCTAACTCTGTTATTAGCTCCCTCCTCCCTTGTTTATGTCTTGTTTTCGGAACGTAACGAAACTATTTTAAAGTTAGATTGAGTTTTCGTAGTGTTACTGCGAAAGCGTTTTATACAGTTTTTGTAACTAGTAACTTGTTTGCAACTATTCTAAGGGTCTCTTGTGTATTTGGTATAATTTATATGGGACAAATCGGTAACGATATCGCTATACCAGTGGTTCCCAAAGTGGTCTAAGTGGACCCCCAGGGGTCCACAAGGGACTCGATGGGGGTCTACGTTGGCGTGAAAAAATGGGATTTCACAATTAATTTGTATGTGTTGTAAGTATGTAGGGGGTCCACCAGAACCAGTTAACTTTTGAAAGGGGTCTATGAAAAATGAAAGTTTGGGAACCCCTGCGCTATACGATGTTAACTAAGCATTGAGCTCTAAATTGGAACGGCAGATTTAAAAATAAGTATAAAGGTTCATAAATGAAAAGTTTAGCAAGTTATGCTATTTCATTTAAAGGCGTTCTCTCATGTGATAGGCTAAAAACTTGTGGCCATTTACAAAGCCAGTTACTGGCCTGCTAATGTAAACGTGGCTGTACGTGATCTACCTATATATGTACTTATGTATGTTATTTCATTTTTGTACTTTTATGTAGGTAAGTAACTAAAATGCGAACAAGCGTTTTCTTATTTCTATACGAATTAATTTTTCTATAGCGTCCAGTAATGTTGATATTTTCAGATAACTCTGAATTTCATATAAAATCCTCAAATAACACAGATCACTTATCACCATGGCGTGATGCATGGTCTTTGCTTGTCATTGGCAGGTAGATATCAGATATAAGTGATTTCTATATCTAGCTGCGCTCTACTAAACTGGCTATCCCATTTTGGAAACATATGTATTTGTTTGTATGTCAAACAAGTAAAACATATATGTCGTTATGTAAACAGATCAAAATCGATAAACGCAACTGTCCATAGACAAAGTGGTCCCAACAAAGTATGTACTATCCCTATTTCGCAAAATACTAAACTTGTTAAAAAAACATCGTCCCCAAGAGATGCTGCATGCTCGTGTTATACAAAATGAATTTTAAAGCGGTCGCTGTAGACAATTGAAAGCCTGCATTATGCATGGAACGGAACCCCGGGACCGTTCGATCCTCAGAACAATGACTAAACATAGAAGTAACTAAATTTTGACTAATATAGTCGTCCCTGTTTTTTCATACACTCTGCATCAGAAAGAGACAGATGTTGCTTAAAATGCAAAACGTAATACAAAGCAAACGTCAATTTGGTTACCTTTCCTTGGCTACCTTTCGATCATGATACTAAGTTAAAAAGCTACATATAATTAAATAATATAAATAAATAAATAAATATTCACACACTATACAACACATTAACCTATTCCCACACTAAGATCCCTAAGGTCCTGTGTTGTGGGTACTAAGCAACGGTGTATAAATACATAGATAAGTATAGAAACATCCATAACTCGGAAACAAACATCGATATTCATCATATCAATATTTGCACCTACCGGGATTCGAACCCAGGACCTGTGGCATTGCAGGCAGGGTCACTACCTACTAGACCAATCGGCCGTATAAGGCTCAATTTACACCGCCGCGGAATGGAACGGAAGCGAATTTTTGCAACGAAATTGTATATAATCGTAGCATAATGAACTTTATATCATCAGCGTTCCAAATTCCGTTACGACAAATCATCGGAGAGTTTTTAGGCTCGTAGTTAGTTAGTTTGTTATACACTTGACATAAAGTTCATTATGCGATGTACAAAAACTTCCATTCCGCGGCGGTGTAAATTGAGCCTAAGTAACGTGGTAAGTTTTTGTCTATGACTTTGTTCATCGCATTTTACCATATAATGTCTAAGGCAGGGTAGGTACGCTTTTAATGTGTCATAAAGCTCTTTCTATGCTTTGGTCATAGTTCTAAGGTTCGATCGCTAAATGTTTGTACTGAACCAAAGTTTAACGCTCAAGAGTTTTTCATCACTGGAAAAGTTTGTTTTTTTAGTAGTATCGCGCTTGATGGGGAAAATGTGTGGAATTTTATTAGATGTTTAGTTATCGAAAATCGCCATAGCCACACAACAAATTTGCTCATAGTCCCAGGACTGATCGCAAATGCAGAAATAGAAAAAAAAAAGGTGTTTAGTTAATTGACGCTTATGAATCTTTATGATATTTTTATCCCTAACCAAAGTCCATTGATATTTGTTTATACAGGATGTTTTTTCGTTGCCACACTTAACGAAGGGTACGTACTCTATAAGTACATCAAATAAATAATAAAAAAATTTACATCGTTTCCCAGCATTTTTTTTGGCATAAACTTACTATGTCAAAAAAAAAATGCTGGGAAACGATGTAATTTTTTTTTTATAACTTGATCGGGCGAAATTTATAGTGTCCAGTGTTTATGCTACTTTTTTCATAGACAGATATTAATTATTTCTCTTGAAAAAATCTTGCTACGCGCGACTATGTGCATTTATGCAGAAAAACGCAGTCTATTTACTCAACTTCGCACCTTAATATCTTTGGTACCAGGTATGCTTCCATGGAGAAAAATGATCTTGATGATGACGAGATTCCTTAGTTTTAGGGAATGTTGACAACCAAAAATCATTCTGTATACTTATAAATAATACAAGCTGCATAGGACTCTAGTACATCGTGATTCAAACACTCGGATCCTAAGTAGATTCAATCTTCAATGTTATATAACTTTTATAAATGGAAGAAAATTTGTGGATTTATCTCTCGATCTCTTGGCGGTATGTCAGGAGACATTTTAACTGATGATTGGTTCACATCTCCTCTATATGCTTCATCTACGGCCTGCATACACACATACCCTCGGGTCATTTCCAATAAGATTTCCACTACTATGCTCATAATGGTACTAAACACCCAAACTTGTATGGAATTTCGGAATTGTGGGACACTTAAGCGGAGGTCCGCATTAAAGATGTCGTAAAGTCGTTACGCGATGTTTATTGGCTGGACGTGACCAACTTTGTCCTAGTTGCGTGAGTTATTACGGCATAGTATAAAAAAGGGTATGTATAGTAAGTCAACTGGGTACCCACGGGTTTACTAGTTAAGTTCCTACATCCCTTATGGGGCAGAGTGCCTACACAGTTCGCCGCTATAACACGGTTTGATTAGCTCCAGCATGGCCGTCCCTACTTTCTTCGCCTCTGCGTTGATCGAATGGTGACCCTATGGGTTTAAGATAAACTTTTAAAGCATGATTAATACCATCTTGGAAGTAAGATGGCGCTCTAACCTGTTAATAGCTGCCGCTCGCTTTCATAATAGGAACATCACGACAAACTTCTTCTACGATGCATCTATGTTTTATAGAATTTATTTTTCTATGCACAAACATTTAAGTAGGTCCTGTGCTATCTTTGGTTTTCTTACAAATACTTACTTATTACTTAGGCTCGCAGTTAGACGTAGAGGTTTGTCCGAAATATTTTTCTTAACATAATCTAACTTGAACTAACAGCTTTATTATTATTTACGGCGTCATTTTTATAATATTTCTTCAGATGGAAATACTGCAGTAAGTGCATAAAAATGTCGGGGTATTCGAACCTTTTCTTTATACGGAATTCAACAAGACGGGTCCTTAATAATTTTCTTCTTGACTACATTACAAAGCCATCCGAACGCTTTCTCGATTGAAAAATAATTTGCATTTCTTATTTTTTCTTTCTTTTCACATTGAAACGTGGGAAAAAGATGGAATGAGTTTTAGATGTCTTTTTATTAGTGGAATGTGTGTGTCAAAGAAAGTTTTATGATCTGCATTAAATAATTGAAATATCGTAAATACATTAATTTTTCTGTTAGATTAATAAGTAAATAATTTGATGTCAAAAAAGTATTCTGGTTTTGAATACTTAAATTTTAAATGATTTGTCGCTGCTTAGTATATAAGTGTTTCGTATTCTTTTAAAGTGGTTTAGATCAAAAGAGATAATTTTTTTGTACCATATAATAATTATTAAGAAAGAAAGAAAGCAAATATTTATTCAGCATTTACACAACATAATACACACAGAAAACAAAAAAAATATACGCTGAAATGGATTCCAGCTCAGCATACCTACTGCTGCAGACCACGTATGTTATGTTGATACTATTGTAGTAATATACTACACATAGCATAGCATAGCATACACATAGCATAGCATAGCATACACATAGCATAGCATACAACCTACATAGCATACTCGTAACACCCCATACATGCCCGTGGATATCGTAAGAGGCGATTAAAGGCTATCCGCGAGGTGGCCTCAACGCCGCTTGTGTTGACAACATAGTCCAAAATACAAACTGCGATCACCAACCCGGCTGCCCAGCGTGGTGACTATGGGCAAATACCCCCCGAATTTCACAAGCAATTTAAAAATAATTAAAATACATTAATTGGATACACCCACCAAAGATAATGAAGGCCACAAACAAAATTCCGGCGTAAAACGATATTCCATTCATTAACTCTGAATTAGAATGATTAAAATGTCAGATATGGTCGGTGTAAGTTTATATCATAATTAAAATAAGTCTCTGCGCACACTGTGTGGTACAAGGAGCAAATAAAAAAGAGACTTGGCATAGTCGACTCAAACTTGTATTCTTATGGCTACCATGGCGATTCAACCGGTTGCGCCACCGTGACACTATACAGAATAGAGACAGTATAAAAATGGACTTCGATGAGACTACTATGTGCTATTATGTATGTAGGCACGTAGGGAAAGAAGGAACAAAACACAACTGAGAACATATATCGTGTATACCTATAGTGGGGTAGGGTAGTCACTGGCGGGGCGTCATAATTAGTGTTGACTACGATAATTATATAGTTGGGTGGAAACATATTCACATATAGTGAAAGACGGCCGATTGGTCTAGTAGGTAGTGACCCTGCCTGCGACGCCATAGGTCCTGGGTTCAAATCCCGGTAGGTGCAAACATTGATATGATGAATATCGATCTTTGTTTCCGAGTTATGGATGTTTCTATACTTATCTATGTATTTATATACTGTTGCTTAGTACCCACGACACAAGACGCGAAGGATCTTAATGTGGGACTAGGTTAATGTGTTGTGTAGTGTGTGAATATTTATTTATTGCCTGTAACTCCTCCACCACTGACAATGTGGCCAAAAGGCTGGCCGGATTGCCCCGCTGGATGGCGAGGCTAATTCTTTGTACATAATACTGACCAGCTCTTCAGTCGTGGGACGCCTCGACTAGTCCTTTAGAGATGCCCTTAAAAGGGCATGGACTCCCGGGCCCCATAGTTTCAACCCTAAATGACTCAAATATATAGTCTCCACTGAGGTTTGCATATTTACACCCGTTTTCTAAAAATGATTCGTTACTGTGATATGGGTGACAATGGCTACTTTGAATAATCCCAGCTTTTCACCAATAAACACCTCTTCACCGTAACTACAGAATGGCGGTAGCAGTCGTTTTATTTTCGGCAAGGGCGGATGCACACGATACCAGAATTTAATTAACCGCCTGCAGTTGGAGGCGCTCAGCTTGTCTGCGGGGAATTTGTAGATGCCTTCGTGTGGCGTAAGTGAAAAGTACGTAGATGTTTTGGAAAATTTTACTAAGCATACATACCCACATGGCTGTGTTACCGAAATGGGATAGCCAAAACTGCAGAGCCATAGAGAATATCCCATAGCCACATTGAGCATAGCGGGGACATATATTAGTGATCTGTGACAAGTATCGTCTCTATAAGTATATCGCTATATATGATTTTTGGTCGTCAACGTTCCCGAAGATTTTTTCACGAGAAATAATTAATATCTGTCTATGAAAATACTAGCATAAACACTGGACACTGTTAATTTCGCCCGATGATGTAATTTATTTATTTTTTCTTTTTAAATTTATATCGTTTTCCAGCATTTTTTTGGCATAAACTTACTTTATTTGATGTATAGAGTACGTACCCTCCGTTAAGGGTGGCAACGAAAAAACATCCTGTATGTATAAAAGCTTATATAAATGTTAAGTTATGCACTCTTTCAGCTTATGACTTGTGTCTTAAAGAGCATATACAATGTAGCTCTCACTCCTTACATAAGTTATAACCCGTTCATAGCTAAGTTACCGACTTGTGGGTCAGTGAAATGTCTTGGGTATAAATATTAGACGAAATCCCTCTGTTTCTGTCGAATTATGTATTTTGTTGACTTGTAAAATCTGGCGACTGGGAAGAACAATTAAGCATTATAATTTTGGGTTACTTGGATAATAATTTGTGGTGGTATAAAGTTAGATAATCCCAACTAATAATGCATAGATGTGAAAATAAGTTATTGTTTGTTTGTTACGTCTTCACGCCAAAACTACGAAACTGATTTAAATTTTTAAACAGTTTGTATACTTCTATGCTGCTCTGAGAGTGAAGAAAAAAACGTATAACACTACAGCTGCTTCTCTTCCCGGGCATACTGTACAAGTCAGTAGAAATACAAGAGGGTCTTGGTGTTTTGTAGGCGATGGGCTGACCACCTGTCACTACTAACCGAACTTGTAGGTACATCTCAACTATGCCCTCGGAATTGGTCAGAGGTGGCACCATGTGGTTCTATCGGCCCTTGGTGCTCTGCCTACCCCGTAAGGGATAGAGGCGTGATTATATGTAATACATACTTAGGCTACTTATTGTCGTGGAAAACATTTATATTTCCAGAAATTTTCTATATTTCCATAGCTAAAGTTAACTGGTAGAGAATTCTATGTAGCATAAAGGTCACCTTTCGTTCGTTTTTGGTATTTTTAGGTAGGTACAGTAATTAATTTTATGTACAGACAAGCAATTTCTAGTTAAGTTTTGTCCCATGGGATGGACAAAGAGATGACCTAAAATAATATCACCGTAATAATAAGGGTAGACGAATAGCGGAAGGCAAATTTTAGCTGGCGATTGGCTCACACTATGCTACATCTCCTCTTATATCTTACTTCATGTATACAACTACCAGGATCTAGAGATTCATGATATGCAGGTAGTTTTAAAATTAAGCAGTTGCCTGGCTTTCTGCCAGAAAAGTAATAACCACATAACAAATAAGCGTCAGACCATAGACTATATCTCGTATGTTACGGCATAATTCGAAATACCTATGACGTTTTGGCAGAGATTGCCAAAAATTGTGCCACTAACTTCTGGATCACGGTTGCGTATGTTTATTAAGTAAATACAATGTTTCGTCAGTACTAAATGCCAGTTGGTGCGTGACGTCAGCATGTGCCAAGAAGGTACCTTAAATCTCTACGCAATAGTACCTAACTTATGTAGGGCGTAATAGAAGGCGAAACGCTATGAAATTCAAAAAAATAATTTAGGAATCTCTCCATAGTATCGTGATAGAATTTTGAATCTTATGAACAGTTTTTTGGTACTGAGCCTTTCCCATAGCATTTTGATTACCATACACCTTGTTACACCCTGTATAAAACGATGTATAATATGTACTTACTTTAGTATAGTAATAATATGAATACTAAATGTTGTGCTTTAGCATACATTAGCCAAAATGTTGCCTGCAATAAAAGATTTTTGGGTGAAAAGCCTTTTCTCCTAACATTACCCACCTAACCGTAAGTTATTGTAGTTCTTTTTAGTCTGACCCGAAATAATATACCCAAGCGTTTTATTTCATATCTAAGCGTTGCTGGACTACTTATAACTATAATATTACATCAAATATTAAACCGACCAAAAGTAGGTATACTGTGGAGACGTTGCTGTAAACTGTATACAATGGAAACTATCCTGTTTCAAGAGTTTATAGTTATCATGGAATTCAATAGTAGGAGACTCACTTACAGCAAAAGTCCTTAATCCAGGCTGAATTTGTAAGTGTGTATGTTAAAAAGCCCGATTTCACTTACATTCCTTAGAAACCTAAAACTTTTCTTAAAGGTTCAAATTTAAATAAAGCACACCCGTGGCCGATCCTGAAATTTTAGTACCTAATAAGGATGCCTCGGGTGTTAAGTTGGCGAAAATTACCTAATTATTATGTCATTTCGGAGTAGCAGCTTATATGTAATGTAAAGCACGATTCCTTTCGCCAGTGCGCAACATCGAACCCAAGTTACTATCCCACAATAACAAATATGAACATAACAAAAACAAGACCGGCAAAAACCCCAACATCTGTATCTACAATGTTATTATGCAAAACCAATAGGAAAAACTCTACCGAACACCGCAAATAACGGCTAGCTCTGGATCGCCGGAATAAATGTGAGCTCGTCTCAACAATAATCAATTGAATAGGAATGTACTGATTTCAATGCCACAAATAGTAAGGAATACCGTGGCTAGATTGTCCATGTTTTCTGGTACTGAATGAAATGTGTGTATTTGCTAGCAAAATAAACAATATTGTGTGCTGATGCGAGTCTCCACTAAAATACATCAGCTGCATCTCCTTCCGTACATATCTTAGGAACTCAGGAGCGTCATCTCATTTTGACTTTATTATATTAGCAACTAGTGGAAACTAGTCATTCTCCTTATTCCCCAACTAAAAAAATCAAGAAGATTAGTTGAGTAAATAACGAATGAAGAAGTAAGAAATAAAGAAAATTATTTTCGCATTTATAATTTTGGGATTTTAATTAGTTGGGATATTTTTTGATTTCAGATAAAAACAGTCAACCAGTTGCTACTTCTGCAAAATTTGTTATTATCTTTTGACACGAAACTAGGTAGGTAAAAATAACTTTCACTATGGGACCAACTCCGAAATATTGAAAAAAAAATCAGCTGTTCCATACAATCTCAAAAGATAATCACAAATTTTAAATAGACCTTATATGTATATTAAACTCTCTCTTTCTCTGCTTAGTACACAATACCCGTTAAAATGCAAATGAAATGACACTACAAATATATATTTACGTGTACCAAGTGTCAGAAGTAATAAGCCAAACAATGCGACCTTATGCTATAAGGGGCCATCGAACATTTCTTGGGCCCATATTGCTTAATATTGCCCGCAGCCCGCCCAAGTCCCAATAATACGCTTCTTTTACTGCAGTAGCACCTATTTTTGTTTCGTTTTATATAGATTTGCGTCAATATTTTATAACCTAGGTAACCTCTGGTTTTGTAACTCTTTTTTACTTCCTCCTTTTCTCCGTTTTAAAGCTTCAAAAAGTATAAATGAGTGTGCCACTTACAAAGCTACATTGTCGTAATTAACATATTCTACCTATTGTTGAATGTTTCACCATTTTATTTTCACGAGACACCGGTAGATTTTGTAATTATCTATCTACTTGTACATTTGAAATTATTTGTCCTGAATGACTGACTGACGGATCAACGCACATCTTACTCTTACATTATAGACACCTGAGACTTGGAGAATATGTTTTTTGGATGACGTAGGACGTAGACGTAGTTATACCGCTAGGCTGATTACGTTACCTGTAAAGGAAAAGCCAAAGCAATGCGATCGCGAAAGTTGTGACTTGTGAGTGACGTAGCTATGTGTGGCGTTCTCCCACGCCTCTTACTCGCCCCGTGCATCCACGTATACACACTTTTCACGATCGCATTGCTTTGGCTTTCCATTTACAAGTTACGTAATTTCCATGCGTATTTTTACTGTGGAACAATTTATGTTTGTACATCTATATGTTTAAGTAAAAGATATCAAACTATCCTATCCTATAAAATTATTAATAAAGAAATGGAAAAAATTCATAACCCGAGTGGGAATCGAACCCACGACCACTGCAAACCGTGCCAGCCGCTCTAACCACTGAGCTACCGGGTCATTTACTCGGATGACGAATTTTACCATCTCTTTTCTAAATTACATATTGGCAACGTTATTTTTCATCCCGATAGTTATACACTAGCCAAATCTCGGCAAACAAAGCTGAATCCCTCAGCACAATGTTTAAAGATGAAACGATCAACCATATCCTAACGGATTATATTAATGGAGAAGTGTTTTTATAAATTTATCTTAGTCAAGATATTATATATTATAAAATTATTAATAAAGAAATGGAAAAAAAACAATCACCCGAGTGGGAATCGAACCCACGACCACTGCAAACCGTGCCAGCCGCTCAAACCACTGAGCTATCGGGTTAATTATCCTATCCTACTATAATATTATAAACGCGAAAGTTTCTGAGTATGGATGGATGGATGTTTGTTACTCTTTCACGTAAAAACGGCTGAAGCTATTTTAATAAAATTTGGTATGGAGTTAGCTGACACCCTGGATTAACACATAGGCTACTTTTTATACCAGAAAAATATTTTCATCCCGGATCATTTCGATATTTTGTTTTTTCTGCAGTCCACGCGGACCAAGTCGCGGGCGTCCACTAGCTAATCATAACTATGTAGGTAATACCTAAACAATGTATTCATGAAGTGGAGAAGGTATGGTTGTAACTCTCTTTTGACAAAAGCTGAAAACATAAACCATCTTATTACAAAAGAATTTAAACCTTGTTTAAGCGAAATATTGCCTAAATTTTACACATTTTTAATACATTTAGCCGCCATTTTTAAGCAGTGTCTAACTTTAAACGCGGTTTTCCAATAACACCGAAAGAATCTACCCCTTCTTAAATTAATAATTTACATCCGAACAACACAACCACAAAGCCAAAATTCCATTCCCATGTTTGCGAAGAAAACATTAACTAAAACCTTCATTCATTCGTTCAGTAAACGAGATCCCATTCCGCTGGAGTATTTACTAAGGCCGCAAACACACCTGCCTGTTGCGTTCAGAATGGACCAATTGTTCCCAGCCTAAACAAACTCTTTGTAAGCAAAGTTACTTTTTCATTTATCGATGTCGCCACCATCTATGTCATTTTCAACATCGATGTACAATTTGACAGTTATTTTAATTTACCTTGCGCTGGAATCCGTTACGATTGTAAGAAAACTTTGAGTAGAATGGAGAATTTTGCGGGTTGGAGTTGGACATACTGGATTATGTGAATTTTTTATTTGTAAATAACGGTTCATACTAAATAAGCAGCCTCGCTTTTGATAAATGTATTGAAGCTGAAGACTCAACTTTACGAGCACTTTGTCTAAATAGAACAAATTTTAGTTGGTCAGACAATGCACGTATTTTGTCAGGAGCATAATCAGTATTTTAATTTGTATTTATATAAGTAATTTCATTTGTATTATTCACCCTAATTTATAAATATTTTAAGAATGGACTTGTCTTAAGGCTATACGTACGTATGTATGATTTAAATAATTAAATTTTGGTAGTGATAAAATAATATACTTATAATATCAAACATGCCTTGTAGGTACCTCGTGTGTAGACTCAAGATCTAAGTAACTGTTCCAAAGTTAAAATAAAATACCTCTATCCTCTACTTTCCTCATTATTTTAAGAAGGATGTTTTCCTTAAATTTTTACAAGCTTTTCATCTGAGTTAACAAATTTTTAATAAACTTGATATTTATTGTGATAGATAAACCCGTTTCTCGTCTATTCATCGGGGAGACACAAATTTATTTAATATCTCCACGGCGAAGCGGCGCGGGCGATCCTTTATTGTGGAGCCACAATAGAGTGACCAATAATTTTCAATGCAAAAAATATTTTCGAGCCGATGATGGTTTGATAGTGTATGATGGATAAATTTGATGTAAGTATCTCTATTTTGATCAAGTTTTAAAAGAAGACAACATAAAAATTACATCAAATCAAAACTCAACTTATTTCTGCGAAATTAAAGCAATTTGTCTCGTTTTTCGACAGATATTTTTTAATACCGTTAGTCTGTAACAAACTTCTATTCAATTCTCGTCTTCAATACCTATTGCGTGTTTCCTATAGCATATGAATGCATTTAGATAATTAAAATATTTTTTTGACAAAGTTGCAAGATATACAAATATGTACATAATTAAAGTGCCTTCACTTGATTCGTCTTGGCTTGTCGTGATAACAGTTACACAATTAAAAAAAATGGTTTGTACCCACACTTATATAACCAAAGATGCTGTCATTTCCAGATTTATATTAAATTTTGTGCCAGCTACCTTAACGCTAACAACAATACAATCCTATACAATTACAAAGTACCACGGATATTAATGGAACTAAACAAAATTTATAGAACAGTGTTGCATTGAAACGGACAGTAGCGCCGATATCAGGGGACTTAATTATCGAAACGAAGAGCCTCTAGGCTTGCACGCAGGGTTGCCAGGCGTCCGGATAACGCCGGACAGAGTCAGGCTTTTTGAGTGCGTGTCCGGCCAAAATGGACCATGTTCTGCCTGTCCGGCTTTTGGTAGGCTTTTCACCAAGGGGTTTATGGCTTAGGCCCGTTTAGGCAATATAATACTAGCGACAGCGAAGTTCGTTAACTTATTGAAACATTTCCATCAACGGCGATTGGACTTAATCACGTCATATAATGAACGCGTTAAGTTAAGGTTTCCTTTTGGAGGAAATGTTTCCATAACTTTGCGAACTTGGTTCTCGCTCATCACAATGTCTAAGCCCCCTGGACAGATAGGTTTCTAGTAACTCTAAAAAGTCTAAAACTACAGCAGTATTCAGATTTTTTGTAAGGAAAAATATTACTTTTATTACAAAATTTTGCGCTCGCGCTGCCGTTGAATGTGATTCAATTCAACTACGAGTATGCGATATGGCCTCTCGCTTACAAGTTAATTAAATTTATAATGATAAATGTTTAGAAGTCTACGTGATTGTAACTCATCTCATGCTTTAGTAATGCTTACAAATTCTCGGTAGAGTTTGAATTTTCAGGTCATAATAGGCAACTTACGTGAATTACGTGCTAAATATAAGAAAAAATTTATGCTACCTAAACTTAGACTTTCACTTCTTAACTATTGGGCTCGTAAATTCGAAAGATTTTTGTTATGTCATACGCAAGAAGTGGTCGCATGCAATTCGATTAGCTTTTTTACATATCGCAAAAGAGGAAGTGCGGAGGGTGGCCGGCAGTCTCTCGGTCTGTCAATAGTTATATAATTCTTCGATTGTTAGCGCACATCCCAAATAATGTAGGGTGTCCGGCTTTTTTACCCAAATGTCCGGCCAAACGGGCTGGTCTGTCCGGCTTTTTGGTTTTTCGACCTGGCAACCCTACTTGCACGTGTCACCTGCCAGCCTTTATTTCAGTCTTTTATAATTTTCTTTTATAATAACGTGACGTAACGTTCAGCATTTTTCCGTTCGCTATAATTAAATACGTTTTATTATAGTAAAAGACTTTTAAGCCTCGTTAATGTTAGTACAGTGAGTTTTGGTATAAATATTTAGGAGCAAGTTGGAGTCACTGCAAACTTTTCATGATATCCAAACAATTTGCTTTTGTAACTTAAAATTATGTTTCCCGAGCCCATCTTACAATGCTGGGTATTTTTTTGTTGTGTAGTAAACTTCACTACCTGTATTTTTTTTTTTTTTTTTTTTTAATTTATTTATTCCATATACATTGCACACTCTTATAATCTATATACACTGCCAAACTGCTCAGCAGTTTATCGGCATTATTTGTAAAGTACCTATTTGCAGCAGCGGAGCCAAGCAGTGCAACAGCGAAAACGAGAACCGCGATCGTGTGCGTGCGCGGGGCGACGCCTCGCTCCGCGCACGCACACACCGCCAGTCTCGCCGCCACACCACCACCGCCCCGCCTCTGCGTGTTACATGTTTATCCTATTGGAATCGCTATGGTCGCGGTGGCGTTTCTACAGTTCAGATAGGCGACGGGCGCGCGTCCGGTGACGTTGCATCTACATTTACGAATTTCCCCTTTTACTGCCTACGGTCTATCTGTCCCATCCTGCCCAAACCTGCCAGTGAGCGAGCTGTGAAGGACTGGAATATGAAGACGACTAAGCAATAGATATGAAATCTCCTATCCCTCGCGCAATCGTTCCCATCCCCATATTCCAACCCCCCACAATATTATAGATACTATTTTTATAGTTCAATAGGTCGGTTCAGGTTGTTCTGATATTTTACTTACTCACCTCGACAAGATGAGACAGAGCAAGACAGACAAGCTCATCGTCAGACCCTCGCCCGCCCAAACCGGCTACGGGCACAGCGATAGGTAATGCTTTTTGAGTATTGATTTTAAATGCCCTCTTGAAACTGCTGTTTCGGCTAGACCTTGGGGCAACTCATTAATTAATGTTGGTGTCAACCACCTTCTTAATCTTTTTCCATAATAGTTATTTATAGAAGGTACACTGAGTTTATTTTTCTTTGCTAAGCGCGTTGGATATTTATGTACTCTCTTCTCTTTATAAGTGTCGTTATTATATTGCTCTCCTATTATAATGGATTTTATTTTATATTCTACAGGGAGAATTTTGCAAAGTTTATATAACTTTTCATAGTTTTTGTTTAGTCCATCTTTAGTTTTTTTGTTGACTAGCAATTTTAATATCCTTGTTTGTAGTGATTTGATTTTATTTATTTGACTTGAGAACGTGAGTCCATATGCACCCAACCCGTAGCTTATTGTAGATTCTACTAATGAATGGTACAACAAATACATGATGCTTACGCTCACTGACATTTTCATATTATGTAACTTAGCGAGTATGGAACGTAGTTTATTACAGGTTTGCTCGATGTGCAAGTTCCATGAAAATGACTTGTCAATAGTAAGGCCCAAATATTTATAAGAGTTAACTAGCTCTAGTTTGTTACATTTGCAGTTGGTTCTTGTCACATCGTGCAGACAGTCGTAAGAGTGCGCCTGTAACGTTATGCACACATTGCCATATGTGCTGTATGGTGAGCATATTTGCATGCACTTGGTTTTCTCACTGTTTAAAATAATACCATTATCATGCGCCCATCGAATAATACTGTCCAAGTCCTTTTGCATAGTCGTTTGTATGATATGCGGATCTTTACCGCTATAGACTAAGCACGTGTCATCTGCGTACATGTATACTTTACAGTTTTTTATTACTTTAGACATGCTGTTGACATGGACAATATACCCAAGGGGGCCATATACAGATCCTGTTGGTACTCCATATTTAACTTTACCAGTTTTGCTAAGACAGTCACTAATACGTACTTTAATTACCCTATTTTCTAAATACTTTTGTAACCACTTGTTCATTGGCCCTCGGATTCCACACTCACTCATGGATTGAAGTAAGCCTCCGTGGTCAAGAGTGTCAAATGCTTTTTTGAAGTCAATAAAAACTACCGTAACCAATTCCTTCTCATTTAAGGCAGCATTAATATCGTCCGTAAACCCAGATAACGCTGTGTCTGTGCTTCTCTTCGGCCTGAACCCATGCTGAACGTCACAGATCAGGTTATTCCCTTCCAAAAATGTTGAAATTTGCGTTACAATAATTCTCTCTACAATTTTGTTAATTGAACTCAATATAGCTATTGGCCTATAATTAGTGTAATCAACATGGGAACCCTGTTTGTATACTGGTCTTATAAATGATATTTTTAAGTCGTCAGGATAGACTTGTTGTTTTACACATAAGTTGATGAAATGAGCCAGGACAGGGCTTATTTTTCGATTAATATGCTTTAAATCTCTTACCCTGATGGCGTCCGGTCCCGGAGACTTACTGCAATCCATGTGTTTTATTACCTTATATATGTCTAAGGCAGTCACTGATCTAAATCTAAAACTAATATTGCACTCTTTAACATACTCTTCCCTATTCAGGAACTTAACCGTACACCTATGTTTTTCTTTGATGTTGTCTATTTCTGTTGTAAAAGTTTTACAGAAGTCGTTACAAATAATATTCAGTGATTGGTTGCGCAACATATATTTCTCTATAACTCCGTCAATAGTCGGCTTTTGTCTACCAAGCCAGGTGTTTATGTTGCTCCACACCTTTCGCATATCTCCCTTACAGCGGTTCAAAGTGTTCCGTTTAAAATTGTTTTTGGCGATATTTATAGCTTTGTTAGTTTTATTTCTGTGTTTGGTGTATTCCAATCTCCGAGTCATACTGTTAGGTTCCATCTTCCATTCTTTATATAACAAATCCCTGTACTCCATCATATACTGTAGCTTTTTATGTATCCACGGTTGTGAACGTCGTGCGTTCACTGATGGACATGTGATTGTCGAAGTGGTATACACGCTATTAAAAACTTCACATATAGTTTTATATAGCATGTTTGGATTGTTTATGTTTAATAGGTCGTGCCAGGTAAAGTTTTCTAGTTTTGTACGAATGAGAGCGTTATTTAGGACTTGTTTACATTTTGTTGTCGCACTCGGTGTATGGATGTCAGCTGTGAGTCCCGTTAGATAGTGGTCGGCGACCTTGGTAGTTAGTATATATGCGAGCAGTTCGCTAGCCGTCCCATTACGCACAAATACGTGGTCTATGCAGGATGTCTCCCGCCCTCTTACTGTGACAACATCGCGTGTTATACCTTTTATACAACATTGTAGTCCATGTTTGCTTAACATATCTAAGTATTTATCAGCATTACTGTCCAGTCTCTGCGGTAATATATTGATGTTACAGTCTCCAAGAAATACAATGTCATTAGTTTTAGGAATTTTATTAAGTAATGCGTTTATTTCCGAGACAAATGTTTGTTTATTAAGGTGTGGTGCACGGTAAACAGCAATAAGGTCCGATTTGTATTTATTTATTATGATTTGTCCATGTATCATTTCACAACTCAGTCCTTGCCGTGTATACAATTCAAATTGAATGTTATCTTTAATGTATAATAATATGCCTCCCCCTCTCATTCTATTTCTTGTATATGTATATAACTTATATCCCCGTATTTCGTACGCCGACGTTTCTTCATTCGTTAGGTTTACCTCAGTCAAGCATATTATATCTATATACTTGCAGCAGTTATTGATAGTAACTAGAACTTCATTAAAATGTCTCCGTGCTGAGCATATATTCATATGTATAATCTGCAGCGCTGACCCGTGCATGTTAACGTAGCTATTCCATGTCTGTATGTTTGTAAATTCAGTGTAGCCCACATCCCCTAGATCACAGATATCATTCATTCTGTCTCAAATCAAATAAAGTTAGCAGCGTTGGGGATAAGCGTGCGATTCCTATTTAAATTACTCCTTATTCTTACGTAATAAAATATCTATGTCACTTTCGTGTCTGATTTGTTGTATTTTTTCATTTTGTCCTTCCTTTTTTACCAGTATTCTCGCATTTTGAATCCATATATACTTATAAAATTGTTTAAGCTCGTTTTTAGTGACCCAAAACAGCTGTTTTAACTGACGCTTTACATGCTCATTAATGTATATACGCATATCATTTTTGTTATTAAATATCAAGTGGTTTGTTATCGGGGTTTTTTTACATTTAAGCCATTCACTACGAGCAGTTTCGGTGTGGAATTTGACCACTATTGGGCGCGGGGCATTGCCCTCTCCTCCTACCCTCCATGCACTTTTAATGTCTTTTTCCGATAAATTCAGTTTAATAGCAATTTTTCTTACTGTGTCTATCAAATTTTCACCTTCAAATTTTTGTACATTTCCTAATTCAATATTCATGTTTAATTCTTTTTGCTCCATCACCCTTATACGCTCCTCTAGTGATTTACTATATTTTTCCATGTATACATATTTATTTCGAAGATCGTTCAAATTATTGTCTTGCTTTTTGATGACCTCAGTTTGTTTATGATATAGTTCCTCAATTTGTTGTGATTTGGATCCCAGATAATCAATACTTTTATCAGTTTCTGTATTATTCTTGGTAATTACCCTGATTTGGTTTTTTATTTCAGAAATATCTGTCTGAAATAATGTGAATCTGCTGTCCTGTTCACTTTTCATAGTAATTAGAAGTTGGTTCATAAGTTTCATTTCATTTCGAAATTCAACGATATTTTTATTTAGAATGTCAGACGAGCAACACGCTGTTTTTTGTCGCTGCGATTCTTGGGCTTCTAATTCGCTGTCGGAATCTGTCATAGTTCGTTTTGTTCTTTGTTTGGTTTGTATCCAGTTCTCAAGCGACCTCTGCTTATCCTTTATTTTGGACAAGTCGGAGTCAGATCCGTAGGATTTTTCCTTATTTGGTGTTTTTCGTGACATTTTTCACATATGTATGTGGTAACTGTTATTTCACGATTGTACAATAAGACGCCCGGCGTTTTATCAGCTTGGTGTGGCCTGGAGGCGTGGTTTTAGTAGACCCTGCGCCGAAGCACCTCGCACGAACAACACTATGACTGTCTCACTTTACACTTTGCAGAAATTATACTATTGTCTCTTTCTTAACTTGGCGGTTTTAACCATAAGTACGTAAAACATAGGCACACGTCCGTTCGCACCCGTGACCACAACGAGACTTGTACCAGTACCAGACTGTATACCAGTTTGATACAGTACAGATTGTTAACAACTGGATCAAAGTTTTTTTCTACTATCTAGGTATTATCTGTACCTACTGTGCTAATGAGGGGCTTCATTAGAATACATCAGCTCTCCTTCCATGGATGTTGTAAGAGTCGACTAGGATATTTAAGGGCGTTTCTTAGGCGATGAACTAGCTATTTGTTTCTGATCTTTTAAACCTGATCCCATTATGTAGGATCCCTGCGGATCTTCTACCATTTTTAGGAATGTCTGTATACGTGAATGAATTAGTAGCTTTTACATTTTCTAAGGGTGCCGACATCAACGCCTAGTGCCCGGACGCAAATAAGTGTCAGCGGCATCTCTAGAAAGCCTAAAAGACGCAAATACGTGGTCGCCGGCACTGAATGTGATGAAATAAACTATGGTATTAGTAGTAAATGAATTGGGCATTCTAGATCAATCATATTTCAATGGCTCGCAAAGCTCGCTGCGCCCCTTCGTGCGCAATTGAAATATGATTGATCTAGACCACTCCAATTCATTAAAATTCAGTAAAAACGATTGGGTTTGATCATATAGTTGAAACTCATGAATCGCAGTCAAGTTTGAAGTAAATGAACATGAAATTTCTGAAACAAAAGGAATCTCTAGATTTTCCAATTCATGCTAAGCACTTACCTAGTTTTTTCCACGGACGATGAAAATTGACACCCACCCACACACACACACACATGCCCTATTTATTTCAAAAACGATTGCTCTTTATTGTTTGATTATTAACTGTCGCAAAAATCTATAAAGTCTATAGTAAAATAAACTGAGTTGATCTTCAGCTAATTAATAAAAATTGTAGTCTTATTATTTGAATATAAAAAATTATATTCGTAGGTATCATGATTTGTGCTAAATCTGACAACCATGCCAGAATCGGGCACTGCTTTGGCTGTAACTTAAGCTCAAAATCATATTGCCTATGTGTATAACATTAACGTTTCATTTCTAATGTTTGTTGATTGAAGGTTAATCTTCTAGTTTACAGCCATGCCAATATGGGCACTTCCTTCAGACCGTATCCCGGAAAGAATATTTTTACAATCAAGCATCCATCGTGAAAATGAAAACGTTAAATTATCTACTTACAATGTTATAGTGGGTATAAAGATAATGCTTTGTTTACAACCGTACCAGAATGGGTACTTCTTTCAGGGTTGTATCCCAGCTTATCAGGGCACTCACTTCGCATTATAAATATCACCACAGTAAACATAGTACTTTCAAGATTTTTCAATAATGACTACTTACAGGTAGGTACTCAAAACTTCGCCTGAAAATAAATTCAGCCATGACGAAATTGGTCAGCATATTGAAGTTAATACTAAACAGCAAAAGTTTTTGAAAATATAAATTTCACTACCTACTAATAAACACACTAGCCATTCGGGAACATTACTTTGAATGAAGTAGATGCGGCATCAAGTTTTCTTGCACGTGTAAAGTAAAGGCGAACGCACAGCTAAGCACGCTTATGAGGTTAATATTTCTACATTTTTTTTTATTAATCAGCTCAATAGCTCAGGATGCAAACTGAAAGTTATGCTAATTGGTAAGTATAGCCGTTGAAAGTATATTTTAATACCTATTAAAAATTGTAATTAATTAAACAATATTATCCTCGCTCTGCATCACATTAATGCTAGCCTTAAATATTACATAGAAATAGTATCTCAGAGAAATTAATATTACAAACACTTACATAATTTTATTATCATTTAGGGTATCGGGTTTGTTGACCGAAATTTGGTTAGATTATAATCATCACTTAAGACGTAAAAGTAAAGTTTAAAAAGAGGTACGAAATTTCATCATCCAAGTTATCAGCCCAGCAGCTCAGTTGGTTAGAGCGTTGCATGGAAGGTCTTGGGTTCAATCCTATTACTCGGGTGTTAAAATTTTTCATCCTCTAAAATTTTACTTAGGTTTTTGCAGTGTACGTACAGCTTTATAATCGATGTGACTTTGCTTATTTAGCACATATAGTGTGTGAACGCGATTCTATTAACATAGCATATCTTATTACATATTATTATATTTAGTGCAAAGTAATATTTAAAAACCGGTCAAGCCCGTGCCCGACTCGCGCACGAAGGGTTTCGTACCATTATTGACTAGGTAAACAGCAGTAGATATACAAGCGAAAACAATTACTTTTGATATATGAGATATTTATTTATTTTATTTTTAGTATTTGTAATTTATAGGTCGCTATAATAACATAGCGGCAACAGAAACACTTAACAATACATAATTACATAATTTATTAAATACATATTTTTTAAAATTCAACTGTCTAGATATCGCTGTTCTTGAAATACAATCTGGTGATAGACAGACATCTATGGAAGGATAGTATGGTCTTAGTAACAGGTTTTCGTCTTTACCCATTTGGGTGCGGAACCCTAAACATGTTTAGGTCTAGTGGTTGACGATTCCGACTATTAAGTCATAAAGCAGGTTCGAATCCAGGGATTTACAAAATATTAACTGGTCGCCATAATAGGCACCTATTAGTTGAATAGACCTTACCGACTGAACGAGTTTGAATGAAATTTGGATCGAAAGGACAAACCAACATTTATGTGGTTAAAACTATAAAGCAAGACTGGTAAATTATTTCTTATTCTTTATTGTACACATAAAAGAAAAACATAGAAACAATCTTAAACAAAGAAAATGTACAATGATGTGCTTATCTCTAAAGAGATATCTCCCAGCAAACCAATATATTATTATATATACGAGTATATTTCGTAAAATATTTTATCTTATTATTTTATTTACCTTTGGCTACAGGTTTCTTAGCTAATCCATTTTTATAGTTAAGTTATGTGAAAATGTATTTAACCTTAACGCTCTTGGTTCCCTGCGATGGAGAATATTATTATTATGTATGATATTAGGTACATACCTACACCATGACTAAGTCGCATAACTATAAAATTGATTATAATTAAACGTAAAGCGTTTAATGACTGTAGGTAAGTATAATAATAATAAAAAAAAAACAAAACAAAAAATAATCGAGTCTTGCGCAGGCATAGCCACAGTCAATCGCTAGTCGTTGAAATTTTACACGAATAAAAGTTGCTGATGCTTACGTTCCGAAATAGGTAACTAATTTCGAAGTAATTTGAGAAACTTGTTATTTCCTTTTTTGATCAATTGCTGAGTGGCATTATTTCAGTGAGTGCGTAATTCTGATGGACTTTACAGTTTATGTGTGAGTGAAAATTTGGATATAAAATAAGCAGTAAGTAAAATATAATCATCATTATTGTCAGTGAATAATTTCTGACCATCTTTACTGCTTCGTGTTGTAACACTTCGCTCCAGCTTCACTTCTGGGAAAATGTTCGTGAGTTTTTTCTCTTTATTTAATTACTAGTTGAACCAGCGAACTTCATACCACCATATATGTTATAGCCTATAGCATATCTATAGGTATATACATACATACATAATAAATACGCCTTTATCCCTCACGGGGCAGGCAGAGCACCAAGGGCCGATAGAACCACATGGTGTCACTTCTGACCTCTTTTGAGGTTAGTTAAAATGTATAGTTAAGATGTTAGTAGTGACAGGTGGTCAGCCCATCGCCTGCAAAACACCAAGACCCTCTTGGCTCTCTACTGAGTTGTACAGTATGCCTGGGTAGAGAAGCAGCTGTATTGTTATAAGTTTTTTTTTTCACTCCCAGGGCAGCATTAAAGTAAAGGTATACGAGTATAGCATTCCTATACTATACTACGCTGATAGAATTTTTCAAATTGTACCAGAAATTCCTTAGATTATAGCGTTCAACCAAACAAACGAACTTTTTTACTTTGTCCTCTGTGTTTTTCTTTTCTTTCTTTATCTATTTTAGAACACTCAGGGTCTCGATATCGACTGCGTATTTGTTATGTTTTGTTGCACGTTAATTATGTTTGTTATTTTTCATATAATTTAATTACAGGGCGGAATCAGGATACCAAAATCGTAGTGCTGCTGCAAGTTTCTTGGATTCAGAGGCAGAGGCATACTCGTCTGGTGTAGAAGAAGATACTCGGTAAATATTGAATACTAAATTATAAAGATTGAAGAATGTTTCCATATGTTTACTTCAAAACTAACTTAGACCTAATTATTATTACAGGCCTTCAAAGAAAACAATCAAATCTAACAGCAAGGCCAAGGTGGTGAAAGAAAAGGCAAAAAGAAAGTCAGGGTACGTATGCTGCATTACTTCTTTATTAAATGTGATAGGTAAACATAAAATTTTATGTGGGTATCACTAATTTCTGTTTTTACTCTTAATATATATGTTTTATTTTATTAAACGCAGGACTGAACCAGACTGTAAGAAGCGCAAGGTTGCTGCAGCTGATCTGCTTGAGAAGTCTAGTCAAGGGTACTCTTCAGACGAAGAAGATCCAAGGTAAATATTAATTAATTACCTTCGTTTCAATTAAATGAAAACGTTTTTAATTATGAATTATTGTCTAACAAATCAACGTGTTTATGTTACAGCCCCTCCAAAAAATCTAAGACCAGCCTCAACAAGACCAAGGAGGCAAAAGAGGAGAGGTCTAAAAAAAAGATTCGGTACGTAAACTTGCTTATTACTCTTTAAAACATTTTTCAAGGCAATTGTAATATTATTTATTATCTAGTAGGTAATTACCACCGCACTTGCACTTTGATTTATTTCACTATTGTTTAAATATTTAGATGTATTTTTCATAATTTAGGGTTAATGATATAAAACTTTTATGCAAACTAGTGAACTATTGTTTTATGGTTAGTAGGTACTGACTAATATAAAATATTGAACTAAATCTCATTTTTATAGGAGCAGTAAAGCCTGCAGCAACATTTATGAGGAGCTGTTTGGAGACGCTGCTGTGCCTGCTCCCAAACATCAGCCCCTGTGGTCCTCACTGGGGCGGCGGGTCGCTGGCGGGGTCAGCCGCCAGGGTACTCTTCAGGCTGACGGTGACGTCTACATAGACTTGAGAGTGTTCGACGTGGCAGAGATCGTTAACGTCAACCCGAGGGAGCGTTGCGATAAGTGGAGCGGCTGCCTGAGAGTTCGGCTTAACCACGACGAGCCGTTATGGGCCACTATAAAAAATATATTTAAAGATAGTAGGCAGATATTTAAGAATATTGAACCGACGTTTTACGCCGACAAGAAGAAGTAGGTTAGGCTTTTTTCATGTTTAGCAAATTAGTTTAGGTTTATTATAAAAAATATAGGATATATATAAATAACTCTTTTATTAGTAATAAGGATTTATAACAATAAAATATTTTAATATTAGGTTTTACTATTTACCTACATTTATCCCGACTTTTTAAAATGCCTAATTTTAAAACTATTTTTTGCTCTGTATGTCAGAAATCCATACTTAAGAAAGCTTTCCCAGGGCACTTGCGCAGTATTAGTCATAAAAATAATACAGTGTTATTTTATGATGACGGAATTGAAACAGTTAATTCGGCTTTTAAAGGTCGCATTGCATCATACCGCATCAAAGCCGATCGCGAGCAAGCGCCTATCGGCGAAGAGTTAACAATTACTTCGCCATGGCAATTCATACATTCTATTTCGTTTAGATTGCGAAAGGTACTCGATTCCTCTATTTCCTGCCACATAAATGTAAAAGTGAACTTTGAACTATTTGCTAAAGTTATTTTGCCTCGAGATGATTCAATAGAAATCAAATCATTTGCAACAGAAAATATTTCTATCTTTCAAAATTATAAGTTCGATGATTTATTAAATAAAATTACTCAAGTAATCTGCGATAAGGTAGATGAATTTCAAGAAAAAGGAAGTGGCTGGTCCCTTTTGGATATTCTTTATATCGAAACTAATATTAATAAATATTCACCATTAGGGGGTTCTAGTTATATCGATTTGCCAAAAAAAATCAAATCGAAAAAAGGTTGTGTAAATGTCAAAAACAGGGATGAATACTGTTTTGCTTGGACAGTAATGAGCGCTTTATATCCTAACGTAAAAAATCCTAATCGAGTGTCATCATATCCACACTTTACCAACGTGTTGAATGTTGATAATATGCATTTTCCAGTATCATTAAAAGATATTCAAACTTTTGAAAAAAATAATCATGATATCAGTATTAATGTATATGGGATAGACGAGAAAATAAATATTACCGGACCATTGTATAAAACGTTATTACGAAAAAAAATACATGTTAATATGCTTCTTATAGAAAAAAATGCACGATCCCATTATTGTCTTATAAAAGACTTTACAAAGTTGGTTCGAAAACAAGTAACGAAGCATCATGGGAAATTACATTTTTGTGACGAATGTTTGTTATTTTTTAAATCAGATCGAGATCTTGCTAATCATGTTTGTGGTGGAGTGATCACGTTATTACCTGACCATGGTACTATAATGCAATTTAAAAATTACCATTGCATGCAAAATGTACCTTTCATCATCTACGCAGACTTTGAGACGATATTAGAACCTTGCTTCGAAAGTACGGGCGACCACACTGTCATGGTACAAAAACATTTGCCAGCTGCATTTGCTTATTACATTATTTGCGATTATGATAAATCGCGTAACCATTTGGTGACATATCGGGGAAACAACTGTGCACATGTATTTGTTAAAAGACTACAAAAAGATGTAAAAATAATTTATAAACTTATTCAATCTGCGTCTGAAAGTCCTGTTCCTATTATTTGTGATGAGAAGGATCTAGCAAACTTTGAAAATGCTCAATATTGCTATTTGTGCCGTAATTTACTAATTGATGATAAAGTACGGGATCACTGTCACTTTACCGGTAAATATAGGGGTGCAGCACATTCGTCCTGCAATCTTAAATTTAGGATTCCTAAATTTATTCCGGTGTTTTTTCATAACTTATCAGGTTATGACTGTCATTTGTTTATTCGTGAACTTAGTAGTTTTCCTGGTGAAATAAAAGTAATTCCTAAAAACAAAGAGAACTATATTTCTTTTACTAAGTTTATCCAGATTTCAACTGCTGACTTTGTTGCGGTGCGTTTTGTTGACTCATTTAAATTTTTGGGGGCAAGCTTAGAACAATTAGCTAAAAATCTCCAGCAAGATGATTTCATAAATTTGAGTGCATTTTGTGATAACGAAAATCAGGCGGCATTGCTAAGTCGAAAAGGTGTATACCCCTACAGTTACATGTCGAATTGGAGGGTGTATGAAGAAAAGAATTTACCCTCAATAGAAAAGTTTTATAATAATCTGACTGATGAGGCTATAAGCGAATCAGATTATAATCATGCAAAAAAAGTTTGGCATTGTTTTAATATAAATAACCTCGGAGAATATACGGATTTATATGTAAAAAGCGATGTTTTGATTTTAAGCGATATATTTGAAAAGTTTCGTAAAACATGTAAAATAAATTACGGTTTAGATCCTGCATTTTATCTCACAGCACCAAGTCTTAGTTTCGACGCGATGTTATTAAAGACTAAAGTAAAATTAGAACTACTTTCAGATTTAGAAATGGTAAGAATGATACAAAAGGGAATTCGTGGGGGTATTTGCTTATGTTCAAAAAGGTATGCTAAGTCAAATAACCACTATCAGCCTGATTATGACCCCTCACAACCAAACAAATATTTGATGTATGTGGATTGTAATAATTTATACGGCTTTGCTATGTGCAGTTATCTACCTTATGCCGATTTCAAACTTCTTAATGAAATGGAATGTAAAAAAATTGACATTATAAATATTCCTAATGACAGTGATTATGGATATATCCTCGAAGTTGATTTGGAATATCCTGAGAAGTTACATGATTTCCATAATGATCTTCCATTTTGTGCGGAAAACTTTATTCCGCCCGGTGCTAAAAATGTGAAACTTATACCAAATTTGTATAATAAATATAATTACGTTATCCACTATGTTCATTTAAAGACATGTATACAAAACGGATTACGTCTTAAAAAAATTCATAAAGGAATATCGTTTAAACAAAGACCCTACTTAAAAGAATACATTGATTTAAATACCCAGTTGCGACAAATATCTAATTCTTTATTTGAACAAGACTTTTTCAAATTGCTTAACAATAGTATTTTCGGAAAAACATTAGAAGACACTGAACGAAGGGTTGATGTCAAACTTGTTAGTGCGTGGAGGGATGAACGGAATAAAACCAAAAAAATGTATACAGCTGAACGATTAATATCACGTCCTAATTTTCATAGTGTGTCAATATTTGATGAAAATTTAGTAGCTATACAATTAAAACGTGAAAAAGTTATCCTTAACAAGCCCATATACATTGGATTTACGGTCTTAGAACTCTCTAAAAATCATATGTATCATTTTCATTATTCTGTAATGAAAAAATACTATAATAATAAACTGGCTTTATGTTATACTGATACTGACAGTCTTTTATACTCCATAGAGACTAATGACTTTTATACAGACTTAAAAGAAAACTTCTTGAATTATTTCGATACTAGCAATTACGCTATGGATAATTGTTTTGATATTGTTCCTAAAAATAAAAAAGTTCCTGGATTGTTCAAAGATGAATTAAGCGGTAAATTATTACTTGAGTTTGTAGGACTACGATCTAAATTATATAGTCTGAGAACGAACAGTTATGAAGTAAAGAAAGCAAAAGGAGTTAAAAAAAATGTAACTATGAAACTGAAATTTTCTGATTATACTAAAGTTTTATCAACTGGTAATGAGTTAATCGGTAAAAATGTTCTTTTTAAAACAATTAAGCATGAAATTTTTACCACAGAGCAAAACAAAGTGGCTTTGTCGAGAAAGGATGACAAACGTTTTATTTTGAAAAACAACATATCCACCATATCTTGGGGACATTATTATATTACAGTTTAGTTAACTTAAGATATATTTATATATACGTATAATAAGATGTAAGTTGTTAAGTAACGTTGTAATATTATTTAATTTTTAATAGTTTAGACAATGTATAGTTTTAAATAAATTTGCTAAACAAAGTACACGACATTTTATTTTTACCTATACTTACATAATTTATAAAGGCTTTATAAGGGTCAGCGCATAGTTCCATGGATAGTCTGTCGTCTGCGCAGAGGCTAAGGGATTAAACAGGTTGAGACAAATTTAACAAGTTCTCAATATACGAGTCATATGATGTCGTAACCTGATGATCATATTTCTGAACCTAGAATTATTTTATAAATGTTATTTTACTTGTGCGCTTTCATTGTAAGCACTTAACAAGTCGCAACCTGTTCCAAATATAATGCTGAATATGATGAAAATGATATCTAATATTGTACACATGCATTTACGTCAACTAACAAGAATGCATAGTCATGAGTTTTAATACAAAGTTTTAAGTGAAACTGTATTTGCGAATTTATCATCATAAGTCATTCGGCGCTCTCTACAACAGCAGCGGGTTCTAGTTTATTAATTTAATGTAAGTATTATCTAATCTCAATGTTAAATTAATTTTATTTTTTTTTGAAATACATAAATTATATATTGTATTTATTTTTACAGAAAATGGAAGATTCAGCAGACATAATGTTCAGTCAGTACGCCCAGGATCCTTTAGAGAACTTTACTGAACAGTATCAGGATCTTTTAAAGAAATCTAAGAAACGAAGACAAAAACGTGAACCTACAAAGAAGACGAATGTTTCATCAAAGTCGTTCGTCATAAGCAAGGAAAGCCGTGGGATTAAGCTCATTCAAATTAAAATATTGGATCTGCAGAAGGAGTATCCACTGCTTAGGTCTGGTGAAGAGGACGGTGAAGAGAACGTAGTGTTAAGTGCGCAGTATGTAGTACAGGACTCAATAGACGAAATTTCAGACCTGACGGAGGTTTTAGTTAAAAAGATTTCGAAAAGACTTTGTGGTGATATTGTTTAGTTATGATTTGTTTTATGTTTGTTTTTTAATGTCATTATAAAATAAATGATTTATTCATCTAAAATACTATGTTTTATTATTTCTCTTAATTTTATTTTATGTTTTACTAATTTAAAAGCGCTGTATAAAAAAAACAGTATTTATTAAATGAAATTTCTTTATTAAAATATTCCCATTGCTACATTGTTTGCTAAACACCATTGTTTAATATACAATACATTTTTAAAGCACAATTTTTTTTATGTTGCAAGCAACTACTAACAAAATTATTACTGCCATATAGTTCAGATAAAGTCTTTAGATTTGGAATACCTGTGTCAGTTATATCTATAATATTTCCATCATCATATAATTCCTGTACCCACTTAATCTTTTCTTCACCTTTAACAATAATTCTCTGATCTTTTAAGTAGGGTTTAATGATTCTACGAAATTCTTTATAATCAATATATCCATCGCTCCATCTATATCCTCTGGTTCTTTCGATCCAGCGTACATGCCTTTTTTCTTCATCAGTAAGTTTAGAAAAAGAGTATGGAGGTTTTATTAAAAATATGTTAGTATGATTGAAAGTACATATTACAAATTCTTTAACTATGAATTCATTTTTATAACTTTTAAAACCTTGTAAATCTACAAGTATGGTATTTTTATTCATGATATTTTTTTTACAATATTACTCAATGGCTTGTATTCGAATATACAATCGTTTAAAATCAAACAATATGCCGCTGTCTGATCTGATATTTCTTGATCTGTTTCGATTTCAACTCGCACGTCTATCGAGCCCTTTAGCATTTCGTGTTGTCGGGAACAATCAATAACAAATAAAGGAGCGATATCTTTGAATTGTTTTAAACTCATCAATGGTTCTGCTCGACGGCTGTGATACGACTGCTGAAATCTTGCATACTGTTCATATAATAAAGTAAACTTGTCTTCTGAAAAACTGATATTCAGTCCTTCATAGGGATAATATGATGAATTTAAAAAGACTCTTACATCACGTACATTACAATGGTCAAATTCAGCCATCGACAATTTACTATTATGTCGTCGATTGGTTTGTAAAGCAATTACAACAAATCGTGGTTTCTCTATTTGAGATGATGTTTTTATAGACCAAGTATGCTTGCGCGTTTTGGGTAGTAATGGGTATTCATACAGATCCCAATTTCGAAACGCTAATGGAATAGCTCGATCTTTCTCTAAATGTTTTAATAAATTAATTCTCTCACGATCAGATACTTTTACGTGTGGAACTCTCCAAATTATTTTACTGATAATAATATCCTCTATAACTTCACCTGTACTTAAAGTTATTGCATTTAGATTCGTATTACTTCTAAGTAATACTAACTCATGTTTACAGTTAATGATTATTTTTTCATAATCTTCTGCAAACCCTAATATTTTGTTTAACGGAATAGATGCTGAAAATACTCCACCATTAGTATTTTTTGTTCCCATAGTTGACCAGCCCCAAACGCAAGCAGATTTGGATTCGTTTTCATTCATAGATAGATAAGATTTAATTGTAGTAGTTACACCAGCATTTTTAATTTTATCTATTTCCACTCCGTTTAATTCATATCGTATATCTTGAAATAAAAATAGGGCCGGATTATTAACAAAATGTACATTTGACACTTTCTCTTTAGTGGTACTGTTATAAACATTCACTTTTCCCTCGATATACAAACTACTAAGTGAAGGCAGCACATACAGGTCCTGTTGATTAATAGGAATACGTATTTCGTCATTGTTATTGAAACTTGTCACATATGGTTTGTATGAATGATACTCAAAACTTTCAATGCTGTTGTCGTATGATGTTTGTTGAGATATATTTAAAATATTCATTTTATTAAGCGTACAAGCTTTAGGAATTCTTTATTGGTCTTGGTTAGCCTCTTTTTCAGCTGAAGCGGTGTGCCTTTGCGAGAAGTTCTTTTAAAACTGACTTGAACAGAGGATGTAGTAGGGCTTTTATTGAAGTTTATCATTTTTTTCTAAAATGTAAATACAGCTGTATTTCTTCACCTCTTAAATTGATCTCTTTATTTTCAGCGTCTAGGAGTTTTATATTGAGAGCGCTTATAGAACTTTGATTAACAGGAAAATAAATTAAGTTTTTAGGTATTTCAATTATTCGATAGCCAGGTGGTACATTAGGCACAAATTCATAAATAATATGGCTTGATTTTCCGTTTACAAACGAACCACTAACTACGTCGCATTCGATCCGCACGATGGTTGTTGATAGAATGCTGACAGGATATTGTGATTCTGTACTTATATTGGCATTTATTGTTTCCTCTCCAAAACCTAAAATTTTGCCAAGTGATTTACTTTTATTAAAATGAATACATTTGGAGCAAAAGATGCTTGTTTTTAATGTATTATTATTACATGTTAATTTCAATACAGTGTTTTTAATGTTGCTTTTCAAATAATCACAAATATCCTGAAGCTCGTAGGAACCTTCAGGAATTTCTATGATTTCATTGTCACCGTAGTAAAACTTATTGTTTCTTTCATCTATATTAGGAATAGAGTTGAAGGTTGAAAAATATAAAAGACCACATTCGTAGTCCCCTTGAAGTTCCAATGTTGGGGAATAGTTGGTTATTAAAGATGCACCTCTCCCAGTTATAGACACAGTGAAAGACATTTTTATACTAACACTTTAATTTATTTCATTCTATATATAAATGTTTTTTCCAATATTTTCTTAAAAACTTTAAGCACAGATGACCACAGTTTGTAGTACCGAACGATTGATGTCGTACATAATTATAGTTTATAGGTAGGTTATGCATATAATTTATTAGTTCTAATGGTGGTTTCAAATCACCAAAACTATCATAGTATTCAACATAATTGTTTTGCTTTACGAAGGCCACCCAATGCGTCCCAGGATTTAAATTGCTGTCCAAATTCAATATTCCACATTCATTCTTCCTAGGTTTAGAAGGTAATGTATCTCTCATGTAAACGCCTCTAAAGTAAGGAATATGATGCGCATGTTCTAATATATCTAAGTTAGTCAGTGCACGTCTGGGCAGCGTCTTAATTAGTTTTTTGGTGGATTCAAATATAAGCCGGCTCCTTTTTTATGAGGTTTAATATATAAGCCTTTTCCAAGAGCTACTGCTTCCATCATTCTATTGTGTCTTTCAGATTCCTGGAGACTCTTTTGTGCAGCTTTAGAATCATTAACAGCTTTTGCTATACCTGCTGCTCCTCCAGCTAGAGAACCCAAAGCTGACAAACCAGCAAATATAGGAATAAGTGGCAAAAGTCCCCCACTTTTTGGAAGCGGAATACAACGCGGTAAACGAATTCCTTTTTTATTACCAAACTGTTTCTTTGCAGCTGCATATGCAAATTTTATAGCAGAGTGGCGATCCTTGGTTTTCAGAGATTTCAGTTGGGACCGTATTTTTTTGATACCGTTTTTAAATGATTTTATGCCACTACCTGCCTTAATTTTTGCCTTCATAGCATTTTTCACTATCCATGAAGCAATTTTTTCCCCTTTCCCAGCATCTTTTGATTTCAACCTTCTCTTAGCCATATTTAAAAGTTCTAAATCAGCTTTATTTCGAGCGCGGGAATCTTTATTAATGTAAGCAATGTCGTGATGCATGCAAGCTTCATCCAGTTTGTTTACACCTCTATCACCTTTACGTATCCTTTCTTGAAGTTTTGTTCCTGGACCGCAATATTGATATCCAGGTAAATGTAACTCAAACGGTAAATGATCTATCAAATTATTAATTATACCACTGCCCCCTTTCATCGATAATCATAAAGTGAGACATGGAGTTATTAATGAGCTATTTTTATACCTAAAGCACTAATTCACTTTTGTTTACCCAACTGTTTTCTTTATCACTTAATCCTAACCATTTTACAAAAAGTTTATTTCCTTTTCTCTTAATAACTTTTTCAATGAGATAAAGGTCAGGATATTTAGTTTTTTGTAGTTCGTATCTATAAAAAGAACCTAGAATATTTTGATTATGTTTATCTGCTATTTGATAAGTTTGGGGATTAGTTTGCTTTATTTTCACAATGCGAAATATTTCCGTAGACCAATTGGGCGTATAACCTTTATAGAAATCTCCTTTGTATTTACTTATACGAACAAAATCACCAACTCGAAATGTTGGTCCTTCTCGTATCTTTGGGTGTTGGGTTTTTATAATATTAGACCTCACTATAACCTCATTTGATTGGTTAACTTCAATTGGCCTGTATTTTGTAATACGATGTACTGTATTGTTATAGTGGTTAACAACAGAATCTAAATTAGTTTGAAACCAATTATATCGTCCACATAGACTGAACGCTTTATAAAGGTGTAATTTTATAGTTCTTATTACCCGTTCTACAATAGATGCTTTTTTAACAGAATATGTGGAATAATGATTAATATTATATTTACTCATTAACTGCTGAAAATTATCATTATAAAACTCTGTACCCAGATCTGTTTGTAAATTTCTAGGTTTTCTTGAAGATTCCGATAATATTCTATGCATTGCGTCCGTAACGTATTTTTTAGATTTTGTCTTCAATGGCTTCACCCATACGTATTTTGATAAAGCGTCAATCACTACAAGAACATATTTATATCCTTTATTATACAAAGAATATTTTTGAAAATCCATAAGATCGGCTTGCCACAAATCATCTACCCCCTTTACAATAGTATGTCTACGAAAAAAGTTTCTTCTAGCTGCTTTGTGAAGTTCGTTGACTATGTCTTGCTTACTCATTCTTAACATCAAGTTTGGATGCTAGCATTAAATCAATCTCTTTTTTTGTATAATGCTGGGTAATCAAATAATTAGTCGTTATTTTTTCTAAATTATGAAGATATGATTTGACTCTATCATGGATTGTTTTCATTTCATTTTTTAGTTCTTCTAAACATTTATCTACGTATTCTTTATTCACAGCTTCATCATTCTTTTCCGGTGTAAGTAGTCCTTTCAAAGTCGATGATTTCAAATCAAATTCACCTGTATCTGACTTTACTAATGCATCGGTAAAAAAGTCAGTAAATTCTGATAGTCGTAAACGCTTATGAACGTGATGACCAAATTTGTCAATATTCATTGCCGTCTTGTCGGCGTCTGTAGCGTAATGATACTACCTAATCTTTGTGATGGAAGCTTTATATATTTATTGTTATTTATAATACCAGCCTCATTTAGTTCCTCGATTATAGCATAAATTTCATTATGAACTCCAGTGTTACCAGCAGCCCTAGATGCAAGTAGTAATTTTAATCGTTCTACTAACTCATTTGGATCGTCCCAGTAAACTAAATCAGTATCTTTCTTAACTTCTTTCTTAATATTGATTCCTTCTCCTCGTGGCAGACTTTCTACACTACTTGTATAACTTCTTGAGAATAAAGGTTTAATCACGTTCATATATTTAAATCCTTTGTTACTAATTATTGGTTTAGCTGGATCGCAATTACGCTTGTGCGCATTCGTATCTCTAAGTAATAATTTATAATTTTGTAAGTCCTCATCTGTAATCAGATCTAAATTTGGTACCTTTTTATACAACAATTCTTTTAATCCGTTAGTTTTTTTAAGCTATAATTTCCAATTTTTAGGATGCGATCATCATCATAAACACGGGTATTGCCAAGCATAAGTTTTCCTTTAACATTTTTAACACCATAGGGTATATTTTTCATTTCTTCTGATGACATGGACCATGATAATGAATCGTTGGTTACACTTGGCGATGATTGAAGAGATTGAAATGAGTTTTCAAAGTCGTCCTGATCCTCATAGGGTGATGTAGTGAGAGTTTTGTTAGATCTTTTAGAAATATCTATATCTGTGTCTTCGTTAATAGGTTCTTCATAATCTTCAGCAGAAGTATTTGATGACTCGCTTTTGCTAGACTTAGTTCTTTTCACTAATTGGGTTTGATCCATTGCTTCATAGGTGTGGCGTTTGTCACCAGTTTTACTTGCTAATATTTTAAGTGGGCTAACGATAGGTTTAAATATAGTTTCCAATGTCCTTTCATTTATGTTTTTTGAATCTTGTATCATTTTTACCTTTCTTTTTACAGCTGATGCTGATTTTAGGATTTCTTCTTTAAGATTTCGTTCCATCGTTATGGGTTCTACTCTCTTCGACTTCTCTAATAGAACTGTTTTGTTCGTTGCACAACTGTTACTTAAAAACTTTAATCCACAACTATAAATGTATCAAACTTCATTCTGTAACAACCTTTGTTTCGTTCACAGTCCTTGTTGATAACAACGTAATTAAAAGGTTTACTCCATACAGTGGAGCACATTTCACGAAACTGAGGCCATGTCATGTCTGATCCTACATGTTCTTCATAAATATGTCTAAGATTTATATCATCTTGTTTAAATAATATAATAAGGTTAGAATTATCTCTTACTAGTTGTTTAGGTATCTTGGTGTAAGTTTGATTAATATAAAAACAGTCAATATTCTTATGACGACCCATAGCAAAATAGTCTCGTATATTGTTTTGATTTTCACAAGCCACGTCGTCAAATATAATTATAGAGTTTGGTAAAGCTTCGTGCGGACTTAAAATTTCGCTGTTATGGTTATACTTGTTGTAAGATGTGGATGCAACCATATCCATTACCTTTTCGAGAAATATGTATTTAGGTTGATATAAAGATTTCGAATAAACATAAAGGTTTTGAAATCTCGGTCCGTTTTGATGTAATAATAAACTTATTACTAAATTAGTCTTCCCACAATTTGATGGGCCACAAACAATACTGCGTATAGTATTTGGTAATAAGTTTCCATGTCGTTTTTGTTCATTGATTGAAACAGGGCAAACACATTTTAATTTAAGAGATTCCTTTTGTTTCAGAAATTTCATGTTTAACATCAAACTTGACTGCTGTGATTCATGAGTTTCTACTGAATGATCAATTATGATCAAACCCAATCGTTTTTACTGAATTTTAATGAATTGGGGTGGTCTAGATCAATCATATTTCAATTGCGCACGAAGGGGCGCAGCGAGCTTTGCGAGCCATTGAAATATGATTGATCTAGAATGCCCAATTCATTTACTACTGGTATTGGGAGATTGTTTAATACATAACGAATCGTTCTGTCTCACCTCTAAGTCTCTCCCCTTAAGCTAGAGTGCAGGAGAGCCCTCCAAAGCTAGGCCGACGGTGTTTACACTAATTGTACGCGACAGCCACTAGATGTCGCCTTGGGCGCTCTGATTATTTCAACCTTGTTTCCAAGAGTGCAAGAAGATTGTACGGGATTTTTCAAAATTCGACTAAATTGCATTTAAGCTAGTTTGTTTTACAGTAGGTATGTAAAAACGTCATGTATTTATTTACTGATGGGTTGGAGAGATGTGAGCAAATTTTACGGGTGTCTAATAGCGGCTGAGCTGAGGCCATTTCACAACATTTAAATGTTTTCATAATATATTTTTTACTGTTTTAATTTTAAATACTAGTGATAAGGAATTAACTAAGTTATTGTTTGCCTAATGTTGTGAATAGATTTATTTTGATTTGATTTGATTTGATAATGTTTGCCCGAAAATTATATGCACGAATACTCATACTCGTATGCCAGAATTTTACTTTCCCGAATTTCATTTGCCCGAATTTGTTATTTGCTATAATATTTATGTGCCATACTCTTTGTTTGCCCAAAAAATAGATTTCATAATAATACGAAAACGAAAAAAAAAACATTGAAGCGTACAAATAAAATCAATGAGATATTATCTAACAAAGGCAATTATACAAAGGAAGAATTTTCTTATGTCTTATGTAAATCTATGATTTATTTATCCTTCAATACACGATGCAGTATAACTTGGCTAATTTTTCCAACAACGAACACTATAACTGAACTAAAACTTTATACAATCTCTTTCCGATTCGCGGTTGAAAACCAATACAGAACATCCGTAGTGTTCCTTACAAAATGTTATACCGATTTAATTCGACTATTGTATACCGAAACTTTTACAAACTCTGCCCAAGTTTGTTTGCAAAGATGGTGGTATATCTATGTCTTTTCCTCGGCTCCATCGAAAATACAGAACAAGTTGTTGAGAAGTATGACGTTTTATAATGTTACGCCAACTTATTTATGTGAAAAAGTAGGCACGTAAGACTGTTCAGTATAGAGACAGTGTATCTTTACCCCAACGTAACTCCGAGGTTTTACTATTCGATCAAAATGAGATGGTGATTTTTACATTGGACAGAGAGAAATGAAGATCACAGATAGGAGTTATATCACGTTTGGAATTTTACTAACTTTTTACCTGACTACGCCAGAAGGAGATCTTTTTTGTGTATATTTCTTTGTCACGCTCTAGAATCTAAGTAGTCGATTAGCACGAAATTGGTAGTATAATACATTCGGGCGAAACGCATACTAAAATAATATTGTTTTTGATAGGGGTCGTTTGGCACGTTCGTGTGAATTTCGTGCGAATCGACTACTAACCCTAAACTGCTTGTCGCATTTGAACTTGAGGTGTGTCATTAGATTCGTCTTACTGGGTCTAATTTTTACGAAGTCGGGTTTTTTTCTCTTAATAAACGTTATGTATAGGTATCATTGTCTTTGTATTGGCAATAAATATTGTAATCTAGTTAACAAGTTAAACATTTTACCGTTTTTGTAATTATAAGTTGACCATGCCTACCACATAAGACGCAAAGTATCATTTTTTATTCACATCACAAAATATGAAAATATTAATTCGAATATAAACAACTAATTAATATTGGATAAATTGAAAAACTATTTACCTCATTTTCTTCCAGTAATTTTTCTTTAGACATGAAAAAATTACGTTCGCATCGTTCGCGTATTTGTAGGTAAGTATTTACTCGTTCTGTGTGAGGTGAGGCATAATTATGTATAAAATAAATAATAAATAAAAATGGTATTTATTCTCTCAAAATCATAACATATTATAGTTGAGACATCCCCAGGAAGCAAAATAGATGCTTGTGTTGGGGGGGTCTCGCTCTTGTTCCAGTTAAATCTTAGTTTTGAGTAAAATAAACATAATCCAAGTAATTTAATCTAACTTTATACTTTATCTTACATAATAATTTTCTCACAAAAATATACGCCTGGCCATAAATATATACAAAGAATTAGTGTATGTGAATTGTGTTTGTATGTATGTATGTGTGTGTGTGTGCAATGTGTGCTTAAATAAATTAAATAAATGTATATTATCATCTGTA
This sequence comes from Carposina sasakii, assembly GCA_014607495.2. Lineage (NCBI taxonomy): Eukaryota > Metazoa > Arthropoda > Insecta > Lepidoptera > Carposinidae > Carposina > Carposina sasakii. Next base: position 12,022,174 of record CP053163.1, read on the forward strand.
AGCGTTAGTTACAGACCCATGCCTAAAAACTAAATTAAAACTAAAAACCACATGTCACCACACGAACTAATATTGTCATCTCATTTTCGTGCATCACTGAACTATTAATACCAAGAAGTACTATGATAGACTGAAAAGCATCACTCGACATAGACTTATATAAGCATGTAGGTACCACAAGTTTCGAAACAAAAAGGAAGCCACAGATAATCAATCACGCGAAAAATACCTCGTACAAGTTAAATTCGAGAGAAGTTTTTACAAAAATCATCCCTTTTTACACGTTATAAAGACATCAATCTCCGACGAAATAGTAAAGCCATTTGGCTCCGATCCAGGGCAAATAAAAAAGTAAGTAAAAAGCCTAGTGGAATTTCAGGAATACTTCGCCAAGTATTTAAAACTAGTGCTTAATTATGTAATTATTACACTTTGAGCTTTAGAAGTTGAGTAATTTTAGTGAGAACACTATTATAATAAAATTAATCGTTAAAAGTAAATTACTTGTAAGTATATTACTTACCCAATTTAAAACCTAATAATAATGTAGTGCGAAAAAACACTTAAGTACAACTTTATTAAAACTGACTAATTTTAACTGCTATTGAACGAATCAACCATCTCAGTAACCTCTGGTTTAAACGTTATGTCATGTTAATGGAGGTTATTATGACTATGGGCGTTTTCCTCCTAGACGACACGACAAGTCAGTACAGTACAGTAAAGAGAGTGGAGGTACAAGCGGCTCTTGCTTGGTGCTTTGTAGGCGATGGGCTGACCACCTGTCACTACTAACCAAACTTGTACATCTCGACTATACCCTTAAAATTGATCAGAAGTGGCACCATGTGGTCCTATCGGCCCTTGGTGCTCTGCCTACCTCGTAAGGGATAAAGAGGTGATTATATGAATGTATGTATGTATGTACGACACGACACGACAACGACACGACGACAACATTTCGTCATCTAGAATGGTGGCCGTATCATAGTCATGTCATTTAGTGGAAAAACATCCTATGACTATAATTGGATTACGGCCCCCTTATTACTTAACTAGCAAAAGCAAAGCGATACAAACAAGAAAATTGTACAAAAATCGCTGATTGCTTGTCAAATTCGTATTACGTAAAATGACTTGACAGTTCAAGGCGCATATTGTACAATTTTCGCAATCGCATCGCTTCGGCTTTGCTATTGCAAATTAGGTAATCAGGGGGCGGATAGCATTTTGATTGATGTTAACTTATAAAGTCTAGTGTAGTGCCTAACTAGACTTGCCAGACTTATTCCATGCGAGAATGGGCCTTACAAAAAGCAAAGTGTTACAATGTCCGAAATGTCCCAACTCATAAGTTCATTTGATCGTTTCAAATAAAAAAGTTTTATTCATATCGATAAAAATGAACATTCAACTTAACTTTATAAAGTAGCGTTACACACAAAACAATGTAGTTATTATAACATGTTACAAGAATAGGTACCTAGGTAGGTACTAGGTTTTTAATTTTTCCTGATATACAACTGCTAATCAGACGTTAGGCTCCATAGACATGATCTACTTAAGCTAAGCTATATATATAACGAAGATGGGGCGAAGGTGGGCGAAGCCGTTGGGTGTCAGGCATGGTCCAAAATCCAAAATAAAGAATGCAGCGTGTAGCTGAGAACTTTAATTAGGTTTTACAAATACTTTTACGGTATTAACACACATGATTGCCAAGATTATAACGGATAACGTAGAAACGCGGCAAGTACACGACGGCTGATCGATACCAGTGCTTAGCTCGACAGTCGCAACAAGAATTAATCCACCGCTCAATTCAACCGACCATGTGGCCGTTGTAAAACTACCGTGGTGCCCCCTCAGCACCTTGTCTTGTCCATGGCCAAGTGACAGTGACAGCTGCTCACTTGACGTTTCTAACTCCAACAATTGAAAATAGGTGGCGTCGCAGATCCAACTGCAACATATATATGTTAAATTTGGGAAATTAAAACAAATAAGTATAAAATTGGGACAGTTAAAGAAACTACAAGCCAAAAATTTCCCATTTAAGTACCTATTACTTTTCATCTTCTTCTTCAGCCTATTGCAGTCCACTGCTGGACGTCCCCCAGGGCACGCCACAAGGCTATTGCCACAGGGGGTTTTGCCCATAGTCACCACGCTGGGCAGGCGGGTTGGTGACCGCAGTGTGATTTTTGGACTATGTTGACAGTACGGGAGGCGCAGCTGCCCACCTCCCGGCAACCCTTAATCGCCTCGAACGGGCAGGCATGACGTGGTACAAACTCTACTCTACCGGCACCACGCGGCTTATTACTTTTCATGAAAAATATGAAAACGTTTATCACATTTCTCAGTATAAATACCTTTGAGAATTTTCCACAACACTATACGTATATTTTTCTATATTTCCCCGAAACACAATAATAGAATAAGGCAATGTTTAATTTGGGCGTAGCAAGTAACTATAACGGTAGCCTAATACAATTTGTCGGTCCGCCGCGTTGGTCCCTCGGTCTCCGGACAATTAGTACGCGACATTATTTTTACGTCATCCTGTAACGTTTTGGAGAACGACTCCCGAAGGCAGGAATGGTGGAGGTAACCCAGCGTCAGGTTGGGTAGAGTCTGCTGTCATTTTGAAAAAGAATTAATCAATAAAATTACGGGAAAGTTTTATTCAATTATTTACTTATTAATTCATTCGTTTTTATTTTAATTAATGTATTTTGCTGTAAATAAATTTATTAAGAGCTCATATTTGAACAATTCGCTTATTGAACTGCTGTAATGTAAGTACCTACCTACGCTATGAAATTAAAACATAATATTTTACATTTACATGCCACTGACAAGAGTGCAATTTACGTGAAAAGCCAAAATAAATGAAAATTTATTTACATACATACAACATAACCTCACGCCTATATCCCATAGGGGTAGTCAGAATTTATTTAATTTTTAAATATACATACTTATGTACATGGGCTGTTTTCCCGATATTAAGTATTATTAAGTAACCATATAGGATCTCTCTGCGTGATCCAATCAGAAATGAGGAGATCCGCAGATGTACAAAGATCAACGACATAGCTCAACGGTCCAGTAAGCTGAAGTGGCAATGGGCAGAGCATATAGCTCGAAGAACTGATGGCCGATGGAGTCGGAAAGTTCTTGAGTGGATACCACGTATCGGCAAGCGTAGCGTGGAAAGGCCACCCGCGAGGTGGACGGACGACCTGGCCAAGGTCGCGGGCGTCGGTAGGATGCAGGCGGCTTCCGACCGATCGGAGTGGAGGTCTATGTCCAACAGTGGACTTCTCAGGGCTATAAATAAAGTAGCCATAACTACAGGATCATTAAGAGAATGCCAAAGCCACATTTAGCTTAGCGGGGACAGTTGTAAAGATCAGTGACAAGTTGATAGCTTATCGCCTCGGAGACTCTTATTCGTACGTCATACACGGAAGGAGGTATTCTAAGTGAAGAGCCGCAGCAGTACAGTTGAATATATTTTAATTAAAAATTAATACTGTAGGTACTATAACTTGTATGGATTCCTATTTTTTCTATAATAATTATCCATTTTCCTTATTGTCAACTCCTCTAGTAAGTTTCGCCTCCGAAACTCCCCCATTTCTCCGTACCGAAGTCCCACCATTTTTCTATTAAGTTGACGAAACTCAGGGGACTCCGATATGTATCTTTGTTGGTTTCTTTTTTTAACATAGACACAGATAGGAAGAGAAACCACAAAACTCTATAAAAATGTGACTAATAACTTGAAATGTGAAAATGCACTTTACATACCTATTTTAAAAAAAAAGTTAAACAATCATAGCGGAAGACCATTAAATAAAACGAATTAAAGAACATTATAGCGCATACCTACTCATAGGTAAACATGGAAGTAGAGAAAATTATTTCAAATAACCTCATAGTTAAGGTCCATTTACTTGTAGATTCAAGAACAGCATTAATTGAATTCAATGAGGGATTTTCTGACAAGTTAAAATAACAGTGAAAAATAGATGGCGTGAGCGCATCACCTGCCCTAATCCCCCCACCTCACCTTTCCCTAAATAGACTGTGCACAGATGACTAAAGCTGGCTACACACCCAGACTGTGTTCAGCCGACAATAAATAATCCGGTCGGTTTTTTAAAGACGGTGTAGCATACGAGTAGGAGACACAGCAAGTAACAAGTTGGATTTGCTACATGGGGTTAATAGTATCAGATTATAATCTTAATACAAGATGATACCTACTTACTTAATTTTTTTTAAAGAAAGTTTTTCTCCGTACTGCTTTATATGCCTTTCATCCCATCCCATATTATTAAATGCTACAGATACTTATAACTATTAACCCTCGTGAAGTAGAGTATAGATACCTTTAATTTAGCAGAGATGCAAGCATTGTTTTTCCTAGCGGACCGATTTTTAGTCGGACGTGTACAGCACACTATAGTCTGTTTCGTCTATCTATAGTGCTTAGAAACTATTGATGGTGATGCGCTCTCGCCATCTATCCAGGTGACTTGAACTATTTTTTTTAAATTTTAATAGTTGTCAGAAAATCCCTCATTATTGACTAATAAAAACTTTGTGCTTTATCTTCAAATCTTAGGTTACGATTGGAATCACCTTTAAGAAACAAATAAATATTAATTTTTGATTGCATACTCCAGAACAATATTAAGGAATATCCATCATCTACTTCTATCTGTGACTATAGTAGGTAATTAGGTTTTTCAACCGCAACGGTAAGAGATAAACCCTTTTAACGTTATTCTTATTCAAAATACTTTTGCGGCTAAATAGTTATCGCATAAAGTCTCTTATTTATGTAATGTAGGAAAGAAGGTTTTACTTTTTTATTATAATTGCGTAACAATGTTTTTTTTTATGTAAACCAAAAATAGGTATATTTTAAACATCAAAGGCTAGTTCCAAAATTGTTTAACTCTCGGTCAATCTTCAACCGCTTAATGATCCATCCATAAAGTCATTACAAAGATTCCAAAGGACTCCATTAGCTTATCAAAGTAAAAAGCCGATTCCGAAAACAGAGGGTGAATTTTGCTAATTTTATTACGCGCCCCAGTGATTAGAGTGAATAGAAACAGGGTTAATAATTAAACTGGACCATCCCAGTAGTACGGGCCCAATTTAATTACTGATTTCACTCAAACTAAATGTTTGGGTTAGGAGGGCCGGTTGCGCTATTTTAAACCAAGATTAAGTTGTGGCTTGCAGTTGAAATTGAGCCATTCCGTTATATTAACTAGGTACTTCGCGCTGGCAAATAACACTTTAGTTCTGTTACAAGTAATTTATTTATTTATCTAATACTAGCTGTTGCTCGCTACTACGTCCGTATGGACTTCAGAATAATATGCTAACTGGTTACATCTTAGATAATGATGGACTTATATTCAAACTTTCATGTCCTGTTTCAAAGACTTTCAGGGCTTTAGCCCCTTTTATTTCGCTGTAAAAGAAATGCCCAATCCCCAAGGTCAATTCTATATCTGGTAGTTACATTAAAATCAGTTTAATGATCAAGGCGTTAATAGTCATACACAACAGTCACATACGTAAGCCTTTTAGGGGCCGCCCACGAATTTTTTAATAGTTCCCTTTTAACCGTAATAAATAAATATAGAAAGTAACGTAATATGACAATCAACAAATCAGTTGCAAGACTACCTATTCTTTCATGACGGAGTGTGTCCGGGCATTGGGTATTTTATTTGCTTCGTCCGTGAAAAGTTCTAAATACCCCGTATTTTAGGTTCCAGTAAAAAAATTGGGTAGGTAATTCTATTTTTGGCAAATTCTTAATTTCGCCCAGTAGGTTTCTGTGGTTTGTCTCTGTCATTTTGTAACGGAAGAGTTTTTTTTATAAGGTCTTTATTTTTTTGTAGTTGTACCTTGTGACGTTAAAACAAAAGCAGTTATTTATTAAAACACATTTACATTTAAAATAAGTTATTTATCATCATAATAAATAAGTTAGCGGAATAAGGGATCATTCGAGATGGACATATGTGAGATGGAAAACACAAGTTTATGAACCTCGTAGAGTAGACATATGGGAAACATTATACCTATATAATCACTCTACTTACTTAGTTTACTATGAATTTTCTGTATATTCGATTATTTTTCGTAACAAGCATCCAAATAATACAATAACAAGACTGTCACAAAGTTTCATATTTATGCTTTAATATTTGTAAGATAATTTGAAAGGATTCACTCCAAGTAATTACTCGTATGTCAGTTTAAAATACATAGGTATACGGCCGTGTTCCCAAGAATGGGGTGACTAGAACTGCAAGATCTCGAAGGAGATCCTACAGCAACGTTTAGCACTAACCCCTAAATTCAAATTCAAATTCAAATTCAAAATCATTTATTCGACATGAAAGCATTAACACTTGTTTATCGATTGTCTAATTATATGTTACTTTCTATGTTCGCACCCCAAAAATGAAACCGCTACCAAACAAAAAAGGAGGTGAATTTAAACAACCCAAAAATAAATAAATCGCAAAGGTCACCACCCCAAGGTGCGATTTGTTACGGTCTGTCAGGCATAAGTTAGCGATTCGGGGCTTAATAGCCACCAACGTGGAGAATAAGAGTTAAGGTCGCCTAAAGACGAAATCCAGAAGAGCTGCTACACAGTTCTCCTTTATGGCAAAACCAACATTAGGTCTGACACGCCGCATGATTCTACTATTACTGTTACACTATCTCAGTGAAGTGTCACTGCTTGGGAGAAGAAATAGCAAGAAAACTCCCAGCGACACAGTCAAAACTAAGTAACATATTAACAAAAGAATCTTACATTGGATAAGATATCAGATAGTAACACTTAACTCATTTAGTGTGTATAAATTCAATTATCATAACATAATTAATTTAAATTCTTATAAATTACATACCCACTTACACAAAGTAAGCACAGGTCCATGTCAAATTTAAACTGTATAAATAAAAATAAAAATGTGTACACAGAGTACAAGTCAATGTCAAATAAGTATCTACTAAACTAAACTATAAAATATAAAAAAATATATATTTGTGTACAATAGTACAAGTCGACGGTAAAATGTGAATAGAAGAGCTAACGTGTCATTCAGAACTTAAATATATAATACCTATAGCTGGTAATAACATTAGAATGAAGAAGTCACGCATGATACACTACAGCGCTTCTGGTCACATTCACCAACACATATTAACTATACCTACTAAGCTAAATATAAAAGTAAAACATAGATTGCGTAACTTGGGGATGCTAGAACAATTAAGAATCAAACGAACTTACCTTGTGAAGTTTGATGTCTAATTATACGAGTGTCTTGACCGAAGATGATTACGATTTACATGCAGCACACGAGATGATGCTGCCCTAATCACACTTTTAAAGTAATAGAAAAACTTTAAAAAATATCGATTTATCGATTACAAAAATAGTAACTGTTTCGACTAGTTTCCCACACTATGCATCCCGTCATCTTGTCCTTCATTATTCAGAGCCATTTTTTCAATAACTTTGGGCACTTTACGGGAGGGTGGGAATGTAATCATCTTCGGTCAAGACACTCGTATAATTAGACATCAAACTTCACAAGGTAAGTTCGTTTGATTCTTAATTATACTTCGTATCTCTCCCGAAGATGATTACGATTTACATGCAGATGTTTAGAGTATTGAAAAAATGAAATATGAAAGCGATCGTATTACATAAACTATTTATTCTGAAAACATATTTAGAACCATACAATAATATTATTATTATCTATTCAAACTAGAACACAATTCAATGGTTTTTAACAAAAATAGCTTCTACAAATTCATTATCAGACGAGGTAGATATCATATCTTTATTATAATATTTTAAAAAGACATGAGATGATACGGACCAGCCTGCGGCTTTCCGGATAACCTCCAGGTTGACGCCGGCTCTGTGAGCTGCTGACGTCGACGCGTGTCGGGTACTGTGCGCACCATATAAACTAATGTCAATGCCGCTTTTTTCTAAGGTGCGCTTAACCCAATGAGATATAGTCTGAGAAGTAATATTTTTGTGAGGTTTTTGATAGCTAATAAAAAGATATTCCTGCTCGTGACGAAGACTAGCAGTTCTATCTAAATAGGACTTCAGACATAAAGCTGGACATATTCTTGGATTCTCTATGATATAAGGTAGACTAATCAATGGTTGACAAAAACCTGGCCTGGAGGTTTTAATTAAATCAACTATTTTAATTTGAATTTTATCGGAATCGAAGATTATATTTTTAATTTTAATTAAAGTGAGGGTTTGCATTCTCTGTGCAGATGCTAGGGCCAAAAGTGTAATGGTTTTCAGAGATAAATCTTTTAATGAAATTGAATCATTAGGAAAATAATTACTTAAATAGTTCAATACTAAATTGGGATTCCAGGTAGAATTGTACTTTGGAGTAGGTGGTTTTGTGCGGTAAACTCCCTTAAAAAATCGTTTTATCAATTGACTACATGTAATTTCTTGGCCTAACAATATAGATAAAGCTGAACGAGTGCTGTTTAGGGTGCTAAAACTTGCACCGGAGTTAAATTTTTCTGTTAAATATTCCAACAATTGTGAAGTATTGCAATCAGAGTAATCTATTCCTTTATTGTTACAATACGACCACCATGATTTTAACGAAGATTGATATTGATTTAGGGTGCTAGGGGAAAATGAGGCCATCAAAATATCCAGAACAGCATTGGAAATGTTATGCTTCAGAAGTGAACGCCTGATAATCTCCCTGCCATCAAGGTCAGATTCCTCCAAAGAGGATGCTTCTCCCTGAAAGGAGAAAATAATAAATCTTTGTTAGGTTTGAAATATAAAACGTTTGAAACAACTAAATTAGACCATACTGGGTATCAGGATTGTGTCGGCCAATATGGTACCACTACAATTCCACATGCCTTATCACATTTAATTTTATGCAATACTTTGGAGATTATACTAAAAGGTGGAAAAGCATAAAAATTTATATTTTCCCAGTTAAAAGTGAAAGAATCAACAATTTCTGAATTAGGATCTAATTTCCATGATGCATATCTTAAGCACTTATTATTTTGATTACTTGCAAATAAATCAAATTCAGGGGTACCCAGTGAAAAATTTATCTGTTTAAATGCATAATCCGCTAATTCCCACTCCGTATCCACATTAATAGCTAAACGAGACTCAAAGTCTGCTACTTTATTATTATGGGATTGTATATATGACGCAAATAAGCTTAAATTCCTCTGCTCACACCATTGCCATATGTCACGTGCAATTTGGTTCAAGTGGGTATGCTGTACACCGCCCATTCTATTAATATACGCTATAGCTGTAGTATTGTCAATTCTAAGTAAAACATTTTCATTTTTTAAGTGTGAAGCAAAGATCTTAAGTCCATAAAATGCTGCCAACAATTCAAGGGTATTTATGTGTAGTGACACTTGTGAACATGACCAATGTCCATGGGCCGTTTTATTATTGCAAGCAATGCCCCAACCTGTAGTTGAAGCGTCACTGTATATTATAAGGCTATAATCATGTGTTTGAAATGATGCAAATGATGAACTTATATGATCTCTCCACCAAATTATATCACTTTTAATATGATCTGATAAAATCATGGTTTTATTGTAATTATTAGAATAGTTAAGTGCCAAAAATTTTTCCCTTTCAAATAATTTGGTATATACCCAGCCATATTTGACAGCAGGACATGCTGATGTGAGTATGCCAACGAATCTAGCGAAATCTTTAATAGTACATTTTTTTGTATTTAAGAATTTAATGGACAAGTCTTTAATACTGTTTTTCTTTTCCATAGGTAAGGTCAAACACATGTTAATAGAATCAAATATGAATCCGAGAAACAAACAATTTTCCGTAGGGTAGATTCGACTTTTATCTTCGTTAATCACAAATCCTAATTGTATCAATAAATTTCTGGTCATTTCTACGTTATTAATACACCTGTTGAATGAATTTCCGATGCATAAAAAATCATCTAGAAAATTTACAGATATATATCCTAAGGAACGTAAATAGTGTAAGACAGGTTTAAGCAGCTTGGTGAAAACATATGGCGCAGTGCATAAACCAAATGGTAATACGTTAAACTCAAAGAGTTGATTGTTATACATATCGGAATGGTATTGAAATCGTAGATAAATTCTGTCGCTTTTAGCTATCGGTATTAAAAAATATGCATCTTTTAGGTCAATAGTTGACATGTAACAGTTGCGATCTACTAATTTTAACGCCGTACGGTAGTCTTCCATTTTAAAATGGCTAACTATTATGTATTTATTAAGTTGTTTTAAATTAAGGATAAACCTATGTTTTCCATTAGCCTTAGGTACCGTAAATACAGGTGATAAGAATTGTTTTGCACATGGAGTACAAGGAGATATAAAATCTGATTGTAAAAGCTCAGAAATACACTCATCAATTATGGCAGATTCTGCAGGTGTATATGACCTACATTTTATAGTACTTAATTGTTCAGGTTTAGAATGAAAAGGTATTTGATATCCTTGTATCCAAGACAAGATAGTACTGTCACTTGTTATCTTTAGCCACTCGTCATAATAATACTGTAACCTGCCTGCAATAGGTATGAGTGTAGTACTGCTAATCACCTGTGAATTTGACGAATAATTTAACGTCGTCGATGTTGTTGGTAATTGTTCCGTGGGCGCGGTGGCGGCAGTGGAGGCTGCGCGCGGCGATGATCCTGCGGAGGTGCCGGCGGTGGTCGTCGAGGTTGACTCGGGTACACTCGTGGTTCGACGTCCTGTGCCCACGGTGTCCCCCGCGCGTTTAAAGCTCCCTGTTGGCGAGTCATAGGCGCGTTTGGCTGTGTACGCTGCTGAGTTTGATTGAATTTACCTTTGTTAAAACTGAACCTCAGCTCTGCGGCCGACGCTGAAATGGCTTTCGATGATTTGAGGTATTCAGACAAGTTAGAACCGAATAGATATTCGTCAATCTTACTAATTTTTATTATTTCTCGTTTCGGTTTGCTTAAAGCATTAATAATCGCAAACCTTCTGGAAAGAGATTCTCTATAGTGCGTATCGCAAATCAATCGTCCGGCATCGCTCAGTGTTTTAATGATTTCCTGAGGAATGGTATCAGTATGCGTCAAGGCTAGATTAAGCGCTTTACCAATTGCAGAGATACAACTGGACATTTGGTTCTGCTTTTGTTCACTATAGCAGTCTTTTTTGACATTAATTTCCGTTAAGGCTGTTTTTACCTCGGCATTCAATTTAGGGGCGGCCATGTAAGTACAGTTTTCCGCAGGTAAATATTGCTTCAGAAGATCACATTTTTGATCTTTAGGCAAACCATTAAGGAGGATATGCTTCCATCTAGTGGCTAAGTCTTTATGCAAATTCTCACCAAATGATTTATCCTGTGTAGGGTCTGATCCCAATAATTCTAAAATATCGGTGTCTAATTCCGGATTTTCCTCAATTACCTCTTCGCTTGTTAATGGAGCCTCAAGGGCTTGGATCTCATCTGTAACGTATGAAACATAACGTTACTAATGCGAGTAAGTAGACATCATACTTTTGCCACACACGATATACGTCGGGACAGTATGGTAAATGTGGGTAGATAACCACCAAAAAATTTCCACACACGAAACGTCGGGATGATGTAATATGTATAATATTTATTAACACTGTTTCAGGTTTCCACAGACGATATACGTCGGGATACCTATGTTTTTTTTTAATAAATAAAGCAAAATGTCTAGTTTTATAAAATGAAAATTCAATACAGATATTTGAGGGTAGTTGAAAACTTCTCATTACTGAGGCATAATATTGAATTTGTCTTACCTTGATTTTCTAGATCACTAGCTAAACCAAAATTTGGAGATTGCGCGGGTGTTAACTCGGGCGTATCCTCAGAAGACGAAGACGAAATTCTCCTTCTTCTCTTCACGAGCTTTTTAATCTTTTTTAAAAAACTTTCCATTTCGGTATTATCCCTATCCGATCGCTTCCTTTTGCCCATTTTGATATAATAGGAAACTTAATATAATATATATAGGTATAATTTTCGCAGGAACGAAATACGTGTGACTCGGGCAACACAAAATCGCGTAATGAAGGACAAGATGACGGGATGCATAGTGTGGGAAACTAGTCGAAACAGTTACTATTTTTGTAATCGATAAATCGATATTTTTTAAAGTTTTTCTATTACTTTAAAAGTGTGATTAGGGCAGCATCATCTCGTGTGCTGCATGTAAATCGTAATCATCTTCGGGAGAGATACGAAGTATAATTCACTTCCATGGCTCGCTATCATTTAAATATTCTAATACTGTATAATATTCTTTCATGCAAAGTTTTTTCTTCACAATGTTTTTAAATTTACAGATAGGTAGCCCTTTGAGTGTATCTGGAAGCTTGTTGTAGAAAAGTATACATTGACCCATGAATGATTTACTGACTTTGCGGAGACGGGACACATGAGCAACAAGTCTGTTCTTACCTCTTGTATTTATTTTGTGCACATCAGACATTTTATTAAATTTATCTAAATTCTTATGAACATATAATAAATTTTCATAAATATAATTCGAAGCTAAAGTCATTATATTCAATTCTTTAAATTTCTCACGCAATGTGAACCTGGACCCTAAGTTTAGAATTGCACGGACAGCTCTTTTTTGTAAGATAAATATTGACTCCGAATCAGCTGCGCTTCCCCATAATAAAATACCGTATGTCATTATACTATGGAAATAGCTAAAAAAAACAATTCTAGCAGTCTCGACATCTGTCAGTAGACGAATTCTCTTAACTGCATAGGCTGCAGAACTAAGTTTCTTACTTAGTTTTTCAATGTGAGGACCCCATTGTAATTTGGCATCCAAAGTTATGCCCAAGAAAACAGTCGAATCCACTTGATCCAGTCTCTCGTCGCCTATGTAAACATCAGTTCTAACTTGTTTCACGTTGGGAGTGGAAAATTTTATTAATTTCGTTTTCCTACTATTAAGGACAAGATTATTATTACTAAACCAATATAACACTTTAGAGAGAGCACTGTTCACCACGTCATATACGATGAGCTGCCTCTTTACTTTAAATAGTAAGGAGGTGTCATCTGCAAACAATACTATTTCATGCTCATTACCTACAAAGTATGGCAAATCATTTATATAAATACGGAAAAGAAACGGACCAAGGATAGAACCTTGTGGGACACCTATTGTGACGCGCGATCCCGGTGATCGTTTTCCGTTCACATCTACCTTCTAAATCCTATCGTTCAAATAGGACATCAGAAGATAGAGGGCCCCACCCCGTATACCATAATGTTCTAATTTTCGAATTAAAATTTCATGGTGGACACAATCAAACGCTTTTGACAAGTCACAGAACACTCCCAGTGCGTCATATGACTCTTCCCAAGCGTCGACAATGTGTCTTAACAACTCAACTCCCGCGTCGATAGTAGATCGCCCCTTGGTGAAGCCATACTGCTTATTGCTAAAAATGTTGTTATTATCGAAGTGCCTGGACAATTGTTCTAAAATTAGTTTTTCAAAGATTTTACTGATTGTTGGGAGTACTGATATCGGGCGAAAGTTACCTGGATCAGAAGTTTCTCCTGACTTGAACAACGGAATAACTTTACTATGTTTCATTAAATCAGGAAAAACTCCTTTATCTATACAATTATTAAAAACGCTTGCTAGTGGAGTACTTATTACATCTATCATTGAACCTAACGTTTTCACCGATAGGCCCCATAGGTCAGCGGTTTTTTTGGAGTAGATGGATTTAAAAGTTTTAATTATATCTTTGTAGTTAACATAGGAAAATGCAAAATCCCTCTCACACGCTGTTACACTGTTTTTGAGCAAAGATGTAGCGACCTCAGGGGACGAGTTAAGGTCTTTTGTTGCTGAATGAGGTATACTGTCAAAGAAGTTTTGGAAAGCTGCGGCTACCTCAGAGTGAGATTTTATGTTAACTCCATCAATCACTAAGCTAAAGCTGGAATCTCGAACTGCATTTCTTCCGGTCTCACTGTTAATTATATTCCAAGTGGTTTTAATCTTATTGGTAGATTGTTTAATTTTATTTTTTACAAAATTTGATTTTGCGTTGTTACAAACACGTTTAAATAACTTAGAATACTGTTTGACATACTCCTTGAAGGCTGAGCTGTGGTTAAACGTTTTTTCGTTATAAAGATTATATAAACGTTCTCTGCTCTTATATATGTCAGATGTGGCCCACTCGCTAAAAACTAAACGATTACTTATAGTAATAGATTTTGTTAAAAATACTTTATTAAACTCAGTTAATATGAGACTAAATATCGAGCTATACAATATGTTGGGATTTTCATTGTAGTGTAAGTCTTGTAATCTTCCCGTAACCTTGCCCCTAAATGATTCCATTCGATTAGATGTAATTGGCACATAAGTTATCTTTTGTTTTGTTACCTTATGTGACTTGACTGGAAAATAGGCTAACTGTCCCCTGTGATCTGAGTCAAAATTGTCTATTAATTTACTGTATTCGGATTTTATATTTGTAAAAATATTATCTAAACATGTAGCAGTAGTGTCCGTAATTCTTGTTGGTTCACAAAACAAATTACATAAGAAATTCCTTAGTCGATTTGATAGACTACAGGATATAAAAAGAAAAAACCTGTTGAAAATTAAGTTTAAAAAGCATTATATTGATCTAATATAAGAATTACTTATCTATACATATAATAAAAATGTAACGGATCGCTGTCTGTACATGGAAGATATATGAGAAAAATATTATAGGAGACCTTTATCAACGCAATAGAACCCAAAACGATGATTTTTTTTATTTTTGTCTGTTTGTCTATGCGTTTATGCACGCTAATCTCAGAAAAGGCTGAACCGATTTCGATGCAGTTTTCAGGAATATATTGTGACAGGTCCCACTTAACATATAGGCTACTTTTGATCCCGGGAAAATGGTTTTATCCAGGGTAATTTCGACATTTTCTTTTTTCTGCAGTCCACGCAGACGGAGTCGCGGGCGTCCACTAGTAAATACTATAAACACTTAGTCTAGTTAATGATACGTAATGTCCTTGCCAAAACCATGTGAGCGTAAGCGCAATTTTACTAGTTGTTCACAATTAAGCTTGCGCCAACAGTACCAGCATCCCATAACTTTAAGAATACAAACATTTTCTCACTTGAAGCAGTGACCTGTTAGCTCGTCGCTGGGATCCACATGAATCTTGTCGAGCTCGTAATTTGTTGCCTTAACTCCGGTGCACTCTTTTTGTCCCATTTTCTAGTTCGCTAGTTGTTCTCGTAAACACCTTGATTGCCGTTCTGCATAGTAAATCAGGCTTTTACTTTTTTTTGCGTTAGTAGTGTATCTACATACTAGTTTGGCCGTATGCCTACAGCTCACAACTTTAGTAGTAGGCTAATAACTTAATTTCGTGATTTCGTGATCCTGCTAATATTATAAACGCGAAAGTTTGTGAGGATGGACGGATGGATGTTTTTTTTACTGTTTAACGTAAAAACGGCTGAAGCGATTTCAATAAAATTTGGTATTGAGTCAACTGACACATAGGCCACTTTTTATCCCGGGAAAATAGTTTTATCTTGGATAATTTCAACATTTAATTTTTTCTGTAGTCCACGCGGGCGTCCACTAGTAATGCAATAAGTATATCTTTATAATTTGGTTAACACTATGATATTGGCCAATTTTTCCAAGGGTCAGATCATGAAGAACTTCTCCATGGGTCAGATAGTCTATCTGAAGCATACATTTGATGCTGTCTTCCTTTAAAACTTGGTCAAGATAGAGACATCATCAACCTAACTTTGTGACGGTGATTGGTGTACGAGTACTTGGTAGTATCTACACGCCACGCCATAAGTCCTAGATTCGAATCCCGTTAGGTGCAAACATTGCTATAATAAATATCGATGTTTGTATCGAACTAATGGATGTTTCTATACTTATATATGTTTTTATATACCATTGCTTCGAACGATTGAGTTATTACTACTACGTTATATTTCAATGCTTCGTACCCACGATACAAGACCAGATCTTAGTATGGGACTAGGTTAATGTGTTGTGAAGTTGTGGCAATCTAACTATTGTAAAAATCAGCCCTTAAGCAAACAAAATAAAGATTCAACAGTATCTATTTATCGTCAAAATAGCTGTGTTCAAAAAACTTTCCGCGCCACAGTTTCAGGTCCAATCTTAATTGTCCACATTCTGGGCTCGAATTCGCAACAATTCCAATTAAATTCCACGAACACGGAACTCGAGGCTGAATTGGAATCCTGGAAACTAGCGCGTCTTTAATTAATTCCAACATAGGTCTGGAAATGAGTGACCACTGTGCTGGCAGAAATTAGGCCCATGTCAGACCTTTTGGGTGTCATTCGTGGGAGTTGTAGGAATGGACTAGGCTCGAACAGATCGGATGCGTATGTGTAGACGTGCAGGTACTGCTGAGTTTTAATATATGGAACTGTATAAGACCGGTCACATCGCTTGCCGTATACGCATACGCATCGGGCATTTTTACAAGCTTTTATTTAACTTGCAATGTATGTTTGTTCGGGTGAAATCTTACAACTCAATTTTAAGGCACTTGCCCTCAACCGATTGGGCTGAAATTTGGTGAGCACGTTCAGTTCGGATGACAATGCATGATTAACAGTGTGACGTCATTCTAAATCCAACATGGCGGCATACCCACAATGGCGGACCAATTATTTTTAATGCATTCCTACAATATGGGTATCAAATTAAAGGGCTAGCTGAGAGTAACTCGAAAAAAATGTGACGTCACTCTTAATCCAATATGGCGGACTTCTAAAACTTGAAAATCTATTTTGAAACAGATATTTTTAAGCAATTGAGTTGAAATTTTGTATGCACGTTCATGCATGATAATGCGTGGTTAACTGTGCTGGACCGTTCAAAATTAACTGGCAAACGACCTTGCAATAATGATGCGTTGAATGAGATGAACAGACTTAGGAACTTACCAGGTGAAAACTAAAAAGTATAAAATAAAATTTAGGTAAAAAAACCTTTTTAAAAACAAGTTTTTATTTAAATGCGCTAAAAAGAAAAAATAAACTTTTACACTAAAACTTTTACTGTTAATTTATAACGTCATTTCAAATTTAACACATTTGACACAATTTATATGTTATAAAAGCTTGTCGCGACATTTAAGTAAGTACTCGTATTTACGTTCTTACTTTTAAATGTTTATTAGGCAGCATCTTTGTGTTGATGTTTCAGATTTTCCCATATTGTTCCCACGCATATCGAAGAAATATCCGTCGACCCTTCCAGAGCTTCGTGTAGAAGAGTAAGAGAGTAATATACAACAGGGTTCGCCCCGGTGCCCCGAGGTGGTATGTTCACGACATCATGTCATCATGCCACTCAGTCCTCGGCACGGCCTCACCTTGACTTATTAAAAATTTAAAACTAAGAAAGTAAATACGAGTACTTAAATGTCGCGACAAGCTTTTATAACATATAAATTGTATCAAATGTGTTAAATTTGAAATGACGTTATAAATTAACAGTAAAAGTTTTAGTGTAAAAGTTTATTTTTTCTTTTTAGCGCATTTAAATAAAAGCTTGTTTTTAAAAAGGTTTTTTACCTAAATTCATTATACGACATGATAGCGACACGACCACGACATTTCGTCATCTAGTATGGGGAGCCGTGTTGTGGTAGTGTCGTCTAAAAAACGAGCATTACTGTTTAATATATTTTTGCTTCCAAAAAAGCCGTGGTCGTGTCGTTGTCGTGTCGTCTAGTGGAAAAACGCCCAACTGCAGACGCTCGAGCCTCTACAGTGTTAGGTACAAGAGAAACCCTTAACACTTATAAACTATCTGCTTATCAACGCATTTTACTGATAACTCATCGTCTGAGACAACCCTTTTTTATGCTTTATTCATGCACGTTATTTAGACAATCAGAAGCGGGAGCAAGTGGAGACTTACAAAACTGCACGATTCATTACTAAATTACGTCGCAAAATCGCTTGAAAATTGCTGAAAGCCGAGCTAAGAATTTTAAAATTTTTAGTACGGTGCAGCGAATTGTGCAACAAAAGTGCAACAGCAGCTTTGTCCAAAAGAATTGAATTAAAAATGGCCGATGTAAAAATGGCTGTTTCTGGCACACGCCCGCGAATGAACAACTTAGCCGCAGCCAGGACTTAGTTTTACATGGCTTAAAATACGGCGAGCGTATCTGTGCAGAATGCAGATTTGGTTATTATGTAAATAAATATTGAAATGTTGAAAAACCGCAGTTTTGAGAAGAAACGACTTCATTTTCAATCAATAGTTATATGTTGATCTGTAATACCTTTTGTTAGTAAAAACAAAGGACTACGAGTAGTACGTTACGGTCATTCACGTAGCGTACCCGTAACGTATCAAGTACGGACCGGCAACGGATACTCGTTGAGATTGATGTCCTAGCTGATACGTTCCGAACATTAAACGCTACGTGACTGACACGTTCCGATTACGGTCGTGATATGATAGAATCAGTGGGCACTGGACAGTCTGGGGAGACTTCTTATAAATTTGAAAATGTCGATATCGTTATTTAATAACAAACCATTTTGTTATTGATATAAAAAGAGAAAATATTAATAAAATTATTGACAAAAACATAGTACATGGTGAATGTTTTACATTAAATATTTTCTTTAAACAGAATGAATTGTAATTTGAAAGATATTGGTATAAAAAAATATTTTCTCATTAATTGGAAAATTTGACTTTATAAATTTTGTTTGCGAAATACGTTCAAACAAACGCTTTATTAATAAAGGTTTTTTTATCCGTACTGGCATGAAAGCCTTAATAAAATTAATCGTTCAAGTTAAATCGCTTTGCTTATTTGAACTTAAATGTCTAATGCAAATATATACTAGCCAAATTTTAATTGTTACTTACTTTATAACAAATACACAGTAAAAACAAATAGTCTTTTTCTCGTAAACGCTAGCGGTGTTATTACAAAACGGTGTCTAAAGTTAAATACTGTTCAAAAAGGACTTTTGAATAATGTATGGAATATTCGCCAAATTTAACAATGTTGCAATTCTTTTGTAATAACCCGATAAATTAATATAAATAAATAAATTAAATTAGCCGCGTGGTGCCGGTAGAGTAGAATTCGTACCACCTCATGCCTGCCCATGGGTATCGTACGAGGCGATTAAGGGTTTCCGGGATACTAAATAATGTCATTGCTATCTATTTTGTATTTAATTTAGATTTTACTTAACTAAAATACATAGTAATACGGCCGTGTTTCCGAAATAGGGTAGCCCGAACTGCAGGATCACGAAGGAGATCGTTACATCCACGTTCACCAATGGGTCAAAATGTTAAAGATCAGTAACAAGGGAACGCCCGAATTTCTTAGCCGACTCTTACGATATACACGCAGATGTAGCTGATGCATCCTACCTAGTTAGAATTTTTTTTACTTAACCCACAAAAAGTAGATCCACAAATAATTTCCACCAAGGCCAAAGGGCAGGAAATGAAGACTGCCACCGTTCTCTGCAAAAATAGAGAGGCGTGCAACGAAAATTGCAACACCAGCTTTGTTCACAAGAATCGAATTAAATATGGCCGCCTGCTGGGAAAATGGCTGTTTTTCGCAGGCACGCGCCACTGCCCACGAACGGACAATTAGCAAGATAAAAGCGCCTCTACTTAGCTTAAACTAAAAATACATTTTAAACTACTATCATG
Source organism: Carposina sasakii (assembly GCA_014607495.2). Lineage (NCBI taxonomy): Eukaryota > Metazoa > Arthropoda > Insecta > Lepidoptera > Carposinidae > Carposina > Carposina sasakii. The sequence continues at coordinate 12,042,061 of CP053163.1, forward strand.
TGTGAATATACGCACATGCGATGTAGGTATATATATTTAGTATTATACAGGTTGATTTTCATTTCCACCGTTTACAAGGAGTAAGTAGCTACTGTAATACATCAAATACAGTAAGCGTTGATACAAAAAACACTTATGTTATAAGTATAAATATAAACCTATATAACTTTTAAAGTTTTGTTAAATAATTTGAATTTCGGAAAATCCTTTCAATACTCTCTGATCAGCGGTTTAGGCTGTGCGTTGATAGATTTTAGTCACTCAGAGGAAACTAGATTTCTAGGTTTTTCCAGCTGTGTGTCTGGGTACTGCTGTTTAGTTCACGTTCTATGACAGGGATTCCCAAACTTTTTTTTATCATAGACCCTTTTCAAAAGTTAACTGGTTCTCGTGGACCCCCTACAGGCCTACACCACATACAAATTAATTGTAAAGCCCATTATTTCACGCCAACGTAGACCCCCATCAAGTCTCCTGTTGGCCCCTGGGGGTCCACCTGGACCACTTTGTCTATGATATCATGTAGGTAACGTAGTAACAATCATTGTTAGGTACCTACGTATATTACTTCGTCTATACTAACCTTATTTACACGTTGTGAAGTGTTGGTGCAAATGTTAAGTGCATGTACAAAGTGTGAGGTAATCAACAATGTCTAGGTGCAAAATAAACCGATTAGTCGATCATTTTTATATGTATGTCGGAGATCAAGATGTCATATCCTACAGTCGGATCTCCAACGCCATCTATTTTCAATCGTTGAAGTTAGAAACGTCAAGTCGACAGCTATCACTGACTGGAGGACAGCTGTCACTTGGGTAAAGACAAGACAGAGTACTGAGAGGGCGCCACTGTAGATTTACAACGACCACCGGATCGTTTGAATTGAGCCGGAGGGTATTCTGTTCTTTTGGTTGCGTCTGGAGCGAAGCACGGGTGCTAATCAGCCTCTGTCTTGTACTTACCACGTTTCTACGTTATCCGCTAGAATCCTAGTAATCTTGTGCGTAGATACAGTGAAAGTGTTTGAGATTCCTAATTAAGCTTGTTTACTACACGCCGCATTCTTTATTTCGGATTTTGGAAGATGTCGGACACACCTAACGGCACGCCACTCGACCCATCTACGTCATCAGAAGTGGGATGCAACCCGGATCACCCACATGAAACACGTGCTTCAAATAGTGACTCGAGCGAAGAAAAATGGCGTCTTCTCTTCGAGCAACAAAATCAAAATTTTCTGGCGTTGGTGCAAGCAATAAAACTACCTGCATCTTCGGACTCTATTCGCCTTCCTGATTTCGACCCAGAGAAAAGAGACATCGACGCCCGAGCTTGGATATCGACCGCGGACATGTGTATCACAGATCGACATCGCCATGGATCTTCTCTGATGATCGCGTTAAGCCACGCACTCAAGGGCGAAGCATCATCTTGGCTGTCTTCAATATCGTTTCCTAATATGACGTGGGCCGATTTTAAGGAGCTTTTCGTAGCAAGGTATGACTGTCCTGAAACTGCTGCTTCCCTTCTCATCAGTATGCACGACAAGAAACCGAGAGATAACGAGTGCCTGGCCTCATACGCCGTTACCCTCATAACATCCTTAATGGCAAGGTGGAATGGACTGACTACAGAACAGATAGCAATAGCCACTGTCTTAGCTCATATTTCAAAACAAGAGCCACGTGTTCAGAGGATTGCTATAACGACTGACATCAAGATGCGTAACCATTTACAAAAGGAACTGAAGGCTGTCTCGTTCCTGAAGAGAAGTTATTCATCAAGTATTTATCGTGATGGACCCGACCTAAAAAGAAACCGACCTAATGGATCTGCTGTGACCATCAAGTGCTTTAATTGTGGACAACTAGGCCACAAATCTCTTCAATGTCGCAACAAAGCCAATTCGAAGAAGCAAGATGACCGGTCCAAACACAGGTCCTTTCACGGGGACCATAACTCGACCAACCAACCTACAGGGAGAACCGATCGCATCACCTGCTTCAACTGCCGGGAACAAGGCCACTATGCATCCGACTGCCCGAAGAGGAAAATCAAGGAGGGGAACAACGGTACCGGCGGCGGCACTGGAACTGGTCCAGCTAAGGAAAAGCGAGTAGACGTGTGCATTGTGAATGCGCCTTCGGGTTCTCTGCGTCACTCTGGTGAGTCATTCCCATTTACTTACGACTCAGGTTCAGAGTGTTCCTTAGTTAAAGAATCGATTGCTTTGAAATTTAGTGGTAAGCGAATTTATGACAATGTTTCTATGACTGGTATAGGACAAACTTCTATAGCCTCGTACATGCTCTAGGCGATCTCGTGAACAAGTACGTTGTAGTGTACATGGATGACGTGCTAGTTGTGGCCAGTAACATCGACGAAGCTTTCGATAGACTAAAGGTAGTATTAGAAGTTCTTTCTGGGAAGGGATTTTCGTTAAATCCTAAAAAGTGCTTATTCCTGAAAGAAAAAGTAGAGTACCTAGGCTTCGAGGTGCGCCGAGGTCAAATTCGTCTGAATCCACGAAAGATAGTTGCACTTACCGCTTTGCCACCGACCGGCGCTCTTAATAATCAAGGTAGATTTTATGATTTTCATTTTGATTCGGGTGCTGAGTGTTCACTAATAAAAGAAAGCGTTGCATCAAGTTTCAATGGTAAAAGAATTGCTAAAACTGTCTCTCTAACGGGAATTGGTCAAACCAGTGTATTCAGCACCCAGCAAATACTGTGTAATGTTGAAATTAATGATTATTGTTTAGAACTTTTATTACATGTTTTACCCGATGTGTATATGCGTAGTGATATTATGCTAGGTCGTGAAATATTGAGTCAAGGCTTCGTTATTAACTTGTCAACAAATAATTTTAGCATTTCAAAACAAAATAATTTGACAGTTTTAAATTGTGACGTTTTAACCGATTCTAGTATCAGTAACGACTTTAGTAATGTTGACACAGATATACCCTCTTGTAAAAAGTCAGATCTTTTAACTATTTTAGGTGAATATTCCAGTTATTTTACAACAGGTTTGCCAAAAACTCGTGTAACTACAGGTGAACTCGAAATTCGATTAATTGATCCGAAGTATAGAGGTTCTTTTAGGGTATCGGAGGTACTTGAAGGTAATCGTTATGTTCTTAAAGCCCTTAATTCCAATAGAACCTATAAGTACGCACATGACAGACTTAGGCGAATGCCTGCGAATGACATTACCAATGACATGCTGACATGTGACCGTGATGATAATCTGTGCGAACTTGACGGGGATGGACCGTCATGTTCAAATTAATGTTGAGTTGACTGATTGAGAGTGGTTTACGGATACCGGATAGAGGTATTCAAGAGTCACTGGATGGAAGTGACTAGACTGGTATACGGAAGCTGGATGGAAGTTTCTAAGAGTCACTGGATGGAAGTGACTAGACTGGTTTACGGAAGCTGGATGGAAGTTTCCAAGAGTTGCTAGATTGAGGCAACTAGACTTACTTGACTGACGTTACTTTATTAACCGACTTCAAAAAGAGAGGTTTTCAATTCGTCTGTATGTTTTTTTTTATTTTTATTTTTATTTTTATTTTTTATGTGTGTTACCTCAGAACTCCGTCGTTTATGAACCGATTTCAATTTTTTTTTTATAGTTGGTCATGGTATACTTCCAGGTTGGTCCCATATTCACCACATCAGGATCTGATGATGGGATCTTGGAGAAATCGAGGGCAATTCTCAAATATTGTAGGCACATGTAGTCTGTTTTTATACTTTTACTGAGCGTTTTGATCACCTACATATAAAACATAATATCTGATGAATCTCTAAGGAATCTAGGGATATCCTCAAATATAAAGGGCACGAGTAGTCCGTTTTTAGATTTTTATAGAGAATTTTGGTCAGCTACACATAATATAAAGGAAACGAGGGTCTGATGATGGAGCTGCCGAAAAACAGATAGTGGAACTTTTTAGTAACAAAATCCCCCTATGGCAGGGGGAGGCCTACGTCCAGTAGTGGACTGCAATAGGCTTATGAAGATGAAGATAATTGTGTTAAGTCGTGAAATTGTATGTTCCGTTAAGCCGTGTCCGAAGTAAGATGGTTATAGAGGAAGAGGTAGACATGAGAATAACGAGATGACGGATAATAGGGATGAATGAAAGAAGAGTACTTACATATTGCACCGACCTCAAATTATTGGGAACAGGGCAGGAAGAAGGAGTGTTATTATATGTTGCTTAAATAAGAGTGTACATGGCTGTTGTGCTGCCAAATCTCTTATATTCCTCCGAGGCGTGGTGCATGTACCGTCGCCACATACGCACTCTGGATCGATTCCACCTCAAGTGCCTCCGATCCAGCATGAACGCCAACTTAGTAATATCTAGGAGTAGAAGTGGTCGCCATGACCGAAATCGGTCGGAGGTCATCATTATCATCATCATCATCATATTGTCAGACGTAAAGTTTTGAAGCCTAGTCCTTTTTCTCTTTTGTCATGTGGCCTATTTAATCATTTGCTGGCATATAAATCTGACAATATTATGCCTCCTAAACTTCGTAAACGTCTTAACGCAATATATATTTGCCCTTTAGTAAAATTTTACTTTAGTAAGTTCGAGTTTTGGGAGGAAGTCGGTTTTTCGTTTAAAAAAAATTATATGGATTGTGTATACTGTAGCCTTGTTTTGGAATTATTTACCTTGTGTGTGCCAGACCATCAAGTTCCTAGTAATTTTGATATCGAAATTAATGTGACCTCAGAGTCTAAATGAATGAATTTTCATATGCGATGTACAAGTTACTGACCGGTTTTTTTAAATTGTGACTTTGACAAACCCTTGACAGACAGTAGTATGTATTTGTGGCAGAACCGAAGGACCGAGTTTCTGCTGTAGCCGATGGACAGTGCTACATGTGTGTGTGTGGGAAACCGAAGGACCGTGTTTCCGTAGTAGGTAGCCGATGGACTGTGCTACATGTGTGTGTTGGAAACCGAAGGACTGTGTTTCCATAGTAGATAGCCGAAGGACTGGCTATATGACTAACTGTTACTGTAATGTTGACCGAAGGAAAGGTCTGACTGATTTAAACGTATGTGCGAGTCTGCTTATCTTTTATTTTTTATGTCTTTACGTAAAGATTTTGGGAACTTGACGGTCGATGAGCGATTTTTGTGATTTCATGAACTATTGTAATAAGAAGTCTTTAAATTTAAGTTAAGTCAGAATAGCCGAGCGCAGATACTTCCTTGAGTTATCTTGTTCACAGATTCATCGGTTCTACCCGAGGACGGGTAGTCTGTCAAAATGGCCGTGTCGGAGATCAAGATGTCATATCCTACAGTCGGATCTCCAACGCCATCTATTTTCAATCGTTGAAGTTAGAAACGTTAAGTCGACAGCTATCACTGACTGGAGGACAGCTGTCACTTGGGTAAAGACAAGACAGAGTACTGAGAGGGCGCCACTGTAGATTTACAACGACCACCGGATCGTTTGAATTGAGCCGGAGGGTATTCTGTTCTTTTGGTTGCGTCTGGAGCGAAGCACGGGTGCTAATCAGCCTCTGTCTTGTACTTACCACGTTTCTACGTTATCCGCTAGAATCCTAGTAATCTTGTGCGTAGATACAGTGAAAGTGTTTGAGATTCCTAATTAAGCTTGTTTACTACACGCCGCATTCTTTATTTCGGATTTTGGAAGATGTCGGACACACCTAACGGCACGCCACTCGACCCATCTACGTCATGTATATGTCGTGGCCATATCGTAGAATTGATCATTTCATGAAATGGTCGAGCATTTCATGAAATGGTCGCATTTCATGAAAAGTTCAACTGTCTATTGGCCACATCATGATATGGTTTGGGCAGATCGATGATTAAAAATCGTTTCTCGATATGGGCAACTAAACGCCCGATCATTTCATGAAGTGGTCAAGATTATTGATCATATCGTAAAATAGTTACATGAATCACCGGTAGAGGCGCTGCGCGCGTTTTATTTATGTGTGAAGATGGCGGATTTTTCTTTTTAGGTTATAAAACAAATTAAAGAGAGTAGGGTGACTATGCAGAAGAAGTTCACGGATAGTGTGTTATATTGTATAATGTATATTAGACTTAATGGTGGTTTATAATAATATTGTTAAACAAAAACCTTAGATTACGATAGGTTAGGTTAGGTTAGGTTAGGTTAGACTATGACAAATGACGCACGAGCCGAGCGAGCGGAGCGAGCGTGCCCAGGCAGCGTCCGGCGATGTGCCAGATGCGAATCGCTTTTGTAGTCTTTTATGTTTTTAAATATTATATTGTGAAAATATCACATAAATAATAGCAAAAAAAATCATACCATCATACCTTATGGTATACTTATATATGGTGTAAGCTCTTACCACATTCGGATTTTATGGACACCCTGTTAATACGATTTGGCCAAACGTGGATGACAAAATCGTGAAATGTAGACGATTTAACGATCTGGTCAAATTGAATTGGCCACTTCATGAAATGCGACCACTTCATGAAATGCTCGACCATTTCATGAAATGATCAATTTAACAATATGGCCACGACATATACACAGCATAGGTACTCGCAGTGCATAGTATAACAATATATTTTGTTGTTCACTTTGCCCCTGCACTAAACAGTGTAAACGTTCAATTATTAGCGTACTTAAAATACCTGCACATGCACCTTGATAATATTTACGTACGAGGCAGTATTAATTGTAAAGTACACAAAAATGTCCGCGTGGTGCCGGCAGAGTAGAATTCGTACCACCCCATGTCTGCCCGTGGGTATCGTACGAGGCGAGGGTTTCCGGGAGGTGGGCAGCAGCGCCTCCCGTGTTGACAACATAGTCCAAAATACAAACTGCGGTCACCAACCCGCCTGCCCAGCGTGGTGAATATAGGCAAATACCCCCCATGGCAGTCTTGTGTTGTGCCCCGGGGAGGCCTACGTCCAGCAGTGGACTGCAATAGGCTGATGATGATGATGATGACACAAAAATAAATAATAAATGTACCAAAATCTATGAAAAAGCGACTCGTTTCTTGCTGGTTTCACCGTAAAGGCGTTTTTCCACTAGACGATACGGCCCCCCATATTAGATGACGAGATCGTTGCATGTCGTTGTCATGTCGTCTACTGGAAAACGTCCCAACACTAGTAGTAGTAGTAAGTAGTAGTACTGACTGCATGAATGCTCGCCGTGTAACAAGTGTCACCTTACTGCGTGTAACTTAGTCCTCTATGACTTAGGTCAGTCCAAAGATGGCGTCTTATCTATGGTTCTAATAACAACCGCTGATTTTACGATTTCTTTCTGTTTTCTTCCATTATCAAACACAATTTTCACTAAAAGAACAACTAGTATGATTTGACAAATAATAAACTGCACACAATAAATACGGCTGGAAATTTCATTATTTTCTCCAAGCAAAGGATATTTTCTCGTTGAAAAATAAATACAATCCAATACTTTGCCGTTTTAAAGAAAATAAATGAACAAACACAAAGCGCTGTAATTGAAAGAATATCTCTATTTATTCATCGAAGCCGATTTGTAAAGTGTGTTTTATTTAAATAGAACTTTGAAGTTTATTAATATCTTCTCTTTGCAGAAATTATTGATAGGTGTATCTGATTATTTAAAATTATTGGGATTCTTATAAGATCTCAAAGTAACAATTATTAAAAACATGTAAATAAGAATTGTATATACCTATATACATAGGATACCTACTATCAAGCGGTGATAGCCCAGTGGTTAAGGCGTGCGCCTTCCAAGCGTGAGGCGTTAGTTCGATCCCAGTCACGGGACTGTACCAATTAATTTATTTCATGCTGTAAAATTTCCTCTTCTTTCGCGAACTGGCCGGCGGCAGTGGCAGCTAAAGTGGTCGGGTGCACACTGGTAATACCAGGGGTCGACTAGCCCGGCCGCATCTTTCCCTTCCCAAATGGGTCAGACTTTCTGACCCATGTGGCCCCCTTTAAGGGCCACTTAAGTTACCGAACAGCTTAATGTTGTAAAATTGTCATTTAGCTCGTGCCTCGAAAAGCACGTAAAACTGTTGTTCCTGCGCCTGATCTCTCACCGGTTGTGTCGGCTTTCCGTCGACTACGAGAGTGAGGTGAGAGTATATCTGTGTTTGCTCACACACTTGTGCACTATAATATCTCCTGCGTACCTGGCTAATCTTCGTAGAGATTGGCCGAAATACGGTCGGGAGGAGATCTCACTACTAGTCAACCATGGGTAGGTTATCTGCGCGCAAATAGTCCCAACTCCCAGCCTGTACCTGTTATAAATAAATAAATATACCCGTTAAAACAAACATGTACACATGGCTGTGTAGGATCGCGATGGAGATGCTACAGTTACGTTTAGCATAGCGGGGTCAGATGTTATAAGTAGATCAGCTCATCGCCCGAGAGAATGCCCGAGTGCCTTAGTCGATTCTTACGACATGCGCTGAAGGAGATGCAGCTGATATACTCGTATTCTAGTAAAGCTCCACATCAGTAGGGGAATAAATACAAAAAAACTATTTTGATTTTAAGAATGAATCTATTATATTTTAAAACGAAAAACCGACTTCCTCCCAAAACTCGAGTTTACTAAAGTAAAATTTTACTAAAGGGAAAATATATATTGCGTTAAGCCGTGTACGACGTTTGGAAGGCATAATATTGTCAGATTTATAGGCCACATCACAAAAGAGAGAAATGAAACTTTACGTCTGACAATATATAAGCAACATATAATTACACTCCTTCTTCCCGCCCTGTTCCCAATCATTTGGGGTCGGTGCAATATGTAGGTACTCTTCTTTCATTCATCCCTATTATCCGTAATTTCGTTATTCTCATGTCTACCTCTTCCTCTATAACCATCTTACTTCGGACACGGCTTAACGCAACATATAATTACACGACTTAACACAATTATCTTCATCTTCATAAGCCTATTGCAGTCCACTACTGGACGTAGGCCTCCCCCTGCCATAGGGGGATTTTGTTACTAAAAAGTTCCACTATCTGTTTTTCGGCGGCTCCATCATCAAACCCTCGTTTCCTTTATATTATGTGTAGCTGACCAAAATTCTCTATAAAAATCTAAAAACGGACTACTCATGCCTATTATATTTGAGGATATCCCTAGATTCCTTAGAGATTCCATCATCAGATGTTATGTTTTATATGTAGGTGACCAAAATGCTCAGTAAAAGTGTAAAAACAGACTACATGTGCCTACAATATTCGAGGATTGCCCTCGATTTCTCCAAGATTCCATCATCAGATCCTGATGTGGTGAATATGGGACCATCTTGAAAGCATACCATGACCAATTATAAAAAAAAAAATTAAGTCGGTTCATAAATGACGGAGTTCTGAGGTAACACACATAAAAGAAAAATAAAAAAAACATACAGACGAATTGATAACCTCTTTTTTGAAGTCGGTTGAAATAGGCTTGTATCACTTTTCGCTTGTCCGACTCTATTTAATAGTTTGGAATTTCTCAAAAAAAAAACGTGAGAAGGGTGATCGTCACCGGGTATCAGTGTGACGAAGGGAAAAAGGTATCGAACTAAATTGGACAAAGGTATATGTACTACGGTAAGGGTCCGACTAAATTGGACAAAGGCTGAAATTTGAAAGAGGTATCTATTGTATTAAAACGGGAGATCGAGTCAGTGACGTGCGCTGGGGTAGGTCTACGTCCAGCAGTAGACTGCAATAGGCTGACGATGTCGATGATAAGTATGTGTACTTATTTGTTTGGCTATCGTTTTTTGCACATATAATGTAATCTTCCCGCTATTATTGTGACAACAATCGACGTAAATGCAAAACGATGTTACATTGTCTAAGTAGGTACCCTGGTGTCTCTTGTGATACCCACGTTCACTGAGGGCCCAGTGTGAGTTTTCACTCCGAAAACGTTTGCGTTTACGTGAATCAGCCAACCAATCATATGACGTGATGTAATAAAAGTGAGTTACGGCATGACGTGATTGGTTGCTTACTTTACTTTAGTTCTAAAGTGAAAACTCACAAAATGAAAACTCCTTTGGACTCCACCTAAGTACTTTAAGCTGACATTCAAATGACATTATAACAAATAGCACTTCACCAGAGACGCTTGCAGCATAATATATTCGACAATCCTCCATTAGGGTTATGACGTATTAAATGAGCCGGGTTATCTCAAACAAAATGGCGACGCTGTCATTACTGAATACAAAACAGCTAGAAAGTAATGGATCGCGGGATGGAACGGGTGTCAGAGAATAGTTTAGTATAGATGGTTCAGTTTATTGTAAGAGCTTTTTTTACCTTTTCATGACTCAGTAATAGGTACCCTAGTACTTGCAAGATATGGGTGTCGTTTGTCGTTTTTTCATATTGACGTATCCTACTAAAAAGTTTTGTGTGGTTTTGTGTTTGCGAAATCCTTATATTCAATATGAATAAAGTCAGACGTCACTCATATTTTACAATTACGAATGTCCTATCACTGCTTCTTCGAAATTGTAATTTTTATCTTAAAAAAAATGGTAGGTATATGAATCCCTTATATATGCTATGTACTCGTATGAAGAGAGAAAGAGAGTTATGCTTTAGAGTGTTATATCGACTCCCAGTTGAACCTCTGAATATAATATTCTTTGCGTTGCGTCTACCAACTAAGCCGTACAAATGCAACATTTATTCAACTTTTATAGAAGTCAATATTCAAGTTTTTCTCCTCTGAGTAGGACTTAATTTTTTCCAATAATACAAAATGTGAACATTAAAAAAAGCTAATTCCATGATTAATAAATTGATCGACATATTCTGAACTTATTTATGTTTATACAAATTGGTTTTCACTGCAAAACAAATTATTATTTGCTAATAGTTTGCTAAAGTTGACGAGTTTTTTTTACTTTGAATATTATTATTTACAACCGTTACGTTAATGGTTTCCACCAATCTACCTAAATTCAAATGAATTTGTTAATTGTGGAAATGGAAATCTTTTATAATATTATTTTGATTTTTTGTGGTGATTATATAGGTAATTATCGTAATAACACACCATTTTTATTATAGAAGTGCGAATTGCCGTTTATGATAATTTGGTTCATTTGAATATCACAGGCAAGGTAAAAAGAGAAATTTATGTAAGAAGTGACGACTGTAATAGGTTTCGACGTAGTAGCTCTATACTCATTTGTCGATTCTCAATGATCGCCCAACTTTTGAACGCATAAATATAAATTCAATCATGGCCCAACCTTCACTTAGCTGTAACCTTTTTTTATGCGACACAAGACGATCCATCTAAGATGCGCACACTACCTTGCCACACGTGGAAGGTTGGACAAACAGTTGGGAAGTTGGACGACCATGTTGAGCAGCTTTTGACTCACATTCTCCGCTGCACTTCCCGCGTTTTGTGAATAGGATCGAGCAGTTGGCGCCAAAAGGCACGCGGGAATTCGATCCCATTAGTGCGATACTAACCAGGGAATTTGGATTTTAGTGGTAGAGATTTGAAAATCAATTGGAATGAATGTTCTGGAATTCGATTTCATACCTTTGGTGTTATTTTATTTTACGTTTGCTTATATCTGGTCCTGGATTGTTGAGTAGGTAATGAAACGTAAGCATGTAATGTTGCATGACGCTTTTGTGCCTTTGTTTTAATACATTTCCAATTAATTGTTATTTAAGCGTCTAGAGAGATAATAGACCATTTGCAAATTTATCTTAGGGTAGCGCATCTAACCAACTTCATACAAATATTACCCCTTTTCAAGGTTTTAAAAATAATTTTAAAAATAAACTACTAAAAGTTTAGGACAATATAACGCTGTTTTGACGTAAAAGGCGAGAATGAAAAGGTCGTGGAAAACGTCAAACGCGAAGAAACTCCGCTCCAATCATGAAGTCCCACGGGTTACAATGGAAGCTAAGTAAATAAAGAGACCGCCGATGTCGGGAGACTTAATAACTGTTTCGATCGACCATTGTGTGAAGGCGCCAGCAATTTATTATGGGACACACGAACGCTTTTAGCTAATGCAATGCGGTACGACATATTTCTTGGTCTCGGGTCTTGGCAATAGGGACTGCAGTTTGATATGTTTGAAATGAAATATTATTGATAGTTCTTTTGATTGATGACATTTTACTACCAGTGTTATTAGGTAGGCTTATTAGTAGACGTTACTGTACATTGATTAATTGTTTGTTAAATATTAGATATAGAATTTTTTATTGTATTTGTCTTGTACATACGTGTAATTGTCAAATAAGAGTCGACTATGAAATTCGGGCATTTTCTTAGACGCTTGGCTAGTAACTTGTCACTTCATTTACACCTGCGCCCGTATAATGAATTTGGTGAGAGCGAGATGTCTCACTATTAAACATCAAATTCACAGAGCTATTAATAACTAGATAAACTAAGTGTATGTACTTTGCATGTAAAAAATAGACTTAAGGAATTAAAATAGACAATCATTCGCGAGCCAGGACTGAATAAATTAGGGCTGATAGAAGTGGTTTGCAATCCTTCTACTTGGTATGTAAAAAGTACATACCAGGTAGAAACACTTGCCTTTTCTAGTTATTACTTAGCTCTGTGGATTTGACGTTTAAAAGTGAGACATCACGCTCTCACCAAATTCATCATACGCGTGCTGTCCCTGCTATACTAAACATGACTGTGGGATCTCTTTATGATCCTGCAGTTTGGCTTCCCCATTTCGGGAATACAACTGTGTTTATATAAGGTTTCTACTATATTATGTAGAATGGGATATATGCGTCTGACACGAAAAATACATACATATAATCACGCCTACGGGGCAGGCAGAGCACCATGGGCCGATAGAACCATATGGTACCACTTCTGATAAATTTTGAGGGTATAGTTGAGATGTACAAGTTCAGTTAGTTGTGACAGGTGGTCAGGTCAGCCTATCGCCTACAAAACACCAAGACCCTCTTGTCCCTCTACTGGACTTGTACAATATGCCCGGGAAGAGAAGCAGCTGTAGTAGTTTCACTCCCAGAGCAGCATAGAAGTTTATTTCAAATCATTGTAAATCCAAAATGATTAAAAATATGACATTCGAGGGCAAATTTGAAAAAAAAACATGGATATTCCCTATTGTACAGCGATCATACATTATTAGATATCTGACTGACAAAGGTTGAATAAGTATTATAATTTACTTATAAATATGTACAAATCCCTGCATTATCTCGCAATAAGGTAACAGACAGACAGTCAGACGTGGCCTCGAGCACACCGGATGCGTAAGCGTGCACGTATGCGTAGACGTACACGTACCTCTGAGTTTAATGTATGGAACTGTCACCGCTTGACGTCTATGCTTACGTCTACGCATACGCATTCGGTCTGCCCGTGCCTATACAGTTCCATACATTACAACACAGAGGTACGCTTACATGTACGCATACGCATCCGGTGTGCTCGAGGCTGACATTTCTTATGTCAACAGAGGTGCAATTCTACAAAATTAAGCGAACCGTTAACGAAACGCGGTGCGAAGCAATATTTACTTACCTATTTCAATAAAACTCCGTTATTATTTTACCAAACAATAAACAATAAAAATATCTAAGAAACATCCCGGAAAACGGATGTTTTCGCAAAAAACTCTATCCTTACAAACACAACGGCTGCATAATGCATGCATCCGACCACGACACGTGTTTTGCAAATACAACACGATGCTATTGGAGCGATTTATATATAGTCTTTTAGTTAGGTACTAACTTATTATAAATAGGTAAGCAGATAACATTACATGTGTACATGGGTGTATTGCCAGCGCTGCAGGATCACAATGAAGATCTTTTAAAGCAACGTTCAGATGCCGATGATCATTGACAAGTTTTGCATGAAAGAATACCTTTGATTTCCTTAGTCGACTCTAACGACGTGCACGGAAGGAGACGCTGATGGTGTTTAGAATAACCCCTTATCTTCTGTACATATAATAAAATTGTAACGGATCGATGTTTGTGCACGCTAATCTCAGAAACGGCTGAACCGATTTCGATGCAGTTTTTAGGAATATATTGTGACAGGTCCCATTCAACATATAGGCTACTTTTTATTCCGGGAAAATGTTTTTATCCCGGATAAATTCGACATTTTGTTTTTTCTGTAGTCCACGCGGACGGAGTTGCGGGCGTCCACTAGTAGTATAATAAATATAAGAAGTAGTAAGTGAGCGGTGATATCCCAGTGGTTAAAAACGTGCGCCTTCCAAGCGGGAGGCGTAAGTTCGATCCCAGTTACGGGCCTTTACCAATTAATTTATTTAATGTACAGATTATAATGTTGTAAAATTGTCACTTAGCTCGTGCCTCGGAAAGCACGTAAAACTGTTGGTCCTGCGCCTCATCTGTCTCCGGTCGTGTCGTGTCTTTCCGTCCCATTGGACTATGAGAGTGAAGGAATAGAGAGTGCATCTGTTTTTGCGCACATATTTGTGCACTATAATATCTCCTGCGTACCTGGCTAATCTCCGTAGAGATTGATCGTCTTGGCCGAAATACGGTCGGGAGATCTTATAAGTAGTAAGTAACAGTATAATAAGGTACGATTCCCTGAAAATAATTAGCACGTAGATTTGCTTTCCTTATAATAAAATATGTATTTTGCTGGCATTATGATACGCACGGGTAGTAATGGTGGAAAGGTACTTCTAATTGCTTGTCAGGTTTTGTCTTATGAATTAAGATTATTATTTTCTTTTTTTTAGTAACAGAGGGAAGAGAGTTTTCTATAATAAAAGCGTATTTGGCATGGCTCCTAGAGTATATAATAAATTACCAAGTGACATATGCAGGACTGATGACATTAATATATTTAAAAATAAACTTTACAAGCTTTTGGTTGGTGGTGCCTACTATTCGATTGAGGAATTTTTGAATGCTAAATTGGCAAAAACTATATAATTGTAAAATTGTTGACATTTAATTTATTATTACTATTTTATTTTATTATTAATGTGACATTTATTACTACTTGAATTAAAAAAAGAAGCCTATATGCTAGAGTATCTGTATTGTATGTGATGCTAGCTAGACTTATAACATTAACAAATTAATAACTTTTAGCTTTATCTATTAAACTTTATCTTTGTGTAACTAACATAACTAACATTTGCATGCCAATGACTGGCAAATATGCAGGAGCAAATTTTTCTATTACACTATCACCATTATGTACCCATATTTATGCAAATAAATGATCTGAATCTGAATCTGAATAATTATTTTCCGTGAATTTTCTAAAAAGATATTCCAAGTTATCTTATTTCGTGAAATTTCTATGTAAGTACTTTCTGTTGAAAAACCAATTATATTCGCTTACTAGTAGACGCCCGCGACTCCGTCCGCGTGGACTACAGTCAATATGTCCAAATCATCCGAGATAAAAACATTTTCCCGGGATAAAAAGTAGCCTATATGTTAAGTGGGACCTGTCATAATATATTCCTGAAAACTGCATCGAAATCGGTTCAGCCGTTTCTGAGATTAGCGTGCACAAACTCACAAAAAACAGACAAACAGACAAAAATTTTAAAAAATCATTATTTTGCGTACTATTGCGGTGATAAAGGTCTCCTTTAATATTTTTTCTCATATATCTTCCATGTATAGACAGCGATCCGTTACATTTTTATTATATGTATAGAAGACTAGTGGACGCCCGCGACTCCGTCCGCGTGGACTGCAGGAAAAACAAAATGTCGAAATTATCCGGGATAAAAACATTTTCTCGGGATATAAAAACTGAAAACTGCATCGAAATCGGTCCAGCCGTTTCTGAGATTAGCGTGCACAAACGCACAAACAAACAGACAAACCGTCAAACAGACAAATAGACAGACGTCAAAATGTAATCATTAACAAATTCTAAACAGGTATTATAAGCTGTTTATTTATATATGACGTGATATTTGACGAACTTGCATACTAACTTTCAACCCTTATTTCACCCCTTAGCTGGTCGAAATTTCAAAAATGCTAGAACAAATGTTTAATGATTTCTTATCAAGTGCTTAAATATAAAGTTTCATGGTTTTATCTTTTAAAATTAAGAAATCCCATACAAATTTTCAACCTCTATTTCAACCCCTTCATCCCTTTTTTTCGAAATAAAAAGTAGCCTATGTTCTGTCTCAGGGTCTAAAGATTGTCTGTACCAAATTTCATCAAAATCGGTTGCGAGGTTTAAGCGGGAAAGCGTAACAGACAGACAGACAGAGTTACTTTCGCATTTATAATATTAGTTGGGATAATAGAATCTTTGTAACCTAACTATGAAACTATATGGGCATTAAAAATACTGGATGGATGTATGGATGGAAAATAAGATGATTAAGCGAAATTATATTAAAATAACTCTCTATAAAGCAACTATCCACATAATTTTAGACTAAAAATCACAAAAATCAAGTCAATTCAATTAAAAATTTTACTTAAAACTCAAGCCCGTTCTCTGATATTTACACAATATTTTCTACTGCTTTGTTTATTTTAAGAGGTACAAGTTAAATAGGAAGTAAGTAGTAAGTTTGTAAGCTTTGAATAGCCTTTCAGAATAAATTAAACTATCGGACTTCTTAAAATATTCGTAGCTCAAATTACTACGAGGAATGAATTCGTAGCAGACTACGGTTTGTAACGCAGATTAAATCAGAATGACTCTATGGGATAGAGCCGCCTTCTAGGTACATATAGCAAAAACAATTCAATACCTAATTATAAATAATTATATCAATAGATAACACATTAATAAAAATATTTGTGAAAGAATGTATATGTCTCGCCCAATATTTTTCTAACTGCTTGAAAACAATATTGCGTTCAATTTGGCATAAAAATAATAGAGGTCAAAACCCCTTATAACAGTAACTCTTAACGTCACGCAAGTTAGGTCTAAATAAATCTATTATATTAAATTAACCGTGTATCAGGATACCGCCATTTTTTACTACCGTAATACGAAAAGCAAGCCCCTTGAATATAAAGCACTAGTTTGTCCGTTACTAAACCGATTTAGTGGAAAATAAGTCAATGCGAGCAAAACCGCGGCACGTGACTAGCTTGGGACAGAGAAAACGCTTTTTGTTATACTGTATACCGAAAATACAGGCGATTTCAGTCTTTCAAAAATGGTGATACAGCTCATTTTGCGTTGCAATGATTTTGTGTTTTGTTATTCTAAATACAGGTGCGACTGATTTTAAGCTTTATTTTCAAGTGTTAGGGTTAGTATTGTCTTGATTTTTTGGCATTTACATACATATATACAGTATAATCGCGCCTTTATCCCTATCGGGGTAGGCAGAGCACCAAGGGCCGATAGAACCACATGGTGCTACTTCTGACCAATTTTGAGGGTATACTCGTAGTTGAGATGTACAAGTTTGGTTAGTAGTAGGCATTTATACTCTGTAAATATAAATAAATAAATATTCACAAATTTTACAACACACTAACCTAGTCCCACATTAAGATCCCTAAGGTCTTGTGTGGTGAGTGAGCATAAATAATTAACATGTATTTATGAATAGCTAATTCGTTAAGGGCCGATTTTTCTAAACGTCATATACCTAGCCTATCTAAAGAAAAAAGTTGATGTTGTCTCTATTATAATCAAGGTTTAGAAAAAGACAACATCAGCTTTATTATTCTGACCGACCCTAAAAAAATAAAGAAATGTGTTGAAAATTAAGTTCAAAACGAAAAATTACTTACCTTTTTTGTCAAAGTTTACAAGTTCTACAATAAAGTTGAACTAAGTACGTTCTTAGAACACGACACGTGGATCGATCCATAAGCTGTTTTTGACAAAGAAATTCTTACATTAAATGTATTTTTTTTATTTATGAATGTACCTATCTAGACTTGTGTTTTATTTTGCATTGTTCGAGACAGCATCATGTAGGGCCCAAGAAACCCCTAGAAAATAATCAATGGTGTAATTGTCCTAATAACTGAATCATAGTGGGACCAGTTCACCACTATCAAATTAGAAAAGTACAAACTCGTCCCTAGGACCAGTTTTGGGACGAGATGTCCCCTATTATTATTATTATTTAAAATATAAGGTTTTACATTGTTTTATTCTAATGTGGCATCACAAAAACCGGTCAGGTTTATCTGGATACCGCTTACATTTTAAGAGTTGTACAATTATGGTCTTATATGTGTTGTTATGTCCATCATCTGTCATAACAACACACACTTACAACAGTACTTTATAAACGAGACAGACCTTAGGGTCTGCCCCGAAAATCTGCCTTGCTTACATTACATACTATCATTAGAATACATTAGCTGCTTTTCAAGATCTGCTCATTTCTCTACAACCTGTATATGTACGTTAATACGTCTATCATAAGAACTCTGCCCATTGATTTCTGAAACGTAAATGTTAATTCAGCAATAAATATTAACGAATCAATGAATATCTAATATCGAACTCATTCGCATTGAACAGGTGGCTTTGTTTTCCATTAATAAATGAATATATCGGAATAACAGAAACACATTTTACACGAAGGGCGCGTTGCTATGTCGGTATGGTTAATTATCGTTGGCCGACTATCGTCTCCAACTGTTTTCATTTTCTTTTAGGTATATTTTTCAAAGTACCATATTGACTGTCGCTCTAGCCATTTTCAGTGTTATGTCACGACAATCTGTCAACATTACCTACAATAAATCCGTGTCGTCCGTGTGCCGCCCTATAATATGAACACACAAACACACATTAGACTATTACAATCTACTGGACGTAGACCTTCTCCAAGGCACGCCACAAGGCTACTACCATAGGGGGGCTTTACCCATAGACACCACACTGGGCAAGCGCGTTGGTAATATTCGGACTATGATGTCAATACGAGAAGCGCTGCTTCTCACCTCCCTGAAACCCCTAATCGCCTCTTACGATATCCACGGGC
Organism: Carposina sasakii; assembly: GCA_014607495.2. Lineage (NCBI taxonomy): Eukaryota > Metazoa > Arthropoda > Insecta > Lepidoptera > Carposinidae > Carposina > Carposina sasakii. The sequence goes on from CP053163.1 coordinate 12,061,089, forward strand.
AGAAATGATTTTTTTTCACCCGAGTTAGACTTGAAACTCACGACCTCTCGCATACCGTATTTTGCTCTAACCAACTGAGCTACCGGGTCAATTAACCTCCATATATTTAAACCACGAAAATTAAATTATATGATTACCTATTTATCGTTGCGACATTATAGTACGCAGGATCCCCACCCTAATATTTCAGTAAAAAATGTTGAATATTCACTATGGGTGCGCCCACCACCGGGCCCTACACCCTCCACTGACCCTCGGATCTGATAACTCATAACTGCGAAAACAGGCACTTGCACTAACTACAATCGCCACGAGAAACCAGACCCGAGCACCTAGCATGCAAGACAATACATTGCACCATTCCGAAATCAAAAACTAGATAAATAATCTACATATGTTTCGCCAACAACCGTGGCATCCTCAGGATTATAGAAATTAGTAAATTAGTAAACCACTAATTATTATGAACCTCTAAAACCCAACACATTACTTACACAGAATTAACTACCCTCTACTAAGTATTGTTGAATACATTGAATGAAGCCGTTACTCAGAAATCATTTATTAGAAGGTTATAGGGTATTATTGTGGTAGGTAAGAATAGTAACAGGGATTTTAGGTTATTAAACAGGGTGTAAAGTAAGGAGTATGTAAACAGCCCACAATAGAGAACCTATTCCCATGAGACTCGACAATACATGTTTATTTTCCAGATAGTATCGAGAATTTCATGAAAGTCTACATATTCGGAATTTAATATTACATACATATAATCACGCCTTTATCCCTTACGGGGTAGGTTACAGGTATAGGGTTGACATGTAAAGGTTCGGTTAGTAGTGACAAGTGGTCAGACCATCGCCTGCAAAACACCATGACCCTCTTGTCCCTCTACTGACGTGTACAGTATGCCCGGGAAGAGAAGCAGGTGTAGTATTATACGTTTTTTAAATATTATCTGGAAAATAAACATGTAATTCCGAGTTTCAAATTATTTGAATAGATTCTCTATAGTGGGCAAAATTCATAATATTTCGCCTAACATAGCTACCTACTCCTTTTGTTACGCCGTTTTAGCTACTAATTATATTTTTATAACTAATATAATAATAATATATATATAATATATAATATAATAATAATAATTAATATAACTATATTTTTTACACTTTTTTTTGTAAAAAAGCATATTCAGCTAGCAATTGGGAAAATAAGGTACCTAAAATAGTTACAACTATTGAAATATTTGAGTTCAATCGTCACTTAAAATTACACAAATACTTATTTACTTAAACAAAACAGGATGTCTCCAAAATTCACTGGTTGATCCCGGAGGATATTATTTATACTGACAATTCGTTTAACTAAATAGGGTTGAACAAAAAGTGGCATTTACTCTATAGGGGTATGTTAATGAAGCCTTTAATAAATAGATATGAAAAATTGGTGAAAAGAATTGAGTTTATTTTAGTAAATGGCAGATTTTGCCAATAGTTAGATAACCTATGAAGAATAAAGTTTATGCAGTCACTGCCATGATCAAGTTTTTTTTATTTATTTTATATTTATTTATTTATTGGAGATAGACAGATATAAATGGTAACATAAAGAACAAGGGTAGAACTTAAATTTAATTACATTTATGTCCTTCGAGACATCTCGCAGAGAACATTTATGAAAAAACGAGATAAAATTTAGAAATAAAAAACAGTAACAAAATTTTAGATCGTCTTAAACTTTGGTTACTGTTTTTTTTATCCTTCAGACAAGCTATCTGTCTATTAGATAGTAAAATGCCTAAATGGTCAGTTTTATTATTGAAAGACAAACAATATTGTTGATGAACAGAGTTTAAAAAAATAAAGCTTGTTAATTAAAATAAGTTAGAAAACTAATAATGAATTGACTTCACTAACTCCATTAATACAAATATTATCGAGGATTTACTTATACATTGGACGCTACTCGTAACTATATTATTATTAAACAATTTAACGAATACGTTTCGGTGTTAGGGAAATGGATAACTAAAATTCTTCACAAGTCCTCAGTCAAATCAGTTGTATCTCCTTCCGTAATTCGACTTAATAACTCTCAACCGATAAGCCAGCAATATCTTATAAAATATTAATAGAAAATGAAAAAAATCTTCACCCTTATTTTATCTAATATATAAAATTCTCGTGTCACAGTGTTAGTTACCATACTCCTCCGAAACGGCTTGACCGATTCTTATGAAATTTTATATGCTATTTTTCATACTCCTTCTATGCAATAAACGATATTTACCCGAGCGGAGCCGCGGGCAACAGCTAGTAATATATAATATCTTAGTTAAGATAAATTTATAAGATACTTCTCCATAATATAATCCGCTAGGAAATGGTTGATCGATTCATCATTAAACATTGTGCTGAGGGATTCAGCTTTGTTTACCGAGATTTGGCTAGTGTATAGCTATCGGGTTGAAAAAATAACGTTGCCAATGATGTAATTTTAAAAGAGATGGTAAAATTCGTCATCCGAGTTAATTGACCCGATAGCTCAGTTGGTTGATGATCCTACAGTTCTGGCTACTCTATTTCTATGTAGAATTGGCCTACAGGTGTGAATGTAATAATAATAAACATAATACATCTAAAGCAACATTAGACTAAATTATACAGCATAATCCACAACTGCAGGCCCTACGGTATGCCAGGGTGTACCTAGAAATAAGCAATCCAGCTTAGTAAAGCAGTGGTGAACGGGCGTTTTGATTATCCTGACAGATTTCGGCGACGTTTGTACGAGTCTTGTCCCGTTAGTGCGTTGCGTCGCATCGTCGCAACGGAACAACGCATTGCATGCCACACCTGCGTTGCGTTGATGCTGCGATATGGTATGCACGCCATTGCAGCTGCGTCTCAGTTCAGATCATGTCCGTCGTCGCAGCGGAGTTCCGACAATGCAGCGCATCACCCTCCCTCTTGCTTCGTCCCTTGTCCGTCAATTCGTCGAAACGTCGCGCGCGACGACGCAATGGTCTTATGGGGCATATCATAAAAAATATATGGAAAACGACGCGGCGACGATGGGGGCTCGCCTTTAGGTGACTGACGTTGCAAACTTTTGCAGTGAAAATTTTTGGTCAGAAGGCGTTTTCGATCCCAGTCACGAGCCTGTACCACTGAATTAATTTCATGTACAGATTTCCTAAAAATTGACACTTAGCTAAAACCGACGAGGGTTGGCGTTAAGCAGGCAGCCGGCTGTAAAGAAAACATATTGCGCCGACCCCATAACTAATACGATAAGGGCAGGAAGATGATGATGATGACCCTTAGGGCACTTGTAGACGTGAACGGACAACGGACCGTTTTACCCGCCCGTCTGCACTAATAAACACGTCTGCAGTTATTTACTAGCGGAATGGCCACTGTGTAATTAATTTGGCGCTTGTAATATTAGGCACTGGACTTAGCTTAATTAGAGGAGGGGGCTAACTATATGCATAGTCCCCTTTATAATTACGTAATTGTATGGGTATAAGTATTGTAGAGGAAACCATATATTTTTACTTGCAGGCGTTGTTTCTATAAATAGAGTTGTTAAAACTGGCGTCTTGATGTTGTATATAGTAGGTAAAAAAGTGGGGCTAAGCGGAATAGGAAAGAAAATATGTTGAAAACCTCTTAGATGTTATAAATAATGATCTATGGCATTGGTTCACTTTTCTTCATTCAATACATACATTCGACAGGGTCTACACGTAATTGTATATCAAATATTATAATAAAGATATTGCTCCATTTTAGATGATTTACAAGGGTAAAAAGGCAATGGCCAGGGGCAAAAGGGGAATGCTTTGCTATACTATAGCCCCCTAATAAGAAACAATCCACAAAATTTGAGTTAGCTTTTAACATGATTCTAAAAACAAATTATATTGGACACGATGCCCCTAATATTCTGTATGTTTCCTAAATTGTTTAGTAGGTATATGCAAAGAAAACCAAGGTGTAATAAAAAATGCCATCTATCAAGCAGTATCTACTTCTCCAGTCTCATTAATTTCCAAAATGGTTAAATCTTTCCACTCACGTTTTCCAATAAATTCTCAATTTTAAAGGAGGCCGCCATAAAATTAACACTGTTAGATCTGCCCATTATAGTTCGAAAAAAAAAACGTAAAGCCGTTGATCTTGCGACCGGAGGGTAAAGCAGTAGCTTCCTACGAACACATCCCCTTTTTACGGTGCCGATACGTGAAAGAATTCCTCCACATCCGCTGTATCTCGGCACCAAAGATGAAACCAATGATGAAGGAAGTAGAGTTCAGCAGCAGCTGTATTTGCGCCCAAACTAATATTTTAAATGCGAATTTGTTTGTTTGTTACCCCTTCGCGTTTTATTTACTAAACCAATCTTTCTGAAATTTTGCATACATTATATGTAGTTGGGTAAAGAGGTACGGAGGACATATTCTACATTCCGTAGTCCACGCAGACGAAGTCGCGGTCAACAGCACACTATTAAAATCTTCTCCGTAGGTGGCCGTTGAGATTGGCTGCCATTGGCCGGAATACGGTTAGAAGGATATTACATCAAACAAGAAACCTTGAAGCATAGCGTGGAGAGTTAATTAATTAATTCAATATAATTTACTCCTTTCGCACAATAGCTCACGCTAATGGCTCGTGACGGGCCAATTAGGCGATGCCCCGTGTGGTCATGGTGTATGAAGACTAGGTTAGGTACCTATATGCCGTTAGGTCAGGTAATTTGCTAGGTATTTTACGAAATAACGTTTACAGATAGATACGAGCTTTTTTCCGCAAGATAAATGTTATTAAGGCCGATTGTTCCAATGGTCAGATAAAATCGATTCTGTCTCTGTCTTGATCAAGTTTTATAATGTCCACCTTCAAAAACCATCTTTGATGTTATATACAGATACCAAGGTAGATACCGATTTTGTCATTGATATATGCTAAAAATTAAAGACAGCTTATGGCCTAGGTATATCAATAATTTTAATCGAAGTTTCCTCACCACTGGGCCCTACACCCTCCGCTGACCCTCGGATCTGGTGACTCATGGTCATGAACACAAGACACTATAGTCGTAACGAGAAGCCAGATCCAATCACCTAGCATGCAACCATAAATACATAGCTGCTAATCCGAAAACCAATTAAAATTGTTAATCGCCAATGCTTCGCCAACACCCGTGACATCATCAGGATTAGTTTTTCAAGTTAGTTCTAACTACCGCACCAACTATTATTATTTATTATTAGGATTAGCAGCCATGTATTTATGGTTGCATGCTAGGTGCTTGGATCTGGCTTCTCGTTACGACTGAAGTGTCTTACATTCGTGATCATGAATCGGCAGATCCGAAGGTCAGCGGAGGGTGTAGGGCCCGGTGGTGGGCGAACCCTCGATGGAAATTTGGACTTTCGAATAGTGACGCCTGATACAATTAAACAATAATTTTAAGTTTGTAAAAGATAAAATAAAAGGAACGCCAGGAAGTCAATTTGTTATGTATCTTACCTGAAGATACAAAATTGTCCTGGATCATACATAACAGTTATAACAATAAATGATTGTCTTATCTTAAGATACATACTCGTATCGTCCTACCTTGGTTTGTTTATCCCGGAATATCCGCCTTACCATACAAATTTTGGAAGGAGCATACACTGACTTAACTAATCTTTTATTTAACTCGGGCTGCTTCCGCACAATAGAATAGGGCAATTACCCATGTGGGTCCAATTAGGCGATCCCCTAGTGTGGTCACGGAATAATCCCTCAGATAACGGTAGATACCTGCCGGGCTAGCACGACCACGATAAGTAGATATACGATAAAGGATTTCGTATCGTATCTATACCACCATAATTATCGATTTCGCGAACATGACCAATGGAACGATACGTTACGTTAAGATTTATCCCGTGTTATGATACGATAAGGCGCGAGATTCGTTAAACAAATGTTTCTAGAGTCAAAAAAATTTTTTTTTCTTTTTTTTCAATTGTCGTTCATTCTTTTTTTTTTCTTTTTTTCCTTTTTGACATCAGATGTCATGTTAACTGCTCTAACATGAGAGCGAAACACAATACGATAAACCTATTTATCGAATAGCTGTCAAAATACGATAGATATTAGCCGCCATGTTGAATGTTATCGATACCAATTACTTCAATCATTTAATTTTACCTTTGACCTGCCTATGTAAACTAAAAACGAGTAAACTAAAACACTAAATTAAAAATATTAAGTTTTGAGAATATCACTGAAAACCTATCGAACCAAAGAATATAATAGGTATTTTCGATTTCTCTAACCTATCTACGCTTATCGCGCACTACAATGTTCATCGATAACAATATCTTGAATTGATGTCAAAATTCGATATTTTTAACATCAAAATACGGTCATGTTCGGCGCTATCGATAGTAACCGATGGACATGCTCGCATTTTATCTATCGTATCGTATCGTTCCGTGTAACGTTACCGGCATGGTTATGTTCGCTGTATCGATAATGTGGCGGACAACCCGACACCGCTAAATATATTGCATATAGTGAGAAAAGCCGCGCGCCTTACTATAGTCTCGCCGAAGAGCGAGCCACGCGCCGGCGCCCTACTGACGCATTCGATCGCAGGCTCTCACAGCGAACGCACGTTCGCTCGCCTTTGGCCATCCGCCATATTTCTTATTTCATAGTGTAGGTTGTGTTTTATATTCATTGTAAATATTTCTCCTGTAAATATATCATCCGACCATCAAGCTTGTATATTATTCCCAACACGCCTACAACTGGTGACCCCGACGTCCGAAGAACAGTGAATTTTTCCTACAATGTCCACGGAAGACTACCTAGGAAAAAACAAAAGCTCGGATGACAAGATAAATCAAGAAATTTTTTTGGCCAAACGGATTGAAAAACTAAATTCCCAGGTTGCCACACTGCTCGAAATGATAGAACAAGAGGAAACCCGTTCACATTATTCACAATCCGCTGCCCGATCGAATCACAGGTACAAATCTCCATATTATTATAACCGCCATGCGACGTCTCACCACCGCAATAGCGCAACGAAAAATTCTTCGCCTTGCGACGAAATGAGAAATCACCGCATGCAGCCACAGGCAAACGAATGCCTCACATGTAATGGCCGACTCTTCGTTACTGATTGCACTACCAAAATTCAATTCCTTATAGACACAGGCTCAGACCTATGTGTTTTCCCACGCACGATGACCCGCGAACGCCGCACGAAGTGCAACTATGAACTCTTCGCGGCCAACGGTAGCACTATCGCCACATATGGCCACATTCAACTACACCTTAATCTCGGTTTAAGAAGAGACTTTAACTGGAAGTTCGTCGTCGCCGACGTATCAAAACCTATTATTGGCGTCGACTTCCTTAGCTTCTATAACCTTTTAGTTGACTGCCGACAGCATAAACTCATCGACGGCCTCACTTCTCTGTCCATACAAGTTCCTCATCAAACTCAAGTAGTAGAAGCAGTCAAGGCAGTATCCGGGGACTCGACGTTCCACGCACTGCTGAGACAATACCCGGAGATAACCAGACCAGCAGGTAATCCTATCTTAGCAGAGCCGAAGCACAACACCAAACACCACATTCGTGTTACCACCGGCCCGCCAGTATCTGCACGTCCACGCAGGTTAGCTCCAGATCGCCTACTCATAGCCAAAAAGGAATTCGAGGACATGGTCAACAATGGTACAGCCCGGCGCTCAGAAAGTCCATGGTCATCCCCTCTACACCTGGTGCCGAAGAAAGATAACGGCTGGCGACCTTGCGGCGACTACAGAGCCCTAAACGCCAGAACCATTCCCGACAGGTACCCCATAAGGCACATACAAGACTTCTCCTACCAGCTCGCCGGTTGCACAATCTTCAGCAAGCTAGATTTAGTCAAAGCCTACAATCAAATTCCTATGTTCGAAGACGATATTCCTAAAACAGCTATTACAACACCATTTGGTCTCTTTGAATTTCCTTATATGACCTTTGGTCTTAGAAATGCTGCACAAACATTCCAAAGATTCATCGACGAAGTCCTTCAAGGTTTGACATTTACATTTGGCTATCTCGATGACATTTTAATATTTTCAAAATCAGAAGAACAACATTTGGAACATCTCAAAATTTTATTTGAACGACTGAAGACGTATGGTGTCATAATAAATACTTCAAAAAGTATTCTTGGCATAAACGAAATTGACTTTTTGGGATACCACGTTTCATCTAAAGGTACTCGACCACTTGTAAATAAAGTCGAAATTATTAAAGATTTTCCAGTACCTAAAACTGCCAAAGAACTTAGAAGATTTTTGGGAATGCTGAATTATTTTCGAAGATTTGTACCAAACGCAGCTAAAATTCAAGCGCCACTCAACTCAGTTCTTAGAGGTGCCAACATGAAAGGATCTACACCAGTGCATATGACATCAGAACTACTCCAGGCATTTGAGGAATCCAAGTCCACACTGTCTGAAGCAACTCTACTGTCGCATCCAAATGCACAAAACGAACTTGCCCTCTATACTGATGCCTCTGACGTTGCTATTGGTGCTGTTCTACAACAACGAGACGGTGAAGAATGGATACCACTAGGATTTTTCTCTAAGAAGTTATCCAGCTCTCAGAAAAGCTATAGCCCATATGATAGAGAACTCCTAGCCATCTATGAAGGAATCAAACACTTCAGGTACATGGTCGAAGCAAGAACTTTCACTGTATTTACCGACCACAAACCTATCACTTTCGCCTTCACCACCAAGAGAGATAACTGCTCACCTCGACAACTCCGCTATCTAGACTACATATCCCAATTCACGACAGATATCAGACACGTATCTGGGAAAGACAACGTAGTAGCCGACGCTCTCTCACGCATAGAAGTTATTTCAAGCATAGATTACCAGTCCTTGGCCCGCGAACAACAGACACCGCTAAATATATTGCATATAGTGAGAAAAGCCGCGCGCCTTACTATAGTCTCGCCGAAGAGCGAGCCACGCGCCGGCGCCCTACTGACGCATTCGATCGCAGGCTCTCACAGCGAACGCACGTTCGCTCGCCTTTGGCCATCCGCCATATTTCTTATTTCATAGTGTAGGTTGTGTTTTATATTCATTGTAAATATTTCTCCTGTAAATATATCATCCGACCATCAAGCTTGTATATTATTCCCAACACGCCTACAATAAAATTCAACATGGCGGCTATATTTATCGTATTTTGACAGCTAGGTATCGATAACTTGACTTATCATATCGTGTATCGTTGGCCGTGCTAGCCGGGCTGGACGGACATAAGTAGTAAAAGAAAGCAAGTAGTTTATCAACTATTTTATATTCTAAACTAGCTGTAGTCCGTTATCTTATCCGCGTAGACTTTAGAATGTATAGGTAGTCTATGTGCTTCTCGGTATTCCCATCTATATGTTTGCAAACAAGAAGGTTGGTTGTGTATAATATAAGGCGAAACTTACTTTAGTATAAGCCTTTAGTAGACCAACAGAGACGAAAATAAATATCTAGCTCAGAATGAGAGACTGGAACTTTCGTGTGCGGCCCTGTAACTCTATGAAATAAAAATAGGTAATTTGCTTAAGCTAAAAATTACCTCAATTTAACAAATATTCCATACATCTGTCTGTCAAACAAACGTCATTTTTAAACAGTGTCTAAATCATGTTCAAGTTTACACGCAGATTTGCAATAACCCCGTTAATGTTTGAATACGGCTCCTAGACGCTCAAGAACATTTTTTTTTTATTGGAACGAAGTTCCTTACGGCAGGCTTGGAGGAGATAGGGTACGTGCGCAGGCGCGAATTTTGCTGCGCGACCGAACTGAAAAAAATGTGATAGTAAAACCGTAAGAAAAAGTGCGTGGAATAAAACCGTTAAATGAGACGTGCGCAGGCGCGACAGTCGTATACACAAGCGAGTAGTGTATAATACCTTTCTCTTTCTCCCTCTTTCTTTTCGTTCTCTCATCCCTTCTCTCTCTATTACTACTCCACCCCGCCAATGCATAGTATATACTCATGAATTCATGGACAAGCACGTGGCGAATACTCACATTATAGATACATTTTACTCGTGAGTAGCCAGTAAAATTTATGTTGTCAAACAAAAATAAAGAGACATATTTTGTTATTTTAGTTGATAATTTGAATTACATTTTTTTTTTATATTACGTAATTTATTATTTCCTAAAATACTGAATTTCCTAACTACTTTCCTGTACTTAAATAAAAACTAATCAGCAAAATTTAAGAGAAAAATCAAGAAAACCTACATAAAATTGAGCACGATTTTTCTTTTGCAAATTGTGTCGATTCTACATTAGCCGAAGGAACTTCGTTCCTACCTGGTGTCCCACGACACCACACTAATTTCCCTTTTAAAAGTTATTGGTTCGATTAAAAAATATAATAATTTACCTATATATTAATTAAATCGTGTTTGTTACCTAGTAGTTAAGATACGCGTAAGTACCATAAGCTCTATAGATATACGAGTAATATGTTAAAGCAAAAAGCCTAACCTCATTCAATAAAACTTAGATAGTGAAGGCGTAACAGATCGTTCAACCGTTTCCCATGATTTCAATTTCCATTGCTGGCTTTGATTTATAAATCGGCGGGAGATTTAATGAAAAACGTGCGTGGAAACTTCTCGCGCCATTACCTCCACGGTTATTAATGAGACACTGCGCAGTTGATAAATCATGCTGTTTGTCTTTGTTTTTATAGTACTAAAATATATTACATACCTTTTTAAATGGGATATTTTAGAATTATGTTCATAGTTCAGAATATAAAAGTTTTTGTTGAAATGTCTACTACCTAAACATACTCGTAGCTAAGTAGGTACGAGTACTACGGTAAGTATGCACTGATAGCCGTGAAAGACGTGCGCCTTTCAGTCGGGAGGCGTAGGTTCGATCCCAGTCACGGGCCTGTACCACTGAATTTATTTCATGTACAGATTTTCTAAAATTGTCAATTGGCTATACCCGAGGAGGGTTGGCGTCATGCCGTAAATCAAATGCAAGCAAATGCAAAATCTTTGTCAATGTGAGTTTCGAAACAAACCATATTGCGTCGACCTCATAAATTATGGGATAAAGGCAGGAAGATGATGATGATGGCCAAATAGACTGAGATAACTAGGTTGTATGTTGAAAAGTTATTATATTTATCTTTTTACTAGCTATTGCCCGCGACTTCGTCCGCGCGGTAAAAAATAAATAAAAATCCGCAATAAAAAGTAGCCTATGTCTTTTCTCGGGCTCTGGACTATTTGTGTACCAAATTTCATCCAAATCAGTTCAGTAGTTTTACCGTGGAAGACGGACAAACATACACACACACACACACACACACACTTTCACATTTATAATACTAGTATAGATGTCACTCCCTCCAGGTCTCTTTTGAAAACCAGCGCTGCTTGAATGGTAGCCATATCCTCAAGCAGCATTCAGCTGAAAGGGGACCTGATTGGCAGTTACACATATGCATGCACGGTAGGGGACTGACTAAGCGTATCCCATACTTCTTTGTATCGTCTTTATGTATTTGTAATTTGCCTGTACCTTATTACTGTTATAATCTCATTGTTGTCTTATATTCTCTTTTATATCTATTTTTTTCTTGATTTGTGTTGTCTGTACCTATACTTTTTTACTTTTGTAACAATGTTACCTCAATCTGGGGTGAGTTTCATGGAATAGCTCCTATGCCTGATTTGGCAACTAACATTTATATATAATATTATCTGTGAATGATGTAGCACACCTATAATTGGCACATACATCAGATTTTTAGTTGTAAGTGTAATTATTGTTGCTCTTAATGTATGTTCTGTAAGTGTGTCTAAATAAATAAATAAATAATATATGTATACATGCCAAAAGCCAAATAAACGATCTTTCTATCTATCTATCTAAAAGACACTTAAGGCTGATTTTCCCAAGGATCATATATCCTATCTGAAGGATACAGTTGATGCTGATACCTTGATCAAATTTTATAGGAGCTCCCATAGCCACGCTTGGCATAACGAGTACATGTAAATCAGGGAACCTCAAACTTTTTTTCTCAGACCCCTTTTAAAAGTCAACTGGTTCTGGTGGACCCCTGTAAGCCTACACCACATACAAATTAATTGTGAACCCCCATTTTTTCACGCCATCGTAGACCCCCATCGAGTCTCCTGATGTAAATGATCAATCACACGCTTATCGCCTGAAAGAACGCCCCTGAAAGCTATCTATTGCGAATATCGCTTATTTCTTAAAGAGTTCCTTTGTTGTCAGGTACCAGAACTCATGAAAGTACAGTTACGTACAAAAGTGGTAAGTACCTGTGAGTCAAGTTAAACTTGAACATGGAAAGGCTTTCGGGGAATCCGCTTTAAGACTCTGCACGGCCAGTTGACAATTAGGTGGAGGGGAGTTTACAGACTTCAACTTTAAAACTAAGTTCTGTGGTGGCTGTTGAATGTAAATACTCGTGGCTTCAGCAGAAATAAGAGACAGTTTGACGGCCATTACATATAAGTACCTATAGATGGCGCTTTCCAGATATGGCTGTTAAGAGAAAATTTGAAAAGTCAATTTTAAACTCATATACAATGGAATCCTTTTAGAATGACATCAGCGGAGGTCATACAAAACGTCTTGTAAAAAAACCTATTTTATATGTGCTTGTGTGGATCAAGCTAGAAATTCAACTGTCAATTGCTGAGATTGGGCGTTTTTTATTTATTTATTTATTAAGTTTACAGTAAAGTTTACAAATTGTGATTGTACAATATCCCGCAAAACTGTTATAACAGTTTGACTGCGGGAACGTGTCAAGCAAGTTACTGTAGATACATTACCACTAAACGACACGACAACGACATTTGGTCATCTAGTAGGTATGGGAGGTCGTGGTCGTCTAGCAAGTGGAAAAACGCCCAATCAACCAATATTGCGACTGTTCGTCATTAAAACTAAATAATAACCGACACATCTCTGTAAACGAAGTCACTGTAGCCGACTTTTTATAAAGAATTTTATATGAAAACCAAAGTTCGTTGTGTAATTGCGTCATTATAAGCGGTAGATCAATAAAGGCGGAGTCACAATAAACGGATTCTATTGTATTTTGATACATCATGCATGATAAGACCCATTATCCATACTTTACAGAAGTTGATAAGTTATTAAGTAGTTATAAATTATAAGTTAATAAACCACCATTGTTTTGTAATCATCTAACTATTGTAAACGCTGTATTAGAAAAGGTTATGTAAGTATGACATAACTAGCCGCATACGAGTACTCCAGAAAACTTCAAATCGCAAGTTATAACACTATGCTATGAAATATTCGTTTGGACACTCCAATAAAGCATGTGTCAGTGTAAAACTCTTCGTCCGGACTGCTAGACGACTAGTATCCGTTTGACGATTTATGTCGGATATTTTTAAGCGAATATCCGTACCGAGGCTATTCTGTACGCGAATGTACTTCTTGGATATTGCCGGCACTCCACCTAGAAGTTTACTATCATAATAATATGTCTTTTTATTCAATCTTGTTTTACAGTAACAAAAAATACACTGCGCTAAACACCATTTTTTTAAAGATAGCTCGAACTAGAAGATCGAAAAGGAAATCGTACAGCCAAGTTTGGCACAACGGAGTTAGATGTCAAAGAGTTTCCAAATTTCTCAAAATTTTTCCTTATACTACCTATAATTAAACCTTTATATATTTGCACGGTTTGCAGCGGTCGTGGGTTGGATTCCCACTCGGGTGAAGAATTTTTTCCATTTTCTTTATTAATAATTTTATAATATATAATATCTTGACTAAGATAAATTTTTAAAAACACTTCTCAATTAATATAATCCGTTAGGATATGGTTGATCGTTTCATCTTTAAAACATTATGCTGAGGGATTCAACTTTGTTTGCCGAGATTTGGCTAGTGTATAGCTATCGGGATGAAGAATGACGTTGCCAATATGTAATTTAGAAAAGAGATGGGAAAATTTGTCATCCGAGTAATTGACCCGGTGGCTTAGTGGTTATAGCGGCTGGCACGGTTTGCAGCGGTCGCGAGTTCGATTCCCACTCGGGTGAAGAATTTTTTCCATTTTCTTTATTAATAATTTTACTTTATATATTTAAAAATGTATGTTGCCCTCATATGAGGAAGCACCTTAAACTGTATCCGGGGCAAAGCGATGAGAAAGTCTCGAAATATTTGAGTATGAATTTTGCTTTTCACACATATATAGTGCTACAGTTATAGCCTCTCGGACGTATTATTAATGATTTTATATTCTCTAAAACTAGGTTTAAATCTGGATAATAAACCTAATATTTATAAGTGAGAAAAATGGTAAGAATATGAAAATATTTCCTTCACTGCAGTAGATTCTTATTTGTAGGATTCCAACATGTTTGTTATATTTTTACGTTTTATTACCTCTACCAATATTATGATTATTTTTTGCATACATGGGAGTACGGAGAAGGCTATAGGCGACATTCTGTGATCCACGTGGACGACGGTACAGCTGTTTTAAAAATAGAGTAGGTACCTAACCAGAGCTGCAGAATCTCGAATGATACGTTACAAGTCACGCTAGCTAGCATGTAAAAGTTTTTACTAGCTATTTAGCTTGCTAGCTCATGGCATGAGGGAACGCCCATAAAGGATAATTCCCTAGCAAAAAACTAAAGTGGTATTTTGAAATAACCTTATTACATTTTATCGTAAATCAAGCTATTCCCGAAACAAAGATTTATATTCCCAACCCGATGCGGCCATAGGAATGAGCAAATCTTAGAGGATCAGCTTTATCTTAGGGGAACCTTTATTTTGAGACCAATATCGTTATCCGCAAGTGTTATAGTTTATACAATATAAGGAGGAGACGAGATACGTTGTATTTTTAAAAGGAAAATCTCGAGTTCAAAGCTCCATAAATAGATTGGTTTACTACATAGCGATATTCTTATGCTGTTATCGTAATATTGCACTTACTAGTTGATTCTACTTACATAACGTATAGAGTTTATCTATCGATGCTATTTTATGTCGTGGCTGAAGGGATGGTGTGGAGCTTGACACATTATGACGTCACGATCCAGCTGCCTTTTATATACTCGTCATGTGACATGTGTCTGTAGCTTGAATGTTCAATAATGTTCGTTCAAGTTTCATATGTAGCTACTGAGTATACAGTTATGAGTTATACAGGATGTAACAAAAAGGTATGTTAAGCGAAAAGCTATGTAAATAGCCCACTATAGAGAACCTATCTACAAAATTTGAGATCCGAAATCACATGTTTATTTTTCTTGATAGTATGGAGAATTTTTAAATATCTCAGGAATTTTCATACAATCTTGAAAAATAAAAATGTGATTTCGAGTTTCAAATTTTGGAAATAGGTTCTCTATAGTGGGCTATTTATACAGCTTTTCGCTTAACATACCCTTTCTGTTACACCCTGTATACATATATCTTAGTTATTTTTATTGGCAAAAGAAAACTGAAAAGATACCTTCAAAGACTATGCATAAGGAGAAGATATTTATCCTTTTTTAAGCAATTGATTTTGAAACAAACGCTAAAACTAATATTGTAAATAGCAGTATAAAGTAATATAATAAATATAAATGGATTTTACATAATACTCGTAACTACCTACCATTGAGCTATGATAGCAAATTAAACGAATCATAAAACATATGAAAGCAGACGTTTCGTCCCGAATAAATGGTCTGTGTTCCAGATAAGTAAAATATAGGAATAACCCGGAAACTCTGAGAGGCTGAATTTAAATAAAAATATACTTATAACTTATTATCATAAAATAATGCCTGTAATCCAGAAGGTATTGGCTAATAGCCAGTTTAGATATAACGCTCGAGTTAATAAATAACATAATTATAAAATTATTAATAAAGAAATTGAAGAAATTCCTCATCCGAGTGGGAATCGAACCCACGACCTCTGCATACCGTGCTAGCGCTCTAACCACTGAGCTACCGGGTCAATTACTCGGGTCAATAACATAATTGCTAAAATTGTTTATCCTTAAAAATCCAATATTAATAAAACTGGAGTACATGCAAAATAACTTTACTTACAGTTATTAATATTAGAGTTAGACAATTAAAAAAGTATGTTTCAGTCTGGTAACCTACAATGTTTAAAAACATTTTAATAAAAACAAACTACACTCCGGTTCGAGCAAATCTTACAAAATAACTAATATCCATCATAAACAAGAACGAAGCCAACGGCATAAGCTAATATTGAATAATGAAAAAAGTTGCCGCCACAAAAACGAAACAGCCCAACTTTTAACGAACGCCATAAAACGGCGAAGACGTTAAAACGAAAGAACAGAGAACCATCATGTATATTATCTATACAATGTGATTAGTGATTGTAGGTAGTCATGCCTATTTTTAGTCTGCATGGATGAATGAATGGATATCTTTTCTTATCTTTGGCAGATGTTAAATACCAACTACCTATGATGATCTCGGACCGTATTTCGGCCAAGGCGATCAATCTCTATAGAGATTGGCCAGGTACGCAGGAGATATTATAGTGCACAAGTGTGTGCGCAATACACAGATGTACTCTCTATTCCTTCACTCTCATAGTCCGATGGGACGGAAAGCCGACACGACCTGAGAGATATCAGGCGCAGGACCAACGGTTTTACGTGCTTTCCGAGGCACGAGCTAAGTGACAATTTTGCAACATTAAAATCTGTACATGAAATAAATTACCTATACCACCGCTACATACATAGATACATACATGTAGTCACGCCCATTATCCCCCAAGGAGGTTGGACAGAAGTGTGCAAACTACACACCCACTTTGCACCAGTTAGCATATAATAAATCCCACTCCGCTTTCGGCCAAAAAACAATCTAGCGACAGGTATCGAATCCAATAGGAATAGGAAATGTTTCCGTGCCGTTCTAAATAGGTATTATAAGCCTCGTCCGTTAAATAGCAGGGTCCACCACGGGCAGGTAACCACCAGGACGCAAATAGGCGTCAGCGGTACCTCTAGATAGCCTAGAGACGCAAATACGTAGTCGCCGGCATTGAATGTGCTAGCTGTAATGTAACACGGCGGCTTGTGCAATACAATCCGCCAACAACGTAGTAATTAGAACAGTTTACCCTTAACCTTATTACATTTTATCGTAAATCAAGCTATTCCCGAAACAAAGATTTATATTCCCAACCCGATGCGGCCATAGGAATGAGCAAATCTTAGAGGATCAGCTTTATCTTAGGGGAACCTTTATTTTGAGACCAATATCGTTATCCGCAAGTGTTATAGTTTATACAATATAAGGACGAGACGAGATACGTTGTATTTTTAAAAGAAAAATCTCGAGTTCAAAGCTCCATAAATAGATTGGTTTACTACATAGCGATATTCTTATGCTGTTATCATAATATTGCACTTACTAGTTGATTCTACTTACATAACGTATAGAGTTTATCTATCGATGCTATTTTATGTCGTGACTGAAGGGATGGTGTGGAGCTTGACACATTATGACGTCACGATGCAGCTGCCTTTTATATACTTGTCATGTGACATGTGTCGGTAGCTTGAATGTTCAATAATGTTCGTTCAAGTTTCATGTGTAGCTACTCAGTAGAGTTAGTAACTAGAAAAACTTAGTTATTTTTATTGGCAAAGGGAAACTGAAAAGATACCTTCAAAGATAGAGGACTATGCATAAGGAGAAGATACTTATCCTTTTTTTAACAATTAATTTTGAAACAAACGCTAAATAGTAAATAGCAGTATAAAGTAATATAATAAATATAAATGGATTTTACATAATAACTACCTACCATTGAGCTATGATAGCAAATTTAACGAATCATAAAACATAAGAAAGCAGACGTTTCGTCCCGAATAAATGGTCTGTGTTGCCAGATAAGTAAAATATAGGAATAACCCGGAAACTGTGAGAGGCTGAATTTAAATAAAAATATACTTATAACTTGTTATCATAAAATAATGCCTGTAATCCAGAAGGTATTGGCTAATAGCCAGTTTAGATATAACGCTCGAGTTAATAAATAACAAAATAGCTAAAATTGTTTATCCTTAAATATCCAATATTAATAAAACTGGAGTAGAGGCAAAATAACTTTACTTACTTAATTAATATTAGAGTTAGATGATAAAAAAGTACCTATAGTATCTATGTTTCAGCCAGGTAACCTACAATATTTAAAAACATTTTAATAAAAACAAACAACACTCAGGTTCGAGCAAATCTTACAAAATAACTAATTTCCATCATAAATAAGAACAAAGCCAGCGGCATAAGCTAATATTGAATAATGAAAAAAGTTGCCGCCACAAAAACGAAACAGCCCAACTTTTAACGAACGCCATAAAATGGCGAAGACGTTAAAACGAAAGAACAGAGAACCATCATGTATATAATCTATACAATGTGATTAGTGATTGTACGAGTAGGTAGTCATGCCTATTTTTAGTCTGCATGGATGAATGAATATCTTTTCTTATCTTTGGCAGATGTTAAATACCAACTACCTATGATGATCTCGGACCGTATTTCGGCTAAGGCGACCAATCTCTATGGAGATAGGCCAGGTACGCAGGAGATATTTTAGTGCACAAGTGTGTGCGCAATACACAGATGTACTCTCTATTCCCTCACTCTCATAGTCCGATGGGACGGAAAGCCGACACGACCTGAGAGATATCAGGCGCAGGACCAACGGTTTTACGTGCTTTCCGAGGCACGAGCTAAGTGACAATTTTGCAACATTAAAATCTGTACATGAAATAAATTACCTATACTACCGCTACATACATAGATACATACATTTAGTCACGCCCATTATCCCCCAAGGAGGTTGGATAGAAGTGTGCAAACTACACACCCACTTTGCACCAGTTAGCATATAATAAATCCCATGCCGCTTTCGGCCAAAAAACAATATAGCGACAGGTAACGAATCCAATTGGAATAGGAAATGTTTCCGTGCCGTTCTAAATAGGTATTATAAGCCTCGTCCGTTAAATAGCAGGGTCCACCACGGGCAGGTAACCACCAGGACGCAAATAAGCGTCAGCGGTACCTCTAGATAGCCTAGAGACGCAAATACGTAGTCGCCGGCACTGAATGTGCTAGCTGTAATGTAACACGGCGGCTTGTGCAATACAATCCGCCAACAACGTAGTAATTAGAACAATTTACCCGCGAAATGTGCGCAGTTGGACGGATTCTTGGCCCAGCTTCGGCAATTAGCTGGCTGAAAGCACTTAAAACCTCGACTCTATGGCAAACCAAAATGCTCGTGATGTTATTCAATGTACACTACTTGTTTAAGAGTCGATTTTTATCATTACTCTTCAGGTAGGTTATCTGGAACATTGGATAAATTAGCCCGCCTCCTGCGATAGGCTATTTGACTCATTTTCAAAATCTATTTTATATTATTCTCTGGAGGTTTAAAAACCCAGTAAAAGTTGTATTTTCGAGTTCTGGTACATATTTACTGAATAATATCAAATTAAAAGTTTAATATTTAAATAGCGCGTTAGATTAATTAGATAAAAAAAAACATAATTTAAAATCCAAAAACCCGACTGCTTAAAAAAAGCGGGTGGGGCTGTGTCGGGGCACACGGCCGTTGGTTTTAACGTGAAACGTCTATGTTAGCGAATCGCTTTTAAAGTAAAAGATTGAAATGAAAACAAGATGGACGCTGTTTTAAGTATTTTAATAAAAAAAGAACAGGTACGTAATAGAAACATAAAAGACATAGCAAATGTTTATATATTTATTGTCACTTTCTGGTTATTTTAAATAGCAGCCGCCCACGACTTCGTCCGCGTGAGGGGGCGTTGTACCCGTGCGAAGCCGGGCAGGTTGTTGTATAGACTGTAGCCTTCCTTGGTAAATGGGCTATCTAACACTGAAAGAATTTTTCAAATCAGACCAGTAGTTCCTGAGATTAGCGCGTTCAAACAAACAAACAAACAAACTCTTCAGCTTTATAATATTAGTATAGATATAAATACTGTCCAAATTACACTTATTTTTGTATAAATCAATCGGTTCAAATAAACTTGACAAACACACGAAAGAATCACCACGCTATAAAGTCGGAGTCACGAGTTACACTGAATAGAAACAAGCGTGAGTGCCGGTTTCGCACAGTTATCGCAGTATCCCTCCCCCGCCCCCCCGCTTGACCCCGACACGAACTCAATGTCATAACAGCGAGCTGACTATATAAGTGAAATATTTACACCACATTTTTGTTTCTAAGACCAATAGTTTTTTAATTATTAAGGTACGATGATATAGACCTTTTCGTTACGGTCCAGTTTTTAAACCTGGTACCCGTATGTGTCAGCGCGATTTTAAAGACGTTTCACGTCAAAAGAACCAAATAATGTACATAATAAAAAAACTGACAAGAAAAAAAACAAGCACTTAGATGTCCGGTGGTCTAGAATTCTATAATATTATTATGGAATGAATACTATTGAAGAACATAAAATATTTTCTAATGATCGTAACATAACAACTGAACAGCCAGGATCCATTGAAATATTAGCTTGGCTGTCGGATAATGCTTATCATAATAGCATAATTACTTGCTTAACATCAGGTGCGGTCAAATAGTAGTGACAGGTGGTCAGCCCATCGCCTACAAAACACCAAGACCCTCTTGTCCCTCTACTGACTTGTACAGTATGCCCGGAAAGAGAAGCAGCTGTAGTATTATACGATTTTTTTCACTCCCAGAGCAGCGTAGAAGATCTATATTTACTTAATTTTAGGTAACGGTTATTGTTGAAACTTAGAAATTATGTAGCTCTATATCAGAATAACGCATACCTAAGCTTTTATAGTAGTTTTTGGTACTTCACGTATTGGTAGTTCACGTGGACGAAGTAAAATAATAAAGGCAAGTAAATAATAGGTAGGTAAGCCTATTATATAGAGGTGGCCTTTGCGTGTGAAGTCACTGAATACTCAATGAATCGACACGGGGAAGCGAAGAGCTAGCCTTATCAATAATTTAGAATATAACTTAAATTCCAAACGTGAAGGTAGTATTGAATATTGGAGTTTCTAAGAAACCTAACCTATATAAATGTTAAGTTAGTTTTAATAGATAGGGAGGGCAAACCACTAAATATTTTAAAATTGAAAATTTTGTAGTGTTATTACTTTAAATTTGATCTTAAACGGGCCCTTAAATTATTTACCACTCCAGGCTCCCATCGTCATCGATGCATTTAGAAACTTAATGGTGTACATACTCGTAGATGAAAGTGATGGAATCCTAACAATTTCTATTCACAGAAAACTCTAATTCTGCCTCCACCTATATGCTCGATGGTTATAGAGTGGCTTATTGCGGCGTTTTTGGTACTAAAGTGGTACAAATGACGAACATAAACACAGATTCTAGTCTTACTTAGCTAAGGGACATTTTGGCATGCTGCCAACATAGCGCTCCGTGGACTTCCGGTCAAGAATTCTTACATATTACTATTAATTTGGATATTTGAGTGAGAAAACACATAGGATTTTGGGGCTTATTGGTAAAAGTACAGATTGATTAATAATACTAATGTACTGGTATTGGGCTTCACTAGAATACATCATCTGCATCTCCTTCCATGTATGTCGTAAGAGTCGACTAAGGAACTCGGGCATTCTCTCAGGCGATAAGCTAGCAACTATTCACTGATTATTAATAGGTCATCGTGACGGCCGATTGGTGTAGTTGGTAGTGGCCCTGCCTGCGACGCCATCAAATAATCATTAAAAAATCATCCAAGCCGTTTCAAAGGAGTCTGGCTACAAAGACCGCGACACGAGAAATTTATATATTATATATAAAATCAGAAAAGGTCAACATAAACTACCTACGTACCCACCCACATATTTAACTTAGCCTTTCAGTATAGGTAGGTATCTAGTATGCAAAAAGTCGTTGTTTATCTTTAAACCGCGTAAAGTCGAACATTTGAAACTAAAAGAAAAAAAATACTAGGGTTTAAAGCACAGAATTATTATAAAAGTTTCCAGCACTGGCTACTTCGAAGCGAAGTTGAGAACATTTTTTATTAAAGCCGTAACTTTGAAGTAAACAGTACGATAACTTAGGATAATGTTAATGAATTGCGTCTAAATATTTATACGAAGTTTTATTTGTTTAGTTTTTATGGTGATTTATAAGTGATTATTTTAAGTTATAAGTTTACTCTACTTAAAACTCCTCAGCATAATTCTATCGCTTATAATTACTCATATACCGTGTATGCAGTCAAATTGTGGAACTCTCTGCCTCACACCGTGAGAGATTGCCAAACTGTTGCTGCAATTAAGAAAAGGTTAAAGAACCACTACCTCTCGCTTCAATAGAAATGAGTCTGTCTATTATATATTTAATTAATAGATATTTATGTATGTTTATGTAGGTATATTTTATTAATTATATTGATTACATTAGGGTATCTATTTGTTAAATTCAAATTTTGTTATACATATATTCTGTGTACACGCATATCTACCTTTTATATTTAATTATCACTTTCCCAGATGGTTTGCTGGAAGAAATCTCTTTCAGAGATAAGCACGCCTTTGTACATTTTCTTTCATAATTTCTGTCTGTATGTAATTGTATGTGTACAATAAAGAATAAGAATAAGTTTAATTTAGGTATAGTTCATTTCACAGAATAAGTACCGTGTCGAATTTTTGGACTAACATTTTTGAATGTAGTTGCATAGATAATGTACTCATACTAAGAAACTAGCGTCATCCTTCTTTAATACTTAATTTTATCGGTTTTAAAAATAAATATAATTTTAATAAAAAAATACTTATCGCTGCCACTGGTAGCGTAAAGGTTTTTAATAAGTAGGTGAGTAAGTTCTTCGTAATTAAAACAAAATATTTATAAAGTGAGCAATAAGACACCATTAAACAGGAACCTCTCGTTTGAACAACACCGGAAAATGAATTTTAGAAAAGCTCTTTTAATTACCAAAAGAGTATTTTATTTAACGATTTTCATCACTTCATAAACGTATTTTGAAAGCTAATTAATAAAACTTGTTAAGGAAAAAATATCCAACTCTTTTCAGTGAAAAGGTATTCTAATTTTGTATTTCTCGTAATATATATATCTTTTTTACGTACTTACAATTTATTTTTTCAGTTGAAAAGAATAACTTTTGTGAGTTCTTTGTTAAGTGATAAAATATACCAATCCTACTTCATCATCATCATTTACAGCCCTGAGAAGTCCACTGTTGGACATAGGCCTCCCCCAATAACCTCCACTCCGACCGGTCGGAAGCAGCCTGCATCCAATACTACTTATAATTTATGTAATAAGTAGATGTACAAGATAGCAGCTATCTTACAAGACAACTGCCTGCTGCTGGCAGTTGTCTACGACTTCGATTTTGGGATGTGTTAAATTAATTATTGAATACTTATAACATTTCTATAGTTATCCTAGATTAAATGTGCCGAACATTTTATCAAATAGGCATAGAAGAATTTTGTAAAATTAATTAGTAGTTTAATTTTAATATTGAGTTGCATCTATCTACCAACTTCAATAAAATGTACCAACATAATGTTTCTAATTTAGAGAACCACCAACTTATAGGTAATAGTTAATAGTCTCACCCATTATCCCCCAAAGAGGGTGGACAGAAGTATGCATATTCTATATTCACTTTTCACCAGTCGGCCTATTAAATCCCACGTAGTAAGGGGTGTGCCTACCGCCGCTTTTCGGGCACAAATTCTACAATCTGGCTATAAGTAACGAATCTAATGAAAAACGATTCGGTAAAATGGTCAAACATTTTACTGCGGCTGCCACTATTAAATTAAATTTACCAACATAAAGACGTAGGTATCCTACATCTTCAGTTCATATTAAGTTGGTAGAACATTACTGAGGCAGGACTCGATTCTTTGTAATGAAGCACCTGTGCTAGTAATTTTATGAATGGCAAGTGAACGGACACACCACACACGGACTACTAAAAATAATATTTATACATACATACATACATATAATCGCGCCTTTATACCTTACGGGGTAGGCAGAGCACCAAGGGCCGATAGAACCACATGGTGCCACTTCTGACCAATTTTGAGGATATATTTGAGATGTAAAAGTTTGGTTAGTAGTGAGTGGTCAGTCCATCGCCTAAAAAACACCAAGACACTCTTGTTCCTCTACTGACTTGTACAGTATGCCCGGGAAGAGAAGCACCTATTTATCTATCTACGTATAGGTGCAATTAGCTTCGATTGTGTTCTTCATTTACCTACCCATGTAAAAATGAAAAATATTGGTATGGATTAGGAACGCCTTCTAGCAATTTAATCGCTTTGCGTTGTCTTTTAGTGTCTGTAACGCTTTAGGTACATACCTAGGGTGCATATATATTTACGTAAGTAAGGTTTTATACAGGATGTCCCAAGAAATAGTGTCAAGCGGAAGTCCAAGGACAGAATACCCCTAGGGGTACCCGAATTACCCCCATGTATGTTCCGCGACTTTTTGTAGTTTTCGAGATATGATTTTTTTTCATATTTTTTTGTTAAACCTTGGCTTATTTAACATTATTGGTCACAGAGACATCAATTGTTGAGATACAAGCTTGATTTTTTTTCTGAAATAGGTGAACAGTAGCACTTGCAAAAACAAAAGCAATTGTGAGCCGATATGCTACTATTAAGCCATTAAAAAAATGTTGAATCCTAAGTTTGTTAAAATGTTTAAATTAAAGATCTCTTTTGAAACGATTTAAAAAAAAAACTTATCCCAAAAATGTCTCCAAAAATATTTTTAAAAACTTGCCAATTTAGTCAGCTATTTGCCATGTAAATTTGATCGAGCTATCTCCACGACTTCATACTTGAAAAAATGTTTGAAACACAGTAAGTCGAAAAAACTTAATTAAAAGATTGGGCCGAATAAAACTAAAAAAATGTTATTATTGATTGTTTATTATTAAATCACAAAAAGTTTTCGAAATGTCGCCCTTCCTGCTCGATACAAATTCTACATCGCCTTAAAAAAAATTCTTTTAGTCGTAAGAACGCTACCCTGTTGCTTTTTATTGTTTCTTCTGCTTGTCTTAGTTTTGTTCGTAGTTCCGCTATGTTTCTGATATTCTTGGCGTAAACTAATTCTTTATAATACCCCCAAACGAAGAAATCGATGGGGTTTAAGTCGGGAGACCGTGGCGGCCAGGCAATGGGCCCCCCACGGCCGATCCACTTGTCTCCAAACCTTTCGGTTAAATGTTGTCTGACAATCCTCACGAAGTGACATGGAGCGCCGTCGTTTTGAAATATCATATTTCTACGCGTTAATAGGTCTACATTTTCTAAAAGACCGTCGAGATCTTGCCGTAAAAATTCCAAGTAGGACTCGCCATTTAATCGGTCAGGCAGTTGAAAGGGGCCAATCAGCTGTCCATTTAAGACGCCTGACCACAAGTTCACACTAAATTGTTCTTGAAAATTGGAGGCACGTGTCATGTGTGGATTTTCAATGCTCCAAGAATGATAATTGTGAATGTTGAAAATTCCACATCGTTTAAAATGAGATTCGTCGGTCCACAAAATCGTATTAAAAAAATTTGCGTCTTCAGCTTGACGCCGCAACATTTCTTGACAAAACGCCACCCTTTTCGGATAATCTTCGGGCTTAAGCTGCTGAACTTTTTGAATATGATATGGGTGAAATCCCTCTTTTTGTAGTATCCGATGTGCTTCTGATTTTGGAATTCCGGTGCGGCGTTCTATGGTTCTGACACTAACTGATGGGTCTCTTGCCACTTCTTCGACCACTGAATCGACCACATCTGGGTCATGCATTTGTGATGGACGCCCGGGTCTTCTACCTGGTAGGCGACCTTCCATGTAACTATTATGGACTCGCAAAATTGTACGATGATCAGGCCAAGTCTCAGGCTGAGGTTCACCACTGTTTTGTACCTGCTGTCTGTACAATCTAGCCGCTTCCGAAGCATTTCCTTTTGCATAGCCATAAAAGTAATGCATAAGCGCATAATCTCTTGACGAGAAAGACATAGCTCACCAATTTATTGCGCTTAGAAATCCCAATTGATGTGCACTCCGAAGTCCGTTGAGAAAGCCAAAGTCGTCTAAGAAAGTTCGTAACACCACACAAAAGCCAATCGATATGCAACCAAAGTCCGTAAAGAAAGCAAAGTTCGTCAAATAATCACAAAGGAGCTAGTAAAGAAGTAACGTCGGGCGCAAATGCAAGCAAATGGTCAACTGACCGGTAGCCGCCGAACACAATGGACCAACGCTAACCCCGCTCCCTCACCTCACGCTTCCCCTTGCCTTGCCGCAACTCAGGTAGTAAATTCCGAGAATTGCACTCATAATCACCCTTACAGCTCAACTGCCCCGTGTATTGAGTGACGTCACGCAATAGACCTGTTAACATGGTCTTGTAGACTACAAGAATTTTTTTTAAGGCGATGTAGAATTTGTATCGAGCAGGAAGGGTGACATTTCGAAAACTTTTTGTGATTTAATAATAAACAATCAATAATAACATTTTTTTAGTTTTATTCGGCCCAATCTTTTAATTAAGTTTTTTCGACTTACTGTGTTTCAAACATTTTTTCAAGTATGAAGTCGTGGAGATAGCTCAATCAAATTTACATGGCAAATAGCTGACGAAATTGGCAAGTTTTTAAAAATAATTTTGGAGACATTTTTGGGATTAGTTTTTTTTTAATCGTTTCAAAAGAGATCTTTAATTTAAACATTTTAACAAACTTAGGATTCAACATTTTTTTAATGGCTTAATAGTAGCATATCGGCTCACAATTGCTTTTGTTTTTGCAAGTGCTACTGTTCACCTATTTCAGAAAAAAAAAATCAAGCTTGTATCTCAACAATTGATGTCTCTGTGACCAATAATGTTAAATAAGCCAAGGTTTAACAAAAAAATATGAAAAAAAATCATATCTCGAAAACTACAAAAAGTCGCGGAACATGCATGGGGGTAACTCGGGTACCCCTAGGGGTATTCTGTCCTTGGACTTCCGCTTGACACTATTTCTTGGGACACCCTGTATATTTTTTTATTTATCACTTTTACATTTTGTTTTACTATTACGTAGGTACCGGCGAACTTCGTACCGTATTATTTTTTCCGTATTATTTTCTAAATTTAGTTTTATTTTATTTTATACAAAAAATAGGTAGTGTAACATGTAGTTTTTCCTTGAACTTAAAGCTATAATCTTAAATTTAAAGATTGTGATGGTTTATTTAATTACTTACATTACATTCTAGCACTCAGCCCACTCTGTGTAATATTTTTAGGATGTTTTTTAATACATTTTTTATTTTTTGATTTTTCACATAAAATAAAAAATCATCCGGCTGGTGCAGTAGTTCAAAAGTTATGCAAGTACATTTCGGTGATTCATTTTTATTAACTTATATCTATAAATTAGTAAACATAATATTAATTCGAATATACCTAATTATTTTACCCTAATAAAGCTAGATGACCTCATTGATCCGGTTAATACAAGTTATTACCTAAATATAAAAGCGCTCTTGTAACTTTAAAAAATTAAATAGCAATAAGACACCATTAAACAGGAACCTCTCGTTTGAACAACACCGGAAAATGAAATTTAGAAAAGCTCTTTTAATTACCAAAAGTGTATTTTATTTAACAATTTTCATCACTTCACTTTTAAAAATTAAATAACAACATAGGTTTGTTACATTCTCGAAATCTAAGTTTAATATCATAACTTAAGAAATTTCGAAACGCACTTCTATAAGTCGTTCGTCTACCCAAACCCTTATTGTAATTGGGTAAGGTTCAATTCTTGGGGCAAACACCTCTGGAATGGCATCCAGCAGACGTTGCACCCGTCTCGTATGCGCTGCAGCTTAGGAATCCCGTCTTGGATAAGAATACGTTATTAAAATAAATAAATGTTCCGCAGACGTTATGTGAGACGCTGTATATTATATACTGTATGGACTAATTTTGCCTTTCTATAATGTGTGTATACCTAAAAACCATATCTGTGAAATACCTTATTGTATAAGTATTAAGTAAACTTATTTCTAACACGAGAGATTATACGTAAGTAAAACAAGTAACAACTTTTAGTTACTATAGGACAAAGTATGAAAAGGTAAAAAAAAATCTGCTGTTCCATTCAAACTGTACTTACATTGTATGGAACAGCAGATTTTGTAATATTTCAGAATTTGTTTTGATGGTAAAATTTGTTACTTTTAACTTACCTAATCTCGTGTTGAAAATAACACAAATACACACGTCTGTATTTCCGAAATGAGGTTGTCAGAACGGCAAGATCATAAAGGAGGTCCCACAGCCACAATTATCATAGTGACAAGTTCCTAGCTCATTGCCTGCGAGAATGCCCTAGTTCCTTAGTCGACACTTACGACCACAGGCACCGAAGGAGATGCAGCTGATGTATTCTAGTGAAGCCCCAGTTAGCACAGGAGTGCTAGAAATAAATCAACTAAAAATACAATACAGGTACTTAACAACGTATAGGACGTAATGATATTAGGTCATTTGGGAATCACCTACGTTTCTAGAATGTTCCCTTGTGTTAAAAGAGTCGGTACAGCGAGGCTGGGCGACATTAAAAATCGCTTAGTGCACTAGGTAGGGGCAAGCCCGGTAATTTTCAGTCAGCGAAAAATACAGTGTATTTGTGAAAGTTTAATTGCTGCCGCAAAGTATTCACTGTCACCGCGCGATAAAATGTTGTATGATAAACTTATTTCCTAGAAATATTGATAATGCTCTGTGCTAAGGTAAGCCGCCAAAGTTGTACCTATAACCTATATATATATATATATATATATAGGTACAACTGTAGACCGCCAGTTTTGTTATACTATGCCCATAGAGCGTAACCAAAATTTTCTTGTTTTTCTTAGGTTTTTCTACTGATTGATAGTGACCACGATTGCGTGTTATTATCTGTTGTAATATTAGGAATATCGCGACAGTTGTATGAGATTAATGTGGAATAGACATCGCAAAACATGGAAACCAATTGAAACTGTTCTGTACACTACAAAAAAATCAATAATTAGCAAGTTAGTCGTAAATTTTAACTTTGCCCCAGTCAAGTATTAATGTCAAATGAAATGAAATTTGAAATTCATGCCCATTGTTTGCCATGTTTACTTGTATAAAACCTTATAGTAATTATAACGGAATTTTCAAACTTTTTACAAAATGGAAACTTGGCTTACCTGTGAAAATAGTTAATCGTCACAATAATAGCATTAAAAACAACTTAGTTTACCACTCTTTGGTGCATTAAGAATACACCGTTATTTTACTTTTTGTTCAAATGTAGCAAGTGAATACATACACAACTATAGTTTGGATAATTTGGCCTAACAAAGTACCTAAGCATGTAAAAGGGAATTTTTGCTGTCGATTTTTTTTCACTTTAGCGCTGGTAACGTAACGACTTTTTGATTGCCTAATGTAAATTATTATAGTCGTTTCATTTTTGGTAGATAACAAACTAGATACCTTTAAAAAAAATACCCTGTCCTGTTTATTTGCGTGAGCGATTTGATTATCTGTTCTTAAGAGATCGCCCACTACGATCAGCTACTACTTCTCTTCTTAAAACTCCCCGTCATCATTCTGTTGCATATGACTACTCCTACACTGTCTATGCAGTCAAGCTGTGGAACTCACTACCGCACACCATACGTGATTGTCCTACAATTGACATATTTAAGAGACAAGTAAAGACATACTACCTTTCTCTTCCTTAGTAGGTCTGTCGGTTATTTTATTATTTTAAGATACTTTTACTGTAATTCTATGTAGGTTAGGTTTATTATATGTAGATATGTAAGTATTATTATTTAGGTATATTGATATTATGTACTTTTATTGTAAGTCTATGTAGGTTAGGTTTATTATATGTAGATATGTATTATTATTTAGGTATATTGATATTATGTAGGTTTATGTAAGTATATTTATTTGGTATTGTGTACACATACAATCTACCTTTTTCACCCAACTTTCGCTATCACAAGTGGTTTGCTGGAAGAACTCTTATAGGGATAAGCACGCCTTTGTACATTGTCAATGTAAAATGTTTTTCCATATAAAATGTCTGTGTACAATAAAGAATAGAATAGAATAGAAAATGTACGTAATGCCACTGCAACTCTTGTGAGCCAGATTCAACAGAAGCGACCAGAAAAATTCAAAATAAATGATACTCAGAAAACCTCGGGATAACATAACAAAATGACCATTAAAATGAATCAATACAAATAACAGACTGCTAAAGTATGAAGATAAGTTTAATATTTAACTGAGGACTAGCAAAAAAATATAACAAGTAAACAAATAGAGCCTACATTAGTTGTGACCATCCCCCCCCAATTCTGTTAATGCTTATAGCCGAAAAGATACCATACCATTTGCAGTCGTGCGATGCGAATTGAATGAATTACTTTTGTGGTCAAGGTATTCCAGATTTTAGGCAATGCCTAAGCAAATGCGTTAGACATCTTATTCCTCTATGCTTAGACTCCTTTAAGCATCATCTCGATGTCTAAGCTTTTTTACACCACCCCGGTTCATTCTCAACGGGATCCTTTGGGAGGCTTTTTAATTTCATTTTTTATTGCTCGCCCGTTCTTTTATCAAAGAAACTTCTGGTTCAAAAACCTGACAAAGTTGCAGTCCACTGTCTTATATTCAATTAAAACTTTTTAATATTACAAGCTCTTTAATGGGTGTGGTTTAGTTTTAAGCCATTTTGTAATTGAAATATTACATTGAACTAGATACCGCACTCTAAACCTACATAACTCTGAGTTATCCATATAAATCTTCTATGCTGCTCTGGGAATGAAAAAATAACGTATAATAAAGCTGCTTCTCTTCCCGGGCATACTGTACAAGTCAGTAGAAGGACAAGAGGGTCTTGGTGTTTTGTAGGCGATGGGCTGACCAGGTGTCACTACTAACCGAACTTGTACATCTCAACTATACCCTCAAAATTGGTCAGAAGTGGCACCATGTGCGGCACCACTTTACTCGCAGTTAAACTGTGTTTAGAGTATACAGTGTTTATATTTTTTTATTAGTAAGGCCCTATGGAGTTTGTTTATACATGCTACTTAATATGAAAGATAACTATTGTACAATAAGGCTGTGACTATATCAAATGCTTATAAATTACCTATATTTCCTATTTTCTTTCAAATGACATGAGATCACGTGTGGAACCAACAGAAAAAACATTACTATATGTAATTTATAATGTAAACTTTGTCAAAAACTTTAAATAATAAAAGATAAAGAACTAAGAACTTTAAATAATTAAAAGAATTTAATGTCACCTTATAATATGTTTACATAGATACACGTTTATTTATATATTGCGAAGATTCACCCATAAATAATACGTTACGTAAATTTGTTCCTTTTACATAACGGGAAAAGAAAGGGAAATTGTGATCCCTCGTTAATTAAGTCTTTCTAACTAATTACTTACTAAGACATCCAATTATTTAATAGTAAGTACTTTTTGCTGGGGTATGTTTTTGATCTTACCCTTAACTCTGATCTAAAAGTCAAGTATGAGCGTCGAAAAAGTGTTTTTTGGAAATATTTAATTAGGAAGTTTGGATTGGATGGAGTTTTGATCGAAACAAAATCGTTAGAACAGAGAGAAGTAAGAAAAATCTTTGGGGATTATTTGGGGAGGCCTCACTACGAGGCTTTTAATTCTATAGGTCATCATCATAATTTTGGTCTTGTATAGGAAAACTCCTGCTGAACATAGGCCTCCCCTATTATTAACATTAAATTTAGATATTTCTAAAATAAGAGATTCGCCATCCCTTCCGTATTCGTGTAATGATATTAAATAAACCCTAGTTTTCACTTTGGAATCGTGCTTTCTCTAATGGCCATTGTTAATCAATACGATAGGTATTATTGTACATGTATGGTATGGTATGGTACTGTACAAGAAAGTAGTTTTATTTGAGCCAGTCAGTCTGTTATGGTTC
The DNA here is from genome assembly GCA_014607495.2 of Carposina sasakii. NCBI lineage: Eukaryota > Metazoa > Arthropoda > Insecta > Lepidoptera > Carposinidae > Carposina > Carposina sasakii. The sequence continues at coordinate 12,093,354 of CP053163.1, forward strand.
ACCCTGGACGATGGCCTACTAACCTTTTACACATTCGTACCATTGCACCATTGATTTATTGCTATACATTTATTAAACAAAGTCGCTTCCTGCCGTCTGTCTGTCCCTATGTATTATTAGATCTTTAAAACTGCGGAACGAATTTTGATGCAGCTTTTTAATACATAGTGTGATTCAAGACGAAGGTTTATTATGTATAACTGGCGACCCACCCCTTTGATGCAGTTTTTTTTTTTTTTTTTTATTTGAATAAAGTATGTTACATTTCGTTTTAAATAAACTTAGACACTAGATAGCAAAAACCCTTTGGGTTTATCCGCCTAGTGCGGTCTTTCTTAATAAAACTAATTTTACAACACTTATGCTAAAATAGGTACATATTATTTAGGTAAGTACTGCATATCTAAAAAGTTACCACTTGGAATGAATGGCAACCATCTTGTCTTCCGTCCGTCGGTTTACGTACCCCCATCGTAAACGTACGTAAGTAGGTATACCTACGTACATTTCGCGTTCATATAATGTTGTTTTATTTTATTTATATATTTATGTGTTTGTAGATAATGAGTTTGTATGTTTATCGGTAGTTCGTTTATAATATCTGTAAGAATATATTGCCACTTTCTTTTTCCATAGAAATTATTATATTTAGGCTTGATAAATGTTGGCAAATAACTTAACTGTCGTACTTTTTCTATTCTTTTGTTTGATTTCATAAATTTTTTATTCTGGTCCTCCTCTATCAATATTGCCATTTTTGTTTTGTTGTAAACATCCAATACGCGACAATTTTAATACATAATGTGATTCAAGACGAAGGTTTATTATGGCGACCCACCCCGGCTCCAAACGGGCGCAATGCCCTTTCACGCGTACAAAGTCGTGGGCGGCGGCTAGTATACCTAATGATAAAAGCGTATTTAATCGTGAATTTAATTTAAAATAAAGCTGCGGGTTGTTATTTAATACTTATTGGATGCAATATAATATACAGGAACGATTATTCATTTAATATTCATTTTGAAATATCCATAACGCAATAGTTCTCATGAGAATTTAATCTGAGAGAACTAAGTAGGTTGTGTTTTAACACCATCAAAGTCCGGCGAGGTCTTCCTCTTCCAACCCTTCCATCCACTCTTCCGTTGTACACTTTTTTGTCGGTTTACTCTCATTCATCCCCTCCACATGCCCAAACCACCTCAACATACCCATTCATCATCATCATCATCACTTACAGCCCTGAGAAGTCTACTGTTGGACATAGGCCTCCCCCAACAACCTCCACTCCGACTGGTTTGGCAGCCTGCATCCAACCGACGCCCGCGACCTTGACCAGGTCCATAGACCCATTATATCACGCAAAATATCATTTTTAACGACATAAAGTTAAGGTTTATATAATATTTTTATTCTATTCAAGCACGTAGTCAATTTGATCTCCGGAAGAGTAGGCCGGGGAGTGGGGGGGAGTGAAAATTAGGGGGATGACTATCCATCATATTCAGTTTGACACGCACATGTGTTCTCCGAATTGAACAGTTTCTCTTCAGAGAGAGCTGGGTGTGGTATAAATTATAAGATTAAAAATAGAAAAATGTATGAATTTAAACGTGTATTAAAACTGTATTAAACTCGGCTTACTCTTTGATATATCCGAACCAAAAAAATATATTACAATTATGTAAAACTATTTGCTGAAACTTACCTAGTTCGAACTTCATCGACTTGAACCTAAACCGTTTATTGATATTCGATCTTTAGATACTCATCTCCTTTCTTTAGCAAGGCAATTTTCCGTTCAGTTAGCTGAATTAAGTTTAATTTAAAAATTACTAAATGAACATTTGACCTGTGATTTTGGCACTAGTGTCGAACTCAAGAATACGAATTCATGAATTGCAATACCAGAGGGAAAGCGAAACTCAGTCGTGGTGTTGCAAACAGTTTTCACATTAACCCATTTTTTACTTCACTCACGTAATCCTAATACTTAACCCACCTCCAATATATCTGTCGCGGTATGTTTGCCAGTAATCTTTCATCCCACGTGACGACGCTCGGATTTTAAATATGAACATTTATTTCTCTCCTTGTCTTCCCGCGTATCTTGTTACATCTTCCGCGGTTCTGATGAGATAACCTTTATTAGGATAAACGAGATTATATAAAAATTGTTGTTTATCCAAGAAAAATGAGAAGAGCAACTGATCTTGATGCTATTGAGTAAACTTGATTTATTTGGACTTAAACTTTAGATCTAAATTAATCATTTGGCCAAAACATCAAGGTGTTATTATGTGGTTCATACATACATAGAGATACTTATATATGATGATCTCCGACCGTATTTCGGTCAAGGAGACCAATCTTTTCAGAGATTGGCCAGGTACGCAGAAGATATAATAGTGCACAAACACAGATGCACTCTCTATTCCCTCACTCTCATAGTCCGATGGGTGGATGGTAGGCAGAGCACCAAGGGCCGATAGAACCACCTCTGACCAATTTTCAGGGTATAGTTGAGATGTACAAGTTCGATTAGTAGTGATAGGTGGTCAGCCCATCGCCTACAAAACACCAAGACCCTCAAGTCCCTCTACTGACTTGTACAGTGTGCCCGGGAAGAGAAGTAGCTGTAGTATTATAGGTTTTTTTTTTCACTCCCAGAGCAGCATAGAAGAAAAATATTCGCTTTTTCCCAAAATGCTCATAGACAAAATTATATCTGTCTATGCGTCATATTAAAAATACATACCTTTTGGATTCGAGTTTAAAGCACTTGGTGCAAAAAAGCCTTGCATGACAATGCCATATTTTTTCCTGGAGCACACTGCCACTCGAAGATATTATGTGCTTTGAACTGCAGAGGATATTCTATGGAGTATTAGTATCCGATTATGGATACGAGTAGGTACCATCACTAGTCTTGTTTTCGTACGCTACTTTGTAGATACCGCAAGTTGTCTCAGTATTCCACTTTAGTCTTAACAAAATATATTGTCTTATTTGGTCCAGCTTCAAAAGCAACAAAAGCTCTGAAACGCAAGCACTTATCAACATTGTCCAGTGGGGAGGTGGGGTATTCCACCCTGGACACGCGGGGAATGTGTGAAATAAATCTTTTCCTAGTAGAGTCTCATCCCGAGAGGTGACAGAATCGGCCGCAAACACTCAACTGTTTAAAACATTCTCGATTTAATATTTTGGACCGAAATTTTTCACTGATTTAAAGCTTGCTTGGTTGGCGATATTTTTTGGCTGTTTTTTAGTGAGATATATATTTATTTGGTCTTTATTTTGTTACTAGTGGCTATCCACGACTTCGTATGTGCAAACTTTGAAATCTCCGTTATTTCCCGTCCCCGTGGGAATTTTAAGAAATCTCTTTTTAGTATACCTTTTAAGTCACATAAGGAAGCCACGGTCCGAATATCACGTTCACCAAAAAAGGATACTCGAAATCACATTTTCATTTGATTAAAGGCTCGGGCACACCGGATGCGTGTACGTGCACGTAAGCGTAGACGTATACGTATCTCTGAGTTGTAATGTATGGAACGGTATAGGCACGGGCAGACCGGATGCGTATGCGTAGATGTAAGCATAGACGTCAAGCGGTGACAGTTCTATACATTAAACTTAAAGGTACGTATACGTCTACGATTACGTGCACGCATACGCATCCGGTGTGCTCGAGTCTTTAAGAAACTCTCCATACTTCATTTACTCTTAAGATTTTCCATACATATTATAGTTGACAACTACAAAGGACATAAGCTACATACTAGTCTACGTGCATGAAGGCGCTGGCTACAGCTAATTTTTCATAATACAAATGCGCTAACCGACTCAATTAATAAATGCTCTAAGCGACACGAGATTTATGTGCACTACTAAGCGAACCGCAAACTAGTCGTAAAACTAAGCCAGCGCCGACGTCTGTTATTATTTCGATAATGTAATTTTGCTGAACAAGATAGGGTAAAATCGAACTATGGTAAATTAATCATGAAACCCGGAGAAACCAATAAGGAACTCAATTAATAAATAACCACAACTTTCAGCACAGATTGATAGGGGTGAAGGGGGTTAAGCGAAAACTAATTTCTAAGTCATGACTTACAAAGTTTGAATTATTAAATTTTAGGTATCAAAACTAATATTATAAATCCTGAGTAATATTTTCTTTGTTGCCTTATTACACTTTATTTACTTAACCAGTCACCTTTAAGTTCCACGTGGTGAGGGATGAGTCTACAGCCACTTTTCGGGCACAAATACAAGCCTAGACGGTTAAGTAGCACCACGGGCATGTGAGGTTGATTTTGGGTCCTATGGTATTAGTCGAAACCACTTACACCCCTTAATGAGAGTATACGACTATGTAAATACAATTTACGACTATGTCTTATTTCGTAAAGTGAAAGAGATAGTCTTCATGTATCACTGTAGTAGTAGAGATAATATAGGTAGATATGTATCTATGCATTTTATTTGCTTTCAGAGATCCGGCTGCATCAAATGGTGGGTAATTTTTGGTGAGTAAATTTTTTTTGGATACATAATACAGGGTGTAGGTGACAGCCAGGTAAATACTGAAATGCTGAACAAGTACCATTCTGTACCATACGACATTGTTATTACTCGCAGGAAATGTATTTTTGATATGATTTTCAGTAATCTTAGCTCTCCGCGCTAATTGTATCGGGCGATCCTATGACTAATTAAATGGGCTTATTAGTTATTGTGTGATCCATTTTTGTTTTTTTGATCAATTGTGACTCTCCATTAGGGTTGATTAGTTTTTTGAAATTTTTTGAGGTCAACTTTTTTTTTAAATCATCTTTTGGTTAAAATTTTATTTTTATGTCATTATTTAAGGCCTAATTGAACGAACTAAACAATTTTTTTTCCTGAAAATATGAAAATACTGCCGGAAAATTTCGGAATATTCCTGCGAAAATTTTCTTTGTTTTCCACCTCAGAATCATGGTCTGAACTCATGGTATCAATATTTACCTAGCTGTCACAAACACCCTGTATTAATAAAGAATGGTTGCCTACGAATGAACCTGATAATTCGATCTGACAAGAACACCAACGTAATGTAAGTCGCTTTTTCGGACGGTTGGAATTACATATCGCGTAGTCCGCAGTCGACAGTGATCCGAGCTACTGCAAGAAGAATTTTTTTTTTAAAACAAGTTGCAACCTACAAAATATATATCCTTCCTAAACGATGTAAGGTAGGTATAAAGCAAGTTTGACGATTGAATCTGAGTTGTTAAATTCTCGCACAAACAATATTAAAGTAGGGCAATAAATTCGGCCAACGTTAATTTGTAAAAATCATACAATACAAGCAGTCGAATTGTTGTGACGGGTTTTAAATTGCCAAATAAAACATGGCGTCCCGGGTTTTTTAACTTATGTGCTTTAGGCGAAAATGCCGTTCATGCCACGTGCGTCTGAACATGTAAATAATATTTTAATAGTGAATGCACTTTTACTAACATAATAGCCATTATGAAATGGGTTATATTTTAGATCGTCTATCACTTTTTTTCACAACAAAAGGAGATATTTATTGCTATTACAATGTTTTACTCGTATTTGCTGTGAAATTACTTATGCAGTTATGTACTTTATTTAATATTCTAGACCAGAGGTTTGCAAACTTATTTCGTCTAACGCCTACTTTAAAAAATCAGTAGCGCCCCCCATTTTATTTCAAATTAAAAATGTCAGTAGCATATTGGATGCGAATTTTTTTTTCTGGGGCGTTATTGCCCACTTTGGGAAAGATATTATATTACTTTGAGTATAATAACAAAATATATATTGCTAGTGCGTCAAAGTAAACCCTTGTTTTCGTATAAATTTAGCTGTCAATAAAATGCAAAGAATTTATTAAATTATAAAATACCTACATAAAATTGCATGATTTTGCAACTAGAAATACCCAAAAAAATAAAGATATGACAATAAAAATATAGTCCAATGCTTACGAAATTCCCAAGCATGGTATAGGTGTGTACTACGCTCACTGAATGTATGAGCGCGCTTTCACCATATTGGTATTCGCGCTCACGTCCTGTGCCTTCACAGAGGGGCACTTAAGTGTTATATACATAGATAATAACTAAAATAGAGAAGCTAATGTAACAAATTTCGTCTGTGTAGACTACAGAATGAGCCTATACCCTTTTTCGGTCCTCCCAACTATATGTATGCAATATTTCGAGAAGATCGGTTAAGTAAGTAAAGCGTGAACAGGTAACAAGTCTAAGGCCGCACTACGGCAAAACCGCGGCGTTTTTTAACCGCGTGACTTTGTGACTAAAGGAAACCAATGGAAGCCGCCGCACTGATGATTTTTTCTGCGACTGATTTTAAAACCGCGTTTTGTAACATGACTATCGGGTCAAAACCGCGCCAAAAATTATTGTCTGTAGAACCTCGAGCGGTTACGCGGTTAACTGCTTGCGGGAAAAAACCGTAGTGCGGCCTGGCACTAAACAAACAGACTAATTTCGCATTTATAAAATATAGTTAGAACTACTCGTAGTTGGGATAGCTGTGTATGTGTCTAAATTTAAAAATAAAAATCTAATCCATTCTGTTCTAAGCATGCCCTTTTGTGGCCTGTGTTACTTTCTGCGCAAGTTTCGTAATGTTTCCTTACATAAATCTTTCTACGAGTAAGAAGCTTTACAAGTGTTCTAATTTTTCAAATTTTCTTTCACATTTAAAAAAATTGTAAATTTATTAATAGTGACTACTCCTTTAAATTTTTTAAAATCATTACATAATCAATTTTTAAGAATTCTTTTGAATATACCGTGCACTGTGAAAACTTTTTGAACGTTGAGAAAGCTTTTTGTTCCTCCATCTTTATTTATATCGTTGTCACACCACTTCCACGGTATATTTTAAGTAGGTTGTAGTTGTATGCGCATTATTATTTTGAAACACCAGCGTAAGCTATAGAGTAACATTTTTATTATATTATCTTTCAATTTCCAGTACGTATACAAATATTTCGGTTGGTAGTATATATTTTTTCTACATTACGATATGGTCGGTCAATATCTATCCTTGGTAGTAACATTATCGGAGTCTTACCTTCTCTATTTTTAAAGACAAAAGGGTTTTTATAGTTTTTATTGCGTGAAAGAATAAGAATAATTCATACTCACAATATTTAAAAATTTAAATATTAGAAGAAGAACTAAAACTCCAGTTCCCCCTCCACTTTGGTGTAAGTACCAAAAAGTTAACGAAAATTTTCAAAACTTCGTCGTTTAGCCAAACTTGCCTTTAAGAACTAAAACTTTCACATCTCGCTCTTATAAATACCGCATTTGTATTGTGTGAGGGAGAGGGTTCTTTAGCGGCGGGTTCTTACTTGGAACCCTTAGTAGGTAGAGTCATAGTAGGACACTGCTGGGATATGATCCCTACCAGTCATCCTATAAAAAGTCATTTAACTATTTGTTTAACTCCCCAATGCGACAATATCCCAGCGCAACTGGGATGCACAGGTCGCGTAGTCATAAAAACTTTCGGTTGTGCGCCTTAAGCGCACGCCACCTAGCTCGGTAAAGATGGCAAAGCCCTTCAGGCTACCATCCTTTGTCAATTAAAAAAAAAAAAAAAATGTGAGGGAGAAAAACGTATTTATATTCGTGGCTAAGTAGTAGTGTAGGGCCTTGTGGCGTGCGTGTGGGGGAGGTCTAAGTCCAGCAGTAGACTGCCTGGTAGAATGACTGGCTACTGCCATAGGAGGATTCACGCCCATAGTCACGACTGCAATGTGATTTCAGACTATATTGTCAACACAGGAGGCGCTGGAAGCTTTTCGAAACCCTCAATCTCTTAGATTACGTTATAGTAAAATTATCGAATGGATATTCATGTAACTTGGCAGAATGTTTAAGCTCTGTAAAGATCTTAAAACATCTTAAAAATTCTGTCTCTATTTGTCAAGTAAAGCTACTTAAAGAGATATGTACTTACTTTCCTTAATTAACTTAACACTCTAGGCAAAATGTTTAAGGTTGTAGTAGTTATCATGATGTTTATGTGTTTTTTTACAAATATATAGGTATATAGAAAAACTTATAGAAGTTTATATTATACCTTTGTGAAAGATATAATTATGTGTTAAATAATGTGTGATATAAATAAAAAAAATACTTATGTCTAATTAGGTTATTTTTTTATAACGTTTTTACAAACATTTTACATTTCTTATGCCTAAACGTTTTTTTATTTCATTTTATGTTCTCTTCTCAATTATCCCCGAAACCTAATATACCTTCAATAATTTCTCTCATGAATAAATTATCTCATTAAGCTGTAAATTAAACAGAGTTGAGGTAATAAAATAATAAATAGCAAACACCTCATTTTTCTTTCTTAATTTTTCCTCGTCAGGTTAAAAGGAAAACGAAAGGTTTATTTCACGACGACATTTGTTTATGCAAAATTTTAAATCTGATCGGTCTATGAAAAACAACCTTGAGATCACAAGTTTACTTTAGGGTAAAACCAAAACAACCATGCACTATAAAAAAAAAATATACATACAGACGAATTGAGAACCTCCTCCTTTTTTTGAAGTCGGTTAAAAAGATAACCTACTCTGACAATGCGGGAGCGTAATTAATATGCGTATGATAACGAATAATTAATTACAGTAAAAAAATATATGTTTCAACTAAAAGTTTATAAAAATAACATTGTCTCAGTGTTAGCGGTTAGGTCGTTTGTCTCTTTACTGCGGACTGACCAAGCATTTTTGCGAAAATTCAATTTTTCGATGCACACCCACGAGATTTATAGCCTGGTCGGGATCTATGTGTTATGTAAAACAATGTATATGGACGGTTTTGTACGTAGGTATATTACACAGGATGATTTTTGGTCGTCAACGTTCCCGAAAACTACGGAATCTCCTCATCATCACTATCCATGGAAGCATACCTAGGAAGTGTCTGGTTTCCAAAATATTAGGGTCCAAATAGTAAGTCCAAATAATAGTAAATAGACCGCGTTTTCTGCATAAATACACATTGACGCGTCTAGCAAGATATCACGCGAAATAATGAATATCTGTCTATGAAAAAACTAGCATAAACACTGGACACTATAAATTTCGCCGGATCAAGTAATTATTTTTTTTTTTTAAGAAATTTACTAAGTTTCCCAGCATTTATTTTGGCATAAACTTACTTTATTTGATGTATAGAGCATGTACCCTTCGTTAAGGAAGGCAACGAAAAACACCCTGTTCTTTTTCTTTCATATTATTCAAAACTAGTGGACACCCGCGAATCCGTGCGCGTGGACTGCGGAAAAATAAAATGTCGATATTATTCGGGATAAAAACATTTTCCCGGGATATAAAGTAGCCTATATGTTAAGTGGGGCCTGTCATATTATATTCCTGAAAACTTCCTGAAAAATCGGTCTAGCCATTTCTGAGATTAGCGCGCACAAACAACGATCCGTTACAATTATATTATATGTAGGTATATAGATAAATATCCGTTATGTAGTATGGTATGTTATACAAAATCGTATCGTATACCCTTCGACCGACATACTCGTATATATATGTCATGTACCTATAGGTACTATATACTTTTTATGGTAATTAAATGATCAAATTGATTTGGTGTAGTTGGTAGTGACTCTGCCCGCAGCGCCATAGGTCCTGGGTTCGAATCCCGGTAGGTGCAACCATTGATATAATGAACATCGATGTTTGTTTCCTAGTTACGGATGTTTCTATGCTTATCTTATTCATATAAGTACCGGTAGTGGCCACAACACCATACCTTAGGGATCTTAGTGAGGTTGTGTTGTGAAGTGTACCAATATTTATTTATTGAAATGAATCATCTATTATCATGATGTGACGATACATTTTGGCTATTTTATCATAATGATATTCCCACGATATCTACATTATCCTTTGTTCCAGTAGGTATATCGATGAAAACGATATAGATTATCCAGCATCTCGCAGCTAAAAACGCTACAAAGCCTCAAGCCAATTTCAGCGTGTCACAAGGAATATGTAGATGGATTGTCGTAAACGATTTTCGATTATATCATGCGGGCGGTATCGCACATACGTCGAGTCGGAAGATAGATGGCGCAGTGCCTGCTTATCTCTATGTTCGGGCCAGGGGAACAGGGGCTGAGAATACCACGTGATCTGAGAATTATAGGCGTAGCAAATATTTTGTAAAGATGACGTTCTAGCGACGTAGTGTATTATAGCCGCTTTAATTGCGCCGTCATTATTTGTTTATTTTTATTATCATTTATGTTATTTAGAGCTTAGTACCCACAACAGAAGACCTCAAAAGATCTTAGTGTGGGACTATGTAAATGTGTGTGAAATGTGTGAATATTTATTTATTTGACAATTTATTGAATAATCATGATGACTATTAGCTAAATGAGTGATAATTCATTGACAGTTCCATAAACGATAGTTAAATTCAATTTTTTACCTTCCTAACATCTAATATAAACCCATAAAAAAAAATTGTTCATAGTCCTGCTTATTGCGTATGCGTAGTTTTAGCGAATGTTTAAATTATAAATTTTCATGGATGTTTTGTGAACATACATACATACATCTAGATTCCAACAGAGTTGCGAGCAATAGGTATATTATAAGAGATAGCACCTTAGGAAATTATAACTTGGAAACTCACCGAAATAGCTGATTCACTGTTTGGGCTGTCTACTGATTCCAATGGTGATAGTCTAAATTATATTAAAGCAATCAAAGATAAATAAGCAACTCGCTGGTTTCGTGGCCAAATTTTACACGCGCTTTGACTTTATCCAGACCTTTTAAGCGCAAAATGGGTCTTTAAAATTTGTAATTATGTTTAAAAGTTGCACCACTTAAGTGCAGTTCCGTTTTAATTGTTAAAATTTTAAACATTCTGGTAAATTGAATTTACTCTCGTAAGTAACTGTATATAAGCTGTGTATTTAAGATACATGAAACCGCAGCACAGAAACAGAGAAATATTGATCATTTTTATTTTTACATTTCGTAACGCAATCGTCTTGCAAGCAATGAGATTTCACAATGTGATGATTATGACATCATGTCCTGTACTACAATGCAGGGTTAAACTAACTAAAATATAGGTAGATACCTACATCAGCTGTATCTCCTTCAATGCATATCTTAAGTGTCGAATAAGGAACTCAGGATTTCTCTCAGGCGACAAGCTAGCAACTTGTTAGTGATCATCTGTCCCCGCTATGCGCGGATGTTCTTTATGATTATGCAGTTCTGGCTAGCCTATTCCGTCGATGCAACGCAAACGCAACGCGCCTTGTGGCATGGCCCTAATGCATTATAATTTTTTTTACAATTAGCTAGGCAAATATTTGACCGCGATCGTGCCTGATATTAAGCAAGATGCGGCCTAAGGTGGTACATGTTTGCCTAGAAAGTGCCTATTCACTCTAGCTTTGAAGAGACCATGTTGTAGTGCTCGGGAAATACATCGGCAGCAAGTGCATTCCACTACTTAGCCGTTCGCATTACGAGTACAAACGAGTTAGCATAACGTTTGGTGCGGATGGGTGAATGATTCTGTAATGTCTTTATTTTTCTTTTAAGGTAAGCAACAAACGTATTTTTCACAAGCAAAGGTAGGTAGGTATTTGAATTTGCGCTATGTGCACAAACAAGGTTCTGAAGTTTTCAAGACCATCTTCCAAACAAAATTCTATATCTAATTTTAAAGTTTAAACCAAAAATATACTTTCGGAGAAGGATATTGATAATAATGCCCTTAATTTCATAAGCCCCTTGAAATTCGCTATCTCAAAAACGCCCCAGTCTTAACCGTTCTGAACATTTCCGAGTGTCTCGTCTTACCGACCTTATTACCAAGGCACAAGCCCCAAGGGTCCCATAGAGTAGGGGTAAATTTAGTCGAGATCCTAATCATTTTAAAAATAATTAATTAATTTTATTCAATGAATATTTGAATTTTTAAAGGGTCCAATTTTGTTAGCATCGAAAGAAAGGGGTAATTTCATTATTCAGATTGGGCTGTTCGAGTCTTCAAATTAAACCAATTGATTTAATTTGTATAACAGACATAGTCAGGGTTTTATTGACAAAACCTTTTCGTTAAGGTGTAAGTAGACTTGAATTGAATAAACTCAGAAATTGTGAATTAGTTTTCAGAAAATGCACGGTGACGAAAGCGGCTTTGGAAATTCTTTTGACGTCGGCTTGAGATGGAAAAATTTGATTAAAACATTGATTGGAATATTAGTCGTTATTAATTCAATCGGCTTTCAATCAAAGCAGCATTTCGTCCAAATTAAACGACCAAGTATATTTTAAATTTTAATATCTTAATGTAAGGAAATTTGAATTATTACGTGACCTAAGATAAAAATTTCCCATTCCGGAATCTTGAGCTGCTTGTAAACTAAAATTTACAGGTTTGCAGTGGTCGTGGGTTCGATTCCCACTCGGGTGAAGAATTTTTCCATTTTCTTTATTAATAATTTTATAATATATAATATCTTGACTAAGATAAATTTATTTAAAAAAAAAACACTTCTCCATTAATATAATCCGTTAAGATATGGTTGATCGTTTCATCTTTAAACATTGTGCTGAGGGATTCAGCTTTGTTCGCCGAGATTTGGCTAGCGTATAGCTAACGGGGTGAAAAATAACGTTGCCAATATGTAATTTAGAAAAGAGATGTTAAAATTCGTCATCCGAGTAATTGACCCGGTAGCTCAATGGTTAGAGCGGCTAGCACGGTTTGCAGTGGTCGTGGGTTCGATTCCCACTCGGGTGAAGAATTTTTTCCATTTTCTTTATTAGTAATTTTATAAAATTTAATAAATAAATCCAACACAAGCACCCTCATTAGGATGATTTTAAAATAATGGCGTAGTAACTTCAGGAACTCTATCTGACTTAAATTAAAAACTCGATACCTGTACCTAGATAAACCTAAAGATGTTGGGTAAGTAATAATAGGTTATGTTCCAAAATACCTCTGGTTGTTTGTCAATGAGAGATTTTCTGATAAGATAAAATAACTGTAAAAAATAGATGGCGTTACCTACATCTCCTACCTAGCTGGAGGGGAGGGGTCCCCTTTACCTCTCCGTGCAGAATTTCGGGTAGGAGATTTGCTCACGCTATCTATCCAGGCGATTTGTACTAATTTATCAATTAATAATTTAATAATTTATTTACTTTTAATAGTTATCAGAAAATCCCTTAGAGCAACGCAGCTTAAGGAAAATAATCATTGACTTTAACAAAAACATAATGTCCGACATCAGCGCTCTGAATATCATCTAAATTGATACTTTAAGTAACAATTTTTAAATTAAATTTTCAAGTGTCTCCTTATAGCTCGATTTAGTCAAAAGGAGAAGATTGATGGTGTAGGGTTATCGGATATTTTCCCGTCAATTTCGTTATAAAATACGAAAGCATGATAAATTTGTCCTTAATATTTATCATATTCATAAGTTAAGAGAGGGATTATTTATAAACAAAACAATTAAATGCCGAATTTTCGAACGGGCCTATCTGAAGAATAAGTGCGATGTTGTCTTTCTCTAAAGCTTCATGCAGACATCATCTACTTTAACGTTCAGATAGGCTATCAGACTATTGAAGAAATCGGCCCAAAATCAAAAAAAGACTTACGCAAAATAGACATTTTTACTTATTTATTACATATATTATTATGTGTTGACGCGGGGCTTCACTTGAATACATAGCTGCATCTCCTTCCGTACATATCTTAAGAGTCTAAAGGCTCGAGTACACCGTTGTACCTCTGAATTGTAATGTATGGAACCGTATAGGCACTGGCAGACCGGATGCGTATGCGTAGACGTAAGCATAGACGTCAATCGGTGACAGTTCTATACATTAAACTCAGGGGTACGTGTACGTCTACACTTACGTGCACGCACACGCATCCGGTGTGCTCGAGCCTTAATATGGGACTCTGGGACGTTCTGTCAAGGGGTAAGGGGGCAACTCGTCACTAAGTATTTACATGAGGCTGGCCACGCTATACTAAACGTGCCAATAGCATCTCCTTGGTGATCCTGCAGTTCTGGCCACCCTATTTTGAAAGCACAGCCGTGTGTATACCTATATATATGTGCTAGGTAAACCTAGTTTTCCGATTCTATAAGAAAATATATCCGCAGATTAATCATAAAACCAGATTTACGTATACCTACATATATTATTTAACGCGTAAAAAGAAAATCACGTAAACCAAAAATCGTGAGAAACTCAACATCTACCTCAACAAGTCCCTGAGATTTATTAGCCGAAACGATCCTTGTAAAATAAGCCGAATAAATCATGGCAAATAATCTTATACATGCTCACCCGATTTTCAAGGAAATCGACTTATGTTCTTGTTCCCTCTTCCGCTCCTGAAATTATGTGTTTATCGTTTTTAGGGTTCTGCATCCGAAGGGTTCCAGAGGAGACCCCATTATTTTGGCTACGCTGTCTGCTGTACTGCCTGTGTCGTCACAGTATTACAATATTATAAGCCGTCCATTATTTACCTGGCTTGGGATACCAAAATCCTTTTTTATTATAGTTACCTCTACTGTCCTGTCAAACCCTGACATTGGCAGAATCGTCGGTCAATCGACGGAGCCATACAACCAAAATTGAATTGAATATAGTTACCTCTGATCACCCAGATGATTATATTCGCGAGTGATCATTTAACACTAAAGAGTCGCCAATGACCACTCAGGTCATATCATCATAGTGGAATAGACCAATATGAAGGTCTATGATAGCTTTATATATCTCATGAATGAACCGTGTTAGATAGGAACTTAGATTAATGATAGGTCTTCGCAGAGCGGAGCGAATCTTTATTCTAAGGATAGGCAGTTGAAATTTTCACAAACAATATTTTTTTTGCCGCTATAAAAACAAAAACAAAATAAAATCAATATCTACATGGGGCTTAGCATAGAAACAACAACCATGAGATTTTTTTTGGAAAAATACTGTTGAAATTGCGTACAATGGCATTAAAATATGTAAAATAAATGTATGTAAATAAATAAAGTACTTACCTTACTTTCTCATGGCGATTGTAGTTAGTGCAAGTGCCTGTTGTCGCAATTATGAGTTATCAGATCCGAGGGTCGGTGGAGGGTGTAGGGCCCGTTGGTGGGCACACCCATAGTGAAAGTAAGTACTACTCGTATTTACATACATTTTTTCGGAACCTGAAATAGTTAATTTGTGCATGCTTATACCTAAGGTATATAAATTAAATAGTATACTTAGTAGTAAGTACCTTTTGGTAAAAATAAGACGATATCGGTGTTTCGTTTTCGTATTCAGCCTATTGCAGTCCACTGCTTGACGTAGGCCTCTCCCAGGGCACACACAGGGCTAAATATATGTATATGAAATTCGGCCTTTTCTCCTTCGTATTTTATATCTCGACTTTGGTTTCAGTATCCCCTGATTGGGCATATACAGACACACAAGGTACCTACATATACAGGATGATTTTTGGTCGTCAACGTTCCCGAAAACTACGGAATCTCCTCATCATTTTTCTCCATTGTAGCATACCTGGGAAGTGTCTGGTTTCCAAAATACGTAAGGGTCCAAAGTTGAGTAAATAGACTGCGTTTTTCTACATAAATGCACATAGACGCGCGTAGCAAGATTTTTTCACGAGAAATAATTAATATCTGCCTATAAAAAAAACTTATATGTTTATGAACACTAGACACTATAAATTTCGCCCGATCAAGTAATTTTTTTTTTTCAAATAAATATTTTTTCCCACCATTTTTTTTTCCATAAACTTACTTTATTTGATGTATAGAGTACGAGTACGTACCCTTCGTTAGTGGTGGCTACAAAAAAACACCTTGTATGTATAGACAGGTGCTGAGGCAATATAAATTTTCCTGTAAAAAATTTTGACCGATTTTTTGCGCGAAGTATTTGCATTTGACGTTAAAACGAGTGATGCGTTTGATTTGCACAATATTTGTGCTTCTATGTTTGTTTTAAAGTACCTACCTACAGAAATACAAGCTGTTTTTGCAACGCGTTCGTTTTTATAAATAAATTTAAGAAACGTCTCTCGCTATTTGTGAGTACAGGAAAACCTTCGCATGGAAGGAATGCCATTGTAAATCTCGACATTCAATAATATATAATTCCTAATATGTTATTCTTACCTATGATCGTAAAAAGAACAACGGACGTAATGCTGTCACTGCATAGATTGAAGCACCGAAATGGCGGCGCGTTGGGCATGTGTGCGTATTTTCTAGTAGGCGCCGAGCTTACTATGATTTCTATGTGTGTGTGAATAACGCGTCAATACACATCCCTACTCCATGGATTATCGTTGCCGAGCTTTATGAATGCTTCACTCTGCATAGTCACAACACTCTGTCCGTTATTCTTTATACGTTCATGTTCTTACCGAGTATTCTTTGATGTTATACTATACTAATAAATGTTTATAAATACCATTGTATATCTACACTAATATTATAAAGAGGAAAACTTTGTTTGTTTGGTTGTAATGAATAGGCTCAAAAACTACTGGACCGATTTCAAAAATTCTTTCACCGTTAGAATCCTTATTGGACCTGGATGAACATAGGCTATAAGAATTTCCCGATATTCCCACGGGAAGGCGACCAACGGGAATTCTATATTTTTTACGAAAACCGCTATACATATGAAGCTGAAATCGGGCATATATGTTCATTGGGGACAGCGAGGGAGGACTAAAAACGGATTTCCCGAAATTCCCACGGGAAGGGGACAAACGGGAATTCATAGTTTTTACGAAAACCGCTATACATATGAAGCTGAAATCGGGCATATATGTTCATTGGGGACAGCGAGGGAGGACTAAAAACGGATTTCCCGAAATTCCCACGGGAAGGGGACAAACGGGAATTCATAGTTTTTACGAAAACCGCTATACATATGAAGCTGAAATTGGGCATATATGTTCATTAGGGACTGCGAGGAAACACTAGAACGGATTTCCCGAAATTCCCACGGGAAGGAGACCAACGGGAATTATTTATTTTTTACGAAAACGGTTAAACATGTGAATCTGAAGTTGAGCATATATGTTTATTTGGGACCCCGAGGAAGCACTGGGAACGGATTTCCCGAAATTCCCACGGGAAGGGGACAAACGTGAATTAATTTTTTACGACAACCGCGATAACATATAGGCTACTTTTTACACTTAACATATAGGCTACTTTTTATTTTTTCTGTAGTCCACGCGGACGGAGTCGCGGGCGTCCACTAGTAAATAATAAATACAATCATTAAATAAAATGAATAAGTACGTTTGTAAAATGTAAAAAAAGCAATAATAGCAAATATTAACTAGGTATATCAATTTTCTTTAGTACCTCCATCGGCTTAATGTATGAATTTGAGGCGACGACGATATAATTCAAATCTTATTCTTACCCCGGCGCCAGACATAGCTTCAAAGATTTGCGCATTTCTTTGAAGACTTTGCAAAGGTTTGAAAACACTTTTAAACACATATGGAGGCAACCTGCCACACATGCTTTGCAAAGACTTTTATCCACAGTATGCACATAGACAACAAACATTATGGACGACGATTTTGTGGATGCAGTTTGTCTATCTTTATATCTACTTATATTATTTATATGCATGTAATAATTTTTCACGTGTGCAATAAATTTAAGGAACATCCGAGAACAAGACGCGAATGGATGTGTGAAATGTACCGTAAGGCACTATGTATATTTGATGAATTTTAACTACCTACTATTTCAATACAATCTCACACAACCTTTTCGCTCAACAATGCTCGTGAAATTTTTTGGCTCCGTGATCTTTGGCGCAAATGGTCTTTGCGCAAGTGTGGCAGGCTACGCAAACATTTGAACATATACGACTTTGAACGCTTTGATGTGCGCTAAAAAACCGACACCGCATGGCAAATTGCAAATCTTTGTCCAAACTTTGGACACATATTCAAAGTCTCGTGCCACACATGCCAACCAAACAAGTGTTCACTCAAGTGAAGCTATGTCTGACGCCGGCTTTATGCTACTTCACGTACACCGTAAAACCCACGTTCCTACATTTTACAACCGAATGGACCAAAAAGGCACACACTGGATCCCAAGATGGCACTCACTGTCCCCAAAACGGTTTGTGACGTCATCAATGCGAAGTAAAAACGTGTGAGAGGTGCTGACGATTATTTTGGCTTTGAAGGAAAAAAAATGTAAGCTAGAAAACGTGGACATGTTTTTTCGTCGTCAACGTTTTCGAATACCACTCATTAAATAATTTCTCCTCATCATCACGAACATTTTTCTCCATGGATGCATACATGGGAAGTGTTTGGTTTCCCAGCAATTATCTTGTCATAAACTTATTTCACTTCATGTATAGAGTAGGTACCCTTCGTATACAGTTGCAACGAAAAAACACCCTGTAAAAGTTGAATCACAGAATGCATAACAGTTAGTGGGTTAGATGATCTTTGATACCTGGTGTAGATCAGTTACTCATACAAAATTTACATAAATATATACAGGTATACACATGGCTGTGTTTCCGAAATGGAGTCGCCAGAGCTGCAGGATCATAAAAGAGATCACGCAGCCATAGACAGATGTAAATAAATCATAAGTGATAAGTTGCTGAAAATGTATTGTTCGAAAAACCTAGCTGAACGTATATTGTTGGCCGCGTGGTGCCGGCAGAGTAGAATTCGTACCACCCCATGTCCACCCGTGGGTATCGTACGACTACGAGGCGATTAAGGGTTTCCGGGAGGTGGGCAGCAGCATCTCCCGTGTTGACAATATAGTCCAAAAATACAAACTGCGATCACCAATCCGCCTGCCCAGCGTGGTGACTATGGGCAAATATCCCCATGGCAGTCTTGTTGTATGCCCTAGGGGAGGCTTACATCCAGAGTGTAATAGGCTGATGATGATGATGATGAGTGTAGATTTTAATAATAGGAGCATAGGATGCGCGGTTTCAACAAGTAAAGCTGACACCTAGAAATAATAATTTTTCATTGTTAAGTTACTCTTTTTGGATGTGTTAACTGCCATTACTGTACGTATCTTTATTAACATCGTTGGCCAATTACAGCCTAGATATGCTCGTTTCGTTTTCCACCCCAATTGCGAGGGTGTAAGCGTCCCTTGATTGGCATACCGATGGACGCGCACGGTTAAACTCGAAAATACGGAAATCTGATCAATTTCCAGTTAATTTTCAGAAGTAGGTTTGTGCCGAATTTTAACTTGGTTAGCATCTCGAATATTGGTTTTTGTATCAATTTGTCTCGAGATATTTGATTTAAAGTTTTTAAATGGGTTTTGCTGATTGTTTTTATTGTCTGAATTAGCTTGTTAACTGTCTTCAAAAAAGAAAAGTTATCAAATTCGTCTGCATTGTTTTCACCCGAAAAAAAACGAGATTATTTATCATTTTAGTATTGAAATTGGCCAATTTAAGGGCCCATTTTTGCAAATGTCAGATAGCCTATCTGAAGACTATAGAGCCCGGTGGCGGACGATCCCTCAATAGAGATTTGAACTTCCGAATAGTGACGCCTGATACAATTCAATACTTAAGTTAATGCTATCTTTCCTTAAAACTTGATCACGATAGAGAGAGCATCAACTTTATATTTCTTAAACTATCTGACGTTTGGAAAAATCTTAAGTGAGATATAAGTACCAAGTGACCATACATGGATGTATGTATAGTCGCTACGACGTATACAGACACATAAACAAGTAAACACGAATATGACTACCCATGTTTAGTGGTATCGTAAAGCTGTAGAGAGAGACATACGTCACATCGCAGACATCAGAGAGGGTCATAGCGCTCGTATAGGGCTTTAGCGCTGTTTGTTCTAACTGAGAAGCGATTTTAGAAGTGGCTATTTCATTTCCGGAACACAGTTGAATCTATAATGTACCTATGCTTTTCCTTAGTAAGCTTCGAGATTATTATGTTACGGTCGTGTCTCTTCATTGACCATTGAAAATGAGAATACCCACGTGTTTAGGGATTTAGGGGGTCGCGTCGCGTGACATCAAAGGGAAAATAGAAGTAATGTCAAAGAGAGTTACTTAGGTGTTTTCTTTTCTTTCTTCTTCCGCGCGGAATTTATCGTAGGGTTTAGGTTCACAGTTCACTGTAGTCCACTTTTAGGGTACAGGCACTCTTATTGGGTAGGACGGTTTGTCACACACGAAAATTCACTTGTCGAGACGCGAGTTCAATATCGCGATGGTTGGGCAATAACTAGCGTGGCCGGGCGAAAGAACACGGAGCTCGCGTCCGGCGACGAAGAAAAGAACGGGCAATTCAAATAGAGAGATACAAAATTATAGTTTTAAAACCACGCATCTTTTTCGATCGATTATGGGGGGATTATCTTATGTGGCGCGAGGGGTGGGGGGTTCTACTTGCCCTTGAAACACTATTAAAATACAAATAATCTACTACTAATTAATCTACAAATTCCTTTAACTTACCCCACAACACAAGTTTAACGCTCGCCAGTTCCGTCGTAAAGTCGCGGTGGAGCGGTCGCGGACGTGCCGTGTCGTCCCGCCACGTGACGTCTCGTCCCGTCGAAGTTACGTCATGCCGTTTTTGCGCAATGCGTGTGTCGATGATCTATTAGATGTAGAGTTGCTAAGATATGGTATATGGAAAAAAAATCTATACAGTAGTGTTCACTGTTATTTTTAAACATTTTCTTGGGATGAGTTGTACATAATTAATTGTCATCTACCGATGCGGGGCTTCCTTACGTCACTGGGGGCTTCACTAGAATACATTAGCTGCATCTCCTTCCGTGTATGTCGTAAGAGTCGACTATTGTACCTACTAGGCATGCGCTCAGGCGATAAGCTAGCAACTTATCTCTCATAATTGATTAAATCTGTCCTCGCAACGCTAAATGTGGCTGTGAGATCTCCCTTATGATTCTGCAGTTCTGGCTACTCCGTTTTATATCTATGAATTGTAATATATTTCAACTCAACAAAAGTCTTAAAAGTCTTAAGTTTTAAACAGGTAATTGTAATCCAATAAAACTACAACTATTACTTAATCGAGAGCGAAAATAACTTCTTGTGAGAAGTTGCGTGTTCTACCTCTAATGCAGTTCTATCGTGCTCTTGGGACCAAACTTTGGACCAATGGCAAATAGTGAAGTTTGTAACACTTAGGCGAAGAGGATTCTTGATATCAGCTAGCTAGTTGGCGCTAGTATATGTGTGCAGATCCGCTACTACTAACTACCAAAAGCAATACGATAATTAGCAAAAATTTTATAAAATTCGCTGAGTGTAATCACAATCTCTAAGCATCCCTGAGCTGATGCGGGGCTTCACCAAAATGCATCAGCTGCATCTTCTTTCGAGCATGTCGTACGTAAGAGTCGACTATACTACCTAAGGAAATTACTCTTAGACGATGAACTAGCAATTTGTATATGATGATTAACACCTGACCCTTCTATGGTAAATATGGATATAGGACCCTACACTTCTGGCTGTAAAGAGCTATAGTATTCAACCATAAGCACTACCCAAAAACTATTTACTTACCTAGATACTTTAATTCAAAACAGCAATTTTATAACAATGGCCGATTGGTTCATTAAAATTTTAGCCTACCCTCTAAATTCGGTTAAAGAAGATCCAAAACAAATATACCAAACTTTGACCAAAACTCTAAAAGCAATCTTAACCTTACAAGCTAAACTTACACTTTTACGTTTATCTAGAAAACAAAACTGTATTGCTTAGATAATAGAGTGTACCACGCGTTGACAAACGTAGTTATTCAAGTTAAGCTTGTAGAACAACAAACACTGGGAAATCCTGACTTCGAAGCAAGCATGGAATTCATATTAACCACTATCTAAGAGATTACGGACCCTATGTGGGTAATTTCGTATGAGTTAGTTCCGTCCCAATATCAGTTAATAGAGTCAATGGAAAAGCCATGAGGTAGGTATATAGATATGCATGTATGTAAATATACATGAATAACAATGAGGTTTTTAAGTTAAATAAAATAAATAGGATTTGAAATTTTGAACCATTATTGCCTATATTTGAAATAAAAATGTTATATGTACTTGTACACGGTGTAATATTAGAGCTATATTACACAAAGAGCTATAATTAGCGCCCATTAAGAGTTTAAAGGACCTATCGACAAAATTTGAGCCTCGTAATCGTTGTCGAGTCTCTGCAGTCTTTATTGTGGACTATTTTATTTATATATGAAATTGTATTAGGCGTTACAATTTGGAAGTTCAAACATTCACTATATGAATGTGTTGGGTTTTAGAGTTTCATAATAATTAGTTGTTTACTAATTTACTAATTTCTATAACCCTGAGGATGCCACGGTTGTTGGCGAAACATAATGTAGATTATTAATCTAGTTTTTGATTTCGGAAATAGTGCAATGTACTCGTATTATCTTGCATGCTAGGTGCCCGGGTCTGGTTTCTCGTGGCGATTGCAGGTAGTGCAAGTGCTTGTTTTCGCAGTTACGAGTTATCCGATCTGAGGGTCAATGGAGGGTGTAGGGCCCGGTGGTGGGCGCACCCATAGTGAAAAGTGGACTATTTTCATAGTATTGCGGTTAACATCCTCCCTTTTGTTTAACCCTGTATTAGTAGTAGATGGAATCGAGCCTAAGAATAATAAAAGTACCACTCCTCGTTGTATTCGATATCGTCGTATTTTAAAGCAAGATTCTTAGAACGAATTACAATTCAAATACTTACTACTTCTTGTAAAAGAAAAGTGGGCTAAGTAACCTACTTTTGCTACTACCTATAGTTAATTTAAAATGACTTTCCATAGAAACATAAAAGACTACAACATAAAAGATTACTACTACACTAGGCAGACTAGGAACCCCTGCGAATTTGTCTGTGTTTTAACAGAATTCTAAGCTTACTATTGGTCAAAAAACAACGTTTTGTCGAACGCGCGAAAAAAAGGCTCCTTATTGTAGCAAAATGTCGGTGACGGTCTTTCGAATCGAACGCGAAATGATATTACTTTGTCTATGGCCCCAGAGCTTATTACAGTACAAGATTGTTTTGTGGTTCAGATTTGTTATTTCAAATTTTATTCTCATAGAAATAAAATTATTTTGTTTGTTAGTTCCGGTCGTTTTTCAGTAGAGTAGAGCGCACCGAATCCAGGTGAATTTGGCTTCAATCCAGTTTGTAAGTAAGTTGTAAAAACGCCCGACTGGCATGACTATAATAAACGTATTCGGTTTTATAAAATGGTATTTTGGTTTTGTTAGAAACACCAGTTTTTGGGGTATTTCTTTATAAATACGAGTATACCTACATAGGATTATCGGCCACCGGGAATTTTGTATGAGCATTGGACTCGTGCAAAGCCGAGGGTTACTAATTATACAATTAAACCTTCCTCATTAATCGCTTTAAGTACCAGAAACCGTTGCGTAGTCAAAGATCTAAGCATATATAGGGGCAGACATACAGCGGGGAGAGACTTTTTAATATGCTGATAAATACATAATTTACCCATTCGATCGATCGATTGGTGTAGTTGGTAGTGGCCCTCCCTGCGACGCCATAGGTCCTGGGTTTGAACCCCGGTAGGTGCAAACATTGATATGATGAATATCGATGTTTGTTTCCAAGTCATGTTTCTATACTTATCTATGTATTTAAATATCGTTGCTTAGTACCCACAACACAAGACCTTAGGGATCTTAATGTGGGACCAAGTCAATGTGTCGTGAAGTATTTTAGAATAATTATTTATTTATTCCCATTATACACAAAGAGGTCAGGCAGAAGTGTGCAAACACATCAATTTTCATCAGTTAACATCAGTAACTAAAACATGTCGGCATTAACTTGTTTTCGTAAAATTATGAATGTATTTATTTACCGTTGCTAAGTACCCTCGAGACAAGATCTTACCGATCTAACTGTGGGACTAGGTTCATGTACTGTAAAGTGTATGAGTATATCTTCAAACGCGAAGGTTCCATAATAGTGGTTTTAGAATCCTTGGTCGCTTCCAGCTCCTTTCACTCATTGTATCATCCCTTCTATGCATACAATCTTATTGGATCAGGCCTTAGCTAATGTTTGCCTGGACTATACTAACTGTTGGCAATCAGTTTTACGTAGTAATGGAGCACGGTTTACGTCAGCATGTAACGTGTTATATGGCGCGACAAGTTCACGGAAGGTGAGGCCCCATTAGTGCGTTGCGACGCGTCGTCGTCGCAATGGAACAACGTATTGTATGCCACACGTTGACGCTGCGACTACGCAACGCAAGAGGGTATGCATGCCGTCGCAGCTGCGTCTCAGTTAAGATCACAGTCTGTCGTCGCAGCGGAGCTCCGACAACGCAGCGCATCACCCTCCCTTCTGCTCCGTCTTTTGTCCGTCCATCCGTCGAAATCCGTCGAATGCTTGCAAGCAAACTGAGCGTGTAACATTCCTATCACACCTAACAAACGACAGTAGTAAGGAATAGCGGGAGCTGGACCACTGACGTCATGGTCTCCTACGTCATAAACTTCAAATTTGCTAACTTTGCAAAAAGGTCATCACATATGGCTCATTCACATATGAGATGTCATTAACTAATGAGCTATGTGAGGGTAACGCCCCTCATTAACTAAGACACGCCTCCATTAGCTAATGACATATCTCATTAAGTAAAAGACACGCCCCATAACCAATGATCAAGATAAATGGACCAATAGCAGAGCATGAAGTACTAATGACAAATCTCATTAAAGAATACAACGCCCCATACATTAGGCATCTAAGATGGCCGACTATATACTATATCACATGGTCAGCGCGTGATCCCCCTGACGTTTACTTACTAATCTTACTAATGACCACACGACAGCATACCTTTGTGACATCCTTATTAATTTTATCATAATGTGTAGTAGGTATTTAGGAAATTGATATTAAAAATAAAACATTTTTTTACAAAATAAGACATATTTTTATTTATTATAATAGGTACCTTAACCTAGTTACATATTACAAAAAAGTTATAAAAACGATGTAAACATTTGATATAACAAAAAGTCATTATTTATAGTGTCATTAGTAAACATTCCAACAAAATTTCTTAAGCTCATACCTCTATACTTAAAATATAAATACATTATACAATATTCACCACACAGTGATGAAAAGATATTTTGAATAATTTTATTATTGTAATTCCACATATTAGCATTTCTTTTTAAAAATGATAATTGATATCCAGTCGGCTTGCGACCAAAAGAATCAAAGTATTCACCAATACCACTCTTATTAACATATATTGCTACCCAATGAGATCCAATTTTTGTATCTGGATCTAAATTAGTAATTAGGTAAATTGGCGCGGCAATATGCATTGGAATGCGATTAGCAGCAAACACGTTTTGTTCTAGAGAATGATTTATTTTTTTCAAACATTTTTTTATTTCTAAAGTATTCATGATTTCGTCGTAGACATGTGTATTTTCTTACATTTACAGGTATTATAAGAATAGTAAAACATACATTCAGTTTTATAAAGTAATTTAGCTACTGTAATCTACATAAACATTTCTATTTTTATCTATTTCTATTACATTATCAAATTCAGCATACACAATACAGTTAATTGTTTGTGTCAATGGAGTTTCGAATCTTACTTCTAACCTTACACAACCATGTCTAATAAGATTCCAATGTGCTGTTGAATTAGCTGATAAGTCTGGTGTCAAGTCAAAAGCTAGTAAACAATAACCTTTGGGATATCGATCTCTAGATATACCGTTCCCATTATTTAAGAAATGAATACCGGTTCCTGAGAAAAGAGTATTTGTAATAAGTGAAATATAATTATATGTATGGCTAATTATTGAACATATCATTATAAATGGTTACACAGTAAAGACGTTCTTTGTAAACTAAAAGTATGATTCATTTTGAACACCCATTTACAACTATAGTTGGTGGTCCCAGTGGTTGTGGAAAGTCCAACTTTGTTTGTGATTTTATTAAGAATATGAAAGAAATTTGCAATCAAGAATTTAATGACGTTATATGGTGTTATGATGAAATGCAACCACTATACAATTTGAATAATGTAACTTACCATCAAGGAATACCTAACTTGAATATGTTTGACGGGAAATATCCACAACTTATTATTATTGACGATCTCATGAGAGAGTCCGATGGGCGCATAGTAGATATTTTTACTAAAGGAAGCCATCACCGTAATCTTAGTGTGTTTTACATAACCCAAAATATTTTTCATTAAGGAAAGGGGCAACGTGACATATCATTGAACTCCAGCTACATTGTTTACTTTAAAAATCCACGCGATAAAACACAAATACGTTATCTTGCTCGTCAACTTGTACCTGAAAATCCAAAGTTCGTTGAAGAGGCATATAGGGATGCCACAAATAAATCTCATGGGTATTTAATGATTGATTTAAAACAAAATACAGATGATGTGCATCGTTTTAAAACTCTTATTTTTCCAGATGAGTATACGATATGTTACATCCCTAAAAAAGGTATAAATACAACATCATACAATCAGAAACGGTTATTATAGGACAATGACATGCAAAGTAAAGACACATATAGAATTTTTAAGAGCATTGCACGTACTTAAACCAAAATTTAGGAATGCATTATTAATAGCTTGCAACGATAAGGAGATAAATTGCATCTGTGAGTGTACTTATAACGTTTTATTAGGAAAAATTCCATTACCAGAAAATAAAAAGCAGAAACTTGGCAAATATAAAAATATTCTAAGGAAACTAATATCAAAGGGAAAAAACAAATACAGAAAACACATTATTATTCAAAAAGGTGGAGCATTTTTGCCTATTATTCTCGGTTCAGTTTTAAGTGCTCTACTAGGTTCGGTTATGAAGTAATTTTAAATAATGGAAAATGCAAAGAAAATGATATTAATAGAACCAGAAGTAATAGAGAAACTAAAAAATGGTAACAATAATAGCAATGCTAATTTATCACACCTTGACGAAGAGATGCAAAAAATTTTAAATACAAAATTGGAAGATAGAGAAAAGTGGTCACTTTATTTACAATCTCTACAAAGATATTTGTATTTTATCGGAAAGGATCGAAAACCATTAGAGATACCTATAGTGTCCTACGATGAACTCGAAAACGAAAGAAAAGAACATGTAAAGTTAGAACCAACCTCAGATGTCAAACAGACTTTAACCAAGGAAGACAGTACGGGTGTAGGTGAATATTATGTTAAATCACAATTGCTTCAATTTATACCAAAATCATATAGACAGAAGGGTGAACTTTTATTAGACATACTTTTGAAAAATAAAGAAAAACTACGCTGGGATCATCAAGGTACAGTTTTTATTAATAATAAAGAAGTTCATAAAAGTAATATTGTCGACTTGTTTAACGATGTCATGAGACCACTTAAACATAGTTCACCCCGTGGTTGGACCGAGTTCGCTAAGGCATTAAAAGAGTTAGGAGTACCCCTGAGTTACATAGGTAATCCAAGAAGAGCGACATTTATAAATGTAATGTCTAAAACTCCAGATTATGAAAACAGCTTCAAAACTGTAACTCCAACGAATGAAGAGTTAAACTTTACACCAAAAAATACCAATTCGCATTCAAGCGATAGTGATACGATCGGTAAACAAAAAGTAAAAAGGAAAATCGATTGGAAGAAATGGACCCCTTATTAGAAATTCATAACATTTACTACGATGTATCCAATCCTGCTGGTTATAGTAGTTTGAATAAACTAGCAGAAGCTATGAAAACTAAACTCACTAGAAAGGAAACAAAAAAATGGTTGGAGTCTCAAGAAACGTACACTTTACATAAACCTGTCCAACGTCGTTTTCCTAGAAACAAGTACATATTGTCTAATCTTAATGAACTCTGGCAAGCTGATCTAAGTGATTTAAGAACATATAGCGAATATAATAATGGTAATAAATATATTTTATGTGTAATTGATGTTTTTAGTAAATATGCATTTGCTCGAGCTATCCCTCAAAAAAATTCCACTACTATAAAAAAATGTTTCACTGATATTTTTCTTGAAGCCAAAGCAACTCCTAGACATTTACAATCAGATAAGGGTACTGAATTTATATCTAAAGATGTAAACAGTTTCTTAAAGAGCTATAACATTAATTACTACACAACCAATAACCCTGACATTAAAGCAAGTATAGTAGAGAGATTTCAAAGGACGCTCAAAATGAAAATGTGGCGCTACTTTACTCATAACAATACCTATCGATATATTGATATTTTGCAGGATTTGCTTCATTCGTATAATCATAGTTTTCATAGAAGTATCAAAATGAGACCATGTGATGTTAATTCTAATAATATTATGACAGTTTGGCAAAATTTATATGGAAAAAAGCAAAGTGAGTCATCCAACATTACGAATAAACCTAAATTTAAGGTTGGTGATTATGTAAGAATAACTAAACATAAACACATTTTTCAAAAAGGTTATGAAACCAATTGGAGTGATGAAATATTTATCATAACTTCAGTTGTATACAGATCTCCTTGGGTAGTTTACACATTAAAAGATTTACAGCATGAAAATATAACTGGAACTTTCTATGAAAAAGAATTACAAAAAGTTAATTATGACCCCACTACGGAATTTAAAATTGATAAAATACTACGTACTCGATACTCTGGTCGCAGAACTGAATTGTATGTGAAGTGGAAAGGTTATCCAAATAAGTTTAATAGTTGGATTTTAGCTTCTAGCTTAAAAAATTAACATGACTAATGATAGTTTTTATTTAACTTTACCTAGCAACAGTTCAATGAAATACTTTCCGCATAATAAAACTGCAAATTTTTCAACTAAACTGCCTAAACCCATTAAATTAGAAGGAGAATGGTCAGTTGGACTAGTAGAATTTCAATATCCTTGTACTATGTTTACTGTTCAAGAAAATCAAAATATAATGTATATTAAAAAAAGAATGACAGTTCCAAATGAGTTATCACCGTCTCTGGTAACTTACAAAAGTCACATACCCGCCTCCAGTTATGAAAATATTAATGATGTATTGACTGTATTAAATGCAAAAGAAACGTTCAAATTGCGATATGATAAACTATCCAAATATGTTACTCTAACTCAAGATAATAACCAATTAGTTTCATTAGAATTCTCACCCATATTAAGTCTTCAACTTGGATTTGATCCATATACTAACATTGCTTCAAAAAGAACAGGAAAATTCCCTGCTAATTTGTATTTGGGATTAACATCACAGTTATATGTCTACTGTGACATAATAGAACCACAAATAGTAGGTGATGTCATGTGTCCATTACTGAGAAATATATCACTAGATCCTGCCAAATATATTTATGGATCGAATAAGATGCATGTTTTTTCTCCACCACACTATGTGCCAGTTATGCGAAGAGAGTTTGACACAATAGAAATCGATATAAGAACAAGCACTGGTGAAAACATTCCATTCCAATTCGGAACAACCTGTGTTAAACTACATTTTAAACGTAGATAAATATAAAAATGTATCCTAAATACGATTATAATATTTGTCCATATGAAAACTACTATACACATCAAGCGGGATCTGGTATGGGTATCATTTATAAAGGGGCACCTTACCAGCAAGGACATGGAATTGGAAGTTTTTTAGGTGGTTTATTTCGATCAGTTTTACCTTTACTAACAAGTGGTGCAAAGGCTGTCGGAAAAGAAGCGCTAAATGCTGGAGTAGGGATTTTATCAGATATGGTTAGTGCAAAACCCATGAACGATTCGGTTCAAAGCAGATTTAGAGATGCAACGACTACCTTGAAAAGAAAAGCTGATGAAAAGATTGAGCGAGCAATGATGGGATCGGGATATAAAAATAAAAAACATCGTGTTGGTAACCTCAGTTACTCACCAATTATAAAGCAGAGAACAGTGCAAAAAGCTAAAAAGATAAATATAAATCATAAAGATATATTTGGTGATTTATAAAATGTCATTTTTACATAATAATTCATGTGAATGCGTTAAGTCTGAATTAGATCTATTTGCACTACCAGCTACTCAAACTAGTATTGAAAGTGGTCAGTGGATTCATTACAAACCGATTTCGTCTTTAAATGATGATGGTCCCATTGAATTTCAAATACCTGGAACTGGCGATGACTATATTGATCTATCTCATACTTTAATCCATGTTAAAGTAAAAGTGGTAAACCAGGATTTAACACCTCTAGCACCAAATACGAATGTAGCTCCGGTGAATAATTGGCTGCATTCACTTTTTAGTCAACTTGATGTTTATTTAAATCAAAAACTTATATCTCCCCCTAATAATACCTATGGATACCGATCATATATAGAGACTTTATTAAATTACTCTCCACCAGCAAAGCAATCTCATCTAACTTGTGGTTTATGGTATGAAGATACTGCTGGGAAAATGAATGCTACTGATGATGGAAACAAAGGTTTTATCGAAAGACAAAAGTTTATAAAAGATAGTAAAGAGGTAGAAATGATGGGTCACTTACATGGTGATATATTTAATCAAGAAAAATTTTTAATTAATGGTGTAGAGATGGGTGTAAAATTAGTCCGCTCCAGAGATGCGTTTAACCTTTTGTGTCAACCTAGTGATGTTAAGCTAAAAGTCACTATTATTGATGCTACTCTTATGATCCGTAAAGCTCGAATCAATCCATCAGTACTTCTTGCACATCAAAAAGTTTTATCATCAACCACTGCTAAGTACCCAATAACACGAGCTGAAGTAAAAGTTTTGACTATACCTTCAGGTGTACAGGGTAATACTTTAGATAATGTATTTCTTGGTCAAGTACCAAAAAGATGTATAATAGGATTTGTTGATAATACTGCTTTTAATGGTAGTTTTTCCAAAAACCCTTATGATTTTGAAAATTATGGAATAAACACGTTCAGCTTGTATATCGATGGAATGCAAATCCCTTCTAAAGCTTTACAACCTGTTTTCAGTAACAATCTATATACTTCTGCATATCATACTCTTTTCTCAGGAACCGGTATTCATTTCTTAAATAATGGGAACGGTATATCTAGAGATCGATATCCCAAAGGTTATTGTTTACTAGCTTTTGACTTGACACCAGACTTATCAGCTAATTCAACAGCACATTGGAATCTTATTAGACATGGTTGTGTAAGGTTAGAAGTAAGATTCGAAACTCCATTGACACAAACAATTAACTGTATTGTGTATGCTGAATTTGATAATGTAATAGAAATAGATAAAAATAGAAATGTTTATGTAGATTACAGTAGCTAAATTACTTTATAAAACTGAATGTATGTTTTACTATTCTTATAATACCTGTAAATGTAAGAAAATACACATGTCTACGACGAAATCATGAATACTTTAGAAATAAAAAAATGTTTGAAAAAAATAAATCATTCTCTAGAACAAAACGTGTTTGCTGCTAATCGCATTCCAATGCATATTGCCGCGCCAATTTACCTAATTACTAATTTAGATCCATATACAAAAATTGGATCTCATTGGGTAGCAATATATGTTAATAAGAGTGGTATTGGTGAATACTTTGATTCTTTTGGTCGCAAGCCGACTGGATATCATTTATCATTTTTAAAAAGAAATGCTAATATGTGGAATTACAATAATAAAATTATTCAAAATATCTTTTCATCACTGTGTGGTGAATATTATATAATGTATTTATATTTTAAGTATAGAGGTATGAGCTTAAGAAATTTTGTTGGAATGTTTACTAATGACACTATAAATAATGACTTTTTGTTATATCAAATGTTTACATCGTTTTTATAACTTTTTTGTAATATGTAACTAGGTTAAGGTACCTATTATAATAAATAAAAATATGTCTTATTTTGTAAAAAAATGTTTTATTTTTAATATCAATTTCCTAAATACCTACTACACATTATGATAAAATTAATAAGGATGTCACAAAGGTATGCTGTCGTGTGGTCATTAGTAAGATTAGTAAGTAAACGTCAGGGGGATCACGCGCTGACCATGTGATATAGTATATAGTCGGCCATCTTAGATGCCTAATGTATGGGGCGTTGTATTCTTTAATGAGATTTGTCATTAGTACTTCATGCTCTGCTATTGGTCCATTTATCTTGATCATTGGTTATGGGGCGTGTCTTTTACTTAATGAGATATGTCATTAGCTAATGGAGGCGTGTCTTAGTTAATGAGGGGCGTTACCCTCACATAGCTCATTAGTTAATGACATCTCATATGTGAATGAGCCATATGTGATGACCTTTTTGCAAAGTTAGCAAATTTGAAGTTTATGACGTAGGAGACCATGACGTCAGTGGTCCAGCTCCCGCTATTCCTTACTACTAACGACCTGATGAGCTTGAAGACCTGAACCGATTTCCACCAAACATAGCTAAGAACACTTTCGACTGATATACCTTCCAAACAAAAAAAACGCATTAAAATCGGATCATCCGTTTGAGAGCTACGATGCCACAGACAGACACATACACATTTACACACACACACACACACACACACACAGAGAGAGAGAGAGAGAGACACGTCAAACTTATAACACCCCGTCGTTTTTGCGTCGGGGGTTAAAAATCATACCTACACGGTGTTTATAAAACCGCGTCTTATGTTTGATACTGTTTTAAAAATACTCTTTATAGCAAATTGTATTTAATATAGGTAGCTAGGTATATCAAGTAGACAATATTTAAGTAGTGAAAAAATAAATAAGTTCCTGCTAAGATGTATGTAGTTTGCGCTTCTCATCCATATATGAATAGGTATAATGAAGTGGGTAGTAAAACAGTTTTACTGTGATAAAACTGCTTTTTTTTACCTGGGACAAAGTTACATCCCAGGGGTAAAGTAAACCTATGTTACTGTATAATGTAACATACTGTATACTGTAGAATTTCTAGTATAGCCACGAACTCTTAATACAGGAATCTTGTCCTTTGGAAGCGTTATAGGCAGTTTAGACATCTTATAAGCCTGTAACTACCGTAATGATCACAAAAAAGAAATGTGTAATCTTATTTTTTCTTCGTAACCCTACTTCAATATTCAAGTGGGAATCCTTATACAAAATTAATCAATCCGTTTTAAATAAAACGTTACTGTGCCCTAAAAGTTTTAAAAGTTTCAACATCATTTCATACTCAGTTCATTTTAGATTTTAGATTTTTATAGAATTAAATTTTCATGTAAATTTTATCTAAATTCAATTTAACTAATTTAATGTTAATAAACGGGGACTAGAGACAGAATAACTTTACTCCAAAGTATAAAGTAGGTAACCAATTGAAACTAAAAGTCTAGGCTCGGACATGCATATTAATAAGCGACCGAATAAACGTATAGTAAATAATAATGGTAATTTTAATTCTAAAGTGAATCAAAATACCCACATAGTTTGAGTAAAGGAGTCTTCCCTCAAATTCTACCACACAATGACCGTAATAGAAACGTGTCAGGCACCTAAAGTTTCTTACACAGAACGTATCAGCTACGGCGTGATAACGAAATTCGTCGTCGATGCGAATTAATGTTAGGTACACTGTCGAAACACCTTTGTCCACTACCAAAAGATTAAATAGAAAGAAAAGCGGCGGTAGACTCGCCCCCTCACCACGTGGGACTCAATAAGCTAACTGGTGAAAAGTGGGTGTGTAAATTGCACTCTACTGCCCAACCTCTTGGGGATGATGGGAGTGACTACTCGTATATGCATGTATGTAAACAGAAAGAATATTAGATTATTTTAGTTTGTAAGTATAAAAGTCAATGCAATTTTTATGCATATAATTCTTATCTGTACAAAGAAATACTCTCCTTCGTTCACAGACCACGACAATAACTATTCCACGTGCATTTCCGTCGACAATAATGAATAGAAATAGGAAAATTTTTTTTAGGTATTTTCATGAATTTCTATTTCCTCTTTTGCTCTAGATTCGCTCAGGTACCAAATCGAAATTACTCACGCTCTTAATTTGGTTGTTTTACTACTTTCAGCGGAAACTCTTTTATTACTGAATCGTGAATAAATGATAGAAGAAGATAAATTTTAATGTTTTACGCAGCAGAGCCGTATGTTAGTTTAGTATAACACGATGTATTCTCCAATTGGGTATCAATATACGAGTATTTGCTAGAAGTACTCTTCTACATTGTTTTAGTGTCGATAACTCTATGATTTTGTAAGGCCAGGTTTACACGGTATGGGGCATTTTTCCTATAGGCTGGGTGCAAAGCAGGAGGTGGGAGAACCACGAATCGATCGCAGCGCCCGCGGTGGCCAAAAACGGAAAACTCAGGGGATTGTCTGTTGCTTTTTACTATAGCGGAATATAAATAAACATGGGTAACGATACCTGCTGCGTAGTTAAGTGCAAGGATAATGGTGAAAATAGCAATAAAATATTCTATAAATATCCACAATCTAGTTAGTTATGAACAGGACAGTCCTAGTTACGTCCCAAGAATATTTCCAGCTACATACTCGTACACCTTGATGGAAGTATGAACGCCTGCACTTAATGTAATAACATTCATCTAATTCTCCCGTTTATAGATGATGGTCGGCTGGCGCTCTCTCTCACTCATTCACTTGTGTGTCATTTGCATTGTCTAAATACTTATATTAAAATAAACAGTTATCCCGTTATAATTGCTTTTGCTTTCATTTCATCACACCTCTACATGACTTAATGCGAATTTAGCCATGTCAAGATACAAAATATACATAGGACGCAGAAATAAGAAAGAAAAAACTAAAGAAAACTAACTTAATATTAATTTTTATTTCTTTTGTATCTTGCACATGTTGAACCAGAACTAATTGTTTTCTTTTTAGTATCGTTTGTGGTTGGAAACTGATTACGTATGTGATTGCTATTTATTTATTATTATGATAATTTATTATTATTATTTTCCTTTTTTTTTTCTCACTCATTATAAGATAATGAGGTGTTTATTCATAACCGCGGGCTTGTGACCAAACGGATATGAATTTAATATGGGTTTGATAAAAACTTCCTAACAATACGGCACGTGTTCAGAATTATTGCTTTTTGCAGAAGGTAGGTGATAGATGGATGTATGTTTAATGTATCAAGGCTGGTGCGGAGTGTTTTAGGTATGACGCCCGTCGTAGACAACACGATGGGTATAGTTTTTACCGTATCCACTTGCCATTGAGTTTTAATCTCAATAGACAGATCCGTGTATTTGGTAATTTTCTGCGTGTACGTTGATGTGAGATTGTGTGTGTTAGGTATGGCAATATCTATAAGGTAAACTGTTTTGTTGGTTTTATCATGAAGAGTTATGTCCGGTCTATTGCAATGAATCGTCTTATCTGTAATTATTGTCCTGTCCCAATATAGTTTGCAGGTGGAGGAATCGAGTACTGTCTGTGGTGTGTACTTATAGTATGCTGTTTTTTCTGTGATGAGTTGATATTTATAGGCTAGGTGTTGATGAATGATGGCCGCGACCTGATCATGACGATGCTTGTAGTCGGTTTGTGCGATCGTCCTGCAAGCTCCGGTGATGTGCTGAATGGTTTCCGAACTGCTGTGACAGTGTCGGCATAGGTCTGATGTGAGTGTTGTGCTACGTATTATGTGTTTTTGATAATTTTTAGTGTCTATTACCTGATCTTGTATGGACAGCATGAATCCCTCAGTTTCAGGAAATAGGTCACCTCGTTTGAGCCACTCGTTTGAAGCAACTTTGTCAATATTGGGATTCACCAAATCTAGTCGGTGCCTACCATGTAGAGATTTCTGTGTCCAAGTGTCTATTTTGTTTTGAATGGTTGTAATGTGTTCGTTTGCCTGTTTGTCGTAGGATTTTAGGTTTAGCGGTGTGTATTTAGTGTCTGTGTGTACTATAGCATTATGGAGAGTGGATCGTTCTGTTTGTGAGTGAAAGTATTTACGGAGTGTTGTGATTTGTTTGTTGTGTAGATTTTTAATATCAATGAGTGCTCTGCCGCCTTCGTGTTTGGGTAGTGTTAGTCGTTGGATACAAGATCTTGGGTGGTGTTTTCTGTATTTCGTCAATAATGTGTTTATTATTCGTTGTAATTGTGTCAAATCTGTCTGTGACCAGGAAATAATTCCAAAAGAGTAGGTTAGTGTGGGTATAGCAAATGTGTTGATGGCTTTTATGGTATTTCGGGAATTTAGGTGAGTATTTAGTATTTTATGAAGTCTGCTTCTAAACTTTTGTTTGAGCACATCTTTTGTATATTTGTGATGTATTTGTTTAGTTTGTTGGTAACCTAAGTATTTATATCCATCTATATCATTAACTGCATCTATTTGTTCTCCGTTATTTAGTTCGTATGTATTGTGTTCTATT
Organism: Carposina sasakii; assembly: GCA_014607495.2. Classification (NCBI taxonomy): domain Eukaryota; kingdom Metazoa; phylum Arthropoda; class Insecta; order Lepidoptera; family Carposinidae; genus Carposina; species Carposina sasakii. The sequence continues at coordinate 12,129,967 of CP053163.1, forward strand.
TTACCTTTATTTATTGATTGTAATTTACATTTGTCTATTCCAAACTCCATGTGTATATCAGCCGAAAATCTCTCTGTAATATCTGCAAGATTGTATATTTCTTCAAGGGTGGATCCGTATAGTTTAATATCATCCATATAAAGTAGATGTGTCAGTTTCTGTTGCGTGTCATTGTAGTTAATTTTATAACCGTTTCCGCTATTATTTAGAAGGTGTGATAAAGGGTTTAGGGCAAGGTTATTATTATTATTATTATTTTTACACTACACAACACATTAACCTAGTCCCACACTAAGATCCCTAAGGTCTTGTGTCGTGGGTACTAAGCAACGGTATATAAATACATAGATAAGTATAGAAACATCCATGACTCGGAAACGAACATTGATATTCATCATATCAATGTTTGCATCTACCGGGATTCGAACCCAGGACCTATGGCGTCGCAGGCAGGATCACTACTGGAAAGACGTCAATAAAACAACAGGGCTGGGAACTGACTGACGTTTATTTGACAGCTCATCTGCTAGCCAGTATATAGAACTAAAACCTTTTTACAGGAAACCTTACATATGCCCCCTTTTAAACTTGGGAGCGCTATTTAGTACACAAGTAATTATAACAGAAGAAATTATAACAATAATACTAAAAATTAAATCATAAACTATAAGGTTAAAGGGGGGTATTCCGCAGACGGCGGCCAGCAGGTTGCAGCGCTGGGCAACGCGGCTGACTGGATACGATTTTTCTGTAGAGTATGTTCGTTCTAAAGATAATGGTCCTGCAGATGCATTATCACGCCTCCCTCTTGAGAGCAATGATCGCTCTCATGGTACTAAAATTAGTTATATTAATATTTTAGAAGAGTCTTTTCCTATAAATTTCAAAGATATATCAAAATAAACTGCTCGTGATGCGTTACTTAGTAAAATTTATGTATATATTGTGCATAGTTGGCCAAACTTTACTAGCTGCGAGGATGAAAAACCATTCTTTGCTCGTAAAAATGACTTGAGCGTTGATCTCGGTTGTATTTTGTATAAATACCGAATAGTGGTACCTTTACCACTACGAAAGGACGTACTTAATGAAGTGCACGAGGGGCATTTAGGTATGAATAAAATGAAAAACATAGCACGGAATTATGTGTACTGGCCCAACATGGATCGGGACATTGAGGAGTTGTGTCGCGCGTGTCAGGCGTGTCAAGCTGTGCGCGATGCACCACCTCATGCTCCGCTCCATCCTTGGGAATTCCCACAATATCCATGGCAGAGAATTCATGCTGACTTTTTTGATTGTGGCGGAAAAAAGTTCATAGTCTTAGTGGACGCTCATTCGAAATGGATCGAAGTAGTACAAATGACTACTACGACCGCCACAGCTACGATAAATGTTTTGAGGTCAATATTCGCGCGGTTTGGTTTACCCATGCAGTTAGTAACAGACAACGGACCTCCATTTTTCTCAGATGAGTTTAAAACTTATTGTAGAAAGAATTGCATTAAACATATCACATCCGCACCATACCGACCTCAGGGAAACGGTGAAGCGGAAAACGCCGTAAAAACATTAAAAAAGACTATTAAAAAAGCTATTATCGAAAGTGTAGATGTAACAACCGCGTTAAACAAATTTTTGTTTCAATACCGAAATTGTCAACATGCTACAACAGGCGTGTCACCCGCAACTCTACTGCTAGGACGTAAGTTGCGCGGACGTCTCGACGCCCTGTGGCCCGACGTCGGGGCTGTGGTCCGTGAAGCTCAAGAGGGACAAAAAGCTTACAAAGGGGGGCAGCACAGGGATATTCATGTAGGAGATACTGTTTTAGCTCGAGATTATGCTACGCGGGGAATTAAATGGTCGGAAGGTCATGTTGTTGCACAGACTGGACCAGTTTCGTACAGAGTTGATATCGGTTCAGGTATGGAAACGCGTAGGCATCAGGATCAAATTATTGCTATAGATAAGAAAAGATACTCAACGTCGCGTATTAGTAACGATCCGATCCCAGTCGAGCATGGTGTGGTTTGTGATGTCGGAAGTAAGCAAGACGTGTGGCATGATACAACGGATCAACCCTCTCTGCTTAAAGATAATGCTAAATTCGCTTCTGGTAATGTGGAAGCTATACAAGTGTCTGAAATAGTCAGCTCTTCGCTACCGATGACGGCTAGAGCAATTAGAGCTCAAAATAGAGCTGAGCGAAAAGAGAGGATGGATGCGTTGCCATTGTCGGATTAAATATGAAGTAGTTTAACCTTATAGTTTATGATTAAAATTTTATTATTTTTGTTTTTAATCACGCGTCTAAATATTTTTTTTAAATTTTTTTTATCTCGTCGCCAATGGAAAGACGTCAATAAAACAACAGGGCTGGGAACTGACTGACGTTTATTTGACAGCTCATCTGCTAGCCAGTATATAGAACTAAAACCTTTTTACAGGAAACCTTACAACTACCTACTAGACCGTCAATTCACGGTTGATCCGGACTTTAAAAGGCTTCACTTTATACTAATTTCAGAGTATTGTGTTTTTCTTTAGTCTGAGAATGTAAGTAATGAACTAGGATTCCGACAAAGTCCTACTTATCCAATTTTCCGATAAATTTTGGCGGCAACTCTATTCCCTTTAGGATTGTTCTCGAAGTTTTTCGATACAAGTTCTTATTACTTTTCACGGCTCCCAGTAAATACGTTTCGGTTACAGTATTAACCCATTTTCATTGTGTTGAAGAACAAAGGCTGCATTTTATTATGTTAGAAGTACGTTATAATAAAGTTTCGGAACTTTTTGCTGGCAACACATATCTTGTACAAAAATAGAATATTATGAAAAGAGGTTTTATGGAGTTAAATTTTATTTTAATTTTAAAAATACATGGAAATTAAAGGAGCTATATCTACTTAGGTTCAGCAGTTTGATCTGTGGTTAACCTTACTACTCGTATTAGTAAAAACATTAAAGAATCAAATAACTGTCGTATTTGAACTAGTATGGACACGTTTCTACCCCTAGCTACTAAATTTACTATTACTATTATAATACTAATAATAGTTTCTACCCCTAGCTACTAAATTTGCTATTATAATAGTAATAGTAAATTTAGTAGCTAGGGCTAGAAACGTGTCCATACCTTAATGGGATTACAGATGCACAGTGCGTAAATATAAAATTTATATTAAATACAAGACCTCATTGCTTTATGCCTACTTAACGGACGTCAAACACTTTTACGTGTTTTTACGTCCCATATTCTTTCACATGGTTTTTATATTCATCATAAAGTTACCTAATAGTGAACTCTTCTAGCTAGATTCTAAAAAAGATAGGTACTTACATTATATCATGGAATAAAATGCTCTGAGAGCGAAAAAATCTTCCTATGCTAAAGGTTTCTTGTCAGCTTCTTCTATCTAATAGATATGAATTTAATAGTAATTTTAAAATTTTGAACCTAGCTTTGGTCCACCTGTTCTGATGCCGCCTTTACTAACATAGAATCTCCTTCCATGCATGTTGTGAGAGTCAATAGAATAAAGGCTCGAGCACACATAAAAAGGAGCGTATCTACGAGTATAGCTATCCAACCAGACAATCAAAGAGTAAAAAAAATATTATATGTAGTACCGAGATATGAAAACTATTATGGTAAGCGAACCAGGAAATATATTTCTCCAACCTTCTGCAATGAGCTACCACCAGATCTAGTTGAGGGTGTCAACTCCAAAAACCACCTAAAAAATTTACTAAAAAAGCACTACCTGTCACTGTGTCCATGACGATGGACGGCTTTTAGATGCTGTGAGATTGCTTTTGTTATAAATGCTTGCCTATAAACTTTAGTTATATGTATTAATGTACATTCTAAGACTAGAACGGCTGCCGACAAACTGCTGTGCAGTTTGGCAGATGGTTAAAATGATAAGACAAATTGTATTTTATTGGAAATAAATAAATAAAAAAAAAACACCGGATGCGTGTGCGTGCACGTAAGCGTAGACGTATACGTACCTCTGAGTTGTAATGTATATAACTGTATAGGCACGGGCAGACCGGATGCATATGCATAGACGTAAGCATAGACGTCAAACGGTGACAGTTCTATACATTAAACTCAGAGGTACGTGTACGTCTACGCTTACGTGCACGCATACGCATCCGGTGTGCTCGAGCCTTTAAAGAACTCAGGGGATGTAATATCGGTATCGGTCCGTGTAACTATAAATAAATACATACACACATATAGTCATGCCTTTATCCCTTACGTGGTAGGCAGAGCACCAAGGGCCGATAGAACCACATGGTGCCACCTCTGACCAATTTTGAGGGTATAGTTGAGATGTACAAGTTCGGTTAGTAGTGACAGGTGGTCAGCCCATCGCCTACAAAACACCAAGACCCTATTGTCCCTCTACTGACTTGTACAGTATGCCCGGGAAGAGAAGCAGCTTTCGTATTATATGTTTTTTTTTCACTCCCATAGCAGCATAGAAGATACATCGGGCGATGAGCTTGCTATTTGCAGCTGGTCTTATGCATCTAGCCAAGGATATGGTGTCGTCTTCGTGATAATACAGTTCTGATTGCCCCTATTTTATAACAGCCGTATACATAAATGTATATACTAAATGTATACATTTCACAAAATCAGTAACGACAGTATAGTAGTTATCTCATAAGAAAAAACACATAAAATCCACGTCAAAACTTACAACCCTACTCTAAAGACTTCACTTTAACTACATTTAACGATTTTATAAATTGACAGCAATTCATTAAGGACTTTACTCGGCCGTAGTGTTTTTAATTAATGATGTCGAAGCGGGCAAAATTAATGAGTGTTACGTCGTACCTCCCTGTCATCGAATTTATGGCATATTTTAAAAATTCTCGACTAAGGGCTGTAATATACGGTTTGGAAATAAACAAAAAAAAACGTCAAACGAGTACATGTCGAGTAAGAAAAAAGGATGGGATACTTAGGGCCGATTTTTCCAAACGTCCAGAGGAATAAAGTTAATATTGTCTTTCTCTAAAACTTGCCCATGACAGAGACAGCATCAACTTTATTCTTCTGATATGCTATCTGACGTTTGGAAAAATCAACCCTTAGTCCAAAAAGGAATTTAAGGGTTCCCTCAGGCGATTATCTAGCACAGGGGTTCCCAAACATTATTTTCTCATAGACCCCTTTCAAAATTATTCTGGTGGACCCCCTACAGGCCTACATCACATACAAATTAATTGTGAACGCCCATTTTTTCACGCCAACGTAGACCCCCATCGAGTCTCCTGTGGACCCCTGGGGATCCACCTGGACCACTTTGGGACCCACTGATCTAGCATATTATTACACTTCTTTAACATTTGGTACCACTGTACTAAACGTGGCCGTGGATATCCTTCAAAAACCAGCCCATTTTCGCGAACATAGTCGTGTGTACATACCTATACATACACTAAACCAGGGATGGCGAACCTTTAGTGATATACGTGCCATTTTTATGAGACAAATATATCTATGACGTGCCATCAAATAATTTAGGCATATTGATATTATTTAACAAAAATAAAACTAGATGATATTAAGTATATACTATTTATTAAAAATTCAAAAGTACAATTATCGGTATGTAATGTTACTATTTTAACATATAAAAAAATTGTGTTATTTCTGCTGACTCAAATAAGATGCTAAGTATTTTATGTCAGGCTCTTACTTTGTTACTTTCAACAGAATGCAAGCTGCTGAACTAGAGTCATCTGACAAACGGTTTCGATGCAATTTTTTTATGTTATTCATTCTTATCTGTATCATTAGGCGTGCCTGAACTATTTTGTTGCGTGCCAGGGGTGGCACGCGTGCCAATGGTTCGCCATCCCTGCACTAAACTATGGAAGTGTGCTATTACGATCAGCTGGTTAATCTGATATTTAAATAATAGTTCCTAAACAATTTCTTTATTACCAACAGGGTGGTGAACCCTTGGAACAAACTACCAGATGAAGTGGTTTCGGCACCAAGTGTCAATAATTTCAAAAACAAACTAGACAAACACATTAAAGAACATAGAAAAACCTAAGAAGAGAATAGAATATTCAGATACAGGCAAAATCAGTTACCTCAACTGCCTGCCTGTTTACATATATAATAATAAATAATAATAATAAACGAATAAAAGCGGAATTTATTGAATACCTTGTATATTTAGGGCCTTAAAATGTTAAAATAAAATTAAAAATGATCTTTTTCTTAATGAGATTTGTAAATATAGTAAGAAAATGTGGTCCTGGTCAGCATATTGCAGTCCGCTGCTGGACGTAGGCATCGACCAGAGCATGATATTTGATCAATTTGATGATATTTGAACATGAGGTTTGTTCAATTTGCATATCAACCAAGAACTATAATATTGCGGTCATCAAGTCGAGTTTTTTTTTTTACGGCTGGGTCTTTGTCGCTTGGGGGACTAAACAAGGTTTATTGACTATTTGTAGGATGGCTGGTAGGGTCGATGCCCAGCAGCGTCCTACTTTCGACTCTACCTACTACGGGTTCCTGGAAAACCCACCGCTAAAGAACCCTCGAAACAACTGCGGTAGGGGACCAAGTCGAGAGTGAACCGGTTTCTTTTATAGGCAAGCGCGCTCCATCTTAAGGTGGGTACCCACGGTGCGTGATATTACGGACGGACGCGCACCAGCCCACACCACGGATCGTGGGAAACGGAGCGTCCGTGGTAAAACAGACGCATCCGTGGTACGTGTCCATCCGTAACCGTCGACGCGTCCGCGTCCGTTCGCGAAATCACGCACCGTGGGAATCTACCTTTAGACTGCAACGGTGTTTACCATTAGGCGCGTTGTGGTCAAGCGTAAGCCTATTTAATATAAAAAAATATGTATAAAGATTGCACTCTTCCATGTAGCATAACGAAATATACATTAAGGTTATGGATGTACATATGTAGTTATTTTTTTATAAATCTTTACATATTTCTTCGCTTTTTTTAATCTACTCGTACCTTTAACAAAAATCGCGTGCCCCGGTGATTGTGTGACTCCTTAAAAATTTGGAAATGAATAGATTTGGTCGGATTATACAGATTAAAATAGGCCGGAAAGTGTATTTAAAATCATAAGGCTTTCTTCATAATGGTCTTCAGCTCATGCAGGTGGAATCGCGGGCGTCCACAAATCCCAACTAATATAAATGAAAAATAATGTTTATTTATTTGTTTATTAACTCTTTACGCCAAAAATACTAAACCTATTTAAATGAAATCTCAAAAACTTTAGAGACTGACAAAGAACATAGGCTTTATTTTATCCCGAAAAACTATCTTTTACTGTATTTTTTTTGTTTTTTTTTTATACGCATACGATATGGTTGGCACATAATTACCATGTTATACTCTATACATTGAGATCCTTTATAAACGGTCACAAAAGACTAATCCTATCTAAGTCAAATTAAAGGACGGGTTTCATTATTCGTATCTCACAGAAGTTCCTAACTTTCTGTCGAGAAGGGACTGTGCAAGAATCTGTCAAGGACGTCCCTTTGTTATGTTTAGGGTCCCGCATATGTTTGGTTTATTAGTTATTTAGATTTTACTACGTTGTAACCGGTCGGAATGGAGGTTGTTGGGGGAGGCCTACGTTCAGCAGTCGACTTCTCAAGGCTGAAAATGATGATGATGATATTGTTACCTATAAGTTAAGAGATTACAGCACAGTTTTGTTTTACAAATCTGTTATAAATTCTTGCAGCAAATGCATTGATCTCGATTAAGGTTAAATCGAGAATTAGCACACATGTTGTCTTGCTTCTTGTGTGATAGGCGTCCTTACAATCTAAAAACGTATTTTTAAAGCTGTTACCTATATTTAATAAAACACGTAAATCGAGATTTACTTACATTTGAGATTTAGCACACATGCTGTCTCAATTTTTTATATAAACTGCAACAAACTGTCATGTGTATTAATTTTTGAATAACTTGTATCTATAGTCACGCATTTACTTACTACATGTAGGCAAAAATTATTTCATTGTTATTTTGATACGGAACTCTATAACTTGAGAGGAAATATAAACTTTATGTGACAAGGGTAAGGGGAAACAAATTATTTCTCTCAAACAGAGAGACGAAGATATATATGTGATACCGAGATATCGAATGTGTTATTGATTCTTTCTGTTATTTACAGTTCATGCAAAGTAAATATTATGTAGGTGTAAATATTACATAAAAATTGGCATTTTGTAAGGGAGGAGTTAAGTCTATTTTTTTAATAAGTATATCCATATATTCAATTAATCAAAGTATGTACCACTGCAATTTATGCACTTTAGCCATCTCATAGAACGGACTCGTTATTTTTCTGTTAAGTCTTTATTTTCAAGGGCAATTTTTAACAGTACCGAGGTGCAAGTAAACCACAGTGGTAAATGCAATGAAAATATCTATTCAGATAGAGTAAAAATTGGCAGACTTTTAGATGAAAAATAGCACTATTTACAAACCTATTTCAAAACAGGATGTGTTCAGTTATCACATGACACTAAAAGAGTTTTGCGTTATTAGCAAGTGTACGACCGATTGCCGTAGTGGGTAGTGAAACTGTCTGGGACGCGGTAGGTCTTAGGTTAGGTTAAGTTAGGTTAGTGTCAACATTTGCATGACATTTTAAGTTAAGGTGATGCATTGCTAAACAATTAAAAAAACGCATGTAAGTACCTGAAGACTTTTACGCAGTCCGCGAGCCCCGCGGATTTCTTGAAATCTACATTTTCATCGCGATGTCAATGTGTCAAAGGTCGTTCCCATGTTGTAAATGCTGAGAAAAATCGGCGTAAAACATCAATTTTACCAATTCACAATGAGACAGAACCCTCAAAAGCCAAAAGCAATAAAGCCAACCACAATATTTCGAGCTGCGATCATGTATGTAACGTTTTATTTTATTTCAGTAACACAATGGGGTATCCTTTCCGAGTTGTAAAGATTTATTTTGTTCGTAACTGCCTATTGATCGCTGGGTAACTTCTTTGCTTTAGTTTTTCTGGCTGTTGCGGTTAGATTTGTTGGGAGTTGTAAAGAAAAAGGTTGTTGGCTAGTGTTTCATTTCGGTTATTGGTCATGGTATGTTTCTTGACTTTTTTGTTGAGAATTTTTGTGATATATACCTTTTTTTAAACCTTTGGACTTTATGTGTAAAGTAATCGCCTATGCAAAGTGGTGGTAGTTTGCTGGAAGAACTCTCTATTGGGGATAAGCACGCCATCGCACATAATTGTAAACAGTTTTTTTATAAGATGTTTATGTACAGTAAAAAATAAGAAATTTTAGTCAATTTCGTAGGTCATCATAGTCTTACCAAGCCGAAAAATTAATATTTTAAAGACTTTGGAGAGTGTGCGTGGGAACTACACAATACAGTTCCACCAGGCTCTTTTCAATATCGGGATACTAGACTAGCGTATCACCCTTATGTTGTTGATATCCCACCCATTCGCACCAAACGTTATGCTAACTCGTTTGTACCTAATGCGAACGGCTAAGGAGTGGAATGCACTTCCTGCCGATGTATTTCCCGAGCACTACAACATTGGTCTCTTCAAAGCTAGAGTGAATAGGCACTTTCTAGGCAAACATGTACCACCCTAGGCCGCGTCTTGCTTAACATCAGGCACGATGGCGGTCAAATGTTTGCCTAGCCAATTGTAAAAAAAAACATCATAATTAGCTTATGATGCTGATGGGGCTTCACTAAAATATATCAGTTGTATCTCCTTCCGTGCATGTTGTAAGAGTTGGCACGGGCATTCTCTCAGACTGTAAGCTAGCAATTTGTCACTGATAGAAAATATCACCGCTGTTTTAATCGTGGCTGTGGAAACACCTTATGATCCTGCGTTGGATGCAAAGAAGATTTGGCGCGAAAAACTGGAAGGGAGCGGGTGTAATTTTCTTGTGAAAATCAAAATTTATTTGTAAATGGCTAGCATGTGTCCGTAAAATGATGTTTTCTGGTAGATATGTTTTATATTTTGTTAATTGTGATATGAATCTAGTGCGTGCGCATGGTTTTATATGCAGGTAAGCTGAGTAAAACTTTAGTCGAAGTACGATATCTTCATGGGCTCATGTAAGTTGTTTCTGCAATTTTTTTTATCTTTACTGATTTTACACCAATTCTTGATGATTTTCCCGATGTTTCCATTCATCATCATCATTATCATCCATCATAAATTCAGAAATCATTTGATAAAGGCAATGGCTATATGGGCTTAGTTCCCCTTGCCTCTCCTTAGGGATAAACCAAACAAAAAAAGGATGCAAAGAAACACCATTTTCTTTCATTAGGAAGGTCTTAAAACACCTACCATTTACATTCAAAACTTGATGGAATACCGATTTTTAAAAAAAGTCGAAAGACCATAAGCCCTAAATACTCCTTTCAACGCGACTTCTAAATCCCGTTGCCAAGCCTTCTAAAGGAGAATACTTAGTGGATCCTTTAAGTATGTATAATTAATTCGCCGTAACACCCGAGATCGGGCGCTAAAGAGCGTTTTGTCGCAGATTATAGCGTCGAAGTGGATCAATGCGGCGTTTTGTAACTCCGAACGCATTAATTATGCGATTTAAATGCCTAATCCGGATAATGCTGTATAAATCCTTTGCCTGAAATTTTCTTTTTAGTTAATGTTCAAAAAAGTCGATTAATCTTGGAGCGGCTGGTTGAGAGTCGTAATGAGTGTCGTTTGGTGAGGGATGCTTCTTTAATAGTCCTTTGGAAGGTTTTTTCGTGTTGTTTATCCGTTTATTATGCGGCTGGGCTGCAGTGAGGTAAACGGTAATGATAATTTTATATGATGACTAGTGGCTCATGAATTTGTCAGCATAAAAATAAATTGGCATCAGCATTGCACCCGTACAAAGTCTAGGCGGATCCCTATAATAAACCTTCCTTTTGAATCACTCTATTTAAAAAACCGTATCAAAATCGGTTGCGCAGTTTTTAGATCATACATTAGGGACAAACAAAAAGTGTGAAGCGATTTTGTTTTATAATATTTAATTATAGATGAGCTTTTGCTAAGCAGCACCGCTAGCATGAGACAGGTCATAGTGAGTTAACATCTCACATTTAATCGACAAATCCACAGACTCTATGCCAAGACAATATAATAATAATAATATGTAAGTATTTTTCGTGTGAAAAGATAGCATGTAAATGTATTTTCATGTACAATAAAGCAGACAAAATTATGAACCCGTTAATGCAGTCGGTTAGGTAGGTATGTATAACTAGGTAACCATCATCTTCCTGCCCTGTTCCCATTTATTTTGGGGTCGGCGCAATATGTACTTTTCTTCCATTAATGTATGTATAACAGGTAATAGAATCAATAAATCGTCGATATTTACTAAATAAGTAGCGGATTCTCTCACCGTAGCGGAAACCTGAGGTCAGCTGGACTCGAGGGAAATTTTGCGCGTTGTTGATTCAATATTGTTTCGTGAAGTTATCTAACATTCGCTTGAAAATAATATTTTGTGAAAATAAAGTGCAATCCAATGGGGTGGATGCCAATATGGAAACGATGCTTGGAAATAGAATTCAATTTTGAAATGGTAATTCTAGATTCATAAATCTACGTGGTACCTACACGTGTAAGTCACTACTGAACAGTGGGGTAAGCACGAACGTTTTTACGCCGCGTAACGCTAGCGACTCGCTAGAAAAATCTATGTGATTTGACAGTTGGAGCTATCGGTTACGGACTATCGAGAGGTTCGTGCTTACCCCTCAGGTCTCATTCAATCACTTCTAAGATACCGGTTGGAAGCAGCCTTAGATTGGGTTATAGTTTCCTAAGAAATTCAATTCAATATTTTCTCCATAGTCTGGACTAGGCTAAAGCATGGTATATTACCCAGAGAACACTAGAAGGTGCCGTGAAAAATAAAAATTTAAAGCGACGGCACCAAAGAACTGCACCATCATAATTTAGTGCACACGTAACAATTGCATTATCTGTATACCTACGATTGGTTAAGGAGTTGACACTTATTTATTATAAAATTATTAATAAAGAAATGGAAAAAATTCCTCACCCGGGTGGGAATCGAACCCACGACCTCTGCATTCCGTGCCAGCGCTCTTACCACTGAGCCACCGGGTCATTTACTCGGATGACGAATTTTACCATCTCTTTTTATCCTTATTATTTAATGTACACATACAATTTGTACAGAAAAAGAGTTTATAATGGTGTTCATACCTAATTTTAATGTATTTTTACCTACTTCTTCGGCGTTTAACATAGTTACATGGTACCGTAATATATACATATATATACATAGATACAGCTGTGTTTTTGAAATGGGATGGCCCGAATTACAAGATCCCATAGTCACGTTTAGCATAGCGGAGGGGGGGGAGATAACAAATGTAAATGATCAGTGACAAGTTGCTAGTTTATCGCCTGAGAGAATATCCGAGTTCCTTAGTCGACTCCTACGACATGCACCGAAAAAGATGCAGACGATATATTCTAGTAAAGCCCCGCATCAGCACGGTACAATAAATAAATAAACATTTTAAATACTAAGCTCTATAAAAATTTAAGGTATAAACTCTACGCGAATAAAGCTGCGGTCAGTTCGCGCTCCAGGGAAATCAGATCCTCTGTTGATTCAATGATTTTTTTTCACTGGCTCTCGTACTAGCGCCGTGCAAATTATTTGTTCTAGTTGTGTTAGTTTTATGTGTGGAAAGATTATGCTTTTTACATACCTACAAACACTGATGTGTTTCCGAAATGGGGTTGCCAAAATTTCAGGATCATAAAGGAGAGCCTCTACTCCGATATTTGTATGGATAAACATGTCGAGTGATAGAGTGAGGGCCCCCAATTTCGGCTATGTCTTCTTTGACAGTCACCACCGATCTCGAGAGATTTTTTTTGCGTATCATACAAAATTACAAACTTGAAATAAAAAAGCCGAGATCCTTTATGATCTCTAGTATTGAAATTGGCTGTAAATCGCTCAGTAACGGATTAGATTTATTAAAAAAATATCAAATATTAGGTTAGGTATATTGATTGACTGGTGGCATTTTCTATCCTGTTTGAAAATAATAATAACATAACATGAATGTTAGGTAAAAAGACGACTTTTGAGGACATTTCAGAATTGCAAAGTATTCAAAACTTCACACATAACATTCATCGTAAACGCTCGTCATTTTAGTTAAGAAATTCGATAGAAACTTTTTGTTGCCGCTAACACGTGGTAGGTACATCATTTGCTCGGATACAGAAATGTCTCGGTAATGAGCACCCTGATCATTGTATATGGAGCATAGTATAATATTAAGCCAGACTAATTCTATATGTATAATTGTAAATAAAAACGTCACGTAATATTTACTTTATTTTACCATCGTCTGAGCAAATAAATAAACTCATTCTTCTCATCACGAAAGAGGTCCCGCAGCCATGTTTAGCGCAGCATAGTTAATGTTCAGTGACGGACAAGAGAACGCGCCATTGCTTTGTCGATTACGGTATGAGCGTAAGGAGATTTGATATATCTAGTCTACTGTACTCCTTATACCACAACCCAGCTTAACATTTCTTTGCCTTTTCCCGAGAATTCTTTACACTCATTGAGTTCACATTTTCACACGCCACGGCTTCAGGCTGAGTATTTACGGAGTGTGAAACTTGGTAATATAACCCCGCTTCTTCAGAATTTTCACCCTTTCACTTGACACAATTGAGCAATATGGAGGGTGTGAACTTCAAGGTGTTCACTGGAAAGAAATATGCTATATTAGTGACGCCTGCTAATCCGTTCGCGTGAACTGCAAAAAAAAAATCTAAATTATACAATAGAACAGTCCTTTATTTGTCAAATTATTAATTAGTTTTGGAATGAAAGCGAGACAGATAGAGCTACTTTTGCATCCCACTCGGATGATTTTTTTTTCATTTTCTTAATAATATTTATAATTTATAATATTCGTAAGGATTAACAGGTACCGGCGACATTACCCGCGTGACTAAGTGCCTTATGTGTTCAGACACATTTATTCGACCAAGTGTATGTACCTATATAGTGGACCGCAGCCCAGAGGACAGTTTCCCCTTTGCCAAAATCCGCCCCCATATTACCTAGCTAGCAAAAATCATATGATTCGTACTACGTAACAACTATCTAAAAGGAATTTGTCACTTCAACATGAATATTGCGCAATTTTCGCTGTCAAACTGCTTTTATATGCTGATCAGCCTAGTTCTGTGGTTTTTGAGTGAAACAAACATTAAAACATCAATTTTTCCCCAACTTTCTCATTTTAAAAAATATATGCAAGATAAGAAGCGCCCTTAATTTAAAAAAAATTGTAGATAGGTATAATTTTTTTAGTAATTAAATACAAAATCATTAAATTTTTTGTTCGATTAATTTACTTGTAAGTACCTAGTCGCTATATGGGTACGATAATCTACAGCGGTTTTCCTTAATTCGGTCGGATAAATAATTTTTTAACCAAGCGCACACGGCATACTTGATCGGTTCTTCATACTGTAACTGTGGTGGAGTTGGATCTGTCTCTCTTTTCATACTTATCAAAACTTATTTAAAAAATGGGATCAAAATGTTTGACATGTTCCACCATAAGTATGAAAAGAGGGACAGATCAAACAATATTTAACCTACATATTTGGGGATCCACTTGAGTGACGAGCAGATATTAAATAATCTTACTAGCAATTTAATAGGTATTTCTACAGCTTCAACTTTCAGATAGGTTCCGTAACAGCTCCGCAATATACAGTTTCTATGGTTGTTACCTTTGGATGTTATATGTAAGGATATTCAATATTAACGCGTGGCAGGCAACCGCAACAAAGTCTTGCTAACATTAGGCATTCGACGAATTTCGCTGAATATGGGGTGAAATAGATGTTTTCAGAAATCACCTAACAGCACGCCATCACATAGCGCCAGCTAAAGTTTACGGTGTTGAGTTCATGACCGCTATAACGGCACTGTTATCATAGGAAACCAAAGTTTAACCCATTAAGCTATTGCCGCTTTAATATTTTCAGAAATTCCCCTGGAAAAATTAAAATCTAAGGAGACTTATTTACCATATAGTATTAAAAAGATTTTGCATAACGACTGACAGTGGTTCACGATATATACATTCGTAAACTAATTGGTCGTTAGCAATACAATGTTAAAATTTAACGTACCTACATAACCAGTAATGTACGTCATATTGACGTGAATAGAAGATAACCATTACCAGCTAACACAAGCTGATTAGTCCCGAAAACGTTTGAGCACTAGCAAAGTGGTCAAAGCTATTACATGCTCACCGCAACGCTACAATACAGCTTACGTGCCAAAATTCATAATCCCATGAGCCAGTTCCCGAATTAATCTCGTAAAATTACACAGAGCCTCCGCAAAAAGAGCAATTTTGGCTTAAATTTTGCCAATTATATTTGGCAAATAGCGTAAAATTGCCCATTAGCTAGAGGGATTTCTTCCGTTTGCATAGTTTAATAAGTTAAATGTTAAGGCTACGATAATATGCATTGTGTCCGTGGTTTTGCGGCGCCAAAAGACCTCGTATGAACGCCTATCGCGCTTTGAGGTTCCTTATCAAGTACCTATCGGCTATGTTTTATGACAGTTGCTAGTGATAGAAAGGATTAAACCTTAATGAAATGGAAGTAGAACAAGGCATTGCATGTAGAAAATTTTGGTTAAATAATATTCCTTCCTATGAACTTGCAATTATTAAGTTTAAGCGATGATCACTATGAACTGTTAAAATAAGTAGCCGACACTGAAGCTGATTAACTGAGTTGTCTCGGATTTATGATATACGAGTAAGTAAACAGTTTTTTCGAAATTTGGTTTATAACTCTATATTTCTTTCAAACAATGACGATAATATGTAGGTATCTCTCCTGGGCTTAGATTAATGAAAGGTCTTCGCTCCGCGGAGGAAAGCGGAGCGAATCTTTATTCTAAGCTCCAGGGCTTGGCTTATAAGCAACCCCATCTCGTGCATGAAGTATTTTAAAAGCCTATTATAATATAACTAATTAATTAATATAATATAACGAAATTTGTTCTAGTTTCATAGAAAGATCTGGAAGTATTTTTTAATGGCCGATTTTTCCATTATTCGGATAGCTTCTGAAGGATAAATTTCATAAACTTGTTCAAGATAGAGAAAAGATCAACTTTATTCTTCAGATAAGCTATCTGACCAATGTAAAATCGGCCCTAAATATAGCATTTCATTTGACTTACCTTTCTATAAGGAACCATGTTGCACTCATTTGGTATTTATTAAAAGCAGAAGTAACAGTCGTTAGAGTCGAAACTCTGGATTTCGTCCAAATGGCAAGAGCAATGAAAGGTACATTTTTCTTATTTTCGTTTCACTATTTTTTGTACTTAAAAGGTACATATTTAGGTTGATTATGATTTTACATTTATACATGCATATAGACAGTCGTGATCTCAAAACGGCGTAGGTTAAACTGCAGGATCTCAAAGAGGATCCTTTCGCAACGTTAGGTATAGCGGGACAAAGATCAGTGGGGCAAGCACGATACTCTAAGTAACATATTCACACACACACTTCACAACACATTGACCTAATCCCACACTAAGATCCATAAGGTCTTGTGTCGTGGGTACTAGGCAACGGTATATAAATACATATATATATATATATATATATATAAATAGTATATAAACATCCATGACTCGGAAACAAACATCGATATTCATCACATCAATGTTTGCACCTACCGGGATTCGAACCCAGGATAGTCTCGATAGTCCGTAACGATATCGTCACACTGTCAGATCTCATGGGTTTTGCTTGCGAGTCGATAGCGTTACGCCGCGTAAAAAGGTTCACTCTAGAAGGTGTACGCCTGCGAAAACGTCCCTGAGTTACAACCAATATCAATAAACGAACTGAGAGAAGTTTTTTGAATTACCTACATATGAGAGTTAATATTTAAATGTTTTGAAAGAATTTTTTTTTTCGGAACTTCTTTTGATTTTTGGTTTTATTGGGCATTAGTTGACACTTACGGCATGCACGGAAGGAGATGCAGGTGATGCACCTCTAGGTATACTCTAGTGAAGCCCCGGAGCATGGGTATTAAATTAGAGGAAATTAAATATTACCTATTAATAACTTTAGAGGAAAAGATGGGTTTCCCTTAAAGGGAATCCCATACTGTATTTCTTAACTTCTTAACTTGGTCGAAAACATGAGAAAGAACATTTTTTTTTAATATTGTTACAATAGCCACTCAATAAATTTGATCCAGGCTCGCACATAATTAATGAATTCTCCTGTGAGGCTGTCAGCGCCCCCTATTGTAAATCTTCAGCTTGTTATTCGAATATTTTCCAAGATTAAGATGAGCCTTAAAATTAATAAGAATAAATTATGTATTTTACCTTATATTAGTAAACATGTGAGAACTTATCCTTGTTTCCCCAAGGAGTATGGTTTGCGTGTGTTTACACGTTTATTGAAGACTCAAGTGTTGCTTTTTTATTTTACATGATGCTATTTAACACTTCAGTTTCAATAGAAAAAGCGACGATAGCCCAGTGGTTAAGACATGCGCCTTCCAAGCGAGGGCCAATACCAATGAATTTATTTCAAGTACAAATTTTCTAGAATTGTTACTTAGCTATACTCGAGGAGGGTTGGCGTCAGGGACGCAACCGGCGGCCATAAAACAAATGCCAAATTTTTGGCAATGTGGATTTCGAAAGAAACCATATTGCGCCGACCCCAATAATAAAGAATCAATAGGTATTAAATAACCACAATAAATACCTTTAACATACGCAATTCATACAACCGGGCCCTGTTTAATGTAATGTTTATAATTAATCGCTATATCCAGTCATATCCTAGGAGACGCCATTAACTTTACAAGTAAGAACTCGGCAAAATATTTTCATTTCGAACTTTCTAACTTCAAAATGAGAATAGTATGTACATCTAAAAATTTAGACGACCCTAACAGTTTCTACGGTCAAAACTTGTGTAATCTAACTTGTGGAATTTTTCACATTTTTTCCTTATTCCTTTTACTAGGCGGAAAATACGCAGCTTAGTCACTATATATATATTTTATTAATACTTTTTTCATCTCGCAAGTTTTGCTACTACCTCTACGTACTTTGATCAAAGACGATAGCAACGCGATTGTGCAATTTACACGTTGCAATGGCAAATTCTTTTGCGATTGCTGTCACACGTCATTCTCAGCCATGAATAGAATAGAATAGTTTTTATTTGAAAATTACACATACACGGACATAAACAACATAGAATAAGACAATAGATAGAAAATGGGTAGAAATAGATACAATCTAAATTTGTACAGACAGGTAAGAGCAGATATTTGAAGAACAGTAAGAAGAAGAACTGTGTACCCTATTTGGAGCCCGGCAGTTACGTCATGAAATGTCCACTGCTGAACATAGGCCTTCCCTGAGTACCTTATTACATTTACTCAGCAGCATCTGACTATTGGGCTTATAACATGTATTTATTTTGACACTGCGACGTTTGTGCGTCCCAGTGTGTCATGTCCCGCGAGCTATCCCAATAGTAGAAGTTGCTTAACGTTTGGGATAGTATCGTTTTATCTACATTTGCATTTGGACTAGCTCCAAACGTTCACTGTTTTCATTTCAAATTCAATTTCCCAGTGCTTGAATGGAAGTTAATAAACTGTTATACTAACGTAGCACGTCAACCAATTTCGTGAAGAACACGTTTTTTAATGGAACTGGACCCCGAAACCGGAGGCAGTTAAAAAGGTAGATAGAGTAGATGTTTTATAGTAACTTTTTTTTATTTTTTATTTTTATTTTTTTATTGTCATAAGATAACCTATGCTAAATATAATGTTTCCCTGTCTCTTAAACTAGGAGAAGTCCTGTATTATAAGAGACAGTAACTTCCATTTACAATAATAGTTATGAAGGTTATACAGAGAGTTAAAACTTTTTTTTTAAAGTAAAATTTTACAACTACAAGACTAAGTTTTCTAAATAAAATAATAAGAAGTAATATTAAAAAATAATCTAATGTTGTGCCGAGTATGAGCAGAAATTTGTGACTTGTGAGTGTAATTGTCCAGTGTTCTGTATGTGTGTAATAACGTGTGTGTAATGAGTGTGTGGTATTTGTTACGTATAAAATGGACATAGTTGCCACACCAAATTAAACAGGGATGACAAGCATGTCTTCCACTCCATCGTAATCAAATCCTGTCAACCAATTTTCAATAGCCTTTTTTACACCGTGATTGCTAAGTTTTCTAATTTTTTAAGTAGAATTGATCTTTTTGTAAATTATCGGTACAATAAATTCAAAGCTTCTTCGTGCAAAGGCGCTCCGGGTGACTGGTGTAGGACAGCGGAATAGCCTTTTATTGAGATCAGGTAGAGTAGGTACAGTTATCCTATGATATCTCTTGGTAGCATTTATTGCATATATATCAGCCTATTGCAGCCGCCAGAGTACGCCGCAAGGATACTGCCATTGGGGATTTATGCCCATAGTCACCACGCTGGGCAGGCGTGTTGGTGACCGCAATGTGATTTTCTTGCTGCGCTGGTGCCCACCTCCGCCTTTTATACAGAGTGATTTTTCGTCGTCAACGTTCCCGAAAACCACGGAATCTCCTTATCATCACGATCCATGATTATGACGATCTTTTTCTCCATGGAAGCATACCTGGGAAGTGTCTGGTGTCCAAAATATTAGGGTCCAAAGTTGAGTAAATAGACTGCGTTTTTCTGCATAAAAGCACATTGACGCGTGTAGCAAGATTTTTTCACGAGAAATTATTAATATCTGTCTATGAAAAAACTAGCATAAACACTGGACACTATAAATTTCGCCCGATCAAGTAATTAAAAAAACAATCAAAAAAAATTACATCATTTCCCACCATTTTTACCTACACCCTCCGCTGACCCTCGGATTTGCCGACTCATGATCACGAACACAAGTCACTACAGTCGCAACGAGAAGCCAGATCCAAGCACCTAGCATGCAATAAATACATAGCTGCTAATCCGAAAACCAATTAAAATTTTTAATCGACATACAGGATGATTTTTGGTCGTCAACGTTCCCGAAAACTACGGAATCTCCTCATCATCACGATCATTTTTCTCCATGGAAGCATACCTGGGAAGTGTCTGGTTTCCAAAATATTAGGGTCCAAAGTTGAGTAAATACGAGTAGACTGCGTTTTTCTGCATAAATGCACATAGACGCTCGTAGCAGGATTTTTTTACGAAAAATAATTAATATCTGTCTATAAAAAAACTAACATAAACACTAGATACTATAAATTTCGCACGACCAAGGAATTTAAAATTAAAAAAAAAAAAATCCCAGCATTTTTTTTGGCATAAACTTACTTTATTTCATGTATAGAGTACGTACCCTTCGTTAAAGGTGGCCACAAAAAAACATCCTGTATGTTTCGCCAACACCCGTGGCATCACCACGATTAGTTTTCCATGTTAGTTCTATCTACCGAACCAACTAACTAACAACTATATATACAATTAAATATAAACTTACTTTATTTGATGTATAGAGTACGTACCCTTCGTTAAGGGTGGCATCGAAAAAACATCCTGTATATACCTTTATAGATATATTAATGCGTGTAGCGGTGATAGCCCAGTGGTTAAGACGTACATCTTCCAAGCGGGAGACGTAAGTTCGATCCCAGTCACGGGCCTGTACCAATGAATTTATCTACAGATTTTAATGTTGCATAATTGTCACTTAGCTCGTGCCTCGGAAAGCACGTAAAACCGTTTGTCCTGCGCCTGATCTCTCTCCGGTCGTGTCGGCTTTCCGTCCCATCGGACTATGAGAGTAGCGGAATAGAGAGTGCATCTATGTTTGCGCACACACTTGTGCACTATAAAATCTCCGTAGAGATTGGTCGCCTTGGCCGAAATACGGTCGGAGATCATCATCATCATCAATGCACATATTGACACGACAGAAAGGATTGCTCTAGTCAAAGTTTTATTGTATGTAATTATTTTTATTTCAGATATTATAAAATTATTAATAAAGAAATGGAAAAAATTCTTCACCAGAGTGGATTCAGTATTTAGAGCGGCTGGCACGGTTTGCAGTGGTCGTGGGTTCGATTCCCACTCGGGTGAAGAATTTTTTCCATTCTTTATTAATAATTTTATAATGTATAATATCTTGACTAAGATAAATTTATAAAAACACTTCTCCATTATTTCAGATGTCACTGACACCCTGTATAGCAAGACACATTATTCCTATGGTTAGTTGCTTAACGTCTTACGATAGTGTCGTTCCATCTATATTAGCATATTGGCTACTTTCCAAAACTTTGCTGTTTTCATTTTGAATTGAAATCTCCTATTTTTAGTAAGTGTATACGAATGTATAAGTAATTACTTAGCAGTACTATCTTAACTTACTTTGCGTTCAAAAATATATTGGAAATACCTACGAATATTTTATAAATTATAGGTATATTTAAAAAAATAATTTATAGTGGTTTAGATCTGTCAAACCTATGTTTACGAGTATATGAGCTTTTAAAGCAGGACTTAGAATTGGAAATGATTTTACGAATCAAGTACCAATTTCGTAAAACATGGTTTTTTTACTCCCTATTACCTACGAGAAAGATAACCAAGGCTGTAGGTATTCATTTAAATTTGTTTTATCATAATTAAAATCTTCGGTTTCCCCTGTATTCGTTTTGTTACCGTGATCAATCTATTTAGGCTTATCGAGTTGGCAAAATTTTATGATTTTTTGCGCTTCAAGAATTTTTGTGGAAAGATAGGTAAAAGCGTAAATGATACCGCGTCGTAAAAGGTACTTAAGTGGGAATTTTGCGATGTTTTAGTATTTTACGACTTTGGCTATATTTTATATTACTTTTCGTACCCGCGACTTATTTCGTACTTATATAAATTTCAGGCAACAGATCCAAATATTGTTAATATAGTAGTGACTTATGCCAGAGTGTTGATTGACTAACATTTACGGTGTTATTACTAAAGAATATAAGCATCATTTAAGCGAAACATTGCCTAAATTTGATGGATATTCTATACATTTTGCTGTCAAATGTCATATTAAAAACGAGTCTAACTTTAGGCGCTCTTTTGTAATAACACCGTTATTGTTTATTTGTTTAAGTGTTTATTAATTGATATATAAACATACATGTAGGTACTATATGCTCCACTGCATTTGTGGCAAGTTGCTATCTCATACATAAGCGACTCTTACGACATTCTTAATTGAGTTTTAATGTTTGTTTTAACATGTCGTCAGTGTTAATATATTTAGTAGTAAAAATAATGTACTTCTGTTGCAATTAATAGGGTTATTGGATAGGGTAGCAACACGTCACTGTTTTTTTTTTTTAAATAAACGTATATAGGATCTTCTTCATGTATATGTGTAGGTAGATATCTCATTACGTCCTCCTAATGATAGGATAAAATTTAAAATACGGATAAAAATAATCTTCACTAACAAAGGATACCAATCCGGAAAGTATCTCTTTGCATAGCACTAACAGTTCTGTGATACCAGAACTTACGGGATTACCAACTTAGTTGAAAATTGAAATTTAAAGAGACTTACAACAATCAAATAATCCCGATGTAATCCATAGAAGCCTGGATCTTTCTAAATCTTGGCTATACCGTAATTACAGTCGTAAAGCCCTCTTCCATATCTCATAGTATCGCATCAAAACTCGCTTTACTTTAGGGTTGCGATACACGGTCGTTTTTATACACGTCATATTTTATAGACCGATCGGAAAATTTACGACACGTATCCACTCTTCGTTCATTGTAATCGGGTTACTTTATTTATATAAGTTTAGTGTGGAAAGGTATCAGGAATGATACATGAATTGGAGCGAGCTTTTTATTATTTGGTTTGAAATAATTACGCTGGGTAGGTATACATATTTTTTTTTATAATAAAAATAAAAACAGAAAAAAATGGTTAACACTGAAACATGGAAAACTGTATTTATTTTCTAAAGAGAAATTGAGATAAATAATAACATTGATAGTTATTAACAGAAATAAACGACGCTTTTTCGCGAAATATTTTCAGTTCTTCGATTTTGAATTTGGGTTAAGTCATTTTAATTAGAAGATGTGCATTGTGCATATTAACAAAAATGCTCACTATAGTACTTACACTCATTTTAGTAATAAAATTCAATACCTACTTTACTAAATTGTACAGATTAGCTTATATTTTTTTTTACGATTTCAGAGTTATTCCCATAATAAAAGTTGTTTCTTTTTACCTACCTAAGTCACGTGACAAAATAAGTTAACAGACCATATAGTATACCTATATACATTTTCCTCCTATTGTCCACGCGGAAAACATAACGGTAAATTAAAATCCAACACACTAATTAAGATTTTTGTCATATCATCATGTAACAACTCCATAACATGATACCCGAATCAAAACCCAGCATTAACGTTCGAACTCGCTCCGAGAATTTATTAGACGCAATCAAATAAGAACTCGAGGAACTTTGAAAGCTGCCTTTTGATGCCGGAGAGTATTAAATAATCCTCACCAATTCTTCTCGACTCGAAAACAATAGTAGTCAACGAAGAACAGCAGGCGTTCCTAAAATCCGAAGCCGTTTCGATGGCATCAAATGTTCCGTTCGAAATTAATAAGACTGCGATTGTTTTGTGGGTGGACTATTGTGTGCCAAATTCTTAAGCTTGTTTTACTGAAACGCTTAAGGTAATTTTGTAGGATTAACGTGTACGAGCCGTTATAACAGGCCTTGAAATAGATTTCCTTTTATCACGAGTTCTAAAACTTGCTAATATCTGTATTGTGGATCGAGCCGTAAAATTAAAAAACTGGATAAGTATAGTAGTTCAGAATATTTTGTTGTTTAAAACGATTTGTGATAGCAGAAATGTGAAATATTGTAACAAAGTTACTTTGCTGGTAGTTTAAAGTTCCACAGTAGGCTGTGCAACTTCGGTAGTCGAAAGCTTTATGTTACTTCACACACAGTTCACACCGAATTTGTCGGTACATTAACTCAAACTTTGTTCAGGGATTTTTCTCAAGGTACCCATGAAATGGCTTCTGCACTATCTACCTGACAGTTGTAATACTTGTAACTATAGGTACATATTACTTAAAATTTCATTTGGTTTTATGTATTTTGTAATAAAATAATCTGCACACTCATCTTTATGTAATTGCTCATAATATTCCAATAAGGCCGTAAGCGAAAGCTTTTATGAATAATATACCTGCGTAAGTATCTATCTATTTATTAAAAAACTTAAAGCAAGACCAAAATAAGTTATTACCAATTCGATTCCGAAAAAAATTCAGGTATAGTACTCGTACAGTAGCAGACATCACGAGGAACTCCAATCTACTTTGGTAGAAGTGTCAGGATAAATAAAATGCTTTTTATATTAATTATTTACCGATATCCCCTAAAGGTCATCAATCATAATTTAAATGGAAATTTTCTTAAAATCTAAAAATCTACATCGATTTTGTAAACACCTAGAAGCCGTAAATATTTTTTAAAAGATTACACTTTTTCACGTGATTTTTGTAAATTCACCTTAATTTTAAGAAGTTCATAGTTTAGTTACAATATATTTTCTGGGATAGAACCTCATAGACGGGATTGATTGAACATTATGTTTTGAACAGCTTAAAATCACATCTTTCTTTAAATATTGAATTGTATCATTATTTATAATATAATATTGGTTGCATGCTAGGTGCTTGGATATAGCATCTCGTTGCGACTGTAGTGTCTTGTGTTCGTGATCATGAGTCGGCAGATCCGAGGGTCAGCGGAGGGTATAGGGCCCGGTGGTGGGCGATCCCTCAATAGACATCTTTCTTTGTTTTTGGAATAACCTACTCGTAGTAGTCATCCCTTCACATAGTTAGATGCATGGGCAGAGGTCACTTTCATTTAGGAGGTTGATAATAAAATTTCACTGTTGTCTAAACAACCTACTGTGTGTTTTTATTGATTACTTCATAACAGTACTAAAATGTTGTTTTTTAGGGTTTCGTAAAACGAAACCCTTGTAGGATCACTGTGTTGTCCGTCCGTCCGTCTGTCTGTCAAGTCCCTTTTCTCAGGAACTCGTGGAGGTATCAAGCTGAAATTTAATAACAAATACGCAGGTCTACTGTCCCTAGGAGCTGTGAAAATCAAACTTCTAAGTCAACGCAATCGAAAGATACAGCCGTTTACGTCGAAAATTTCGGCTTTCGACACTCGCAAGGGAATCAAAACCTACATGGTACTTCCCGTGAACTCAGAATCATGAAATTTGGTACGAAGCAACGTCATATAACACAGATATAGGAAAAATTGCGAATACCGTAAATTTTCAGTTACGTCATATAATAAAACAGGTTTGTTTGTACGGAACCTTCGGTGCGCGAATCCGACTCGCACTTGACCGGTTTTTTTCCCATTTCCCATGTGATTTTTGGAAAATACTTTTTAAGTGTTATCCTAAACTACTCAAGGTATATTTCTGCAAAATTAGAACTATAGGTAGATTGGAACAAAGAATCGCGTTGTCCTATACAAAGTTTGGATACATACTTAGAATATAACCTCCAAGTTTCAGGTCTGTACAATAAGCGGTTGAAGCTGTACGTTGATCCTTCAATCAGGTATAGATGTTTTGTTATAAAGAAATGATTTTAATTCCTCAAGCATGTTCCAAGTTCACTCAATTACGAGTCACAGAGATGGTACAATATTGTTTGATAAATCGGCTCCGGGGTGACGGGCACGTTTTCCGCCGGACAATACGGCGGATTTTTGAGGGAGCCCTTAGCTGACGTGGATTAATGGACATCCCGTGGGAATTCCGAACGTTCTGGATCGATTGGCGTTATTGAAGAGACACTGGGGCCTGACTCGTCAGCTCTTATTTACACTTAGTTTAGGAACTTTTTTGGTATTTTTAGTTTAAGTCCTGTACCTAAAGGTAAGCTGATTCAGTTAGTTTAAGCTTCTTATTTATATAGAGTGTTTTTTCGTTAACACCCTTAACAAAGGGTACGTACTATATACATAAAATAAAGTCAGTTTATGCCAAATAAAATGCTGGGAAACGAAGTAAATAAAAAATATATATTACTTGATCGGGCGAAATTTGTAATGTCCAGTATTTATGCTAGTTTTTTCATAGATAGATATTATTTTTTATTTTTTTTTAAATCTTGCTACGTGCGTCTATGTGCATTTATGCAGATGCGATTTCATTATAAATACACTTGAAATACCTACTAATAAAATAATAAAACCATAATATTACAAGTTCCTGGCCACATTACATAAACGAAATGACAAACACTTATAGTTTGACCCAAATAATCCATAACTTTAACTTATGAATCACGATTAAAACCTTATATGTAAGTGTCGGATACATTTTTGAGGGTAACCCCCGTCAGACGTAGATAAATGACGGCGTGACGTCACAGGGGAATTCCCGGCAAATTCTCCGGGCGATTTCAGTTTTCAGTTTATGGGTCATGAACGAAGTAGCGTAGGATAAAGGGAATATCAAATCTTAGTCTTAAATATCTCTATATTATGCGTAGGCTTGTAGAATCTTTACCTGTAGGCTCACCTCAAACCACGTGGGATTTCGAATAGGATGACAAGGCAAGTAAAAATTAGGTAAAAGCAAAATTCTGGTCAATTTCTGTGGTAATTTTGGGTATGCATGTATGATTTAAGTACTAAACGTATTACCATATATTTTATATTATTTTTCGTTTATTATATATTTTAGTTTAGGTTGATGTGAATATAGGCGGTTTCTGCACGATAGTAGTTAGGTTTAACTATGTTTCGTGTTTACACGGGCTCGTTAAATATTTTCATTGCAGTCCGTTATCCTATAACATAAAAATAAACGTCAAAAATTGCGATAGAAAAAATAATTCGGCCGTCCAAATTGTTGCTCTACACATAATAATAAAAAAAATCCCGCCCTAAGTACACAATAACCTTATCCATATGGGAAATATAGAGGAAACAAGGGCAAACACGCACAGCTAGGCTGGGCCAAGCGCCGCTGCTAATATCTTTATTACCAGCACCAAATGTTTACGATCCCTGCCTTATTGTGCACCGACACGCCACAAAGTACGGCTTTAGAAATACTGTCATAGTAGAAGCATATTAGTTGTTTATTTCTATACAATTAAGATATGGGTTAGATTAGGTTAGACCGAATTCTTGAGTTAGATTGCTACAGCAGTTCCACGGCCCCGTCTAAGCGACGAGACGGGGAACACCCTGGGGCTTTGGTAGGTATTGCGTCGGGGTTTTTTATATCTTTTCCCCAATGCCAAGTCCCACATAACCCACGGCGAGCGCCTCTCGCGTTTCTCCAGTTAATAATAAAAAGGTAAGACAAAATTAATTTTTCGTGCACGCACAAAAGAAGCTACGTTATTTGATTTATGTCTTGTACATAAGTTAACACGAAGACATTTTGATCTTTAAGAATGGTTTCTTCTGGCAATATTTGGGCGATAAGCTACTAACCTGTCACTGACAATTTACCTACATCTGTCCCCGCTATGTTAAACGTGGTATTACGATTTCCTTTATTATCCTGCAGTTTTAGCGACAACATTTCAGGAACACAGCCGTGTGTGTATATTATGTAAGTTTCTTACGGAAATCTGATCGAGAAATAGACATATAAAAGCATTCATTACATGCGAATAACCTTACTAATATTATAAACGCGAAAGTTTGTAAGTATGGATGGATGGATGTTTGCTACTCTTTCATGTAAAAACGGCTAGAGCTGTTTTAATAAAATTTGGCATGGAGTTAGCTGACACCTTGGGTTAACATAAGCTACTTTTTATCCCGGGAATATATTTTTATCCAGGTTAATTTTGACATTTTGTTTTTTTCTGCAGTCCACGCGGATGAAGTCGCGGGCGTCCACTAGTTTTATATAATAAAAATAATAATTATAAAAAGCATTAATTTCTAAAATAAATATATACATATAAATTCACGTCAGGCGCGTCATAAGTAAATAAGTGATTGTTTTTGACGCGCCTGACGTGAATTTATATTTATGTGTTTTTTTTTCGAAATAAATGCTTTTTATTTCGTACTGTACCGCGCGCCCGACATAGTACATACTCGTATATACTCGTATTTATATCAATAGTATACCGCAAACCGGTCCACACACCTTACCACCCATCCCGATTCATAATAGATTATTAACAATATAATATCGTCAATGACCTTGCTAAAAGATCATGACCAGATTTTATTTTAGGGTCCAATTTGGAAATATGACACATGATAAATATAGATTCTGGTATGCGTCTACGAGCGACTTGATCAGACATTGTTTAGTAGAATTTTTTTTGAATATGATAAATTACTTGTTTCTTTATACAATGGCCTTTATACAATTTTTCTGGTATTACCAACCTTTATTAATGTGGACGTATAAATTTTTTTGCCCCGAATTCTGAATTGGGTTTTGCAACGCTTTATTTTCTACCATTTTTCTGTTAATACCTAGTTACGAGTATAGTAAGGCTAGTCAGATTTTAAGAGTTGTAGCCGATTGGGCCACATATTCATAAGAACAGGCGTAACCAATCACATTACCATATCACTTAAACTAATTATTTAAGCAGACAAAGTACTAGAAGCTAAATTATCTCCCTCCAAAACTCATATACTCGTACAACGGCGTGTTTTAATCAATATATCTTCGACATAATAATATACCTATAGGTATATACCGTTCTCTCAAACTTACATAATAATTATGTTCAAATAATAGTATGAACTACAAATTTCCACCTAGATCCTAGTCATAGTTCCAGGAATAGCTCCTTACGTCTGGGCATAGAGGAATAAGATGTCATAGAGTGCTAATATCCTACTAACTGCCCTTACCTTACCTTTCATGCTACCTCATGGTGCATCGAGGCAGTTAGGGATATTAGCACTCTCTATGGTCTGGGTGATCATATTATTTGTGTACAAGGACAAGGCAGCACCGGGGCAATCAATAGCAAAATATGCAGGAACTAAATTTTCATTGATGTTATCTTTATTATGTACCCATATTTATGCAAATAAATTATCCATGTGGTCCTATCGGCCCTTGGTGCTCTGCCTACCTCGTAAGGGATAAAGGCGTGATTATATGTATGTATATATGTCATTTAGCTATACCCGTTTTTTTTTCAAATTGGCGATATATGGGTTCAATATCGGGGATAAATGATGTACTAAGGACAGAGAAATAAATAAAGATAATTACGTAGGTAATTATGATTAATATTATTTAGGCCTCGAATGGTGCGAAGTGAGCGTAGGAAGTCTCTAAATAAACCTGATAACGGAGGCCGGTTGACCATCCTGTAAAACCAGAACTGGTTAACCGATCTACCATATACACGCTGGTTCTGAGTAGTTTTTAAGCTAGTTATAGAAATTTCTACCCTTCTGTTAATATTTAATGTTAGTTGTTTGGTAATAAATGTACTTCATAAATGAACAATAATAATAAGAGGCATCCAGTTCAAAAGATTTTCTTTATTATTCGGTTAGTGGAACACAATGGTTTATTAAATTTTATTAATGTTTATTTAGAAGAGCTAAAGGCCAAGTTGCGAGCGTTTATTTAACTGATTTTCTTTGGTTATAGTTAGGGTTGAGACACTGTTAAATAAATTACAAAACATTTCTTACGATTACCTAATTTGCAATAGCAAATCCGAAGAGGCCCCCTAATTACGTAAAAGCAATAGCAAAGCGATAGCGAAAATTGTACAATATTCGCCTTGAAATGTCAAAGTTCCTTTGAAATTAATTTTACGTAATACGAATTTGACAAGCAATCAGTGATTTTTGTACAATTTTCGCTATCGCTTTGCTTTTGCTAGTTAGGTAATAAGGGGGCAGTGCGATCGCGAAAATTGAGAGCATGTAACGAGCGCCAGGCGTCCTCCCGCGTCCCCCACTTCGCACCGCGCACACACAGAATCTCAATTTTCGCTTTCACATTGCTCGCTCGGCTTCTGTAAGTTACGTAATCAGAAAGCCGAATAACTTTTGTAATACGTCACATGCAGTGATTTTTTGATGCAGGTTCTTCTAGTGTAGGATTCGCAATAAATACAAAATATAGTCGAATGTATTTTACTAGATGATGCCCCCCATACTAGATGACGAATTGTCGTGATCGTGTCGTTGTCGTGTCGACACTTGAATAGACACTTGAAAATCGGCTAGAGAATTTTACGCCAATAATAGGTAAGTGGTAACCCTAGAATCCTAGCATCTTGAGCATTTCGCTCAGGACAAGATGTCGGCACGCACAATGGGGCTATGCTCGGTATTGTCCGCGACGCCATTGTTCTAGAAGGAAGGGGTTGGCCTTTTATGGTTGCGTCAAGATCCAGATAAATTCACCCCGCGAACCGCTTAATAAAAAGCTAATGTTTTTAGAGATCGGTATGGGTGTAAATTATGGTATTATAACCTTTAACCGCCGAGTAGTGTCGATAGAGTGGAAAAACACTACCCCATGCCTGCCCGTAGGTATCGTAAGAGGCGATTACCTAAGGGTTTTCCGTAAGTGGGCAGCAATCACACTGCGATCACCAACCTGCTTGCCCAGCGTGCTGACTATTGACAAAAAACACTAAGGTAGTTGCTTTTGGGCGTACCCTAGGGGAGACCTACGTCCAGCAGTGGACTGCAATATGTTGATGTTTGATGTATAAACATTTGCCATTAGTTATCAATGGCCTTCTGCAGACTCGTTGTTCTATGTCAGCTAACTACGAGTACAAACCCGAATAAACACGTACGCTTAAGCTTGGCCCATTTCGACACTGCCTTAAATGACGCGGAAGCTTTTAAATGCAAGGAAAATGTGGCATTTATAAATCATTTTTAAAGCCCCACAGAGCGAGTGCCGAATTCTTACGACGTCGACGCAATTGGGCCCTTTTTAAGTAAAATATTTTGTCGGGTCTCGGAGTGTGGTAGTGTGTTTGTAAGTTTCGGACGGTTGGTTAAATAAATTAAGTCGCTTATTTTGTCGCTGATGGTAAAAATGGTTTTTACCATGGCCATGGCTGCGCCAGAAGAAGGGTTATGTTTTTCCAGAATATGTATGAATGTTTATTTCTTTGGAACGCTCTAGAGCCTAAATGGATGTCCCATTTGAGCTTAAAAGATCGTCTTAGGCCGGCCATAGACGGACTGCTTACAGCAGTTGAGACCAACGGCATGAGAGCAGTCGTGTTGCGGTTGGAGGCGACTGCAGTCCGAATGCTTCAAGCAGTTCTTGTGCAGTTGCTGTGAAGTCGTGTCCCTCAGCTACACGGACTGCTCTGCTGCTGCTCTCATCCATGTAACAAACATCCATCCATCCATCCATACTTACCTACAAACTTTCGCGTTTATAATGTTAGTAGGATATTATATTAGGGTCGATTTCGTCAGTCACACTTAAACCTAAACCTAATCTTAGTCAGGTCTATCTTTCTCCGTTCTTAAAATAAATGACTGAGAGAGAAAATGAGAGGTAGGACTAATTTTACGATTAGGTTTTAATGTGACTGCCGTCAATTCGCGAATAAACTAAATCTAAGCAGTAATTCTAATTTAGTATTCCCTTACTTAACATTTTCGTATGTAAACCAAACATTATTATACAAAACAGAGTAGGTACATCTCAAAGGCGCGCTTGTTTCAAAGTTTTCGCGTATCCGAAGTTAAGCTCGCCATTTTACTGTGATTGCCTGTACCTAATACTTTTAAGGGTAAGGCATACGAATTCGGAATAATTCCAATAAATATAATTTAAAATAAATGAGATACCTTAAATGAAATAATAAGTATAAATGAATACTGTTACTAAGCAACTTATGAAACAAATGCTGTATTAAAATGAGGTACCTAAAGTTAGGTATATTAAGCCAAATAGCGCATCTTAATTTAGACGGTTCAAAAATTACATTTGACAGCAAAAAGATACAAAATATTGAATGGAATATCTGTAAATTTTACCTAATATTCGGCTTATAGAATTTTTAAATTCTTTGCAGTACATAACACAGTGTATTTTACAGAAAAATAATTGAAGAAAGAAGGTATTTGTAACAGTATCCGAAATATACCCAGATGACTGTAACGATCTCTTTTTTCACACCGTCATTTATATTGTCCATATTATCTATCCTTGTCGCACAGCGATAACGCTAACGACCTGATCTATCGGTTGATACCGCAGAACAAGAAGGACAGAGTTTAATTCCAGAGCGGAGGTTTAGAGACCTCTTATTAGGTACTATAGTAGGCACTTATTCATATATGTATTATTCTTACGGCATTGTTCCCAAATTAGGGTAGTCAGAACTGCAGGTTCACGAAGGAGATTCTACGGCAATGTTTAGCATAGCGGGGCTAGATGTAAAGTATCTGTGACAAGTTGCAGTGTAGGTATCGCCTGAGGGAAACGCCCCAGAGGGCCTTAGTGAACTCTTATGACATGCACGGAAGGAGATACAGCTGTATAGATTCTCATAGATTATATGCTTCATAGATATAGACTTTATTTCTTTTAAACTTAACAGTAGCTGCAGGTAGAAGCGTCGATACTCTACAAGGTTATAATAATAATAACATCTACAAAGCTCCAAAGACATCTAAGCTCCAACCCTTTTTCTGCTTAACAGAGACAAACAATATCAATCTAATTAAATTGACATACATTTGGTTAATTTAATTCCTTATTCTCCTAAAAGACTAACGGAAACTCTTAAAATGATCATTCCATATCACATTCTACAAATACTTTGAGTCTTTAATATTTTGAGGACAGCTTCAAAAAACCTTTCGACTCCGGAATGATACTTTGGGTAGGTACAGGAAGATACGGTTACGTAAATATTGGAACAAACGTGCAGTATTTTATTTGTATTGTGTTACGTTTTTTCATATGACGAATTTATAGGAATCTTTTTGTTTAAATATAGGTATTTTTAACACACACTCGTTCATTGAATACAAAGCCACCTCTAAATCAAGTGCCCTTAAGCGAAAAGTAACCACCAAAAATACGAGCGTATAAGTTTGTTAACACGTATATGGTAGCCCTTAAGACCGGCGCAATGCGGTACACAATCGAAACTTATTCAAACAAAATAAAAACTCCTAACAATATGCACTAGCGCAAAGTTCACATACTTCAATGTTATTTCAAACAGTTCAAAGAATTTCAACCTTTTACCAAAGGATTGAATTTTAATTACCTGTTAATTATTTTTGATGTAAGCTGCCAGGAAAATTGTTGGAAATCTAATTGAAAATTGCTGTATGTATTTGGCTTACGAAATTATACAGAGATTAAAGACTCTTGTAAATTTGTAATCTAATTTCGTTAATTTCTGTGGGTAATTTTGAAAAAGCGCGTCTATTAGGGAGGCCACATTGAATCGCAAAATTCCGCCTGCCGTATGGTGTTGGTCTGGCGCGTGGTTTTAGACAAGAATAGCACCAACCGATGTCTGCCCGTGGGTATCATAAGAGGCGATTAAGGGCTTCCGAGAGATGGGCATCAGCGCCTTCCCTGTTGACAACATAGTCCGAAAATCATACTGCGATCATCAACCCCCCTGTGCCAAGCCCAGCGTGGTATTTTTTATTTTATAAGTTCTTTATTAAAATACATAAATATTACAACACACATTTTGTAGGAGTACTTACATTACTAAATAAATCAAAACAGTAAAGTGCTTTACAGGCTAAAAAAGGCGCCTTTATAAGTAATTACACAGGTATATACATAATCTATATGTACATTACCCTATTCGGCACTGATTAAGACATACTATTACAATAAAATGGGAATACTTAGTACTAGACAAATAAATACATGACCCAATTAGTGTTTGCTAGTCATTTCCAGCGTGGTGACTATGGGCAAAAACCCCCCTATGGCAGTTGCTTTGTGGCGTACTCTGGTAGCAGGTTATTATTTTATGAGGGGCTTGAACCTTGATAGGTATCTAAGTCCGATCTCCGTCATGGGCATTAACGGATTTCAACATTGTAAAATTTTCACTTAGCTCGTACCTTGGAAAAGACGTAAAAACGTTGGTCCTGTGCCCGAACTCCATTCATCCCATCGAACCCATCTCCGTTCATGTCGGCTTTCCGTTCCATCGGACTATATAGCGAGTGCACCTGTGTTTTCGCATATATTTGTGCACTGTAATATCTCCTGCTCAGAGAGGTAATTCTTCAAATTTTTTGAGCCGAAACGCAACCACTAAGGAACTATTAACAAAACACGGTGCGAAGCAATATATACTTAATGCTTGAGTAATAAGCAGAGGTCGGAATTAGGTAGAGTCATTTATGTACTTGCACTGATTTCATACAGCGAAAGAATAAAGTGGATATGCCTCAAATTCCGGTATTAATTTTAAAGAGCAGAAATTTTATGTTAATTATCTTTGTTTTATTTGTCTATCTCTGAGGGTTTTATTATTATTTATTTGTAATATTGTTGGCCACACGGAATTGTCCATTAGAAATCCTGGGAAGGTCCACATTAATATCAACATTTCGATGCAAGTACATAAATAACTCTACCTAATTCCGACCTCTGGTAATAAGGTATAGCACGCATCGGTCGCGAGTATGACAGAATAAAAACAAATATCTGTCTCATGCTGAAATGTGTCTAATTACGTCACCGTAAAGTATTTATAAGAACCAGTAGCGAATCTTTAGGGAATTTCCTTCAAGTTTTGATAAGCCAAAGCAGAAAACTTTGTAGCCTATCTTTTCAATATCGGGAAATACCTATATAAAGATCAGGAATCCCAGTCAACCCTTATCATCTGAAGTCCGATCTACGCAATATTACCATTATTTGCATATTAAGAAAAAACTTTTTTCATATTGTCCCATCTGATATGAGTATAGGACGTTTTTTTGAAGCCTTTGCTTTTCAATATTTGCTTCCGAAAATAATATTTTTTTATTTACTAGATGGCTGATATGTAAAGTATTATGTATAATTCATGAGACCGTTTTGGCTTTTAGGAATATCATTTGGGCTTCTATTTAATATGAGGCTTTGAACACCGTCAAATTTGCTTGTTACATGCGTAGACTACATTGCCACCACAAAAAGTTTGCGCAACTTTGTAAAAAAAAAACGCTTTTCAATAACACGACCTGTAGGAATCGAGCCCAGGACCCTTTGTTCAGCAGTCAAGTTCACTTAATAAAGTCTGCGCCAATCATGCCATTAAATATATTGACAATTAAGTTAAAAGTAATAACGAAACAGGTTGACTGACGGCTTTTAATGTAAACATTAAAAATTAATCAACTATAATGATAGTTGATGAAGTTTTTAAATGATTTTTCAAGGTCTATCAAAAAAAGCGCTCTTTTAACGAGTGGTCGTACGACAATGGGCGTTTTAACACTAGACCACGACCAATACACGACCACGGCTTTTTTGGAAGCTAAAATGCATTAAATAGTATGGCTCGTTTTTCCACGACAGGACCACATTTAGATGACGAAAAGCCGTGGTCGTGTCGTAGCCATGTCGTCTAGTGGAAAAACGCTTAACATTGTGGTGCGATTTTGTAAAAATCATCAAGAACATAAACTTCATTTTTTATTCTTCTTGTGCAAGGGTGTTATGAATTAACCGCAACTTAATATGTACATGCAAGTACAACTGTGCAAGTGGTAGATTACTTCTTTTTTAACAGACTCAAAAAAGAGGTTTCTAAATTCAATTATATACATACATATTGATTTTTTTTGTATTAAATTGTCAAGATTTTTAAACTTATATATACATCGTAGTTCATAGATTGGCAAACCACGTCATGTATTCAATTAATTAATGTTGCAGTAACTACCTAAGTATAACACTGAATTGCGTTTTAAGAAATTTACATCGTTTCCCAGCATTTTTTGGCATAAACATACTTTACTTGATGTATAGAGTACGTACCCTACGTTAAGGGTGGCGACGAAAAAACACCCTGTAGGTATATGTCATACAGCCCTGGGAATTCCACTGTTGGACATAGGCCAACAACCTCCACTCCGACCGGTCGGAAGCAGTCTGCATCCAACCGACGCCCGCGACCTTGCCCAGTCCGTCCACCTCGCGGGTGGCCTTCCCAAATATCCAATTCGAACTTTTACGTGTCCGAATATGTATCACATAGGTACCTTAGCAGTATTTTGAATAAAAAAAAAAATATCGTTGGAAAGAAAAAGGTACAACGTGTATAAACCACTGATAAAGAAATAATAGGACTGGTCCATCTGTTTGATATCATATCGCTGGTGTATAAGGAATATTTCCGTCCCGTTGAAGGTGATTCCAATTACTAGTGACATTGTATAAGTTGAATAGTAGGTATATAAATCTTTTTAATGCAATATTTAACTACCTAGCACTCGTGAGAGAGCGATATAGATATTTCACATTTTGGTGACAAATCCACAGAGCTGTGTAGGCAAAGTAAAAAGGGATTAATATTTTCTGAATATAGACATTGTCCTGACTAGAGAAGAAGTATCTATTGTAGGTCCTATTTTATATGCGAGGTACATACACTTATTCTGTCTAGTAATTATATAGCTCTGTGAATATATATATATATTTAACGTTTGTATGTGAGATGTATCTCTCTCATCCATCTCATGCTACGGGCGCTTATCTCTAATCTAAAGATCTGAAACTATAATATAAATACAAAAATATACCGCGTGGTGCCGGCAGAGTAGAGTTTGTACCACCCCATGCCTGCCCGTGGGTATCGTACGAGGCGATTAAGGGTTTCCGGGAGGCGGGCAGCAGCGCCTCCTGTGCTGACAAAATAGTCAAAAAATCAGACTGTGGTCACCAACCCGCCTGTCCAGCGTGGTGACTATGAGAAAAAAATCCCTTCATGGCAGTAGCCTTGTGGCTTGCCCTGGGGGAGGCCTAGGTCCAGCAGTGGACTGCAATAGACTGAAGAAGATACATACAAATATATATACAATATGTATGTGTATTACACATGGCTGTGTTCCTAAAATGGGGCAGCTAGAATTGGTGGCCAATTCCCGAAAAGTCTCGAGTTAGAACGAAGCCGAAACGGAACCGTTGTAGTTGTAGACGCTCAGAACAAAGCAATAATTACTTTACGGTGATGTTATTAGACACATTTCAGCACGAGACAGATATTTCTTTTTATGCTGTCGCACTCGCGACCGATGCATGCTAAAATATATCTTATTACTCAAGCGGTAAGTATACAGGGTGTAACAGAAAGGGTATGTTAAGCGAAAAGCTATACAAATATCCCACTATAGAGATCCTATATCCAAAATTTGAGACTCGAAATCACATTTTTATTTTTCAACATTGTATGGACATTCCTGAGTTGTTTCGGAATTCTTCATACTATCTGCAAAAATAAAAATGTGAATTCGAGTCTGAAATTTTGGAAATAGGTTCTCTATAGTGGGCTATTTACATGGGTTTTCGCTTAACATACCCCTTTTGTTACAATATACAGTGTATAGCTTCGCACCGCGTTTCGTTAACGGTTCGTTAGTCTTTGCGTTTCGGCTGAAAATTTTTCAAGAATTGCCCCCCAGTGCGATCACTCAAAAGATAAAATTCTACAATTACGTTATATCCTAACAGACGTTCTGGGAACTCAAAACTTGTAGTCACAGACAACTGCATTTGCAATGAAAAGTTAGGTCCGCAATGTGCATTGCTGCCACTCTAAAATCACTTTAATGTTAAACATTTTGATATGATTCGCCAATAAAGTTGAAAATTAAGGGTTACTCTATCGATCTACTATTTTCCTTGTGCTAGTTAGCGCACGGAACGCATATCCAGTCTGCCGCTGAGTTTAACATCAAAGGTTTGCTGTCTTTGTAGACAAAACCAATAAGTGTAAACTGTTTTATTGTGCATTCAGGAATCATCATATAGAAAAAAATCATCATATAGAAGTAATTTAATTTTTACAACTGTGTGTCTTGTTTCGACTCTCGTTTAAGCGAAGAGTATCTTTATTTTATTCATTCCATACAGTTAATTATCTAAATACTGGGTACCAAGGAAAAAGGTAAGTAAGTACAGCCTTTTATCCCAGAAATCATCTCCTCTCCGGAAAATATCTGTTTGGTGTACTCAGTCCATGTCGATTTGCAGATCGTTTTCTTCATGACTAGCGGCCGCCCATGACTTTGTTTTCATAGAGGGGAATATCTTGTTAGCATTGCTCTCGTGCGAAGCCGAGGCGGGTCGCTAGTTGTACCTACATATAATAAAAATGTAACAGGTCGCAGTCTGTACATGGAAGATATATGAGAAAAAATATTATAGGAGACCTTTATCAACGCAATAGTACCAAAAACAATGATTTTTTAAATTTTTGTCTGTTTGTCGGTTTGTCTGTGCGTTTGTGCACGCTAATCTCAGAAACGGCTGAACCGATTTCGATGCAGTTTTCACGAATATATTGTGACAGGTCCCACTTAACATATAGGCTACTTTTTATCCCGGGAAAATGTTTTTATCCCGGATAATTTCGACATTTTGTTTTTTCTGTAGTCCACGCGGACTATATAAACGTTCTTCCTAAATCATTATTCGTTTTAAAAAGTCGTACCAGAGGAAAACGACATTATTCCATGACACGAAGTGAAGCATAACAAAATTTATCCGTTAACACCGTCGTTAATATAAAGAGATTAAAATTATAGTCGTAATTAATTAGTGACGATATCAAAACTTTTATGGCTTTTTGTTAACTTAATAACTATTTAATGGGTAGTTATAGTTTAGGTATTCGGTTATCGGCTGGGTTAATCTGACACATATTGGGTATGATTAGTGATTACGGTTTACGCTATAAACGAGTGGACGCCGGCGACTCCATCCGCGTGGACTACAGAACACACAAAAAGTCGAAATTATCCGGGATAAAAAGTAGTTTATGTCCTTTCTCAGGCTCTAGAGTATCTGCGCACCAAAAGTTTATATATTAATATACAGGATGTGTGTGACATCCAGGCAAATACTGAGGAAGTACTATTGTTTTGAGTTATACGTCAGTGTTATTATTTGCAGGAAATGCATTTTTAATTTGATTAGCCGCAATGTTTGCTTTACGCGCCAATTATATGGGGCGATCCTGTGACTAGTTAAATAGGCTTATCGGCTATTTTGTGATACATTGCTGTTTTTTGGATAACTTGTGACTTTCTAGTGGGGTGAATCAGTTAACTGAACTTTTTTGAGGGCAACTTTTTTTTTGAAAATCATCTATGGGTATTTTTTTTTCGATTTTAGGTCATTATTTAAGGCATACTTAAACTAATTTCTTATTCTGAAAAAGTCGGAAAATTTTGGAATTTTCTTGCGAAAATTTTCAGTGGTTTTCGCCTCACTCAGAACCATGGTCTGAAGTTGCCATATCGATATTTGCCTGGCTGTCACAAACATCCTGTATAAAAAGACGTCGGGTTAGTTACTTAGGAATATACGAAAAAAAATGCGGTCGAAATGAGTCATATTCCAATTTACGCATCCAAGCAATAAAAAGAAGGTAATTATTATCAGAAACAAATAGCATTCAATACTCATTAATTTAATTCCGAAAGAGTTGAACGTCGTGGTCACAAAAACTTCAACATAAACCAATTTAAAACTGCGCTAATAGAAACCTCGATAATCCGAAAACCAACCAATTGCCATCGAAAATGAAATAGAAATTGTGAAATTTGTGAGAAATAAACTCTTTATAGGCCTAAGTTGTCCTTCTCCCTCGATATCAGTGGAATTCATTTTCACTCCCGAGTCAGGTGGAGTCCAAGTGTTAGCAAGTAACGAGGCGTAATAAAAAGCTTGTTGCTTTTTGCATTATATGTTTTATATGTTGGTATCCCATATCGCAGAGGGTTAAATAATCAATATTTTAAAAATAAAATCAAAAAAATATTTAAACAACACTCTTCTGTTACTGAGTAATGGGTGAGCGAATGGCTTTCCCTGTAGTGTAACTGACTGACAAACAACAGCTGAACAACAAACAAAATAGTTTAACGTAAAAAAATGTTTTTAAAATTAAAAATTATTTGCTAAAAAAAACATTGTTGTATAGTTACAATACTTAACGTGATTAATCGTCTTTTTTCATGTTTTTTTTTATTGCACTCTTATTAATAATCTTATTATTTAATCCCGAATAACTTAAGATACGTAACCCGCGGTTAACATAAGAAATTGTTATGACCAAAGTATTTTAAAGCACTTGGAACCCCATTTTTCTAAAATTTGTTTATTTCTAATTTTTGTTGAGACATTGATGTACGAGTATTATATTGATGAGACTTTCCGCCGCCAATAAATAATTTACCATACCCCAAATCCGAACTTCCAATAACTAAATAATAAACCGAATCCGCTCATACTAGCACCCTAAAATGCGGCCTGGCGTACTCTGAGATAATAAAATTTAAAAGAGCAAACTTCGTCGCTACGAGATGGAATGAAAAGTGATTTGCCTAATCTACTCCCCAATTTTCCGAGCCACTGGTCTGGCTTCCAGTTTGAAGTCACTATCGACATTAGCACTCCATTTCGAGGTGTATATGGATCTCATACTACAAATATCTATTAAAAGTCAATAGTAGCTGGATTGGAATTCAATGGCTACCTAAAGAGATATTTGGCTCAATTTGGGAGCAGGTTAGCTTCAAAAAGGTATTTGAATTATGTGAAACCATATTAATCTACATTCGTGTATCAAGTAGGCATGTTTTTTGTTAACGTTTTTATTTGAAATGTCGAATAATGAACCATCAGCTTCATTAAATCTTCCCATCAATAACTGTAAACAAGTTCTTCGACCGGTTAAAAACAAATAAATCATACTAATACCTCCTTCGGAACGTGAAGTAAAAATCACGGAAACAAACATGGCCGACTATTTATCTTCATGACAAATGCGGAGGTCATCCAATAAATACCGAGCACGTCCAAAGGAAATACCAGTCAAACTGGAAGGCTCACAGAAAAATATATGGTGCTCATAATATAGTACTAACTAATTTATGAGATTTTGTGTTCATTTACGAGTAATTACATTCAAAGGGAAAACGCGGTCTCTGTAAATAAATGACCTTATATACAGAAAAATATACAGGATGATTTTTGGTCGTCAACGTTCCCGAAATCTACGGAATCTCTTCATCATCATGATAATTTTTCTCTATGGAAGCATACCTGGGAAGTGTCTGGTTTCCAAAATATTAGGGTCCAAAGTTGAGTAAATAGACTGCGTTTTTCTGCACAAAGACAAGGCCAAGGGCCAAGGAAAAAAGATGAAAGTGCCGAAGAAGGGGACCGAAAGAGTAAAGAGGAAGGTTCTCCAGGAATCAAACGATAACAGACGTGACGCGATTTGTGTTAGATTTTTGTATGATCCTCATTACCCACAAGATGACCTCAATTACCCGTAACTTAGTGCAATGGGAGTCAAATTAGGTTTTTTTTTGTACTTTTATATTTCCCAAAGATGATTATTAATGTGATGATTACTAATCTCAAATTATACCTAATTAAGTAAATTTTGTTATGAGGCGGTTGCAATCTAAATTTTGTTAATTTTAGCTTTTGTATTCTAATTCTTGCTTAAGTGACCCCTATTACCCAATCATCCCCTACACTGTTTAAAAATTACATGTAACAAATATATAGATACAATATCTGTCAATTTTAAATAATGCTTAAATTATTTTGTATTAACACCGTAAGAGTTCTCTAAAGGAATGTTACGGCTGACTAAAGCGGTACACAGTCCAGTCTGTGAGTACTATAAATCTTTGATAGGCCCTTTGTTTCTGCACAGAAATCATCAATCACTTTTATGCCTGTAATTAATATAAAGATCTCGGCGAC
Source organism: Carposina sasakii (assembly GCA_014607495.2). Taxonomy (NCBI): domain Eukaryota; kingdom Metazoa; phylum Arthropoda; class Insecta; order Lepidoptera; family Carposinidae; genus Carposina; species Carposina sasakii. The sequence continues at coordinate 12,172,200 of CP053163.1, forward strand.
AATAAGGTTTTATGAATTGTACGATGGAGAGATAAGCCTGGAATAGGTGCGCTCCATTGTGAATGTACGAAGACGGATTATCTGAGGAATTGTCTTTGAGCTCCCGATATAAATAGGAGAAATGGCGGCGAAGTGTTTGTGATACTTTGATTTTTCGGGACTTGTAAAGATGAATTAAATGTGTTAAAGATATTTCTTTTGGTTTATCTATATAAGGTCTTTTCAAAATTAGTGATTATCTTTTGACACGAAACTAGGTACGTAAAAAGAAACAACTTTCACTATGGGACCAACTCCGAAATAGTGAAAAAAATATCAGCTGTTCCATATATTTCAGTGCAGTACTTAATTATTCGAGATTGTATAGAACAGCAGATTTTTTTAAAAACTTTTTGGAGTAGGTCCCATAGTGAAATTTGTTTCTTTTTACCTTCCCAGTTTCGTGTCAAAAGATAATTAGTAATTTTTGGTAGACCCTATATGTATATAAGTTATTAGAAGAACTGCAGTATCACTAAGAAAATAAATAAAGCCACGCTCCACAGTAGGAACAGATGCAAAAGATCAGTAATTAGTTGCAAACTCATAGCCTCAGATGATGTAGGCTATTTTCTAGAAATCATATTTTACTCATGCGAGTAAGATTAAGTACTTACCTCGTACCTACCTATTATTCCCAAATGGTGTAATGCGATAACTCAAAAAACCCTTAAGAGGTATCAAAAGGAATATTAACATAAAACACCTTAATAAATTCACTTTATCATAGCTCGGATGGGCAGAGTTACGACGGCGTCAAATTTTTAATTACCCAAAAATAATTACGCCGTAGATATTGTCACAGAGTAGATTATTATGGCCTACAGTATGTCAAACTTCCAGTGTAGGTTTAATTGGCCACAATTATATTAATTAATTTAATTATACAATCAATTATCTTAAATATGGAACGTCTACAACATCAAGCATTCAGTTAGTTTCCATTAAGTTAGTTTGCTGCTTCATATAGTAATAACACACATGTAGAGTCCTCGTCTATATGCAGCTCGAACATGAATAGCACTTGCTTTTAAAGTGATTGATAAACTTTCAATCAACTTAAGTTTTACTTAACCCTCTTTGTTCTTGATTATTCTGAACTTTGAGGGAATCTATGAGGATAATTATTTGAAAACTATGACCAAAAATCAGACTGCAGTCACCAACCCGCCTGCACAAGCGTGGTGACTATGGGCAAAACCCACCTATGGCAGTGGCCTTGTGGTGTGCCCTGGGGGAGGCTTACGTCCAGTAGTGGACTCCAATTTATAGGTTGAAAACTATGACCAAAATACTTCAAGTACATCTTTGTCGAATTTATCGTTATGATGAAATTATTTATATTTATTTAAGTTTAAAAGATATGGATAGCGATGTACCTAAATCTCCTCCTGGCATAACATGCCAATAAGGCGATGTTTTATAAACATATTTGTTTACACCACAGCATTAGGTCGTACATACAGTAACGAGCCATAGATGAATAAATAAGTAGTATCAGAAAAACAATTTTATTTAATTATACTTAGATTAATTGGTTTGGATTGGCCTTCGCTCCGCGGAGCGAATCATTATTCTAAGTAACTATATATAACTTACTGCATTTCCCTGCTCTGTAACCTCTAAAACAGTTTATATGCAATAAAAACCGGTCCAAAATTTTGACGATAACATTTATTATACGCCCAGATAGCTCCCTTTATAAAAACAATTGTTTCACAGATTTGTTTATTCAATGTGCGAAATTGAGTTTTTTTATAAAATGAAATAATATTATGAAAATCATAAAAATTAAGTTTATTTAGGATTTCTTCGGCCGTAGTTACGATCGCTTGCGACTTTGTCTATTCATGATTCAATGATCATAAGGTGTGAGAATATAATAAATTTTATTACTTTCCTATGCCAATTACAAAAATAAAGATTCTACGAAATAATAATTCTATTCTATACGCAAAAAAGAAATCTCGTCTACAGTTTCGTGGATGTAATACTTATATTTAAAAAATCTAATTACTGTTACTTAGTACTAGGATAATTTTTAATACGCAATACCAATAATGTAGGTAATTCCAAGCGGGAAGCGTAAGTTCGATCCCAGTCACGGGCCTGTAGCAATGAATTCATTTCATGTACAGATTTTAATGTTGTAAAATTGTCACTTAGCTCGTGCCTCGGAAAGCACGTAAAACCGTTGGTCCTGCGCCTGATCTCTCTCCGGTCGTGTCGGCTTTCCGTCCCATCGGACTATGAGAGTAACGGAATAGAGAGTGCATCTGTGTTTGCGCACACACTTGTGCACTATAATATCTCCTACGTACCTGGCCAATCTCCGTAGAGATTGGTCGCCTTGGCCGAAATACGGTCGGAGATCATCATCATCAATGTAGGTCATTGTAGGTAATAGGTAATTCAGGTAATGAGGGATTCAGCTTTGTTTGCCGAGATTTGGCTAGTGTATAGCTATCGGGATGAAGAATAACGTTGCCAATATGTAATTTAGAAAAGAGATGGTAAAATTCGTCATCCGAGTAATTGACCCGGTGGCTTAGTGGTTATAGCGGCTGACATGGTTTGCAGTGGTCGTAGGTTCGATTCCCACTCGGGTGAATAATTTTTTCCATTTTCTTTATTAATAATTTTATAATATATAATATCTTGACTAAGATAAATTTATAAAAACACTTCTCCATTAATATAATCCGTTAGGATATGGTTGATCGTTTCATCTTTAAACATTGTGCTAAGGGATTCAGCTTTGTTTGCCGAGATTTGGCTAGTGTATAGCTATCGGGGTGAAGAATAACGTTGCTAATATGTAATTTAGAAAAGAGATGGTAAAATTCGTCATCCGAGTAATTGACCCGGTGGCTTAGTGGTTATAGCGGCTGGCACGGTTTGCAGTGGTCGTGGGTTCGATTCCTACTCGGGTGAAGAATTTTTTCCATTTTCTTTATTAATAATTTTATAATATAGGTAATATCAATGTTAGGACCATCCATTTTTAATTTTAGTTTGTAAAAATATAAATCTTTGCAAATAAACCTTTATTAGCCCTAGGAAGAGCTACTTAATTTCGATTCTGAGAAATGAGAGCGTTTGATGATATATCTTAAGATAAAATAGGCGAGAATGGAACACAAAGAACTCTTGAGTTGGATAAATTGATGAGAAATCCAACAGATTTCACTCGAGAAAGGCAATCAAAGCCTTTCGCTGTCCGGTTAAATAAATGTAATGAAGAGAAATATATATTTTTAAAAAACAATTCTACCTCGCTTTTTTACAAATTCATAAAAAAAACCTGGAAATATTATCAAAATGGCCAATCAATTTTATTTGTATTCAAGTACCTTTTATTTGTATAATTATTGAAAACAGTGAGGAAAAAAATTAAATTCAGCATAAAATCTACATATATATCACATACAATCTACCTTTTTCACCCAACTTTCGCTATCACAAGTGGTTTGCTGGAAGAAATCTCTTATATGGACAAGCACGCCTTTGTACATTGTCAATGTAAAATGTTTTTCCATATAAAATGTCTGTGTACAATAAAGAATAGAATAGAATAGAAAATGAAATAAATATAACTGTTACCAGAAAACTATGCGTATACCTACCTACATAATCCGGTATTCCGTATAAAACACCCGTAATGTACCTACTCGTAATGTATAAAATACTTACTTTATACTTTTCTTAGAAATATTATAATACGGAATGTGCAGCTGCTAAGCAAAGAGGTTCACCATGAAATACGATACGAAAAAAACTACTTCGTAAAAATTCAGACTTAGTGCCACTCTCAGTACTAAGATATATCTCAAACATAAATGCAACAATTACTTTAGCCACAGTCAGTTAATAAGGAAACTAGAATAAGTAAGAACGGAATCCACAGTCTACCCTTCAAACTCTAACGCAATTCGTCAGGTTGCAAAATCAGACGAATCCTAAACAAAAACGGAACAAACGAAACCAGAGAGATTTATACTAAGCGGCCGGTAAATTAACTCCGGAGATGTAATTTTGTTCCTTTTTTATTATTTTACACGAACCTCGACCTCGGCTAGGGTTCGGATCAATTCGGACAATCTCCAACTTTTTTCAAGAAGAGAAAAAGGTATTTCATTTTTTTTATTAGCCTGTAGTATCTCCCACAGCTGGGTAATGATCTTTTCAATCCTAGACCACACAAAAAATTTACTTCTATTGAATGTAATAATAACAATTTTTTTCTGTGCTCATGTGTTTTACCTCTTATGTGATGTGTCTTCATTTTTATTTGTTTTGGTTAGCTGGAAGAGATCTCTTATAGAGATAGGCTCGCCTTTGTACAATGTTTTTCATTGTGTTTTTTATCTATGTGTGTGTACAATAAATATGAATATTAACAAGGTCAAAACTTGGTAAAGTTAGATAATTAGCAGATAAATAATCATTTTAATGAAGTCAAAACCTCTTCCCGGGCATACTGTACAAGTCAATAGAGGGATAAGAGGGTCTTGGTGTTTTGTAGGCAATGGGCTGACCACCTGTCACTACTAACCGAACTTGTACATCTCAACTATACCCTCAAAATTGGTCAGAAGTGGCACCATGTGGTCTTATCGGCCCTTGGTGCTCTGTCCACCCCGTAAGGGATAAAAGCGTGATTAAATGCATATTTATGTAAAACCTGTCGAAATGGACTTATGTTCCTGTGTCCTTATGAAGTAGAGGGCCTCCACAGATCTCAGCCATCCAGTTCGCTTCTGAGCTTCGCGTTTTATTTCGAGATGTCGAAATGGCAGCAATCCTGTATTCTTATCTCGGACCAAACCGGAGCCAAATGGGAATGCGACCTCACCTTTTTCGTTCGTAAAGAAAACAAAGGAATGTTTATGTAAATTATTAACGAGGGCTACTCTTATTAGAATAGGAAATAAAATAACATATGAATTTAAGGTTATAATTAGAAAACTGAATATTTTATATTTAAGTATACTTAAATATTACTATAAATATATATATAGTAAATACAGAGAAAGCAGCGATAGCCCAATGTTTAAGACGTGCGCCTTTCAGTAGGAAGGCGTGGGTTCGATCCCAGATACGAGTATTCAATTCAATTCAATTCTTTATTTGTAGTCATGGGTGGGTATATTATGTTATAATTTACAGAAGATTCTCCACAACTGCCTGCATGCTGCGGCGTACAATTTTTTTTTTAAATGCTTAATTTAAAAGCAATTCATAATCAATCACAATCAAATAGGAGTCACAAAATAATCAAATTTACATTAATACCAAAAAATAATTATTTACCATGTCCAAAAAACTTGATTGATGTCAGTGGTCAAATGTATGTATGTACCACTGAATTTATTACAAGTATGGATTTTCTAAAAATTGTCACTTAGCTATACCCGAGAAGGGTTGGCGTCAGGCAGGCAGCCGGCCGTAATACAAGTGCCAAATCTTTGGCAATGTGAGTTTCGAAAGAAACCATATTTGTGCCGACCCCAGCCGACCCCATAAATAATTGGGATAAGTAGAGGAAGATGATGATGATGATATAAACACAGAGATATTAGAGAGCCCAGGAGTACATTTCTGGTCAAAATCACAATTCAATATGAGGTAGACTAAATCTACTAATACGGATGCCTCGAATTGTGGTAGTAAAATAGAGCAAAAGGTATACAGTACGTATACAAACTACAAGAAAAAATAAGTTGGAACGAGTTCAATTAAATAATTCAGAAGTAAATGTTCTAACTCTTGTAACTATTATAATAAATGAACTACGTTAAACCGTAGCTGTTCTACGAATTTGTAGCATACTATGACAAAAAAGTTTGAAAATAATGAACATAATTTTAGTCAGTACTTTTGTAAACTACTGTTAAAAGTAATATATCGTTCTGTTTTAATTACTGCCTCTATGGTTTCGCTTTATAATGAAGTAGGTTTTACCTTAACAGCTGACACCACTTTCAAACTTGAAACTACTGCATAACTCCGTTTAAATTGTTACTGGTACATATCCTATTTACTGGTAGAAATCGCGCGAAATGTATACCTACCTTATAATTAAATTGTCAAAAAATTTGCACATAAATCCTTTTTATATACGCATTTTATATTTTATATGCTCACCATTAGAACTAGTTAAGACACATAAATACCTTGGCCTTATCTTGGACGACAGATTCAACTGGTGTGCACACATACAACATATAAGTAACAAGTTAAGATCATTAATAAGTCAATTTCATATACTTAAATATAAAGTACCACCTAAAATTCTAAGACTGTTGTACCTAGCACTGGCTGATTCTGTCATCAGCTATGGTATAAGTAGCTATGGTAGAACTTACAAAACGTATATTGAAGATATTCGAAAACTACAAATTAGTTTACTTAAAATTATTGCGCAAAAAAAATATAGAGATAAATTTAAAAATGAAAATTATGAGGGACTATTCTCCCATTGCAACGTTATGAATATCTCCAATAAAATCAAATTTGCAATTCTAAGTGAGGAATATCCTAATTTAAATTGTCTAGAATTAAAAGTTAGACCAACGTGTATGAGAACGCTGACCTATACAAAAACATTTAGCCTGCCAAAATATAACAATGTATATGGTACACGCACATGGGAGTATATGCTACCGGATATAATCAACGAAATGCCTGCCGAACTAATTAGAGACTTTGTACAGTTGCCTAGAAAAAACTTACATCTATTGAAAAAGTACTATGTAAACGGAACGATCTCGCCACTCCAGACAGACCAATAAGGACTACGTGAGTGGCAAATTGTAATATTAATGTACAAATGAAAATGTTAAATAAATAAAAAAAAAAAAAAAAAAAAATTAGATCCGCCCTGATTTCGTTCGGATGCTGATAATGTACATATTATAAACCTTCCTCTTGAATCACTTTATCTATTTAAAAACACCATTTTAAATCCGTTGCGCAGTTTAAACGATCTAAGCACACACGGACAGACAGACAGCGGGAAGCTTTTTTGTTTTATACTATCTACCTATTATGATAATTTATGCTCATTGGATGTCTATTTATTTGTTAAGATTAGGCACACCATACTAAATCCCTGGACACACCAACATCACATTTATTAAAAAGCTAGAACAATTATTATATATTGGATGTCAATTAAATATAATTTTCATTAATCAAACAAGAACGTTTTTAGGATATTACCGGCAACCCTTTATTACTGTTTCTATTTAATTTCAATTTTTTTAATTTAAATTGATAGAGTACGCTATTTTCCAAGTTCCATTTAGATTTAGGCTTCTAAGATACCTATGTTAAAATGCTAAAAAGATATGACTTTTTATATTTTTGTGCACCTTTCTATGTATTTATGACTGTTTCTTTAATTATACATGTATGTAGGTATACCTAAAGTAGTGAACACCCACGCTACTAAGAAACAAACAAAAAAACGCAATATGTTAAATATTACACTTACAAAAAACTGCATTCAAATAGTTTAAGCCGTTTTTGACATTAGCGTGCACAAACAGACACATAGTTCTATTATATATAGCTAGACATAGAAGATTATATAGATAGATAGATATTTCTGCTTTGTGCACTCAACATAAGACCTTGGAGATTTTAGTGTGGGAATAGGCTTATGTTAATATTTTGCATTTAAGTTTCGTTTTAATACAATCATATTAGTCATAAAATCTAAATTTTTATTAAACAAGACTTCAACCAGCGTGAGTTTCACCAAATAGTTTCTTTATTAAATGGTAGCGCTAGTTGCTACATTGTCTGTGTAATTTTAGACAAAAAAAAATGTTAGTTCCGAAATCAGGTACGGGACACTATTCACACACTTCACAAAACCTTAACTTAGTCCCACATTAAGATCCCTAAGGTCTTCTTGTGTCGTGGGTACTAAGCGTATACAAATAGTAACATCCATGACTCGGAAACAAACATCAATATTCATCATATCAATGTTTGCTCCTACCGGGATTCGAACCCAGGACCTTTGCCGCCGCAGGCAGGCTCACTACCTACTACACCAATCGGCCGTCATAACGTACCTTATGTCAAATGTAAATCACTATGAAATGGACTCGAATATTTTGACGGAATTAATAAATTGACTGCGGCATACAGCCCCACGTAACGTAGTGGTTACCGTGGAGTCTTAATAACAAAATAATTGCTCGTTGAATAATGAAAGACATGCGTGGAACTAGTTATTTGTTATTCAGTGATGTGATTAAGTGACTGGGTATTGGTAGCCTAGTTACAATTTTTCATGAATAATTAACTAATGCTCTAGGCCAATTTTAATATGTAAACTTTTTGGTGGCTTATTTGTGTGTTGCTATAATAGTAGACGCCACGCAACTCTATCCGCGTAGACTGCAGAAAAAAACAAAATGTCCATATTTTCTTTTATTTTTCTCAGGCCCTTTATTACTTATATACCAAAAATTATTTTGTTTAATCTGTTTAAAGTACTTATTTAATATTTATTTTAAAATACAAAAAATACTACTTTATTTGTATATTTACAAAATGGCACGTCATTCCCAAAGTTTTATCGGCACGACTGTTAAGCAAACACAGCACGACTGTAACACCTTTTTCCATGAAACAAGTCAAGGCACTTATCCCCTCTAAAATACTTATTATCATCATAACCTTCCAGCCTTCATCCCATTGCTTATTAATATGGGGTCGGAGCAATAACATTTCTTTCGAAATCTATGTTGCCAAGGACCGACGACTGACGTCAACCCTCATTTATGACATTAAAATCCGTAGATAGACTAAATTCAGTTGTACAGGCCCGCGACTGGGATCGAACACACGCCGTCTGACTGGAAGAACAATAGCCGTATATTTTATATAATGTTCCAACAAATATAACAATCAAATCGAGCAAACTCAAATCTACCCTCCAATTTATTCTCAAGACCACATTTCCAAATATTATCGCTAAATATGAAGCAACAGAACAAATGATTCCTAAAAGACAAATGTTGTACCTCCGAAACTACTAGAATTAAGTTGACAGATAGCCTCTCGAGCAAATTCAGAAGGCTTTGTCTTGCCTCCAATCGTTTATCATGACACCCTCCTTAATTAATTTTATGGGGGACTTTTTCCAAAATATTTTTCCTCCTAAAGCTCTCCGCATTGTACAGGGCAAATGTTATAGTATTTTCAATTTTTCAGGATAATAATATAAATATAACTAATTGGGAATAGTAATAAAAATAATACTTACGCGACTTGTGATTTGCTTGCAGCATAGAGGAATAAGATGTAGACATAGAGTGCTAATGTCATACTAACAGTTTCGATGCACCATTAGACTTTTCGGTGCCTCAAAATTCCAGTCCTTGACACTTAGATTCTATTAGTGTAATGTATAGTAATGTACTAATTTCGTAATATATCGTAACGTATAGTAATGCAATCTAAGTATCAAGGACTTGAATTGTGAGGCACCGAAAAGTCTAATGGTGCATCGAAGCTGTTAATATGACATTAGCACTCTATGTCTACATCTTATTCCTCTATGCTTGCAGTCTGCAAGAAATCGTGCCGCCCTGCGCCGTGGTGCTTATGGTCGTAGCACACATCAAAGTATCAACTCTAGCAGTTCAGTATTATTCAACACTGCTGGTAAAATATCATTTTTAAACACATTTATAAAAGGCATTCATTGCTTTAGGCAGTTGGACAACTTTATAACAATGAGCCTAATAATAGAAAGTCGTGGTAAACCCTTAATTTAAAAATACTACCGTTAAATGAATAACGTACCTACGTATACACTGTACAAAGGAGTCGATATTGAATTATATTTATAGGTATTTTAGGTAGGTTCGTTGTGTGTTTAGAATTATTATAGACTAATGGGTGCCCGCGACTCCATCCGCGTGGACTACAGAAAAAACAAAATGTAGAAATTAACCGGGATAAAAAGTAGCCTATATGTTAAGTAGGACCTGTCACAATATATTCCTGAAAACTGCATCGAAATCGGTTCAGCCATTTCTGAGATTAGCGTGCACAGACTCACAAACAAACAGACAAAAATTCAAAAAATCATCGTTTTCGTTCTATTGCGTCAATAAAGGCCTCCTATAATATTTTTTTCTCATATATCTTCCATGTACAGACAGCGATCCGCTACATTTTTATTATATGTATAGAATAAATACCAAACACCGAAAACTGAAGGTTCTAAAATGCCTAATAGTAGGCTTCTCATAAATATTAGGTATATTGAATGATGATGATGATCATGGGGGACTTACAAATATCTTAATGTGATATCAATGACGTAGACTTTGTAAAGCTCCCCGTTATTTAATAATACCTTCTTACTATTATATTTAATAATACCTTCTTACTATTATATTTAATAATACCTTCTTACTATTATACTACGAGTATGTGTTTATTGAAACTTTTTTTAGAATAAAAAACAGACTTTCTCCCCAATCATGAGCCTTTCACTAAATAAAATTGACCTGTATTAAAAAACTAAATGTAAAATTAACAAACGCACTAGCCGCCACTACGCTTTCGAAGATGTCGATTTCTCTGGGATGCCATCATCTGATCGTAAAAGGCCCAATGGTAGGCTTCGGATAAATTTACTTTTATTGGCGGTATAAAAAAGGTTTACTACCTATTCTCAGACATGCACACAAACATAAGAACAGTCAAGCTTTTTCCGAGAATTCTGGTAATAAAAACACGAAAATTTTATATTTTTTAATTTACCCTACATGCTAAATGAAGGCTTCCTATAGAATACAATATTTCGATTGCAAATTTCTCACTGCTAATGGTAGGTACTTTATCTAATCCCTCTGATCCCTTAAGGAAGTACCTAGTGGTATTAACATCCACCCATTCAATCATAAACATGCTCTAAACACTAAAATAATTAAATACATTTGTGTTTCATGAAAAAAAAAATACAACTTCCATCATAAAAACCACCAATTTATTTACATATTCTATATACATATTTACATGGACACTATGTTTACGTAATTGAATATTTTTTTATTTACAATACGACAAAATGTTGAGTTGGTACATAAAACGCTATGATATAAAAAGTACTATCTACATAATGCCATGATTTTTGTTGACAATTTTAGTTTTTCAGGAAACAGTCCGAAAAACATGGATTTTGAAAAAATAAATATCACTTCTACCATCAATAGAACTTAATATACTCGTAGAAATAAAAAACACTCCTGCCATTAATCCCACGTAAAATTAAACAGGCACAATTAACTGACTAGAATTTGACTAGAAATTAAATTATTAATTAATTAAGTTATTAATTATTGAAAAAATTTTTTTTTGTGTGATAATTAAATATATTCAAAAATAAAATGAACATTAACTAGTTGATCTTCAATATAGGAACTACGGTAAAAAACGATTTATTATTCTATAGTACAAAGATATAACTATGTATTTAGGTTGTTCTTATTTTTAGAGAATTTTAAATTCTTGGAATATCTTTCAAAAATAACAGATCAACAGTTTAGGTAATAAATGGAATCAATGAAGTTATTTTTGCGTATTTTCATGGTAATTTTAGCACAAATTTCGTATAAATTTTTACATGCCAACTTAGGTCGGCGCCTTGGCAACATCGGTCATATTGTTATCAATAAAAATTGTCAAAATTAACAAAAATAACTCCACAGGATTCCCTACACACATATATATACAATTGCAATAATATATTCAAACTCCTACATATCAGTCTGCATTTTAACCTAACCTATAATATTGACAAAATTACCTACGTTGGTTCTTGTAGTGAGTTGGTAGGGTGACTACAGTTTGGGCTCATCTTGAGACTGGTCGTCAATGGCATAAGGTCGTCGTCGACTGTGGTCAGCTGTGAGTACTCCGCTTTCGGATAGACGCTGTGCGTCCGCTTTTTAGTTGTGAACTGAAAAAAGCCTAGAATAAGTATTGATAAATAAAGCAAAATTTTATAGGCTTAATTTTGAATATCAAATGTATGTAAATTCATGTTAGGAGATTTTAAGTCAGTAATTATGTGGGTAAATATCCAGACTCTGTAAAGTAATTTATCTAAAATCTCGGAAGATATATATAATATTATTTCGATACACTGAAGACCAGTAATGACAATTAAAAATATAATCAGCCTTCAAATATTAACATTCGCCTAAAATGGTGATTCTGACCGTCATAATCATAGTCAGGTCTATCCCTCTACGTTCTTATCATAGATTGCTGAGAGAGAAAGGGACAGCTAGGACTAATTTTAGGTTTAAGTGTGATGGTCAGAATCAACCATAATGTACACTATACATACACATTGAATTGATAGACAAAAGCGACATCTTAGCTTCAAAAATCTACTCTAACTAACGGAAAGATTTTCAAATTCCTTTCACCTAAATAACCATCTTTTTCAATTACCTTAACAATAATAATTAAGAACGCCACGACCAAGCAAGCGATGGCCACACTAACGCACGTGAACATAAGCGCGTTATCCACGGTCGCCGAATGCACGTTCGGTTCGTCGACAAATACAGGTGCAGTTATGTGTGTGTGAATGTTCTCTGATATTCTGCGTTTGCCGGCTGATGATCCGTTAAGACAACCACCTAAAAAAATTTAGCAATAAATAATTAATGTTGACACACCTCACAACACATTGACCTAGTCCCACAGTAAGACCCCTAAGGTCTTGTTTCGTGGGCATTAAGTGACTCGAAAAACTCGGAAACAAACATCGCCATTCATCATAATATCAATATTTGCTCCTACCGCGGGATTCAAACCCAGGAACTTTGGCACGGCGGGCAATAGGGTGTCCCGTCCCATGTATGGGAAATTATTTTTTTTGAGCTACGGCTACGCAATGGGTATCAAAAGTTGCGTTTTGACACATAGATTACGATTATTATAAAATTTAATTAGATATCTGTCATCTTAAGGCCTCTACCGGTACTTGAAGTTTTCCAAATATCCAATTTTTTGGGGTTTCTAACATAAACTATAAATCATACAAAAATAACGATTAAATGGTTTTTATGAAATTTAAGGGCACAACAATGAAACAAAGCAAGGTTTAAAATGGTTTAAGTAAAAAAAAAACAATGGCTCTTTTAAAAACGGAACTGGTTTTTGTGCCCAAAATTAGGCATTTCCGCGCGAGATCTTAATCTGTTCCTAATGAAACCATCCCGAGCTGTAGCGTCCGTGACGCTTTGAGAAGCCTCCGTCACTAGTTTCACACATCTTTCCACTGACTGTGTGTGACAGGGAAAGTTAATAATGTCGAGGCTGTGTTCTTTAGCCTTAATTATTAGTTCATCTTTGGATATGTGTCGCAAAATTGGTGGAGTTGATATCTCACACTCTTGCCAAAATATTAAATCAATATAATCTCGCGCATTGAAGTTAAGCTTTGGTGCTTTAAATACCCTGCGAGAGTTGCTCTTTTCTGCTTCTCTAGCCTTTACTATTTTGCGAGATGCAAGCTCTCGAATATGTTCTCTATCGTCGAATAACATGGCAATAAGCAAGTTTTCTGGGTGCGCAAAAAAAGCGTTTCTTTCGATCACTGAATTTACAATAGATCTTTGAGTATCAGGCAAAAATCGAGAGTACATAACCATTTGAAAAATATGCTTAGCTCCATCCTTAAATGATGAGTTTTGCTTGATGAGGAACCAAACAGGAGCGTAAACTTTGACCACGTAGTTCACAAGCAACTGCAAATTATCTGACGGCGAAACAGTACTTACGTGAAGTCTGAGTATGCGATTGGCAGTAGTGAGCCATCTCGAATGCGCCATTTTTCCAGGTTGGCGGCTCGCTAGCTCAGGGGAACAGAAACCAACCATCACAGCATGACACATTTCGTAGAGATACTTTTGATCCGTGCTTAGTTCCTTCACAATATTATCAGGTAATTCGAGCAAATTTCCAGCCACTGCACAAAAAGACACTAGAGGTTTACTTTCACAAACAGCTAGCTGTTTTCCAATAGGTCCTGCATATTCTTTTGGCCCAGATGTGCTACCATCCAAAGACATGAACAAATGGCGAAGCGGTAATTCATTCGCGTGAAGCATGCAAACGCACCATTGCAACGGTCTCTTCAAATAGTTTTCCAGGTATTGAATGACACCTCCCTTCCAACCTGTATTTGTAGCAGTACCATCGCACCCCACACAGATCACCTCTTCTAAGTTCAACCCTTGATTTTCTAATAAAGATATGATAGAAGTGACGATCCCTTTGGCAGTACCACGAATTGGCGTCGTATGTCCCAAATAAGTAGAACCCGGCTCTGTGAGAACTGAAATGTGCTCTTGCAAAACTTCTCTGCGGTGGTGCTGATCGCCTATTTTATCGTTTATGAGTGTTTTGTCCTTTCGTCCATCAAAGTAGATACTATTTACTACAATTGCATCAATATCTTTGCTGGCCTTGGTCCGTGCTTTTGAAACAGCTCTATGAATTTTATTCTTATCAATAACAAGACTTAGATCTTCGGCAGATACCAATCCTACGTCAGCTAAGACTGCCGAAGTAACTGCAGCCGCAGATCGCGTTGATAGTCCATACCGATCACATACCTTAGCTACTGTTGGCAGCGCCAGAAAGTTCCGATTCAATGAAGTAGATGGAGTCTCATTTACAATCACGTCACTATTTGGAGAAAGCTCTGTTGCAGGCGACTGCGGTCGCGGCGGCAATTTGCGCACCGGAACAGGATTGATTTCTTGTGATGTACTTGCGCGCTCTATCCGCTTCAAATTTTCCTGTCTCTGATGTTTCTTTAAAAGTCTTGCCGTTTCTTTTGTATCTATACCGCTTATTGCCATTTTTCTATCACCCCTTTGGTCCAGTAAAAAATCTCTTTCAGAAATAGAAACTTTCTTAGGTTTTATGCAGGAACAAATATCAAACGAAGTGCACTTACAAGCAGCAATATCGAAGAGCTTGTTCGACAATTCCAAAAAGCACTTCACTTTGCTTTCGTAGCTATCATTTCTTTTATTTTTGGGGTATCTTATCAATGAAAGGTATTTGTCGAAATATGATTTCAGCAATTGGGTAACTCGTACGTCGGAAACGATGGGAATCGAAGCTTTGGTCCAAATGGTATCAAGTTTTTCCGAAACGATTGAAAAAACTTCCGTGTTAGAAGGATCTTTCCTATTCTTCTGTAGTTTGAGTTCATTTTTAGTAAAGAGGATGAATTTGATAACGTCACTTATCACTGGTAACTGGCGATCGTCAAGTTCTTTATATGATCCCAAAATAGGACATGTAGTCTCACTTCGCCTTGAACCCATTACAGTATGTTTGTCACAAAAACACGTATTTTATCACAAGGAAGTGCGGAGCGACACCTTACAGCAATATAACCGCTATAGAAATGAAACGAACTACCTCGCAGTAAAAGTATAGAATTTAAGAAAAACAAGTGAAATCCCTGTCAAAACATGAATTTTGCGAGTTCAATCAAAACCAATACCTCACCGAAAACATCTTGTCGTTACCTGCAAATTATAACTTAGGGTTCCACTATCAATGAAATAGAAAAATAAAATGGGAATATTGTACATAAAATAGAATAGATGACATTGACTGGAGAGTAATTTAAATGATTTTTTTTTAAATATACGGGCCGGTAGAACCCTCAAGATATGTTTTTATATTTTTAAAATTATTTTTACGGTAATCTACAACTAATAGCGCAACTTTTGAGGGGCCTTGAGTAACGAAAATCGAAAAAAAAAAAAATCGGGACACCCTAGCGGGCAAGGTCACTCATCAACTGACTATACCAAGCGTTCTACTGACAATACAACAGCCCCCCTAGCATGACCACGCATCGTGAATATCGTATCGTCTCTATACAAAATTCAACATGGTGGCAATATTTATCGTATTTCGACAGGCTAAATGTCAATTATCATATCGTGTTTCGCAGGTCATGCTACTTGAGGTTGTGTAAAGGTAGGTTGAGAATGACATAATATAGGTATATCCCATCTCAAAACGTCATTCATAGACCAAGTATTAATGTATAACAACTAAGTGGATATTGCATACATATGTATGCAATGTATACAGAGTGTAAAAAGACAACAATGTTTTTTTAATACATCGTATTCTTTGTAAGGTTACGATCATTTTCTTCTATGGAACTAACCCTGGGAAACGACAAAAAAATTATAAAAAAATACTGTCATTTTATTGCAAGCAATGTATTCGTTTGATGCGCAATGTACAAATGTACCTACAAAACTAACATTATAAAATTATGACATGGTATCTTTGAAAAAAATATTTGTTAACCGATTTCAAAAGGATTTATCTAAAAAAAATGATAATAATAATGTAACCTTAAACCTCAATATCTTGGAAACCCGTGGTTTCCCAGGGGTGCTTCCATAGAAAAAAATGTTCGTGATGTTACAAAGAATACAATACGGGGTATTAAAAGAACAAAGTTGTCTTTTTACACCCAGTATGTAAGAGGCGATTAATAGTTTCTGGGAGGTGGACGAGTGGCACCATTCGTGTTGACAACGTAGTCTGAAAATCACACTGAGGTCACCAACCCGCCTGCCCAGCATGGTGACTATGGACAAAACCACGACCCAAGGACACAAGGATCGCAAATTAACGTGCCCAATAAGGTGTATATACCTTATTTATAAAACGTGTAATAAATCTCTTACTGCTAGAATACTTCGTGTGTTCGACGATTAATTACGAAATATGTAACACGAGAAGCTATAATAATAGCCCACTATAGATATATATAGAATTTGTCCACAAAATTTGATACAATTATGTTGTTATGAATTCAATGAATTGGATGAGGTGAAAGAGGTATGTTTGGAACGTACTAAAGTAGTCTCTGCTAACCCCTAGAGCTTGAGGTTGTATGTAAGTATATGTTATTAATGTTCATATTTCAAGTTTCTATGAATATTCCAAAGATATCTCTTTCAGTTCTCATATTGTAACTCACCAATTTCCCGGCCACAGTGACAGCAGTCCGTGGTCTGGTTCGTACTGAGCTGGACGGTTGTGCTTTCTGTACAGCATGGTAGGCATTTGTGGTTCACCCTGGAAGAAAAATATGTTTATTTTTCGTTGCCATCCATTTCATGCCATAAATCAAATAAGGCAAGTTTTTGGCAAACGAATTGAATTTTTTAGGAATTTCTTTATTTACTTGGTCGCAATGTATGGTCTCTAGTGTTTACGTTGGATTTTTGACAGGAAATGTAAAAAAAAATCGTGTATCATATTTGTTACACACGCCTACATTTCTGCAAAGAAATGCAATGTGATAACTAAATTTTGGACCTTAATTTCTCGGAAACCAGACACCTCCCAGGTATGCTTCGATAGAAAATAATGTTCATGATGATGAGAAGAATGTGTTCTATTCGGAAACGTTGACGACAGTAAACATCCTGTATGTTACTTTTTCTAAGCATACAACGGAAAGCAAAGTACGGTCGCGGTTTACGATAGATTTTGTACAATGACTCTACATTATTTACCTTGGTCACTTGCACATAAATATATTGCCGTCACGCTCTAACTTAACAAAAACTAGATAGAAAAGTATGATGGATGAGACGTGATAGCAACTTAGTGCTTGCTGGTATCTTTGAAAACTTTCAACGCTGAACTTTTCTAGGACAAGATTTTATCAATTTCATATGTATAAAGTTGCAAGGAATTTGCTATATTCAGTAAATTAATTTCTTGATCATTACCTACTATAAAACGTTACGAGTATTAAGATTTTATATGAAATATCTGTTGTTTTAAAATTGATTTTATAAGCCAGTAAGTTAGCTAAATATACGTGAAAAAATTTGTAACGGACTTTCTCGGTGAAAATATGACACATAACCTAAATTAATTTATTTATGGTAACTCAAAATTATCTTACCTATCTAATCGGAGCGGATGAGCGCAATTCACGCAACTGGTCGCCCCAGGTCCAGAGCAGGACCTGCACGAGTCATGACATGGTCTACACGACCTGGTCCTAGGCTCATAGTACTGGGAACTAAGGCACTCCACGCAAAGGCCACTCTCCAGCGAGAAATGAGGCGGGCACGATGTGCACCTCTGCGGACCAGCCCCATGGCAGTCCTGGCAGTAATGGTGGCATCGACGGCAGCTATCCTTCCATGGGAAGAAGTTTTGCGGACACTCCGGTCGACATTCCCCTGCTGCTAATCTCCAGCCAGGTGGACAGGTTGCGCACTGGTCTCTTCGAGGACCTGAACAAGTCTCACAGGAGAGGTAGCATTTAGAACAGGTCCCCTCGTCAGGGTAATAGCCGGCAGCGCAAGTGGCCCGGCAGGTTCCAGATTGAAGCCGCAAGGCGCCGGAGCAAGATGTGCAGTTTAATCGTGATACGCATTTCGTGCAAGAATGGGGACAGGGAGAGCATCTTCCCGCTGTCTGAAAAAACCCCTGTCCGCACTCCGCGACGCATCTAAAACAATACATTTCAAATTACGCAAACTCATCTCGGCAAGTGTCTTTAACTCGAGCCTTGTTGAGCTTAGTCGATAGTTCAAGTAGCATAAAATATATTTTTAGTCAAACGTTGTGAAATTATTTTCTTTAAGTAAGGTATGATTTCTGAGAATATATTAGGTACTACTGCAATCAGGCGATTGGCGTCAAACGACAACGACGACGTCGGCATGCTAAATTAGCCTACTTAAAAGTTAAAATGTTCTACAGCTAACTTTTTTTGTGCAATTGGGACACACTTAACCTACGAACCGCAAACTAGATTGAGAAAGGCATGTTGAGATGGTTTGGGCATGTGGAGAGGATGGATGAAAGTAGATTGACAAAGAAAGTGTACAACGGAGAGGTGGATGGGTTGGAAGAGGAAGACCTCACCGAACTTTCACCGATCAAATTGGTGAAATTCTAGAGAAATGTCAGGTCAAGAGTTCCCTAAACCGACGAACGTGCATATCATGAAAGTAGATGAAGCTAAAGAGGTGTGTCAGGATAGTAGCAAATGGAGATCCGTGATCTCTGCCTACCCCTCCGGGAAAGAGGCGTGATTTTTATGTATGTATGTACTTATGGTAATTCACACCTGTCTCAGTGATATTGTTTGAAATGCCTAGACAATATGCTTCCGATAGCCACATTCAATAATAAGAAAAACTAAGTGATGATTTTAAAACAGAATTGTCAAAAATCAACTCCCTAATTACAAATTAATCACTTATTACTTCTCTACCTATATAAAGTATTCTAAGTTCGCAATACGTTGCGTCTAGCGAGTAGTCAAATCGACCAATCTAAACGAGGCATACAGCTACCCTAAATAAGGTCCTCACCTCGATCCCTGCAATAACAGCGGGCTTGAACAAGATAAACAGTCCCACTCATTCGTTCCGCTACATTTCTCGCAAGTTGAATGACAGTTTTTACAGCGACCCCCATCATAATACTCGCCTGTAAATAAGGATACATGTCATTATACATTCATCGAGTTTGATAAAGTATTCAGAAAATATTTCGTAAACAAACAGGAACCCTGTTTATTTTATTTTTGACCTCAAGATTCTCTGAAGTATGCATAAGTAACTAATTTTGAATTCTGATAAAGACAGATATCGATAAAGTGATTCTTAGTATTTATTAAACTCTATATAGTCGCCATAGACTGTTACTGGAGGACTACGTGTCTGTTGTAAAGTCCACTGGCACCAAATTGTTAAATCTTAGAATCTTTTTGGTATTAGTTATAATTAATGTTTTTTGTTCTTTCGTAGTAAAACAGAAACAACGATTCATTTTGATATCTATCACGCACGTAAGGCCGCCTCGTTCGGTGCAGGGCGAACCATTTTTATTGTTTTTAGTATTGATATTATTATAAATCTTTCCAATCATACCCTTGGGCAAATCAATTTGCAATGAAACGTTAAATTTTGATCAAAATTGCTTCACCCCAAGTCTTATAACACTCAAAATGCTTTTAAAATCGACCTTGCTTCTCAGTAGTTTTTTATCGAGTAAAATGTTAATTAGCGTATTTTGAAACAAAAAAATACTAGTACTCGTATATGATTCTGTATTACTAGTACATATTTTTTTTCCAATTTCAATCATAACAACTCAATTTAAAAACGTAATTTCTGACAAACGGGCCCTTAAGCATTCGGTGCGAGTGTAGTATGGATTCTCTCTTTCCACGCATTCATTTGTAGTGGACCTTCTTTGCTTATTTATCTTACTCGGCGAGGATGAATGATTGTGCACGAGAGATTACTCACTGGTGTCGCATTTATCATTGCCGTCCGGGAGACAATTCCCTCCTTTGGTAAGTATCCATTTCTCTTGGCAAACAGAGCAAATGGAATATGTGCAAATTGAGCATCCGATTGGACACCTAAAAGGAAAAGTAAATATTTATTCACACGAAAATAAAACTATTACTTATAGTAAAATTTTTGCAACTCTTCTGTAATGTTTATAAATATCAATGTGTTCTAGATTTAATATTTTTTAATTTTCGTTACATTATCCACCCAACTGTATAAATTGCCGCGCGGTGCCGGCAGAGTAAAGTTGTGCCACCCCATGCCTGCCCGTAGGTATCGTACGAGGCGATTAAGGGTTTCCGGGAGGCGGGCAGCAGCGCCTCCCGTGCTGACAATATAGTCCAAAAATCAGACTGCGGTCACCAACCCGCCTGCCCAGCGTGGTG
Source organism: Carposina sasakii (assembly GCA_014607495.2). Taxonomy (NCBI): domain Eukaryota; kingdom Metazoa; phylum Arthropoda; class Insecta; order Lepidoptera; family Carposinidae; genus Carposina; species Carposina sasakii. The sequence goes on from CP053163.1 coordinate 12,193,063, forward strand.
ACTATGGCAAAAACCCCCCATGGCAGTAGCCTTGTGGCGTGCTCTGGGGGAGGCCTACATCCAGCAGTGGACTGCAATTATTGCCAATTATAGGCTGAAGAAGAAGAAGTATAAATTTAAATAAATAAATTCTATTGACATTATATTTAATTCGTTGTTCTATGCGAACAGCTATTAAATACAACAGTTTATTCCAAGATCGACCTATTAACAAAAAAAAATTTGGAGCGACATAAAGAAATTAGATTCGCTTAGATCCAACCTATTAGTAACAGTGGTGGTAACAATGGTAAATAAAGGCACACATATATTTATAACGCCCCAAGACAGATCATAAATAAACAATAACTAACACTCAACGAAAAATGATTTCTTGTTTTTATGTCAGAATTAGTTATAATCAAGATTGATGGCAAAATAACACTTACGGCAAACATTCCCTGCGTTGAGCGTCGGCATAGAAACCGACAGGACATTTACTCAAACATCTGTTTTTATGTGCATAATCGCCTATTCTACAAGACACGCATTCAGTATCCTCTGGTCCTTCACAAGACTCGCACGTGTCATGGCACGGCACACATCCAAAATCATCCTTTTGATAAGTACCCGGAGGACAGGCGGCCAAGCAAGACCCGTTATGTAGTACGTAACTATGGGCACACGAAGAACACATATCCGCTTTCTCTGAACATGTGTCACAATGTTCCGCACAAGGAAAACACGCGTTCGCATCAGGGTCCTCGTAGTAACCGTCCGGGCATTGTTGCAGGCAGACAGCCAAGTCGATTACAAGAAGGTGAGCTGGAGCACAGGTGAGACAGGAGTCTTGACCTGCACCCGCACAAGTTTCGCAGGACTCGTGGCAAGGCCAACACACGCCCCCCTGGTTCACGAAACTCCTGGGCGGACATCTCGATACGCAGGAGTTATCTAATCGATAATGTTTACAAGCCACACATTGAGTCGGACCCTTTCCATAGCAACCCTGCGAATCGCATTCCGGGTCACATAAACGCTGTACTTGTTTATCATTGGCATCTGCCAACACATTTTTTCTCTGTGCCGATGGAATGTTTTTCGGATAACTGCGTCTATCCGAAATGCCGAGCTCTATCTCATTGAGGAATTGGGAATATTCCGACGCATCGTAAACGTCATTTATATGATACGATTTCTCTGCTTGGTATACGTTATTAGAGTTGAAAAAGCTTTTGTTCCGCAGCCGGACCGGGTTTATGGCGGTGCCGTAGAAAATTAATTGCCACTTTTTTAAAATGCCCGACTGGGTTACGTGATTGTTGCCCGCATTTATAATCTGAAGTGTCCACCGGCCTTCAGCGCTCTCGCCCCAAAAATGTACGCTCAAAAATGGCCAATCATCGAAGTTGGAACTCGTTGCGTCATGCGTCCTCTCGAATAAAAGGGTGGACGTCGTTCCCATCGGTGATGTAAGCAGTATCCGCAAATTTCCTCTTGGGAAAAAGCTGAGTGAAATTTTACATTGTACATGTTCCAAGAACCTGACCTCGTTCATCGTGCCGCTGCAGCCGTTCACGTCCATATGCATGGACGTAGTGTAACCAAATGAGGTTTCTATAGGCTTGTCCTCATTTATTTCTTGAGATTTACAAATGTGCTGCGGCGGCACGTTGATCCATTGTTCGGCTAATGTGACCATTTGCGCGGCATCCATAAGGCCGTAACCAAACTTGTGGCTAACTTTTCTTTTTACACCGTTAACGATCCATCCTTCTTCCTTATCCAATGGATGTGATCTTGAAGTCATGATGATTAAATGCTGCATATCTCTCCAAGTGAGTAAAGGATTTGCTTCTAAAGCTAATGCACAGATCCCTGCGGCTAAGGGAGCTGATGCAGACGTCCCTGTATGGTCCACTGTACAAATATGATCCGGACGTAACTGGACATCCATGTCCACTGTCGCTACACTTTTATCTCTCCCCGGAGTTCCCGAACTATACGTAGAGGCTAACGTCGATGAGCACTCTTCCAAGTACCAAGGTTTATAACCTCCTTGTGTAGCGCTCGAAATGGAAATTGTAAAAATACTATTAGCGTATCCATCACAATTGCACGAGTCTGTGTGCCTCCCCCCATTTCCGGAGGCCCATATAAAAATAGAACCCTTCCCGCCTCTCCCGTTCGTGACTCCGTTGATAAAGGCTCTGTAACAAAGAAAAATTTTAATGAGCTTCAGCTGAAGCGCTTTCGAATGACTTTTTAATGGTATAGAAAATACCTTCGGGCTAGTGGGCCGGGTCCATCAACGGTCTTTCCGTCGTCCTCTGGTCCCCAGGAGGCGCTGTAAATATCGATGTGGTGCTGATTGAAGCCGAGGGCTTGTGCTTCGACGGCATCGTTGACGAGGCCGTCCAGCATTCTGACGCCGCCGATGCTGGCGTTGTATGCGATGCCGACACCGCAGAATATGTTATATGCGACAGCAGCGACTTCGCCGGCGCATCTTGTGCCATGCTTATTGTCTCCATTATCTTGAGGAGTAGGGTCGGTGTCGTTTCCATTTATGTCCGTTGATGCCGCCGGATCCTGTAATAGACTTTGGTTTTACAAAAATCTATATTGATATTTTTAAATAATCTTCTCATGGATCAAGTTTGGGAGTGAATACAAATATAAAACTTAATTGATTTTTCGAGAAATGTTATGATCTCTTCCTTTCTAGAAAGGAACTAAATACCTATTCAAAATTATAAATATAAATATCACATGAACATATTTCCAAATTATTATTGTTTAAAGGCCAAAAATACGAAGCTTATAATGCTCTCGTCGGTTTTATTTTTGTGGGTTGTAATTGGCATCATTATAATTTATGTTTTACAAAATGTTAACCACAAAAAATATTTATATTTCATCATTAAAATATACACACGGAAAAATTCTACCTACATACGAGTACATAATAGTATTGGTTTATTAGGCTTACTCGTAATAGATTGTCATATTATCAAACCAAATATTCCGTTCATATGTGGGGGATTATAGGTATGTACAAAGTGTTCCTAACGAATGCAATAGGTAAAATAATATATTTTAGGTATTTGAATGCTATAATTCGAATATCATTCACATAAATCATTCGTTAAATCAGTCATTCAATGTAGGTAGGGCCCAGACGGGCCATCTTGAGATAAGTAGTTCAAATTACTCTGTTGCAAACAAACGTCTGTCTTTTACTCTGCTTCATATTCATCTTCATCACATTTTCTAAAACGCCTATCGATAATACGTTAGAATTATAAAGTTCCCCTTTACCTTGGGTAGACTTTTTTACATTTCATTCTCTCTGACAAATTGAAAGTTAAAGTGATGAAACGTTAAACTTTTGTTTTAACTGATTAATAGTAAGGCATATAGTGTTCTGTGGATAGTAGGTAACAGTTAGCTTTAGAAATACAAAAGACTTGAATACTTTTTAAACTTACAAAATATTATACTCTTTCACAAAATCATGTAGACATATGATACTTTTTATCAAGGATAATTTCAACATTTTTTTGCAGTCCACACGGACGGAGAGTCGCGGGCGTCAACTAGTATATTTTAAAACTTACATAATTTTGTTTGAGATCTGGATGGTTAGGCTGTATGCCATCATCGAGGATTGTGATCACCACACCCTTTCCCGTGTAGCCCTTCTTCCAGGCATACCCGACGTTCATGTCGAGACCGTCTGCGGCGCCACCGTTCTACAACAGAAAACCTAGAATGTTATCATGTGATAATAATATGTACATTTTTATTGTATTGCGAACGACTTACTCGTATGCTACGAGTAGCTTCCCGAATTGCGTAATTTTACGGATCATTGCGCACAGCGGACGACTACAGACAGACACGCACCATCCTACAAATATTATAAACGCGAAAGTTTGTAAGTATGGATGGATGTTTGTTACTCTTTCACGTAAAAACAACCGAATGGATTTTAATAAAACTTTACAATAATAACACTACTTTTTATCCCGGGAAAATATTTTTATCCTGGGTAATTTCAAAATTTTGTTTTTTCTGCAGTCCACGCGGACGAAGTCGCGGGCAACCACCAGTACTTATATTACATGTCTTCATTTCATCGCGACGGACTATCCCTTCCCATGGTGTCGGTGCGGGCTCGTCCGCAATATCACGCATAGTGGGAAGCCAGCATATCGTTCGTCTTGTGAAGTCGAATGGCTAGACCTGTTTTGATGAAATTTTCTGTGTGTATTTAAATGGTTTTATGGAAGGTTTATACGTAGGTAAAGTTGGACTCAATCCTCTGTTCCGAGAGGCTGCTAATAATCTTAGATATATACAGGGTGTAACAAAAAGGGTATGTTAAGCGAGAAGCTATGTAAATAGCCCACTATAGAGAACCTATCCACAAAATTTGAGATCCGAAATACATGTTTATTTTTCCCGATAGTATGGAGAATTTTTAAATATCTCAGGAATTTTCATACAATCTTGAAAAATAAAAATGTGATTTCAAGTCTCAAATTTTGGAAATAGGTTCTCTATAGTAGGCTATTTATACAGCTTTTCACTTAACATACCCTTTCTGTTACACCCTGTATAGATATAGGTAAACAAAGATTTTCAATAAATCTACATGAAATAGCCGATAAATCAAGTTGATTGTCCGTATTTTCCAATCAGACAGCCTATCTAAAGGATAGAGAAAGACAATATCAAAATCGTTCAGATTAACTATCATACTAATGGAATAACCCTTTATAATATCACCCATTCTTCAAATATAAAAACGGCAGTATAACCGCCAAATAAACTATATTAATACGAGAAATAAATAAAAGTAACGAACGATTATTTTGTATAACGCGGAAAATTTATTTCTTCGACCTTTTAAGGGTTCAGGGACAAAAAATATCATTATGATACTGTGCTCTGGCACCTTCGTAAGGGTGGTTACACATGGGATAAAAGGGTCGTTTTCATAATAGGTTTTTGAGATACCACGCCTCTGGTTAGGGGGTTGAGTTTTCTATTCGTTTCCTGTTATTTCAGCTGATATGTTCTTGACTATTTCTTTTAGTGTAGTTGACAGTCTCTACTATCTAGTACTACTGTCATTTAAAAAAGTTAATATAAAATCAAACTGTGAACTAAAGGTAAAAAAAATGGGTGTACTGGAGGCCAAGTCTAGTAAAACCATATTTTTTAAGCTTAAAACTATTGGGTTCATTATTTTAGTTCTACGCCAATCTTAAATTGATAAAGCATGTTATTTAAAATTACCGACACACTGTCAAGTAGCCAAGGTCTTAAACGGAAGGTAATTTTTGTATTATAATATGGAGAATTGTACAATCTATTTTTGTAATAGATTCACTATTACCTATAACTATAATATACAAAAATAAAAAAGTGACTTTGTTCGGTTTTCACGCCAAAACTACTGAACCTATTTAAATGGTACAGAGATAGTCTAGGGCCTGATTTTTTAATGCTAGAAGCCTGAAGCTTACTTTTTAGTGTCCTGATGAAAGAAAATGTGATATTTTCAAAGTTTGTAATATTTTTATCGTAAAGAGCATGAAAATAGGAAAAAGGTTTTTATGTGGGTATCGAAGTTCGTTATCGTTAAAGATCAAACCAGTACAGTGCAACCTTAATATAACGTACCTCAATATAACGATTTCCTCGATTTTACGTATTCTATTATTTCCTTAAATTGTCTATAAGAGTCAATATACTAGTAGCAGGTTAACCTACCTTTACATTGTGAACATTTTTTGCGAACAACCTCTTTATAACGAATTTTTGACTATCAAGAAAAAGTATAAAAACTTCTAATTAACGAATTTAGTCAACCCAAAACCTTTATATAAAGTTCCGATCAATGTAGTAAGCTTAATTTCATAGTATCTAATTCATGTTGCGATAGCTTTTAACACGATTTTACCTCTTTGTAACGAATTTTAGCCCACCTAACCTCAAAATAACAAACCTCAGTTCGACGAATTACTTGATATTACGAATTTTTACTTGCGCCCTTCAGATTTGTTAAATCGAGGTTGCACTGTATATAGACAGTAAGAACCCATAAACTGTTAGCATATTATTCTATAATCCACGCGAATGAAGTCTCGGGTAAGTTATTTAAGGAAACGTGGTAGACAGGTACACACGAGTCAGTGGCAGGGCAACCCTAGAACTCCCGATAGCTGTCACTCATAGCGGGGGGGCGTGTGTACCTATTGATTAGTGGAAGCGTACTTTGGTTGCAAATAGTTTTACACCTTCAAGGTGATCGGATCGGATTAGTTACGTTTTAAAAGCTTCGTTTATATGCACAAAACTGCATAGACGTATAAACTAATTAATCAGCGATGGAAATATAGGTATACTTTATGGTGAATAGGTCGATAAACATAGTACAGTGCAACCTCGATTCAACAAATCTGAAGGGAGCAAGTAAATATTCGTTATATCAAGAAAATCGTCGAACTGAGGTTTGTTATTTTGAGGTTAGGTGGGATGAAATTCGTTACAAAGAGGTAAAATCGTGTCAAAACCTGTCGCGACTCGAATCAGATACTATGAGAGTAAGAGTCGTACTCGAGTGGGAACTTTATACAAAGGTTTGGATTGACAAAATTTGTTAATTTAGAGATTTAATACTTTTTCTTGATAGTCGGAAATTCGTTATAAAGAGGTTGTTCACGACAAATATTCGCAATGTAAAGGTATATTTCACATTGACTTTTATGGGCAATTCAAGGGGATAACCGCAGAATTTGTTAAATCGAGAAAATCGTTATATTGACGTACGTTATATTAAGGTTGCACTGTATACAGGGCTGCTTTTCCGTTGCTACCGTTTACGAAGGGTACGTATTATATAAGTATATCAAATGAAGTAAGTGAAGGTATGGCAAAAAAATTTCAGGGTTTCCCTTGAGTTTTATATTTCAGGATTTTTTTTATTCGCTAGGTCACGCGCAATGTATGGTGTCTAGTATTTGCATTGGTTTTTTGATAGGAAATGTTAACAAAATTTCAAGATACAGGATGTTTTTTTGTGGCCACCTTTAACGAAGGGTACGTACTCTATACATCAAATAAAGTAAGTTTATGCCAAAAAAAATGCTGGGAAAAAAAAATTTTTTTTCAAAATTTTTTTTTTAATTACTTGATCTGGCGAAATTTTTAGTGTCTAGTGTTTATGTTAGTTTTTTATAGACAGATATTAATTATTTCTCGTGAAAAAATCTTGCTACGCGCGTCTATGTGCATTTATGCAGAAAAACGCAGTCTATTTACTCAACTTTGGACCCTAATATTTTGGAAACTAGACACTTCCCAGGTATGCTTCCATGGAGAAAAATGATCGTGATGATGAGGAGATTCCGTAGTTTTCGGAAACGTTGACGACCAAAAATCATCCTGTATAATGTTTGTTACACGGATCTATACGCATATTCCATATAATTATGCAATCTTATAACTCAACTTTGGATCTTAAAAACCAACGGAGAAAAATGTTCATGATGATGCGTAGCTGTATCCGAATCTTGACGGAAAAAACATTCTGTATAATTAAATAAACACAGAATCCCAGCCAGCCAAACAACAACATCAAAAGTGAGCTCTATAGACCCAGGGTAAGAATGTCAGTATCAAAGTATATTCTAGCCATCCCAAAACTATATGGATAAAATTAAAAACCCCACATACCAAGTACCATTGTTCCTTGAACAGTGGGTCCGGGAACAGGGGTGTGGAAGTCTGCGCCAGCACCTCCCTTGGTCGAAGGTCCCTCTTCGTCCGCCGCAGCTGCCTCTGCTGCATCACCCATCTTACCTGGTCAACAAATTATGGGTCATTTAATTGTGAGGATACAGTAGCTTCAATATTATAATAAACTAGCGGCCGCCCATGACTCCGTCTGCGTGAAAGGGTATTACATCCGTGCGAAGCCGGGGCAGGTATACAGGATGTTTTTTCGTTGCCACCATTAACGAAGGTTATGTACTCTATACATCAAATAAAGTAAGTTTATGCCAAAAAAATGCTGGGAAACGATGTAATTTTTTTTCAATTTTTTTGATCGGGCGAAATTTAAAGTGTCTAACGTTTGTGCTAGTTTTTTCATAGACAGATATTAATTATTTCTCGTGAAAAAATCTTGCCTCATGCGTCAATGTGCATTTATGCAGAAAAACGCAGTCTATTTACTCAACTTTGGACCCTAATATTTTGGAAACCAGACACTTCCCAGGTATGGAGAAAAATGATCGTAATGAGGAGAAGTTTTCGGGAAAGTTGACGACCAAAAATCATCCTGTATACTTCCTCGATAAATGGACTATCTAACACTGAAATAATTTTTCAAATAGAACCAGTAGTTCCTGAGATAAGCGCGTTCAAACAAACAAACATTAAACATTGTTAGCGTAGATTATTGACAGTCTGTAACTTTCCATTCCCGTAGGAAATTCCGGAATTTCTACATGATACAAAGAACACATCCTCCAAGTTTCAGATCTTTAAAATCAGCGATTTAGATACGCTGTCTGACTTTGGAAAAATCGGTCATAAAGGTATAATTTAAATCTTATGTTTGATCCTTAGTCAGGCTTATAGTCAAAATACGTCAAAAATACTATAACAGATATTTTTAACTAAAATAAAACTTAACTAATGATTAAAAAATTTGCCCCAAGTGATATAATAATATTAACTTTTTTACAATGTACAGAAGAATATTATGTTATTAATATTATTAATTTACATGACATAATATTAATTATGTCTTTTTTCGGTAAAAGATTATTTATTTCATGAGATTAAAATTACATTTTATTGTATTTGTTTTCCTTATTTTTCGTTTTACACGTGCTCGTAGGTATTTGTAGGCATTAAATCACAGTAGACAAAAGTAAGAAAAAAGTAAAGAACATAACATAATAATATGTAACATAGGCCTGGTCCAAAAAAAAATCTGGCTTTCCAGGGTTTAGGTATTTTTAAGTTTCTTATAGTAAAGTTAATAGTTAAGCTTGTTATTAGTTAAAATTCGTCAGTTAGACTTTTTAATTTTGTCGTGTCTTAACTAGCTTAACTAATGACGAATAACTAGCCCTAATTATCATACTTTTCCAGTAACTTAATACTTCAAACTAAACTATAACAAAACCGCAACGCCCATTTATAATGTAGGCTAATACAAACTAGCGAATTGAATCAATCGCAAAAAGCATTTGGGTAATAAGTCAAGCATTAAATTCGGTAAATCCTATTGGTATCGAAAGGTCCGGGTTGGATCAATTATTCAAACTAACCTAATTCGAGCGGGTAGTAATTTGTTAGGCCGCATACCGACTGGGCGGTAGTTGGGTATCGAGTAATCCTTATTTATAATGGTCAATTACAATGTTGCAAATCCTGTCCTGAAGCGCGGCTTCACTAGAATACATCAGTTGCACCTCCTACCGTGTATGTCTTATGAGTCGACTAAGATACTCGGGCATCATTTGTGCGCAGTACTCTCAAATACTGTTCGGAAGTATGGAATCCACAGTATGAAATATATATATAGATAGGCTTGAGTCAATTTAAAAGCGATTTATGATGCTTTAGTTTAAAATTAAACAATAGGACGACTCTTATGAAGCGAGATGACATCATATACCTTTGTATATAAGACGTAATATAGCTGATATTGTGTTGTTAAGTAAAATTGCTCAAAGTAAAGTAGATTCCCCACAGCTATTATCACTAATTGATATAAAAGTGCCGTCTAGGTTAACTATCCGAAAGCCTATTTTTCTGCCTGTACCAAAATCGGAAAGTAACTATAGGCAAAATTAATCTTTTGTCAGGGCGCCTTCTGAGTTCAACAAGCTAGCGCGGCAAGCTAATCGTGACTTCTTCAATACCAAAGACGGTATTATCCAAAGAGTGGTTCAATGGGCATGTGGTTCTCTAGACTCTTCTCTATAAGCCAACAGACTATATTGTATTTGATCACCTCTGTTCACATTTTTCTAGGGTATCATAATATGGTAAAGTATCGGTTATGTATTTATATACTCTCAAAATGTGGAAACTCTTATATTGTTATATTATTTATTGTCAACCGTTTGTTTCCCGAATATAAAATAAATAAATAAAATGATCACATACAAAAGTTGTAGGAAGCTTTAAAATATTCAACAAGGTGTAACAAAAGGGACATGTTTAGCGAAATTCTATGATAACAACTCTCTATAGACAAAGTTTGAGACTCAAAATCACGTGTTTACTTTTCAAAATTCTATGATTATCTAACGTTGTTGTTTAGGAATTCTCCATATTATCTGAAAAAAGAACTGTGTTTTTGACTCTTTTTGGAAAGATTTATGAAAATAGCCCTTTCATCGCATTTTGCTTAATATACCCTTTTGTAACATCTTGTAAACAAAAATGTACTCTCAACTTTCCAAATTATGCAAGCTATCATCAATCAAAATTGTTACATTAAAAAAGTTTTACATTCGAATAACTTAGAAACAACTCGTTCTAATCAAAGTTCAATTATTTGAGAAAGTATCATTTCGGAAGTTAATTAATAACGGAAAAGCTTTGAAAAGGAGGATAATAAAATACCCCCAAAGTGTCGACAACGAATATGAATTTATAAAACCGTCGATAATTTTTCTTTGAACAATAAGATTTGTTCTTTTATAATCGCACTGTTCGACATGAAAGCACAAGCACTTTACTGTTAGGTACTTACTTACTCACTTGTCGATGATCACAATTTTATATTTATTTCTTCTTTATTAATAATTTTCTTTATTAATAATTTTATGCTGCTCTGGGAGTGAAAAAAAAAGTATTATACTACAGCTGCTTCTCTTCCCGGGCATACTGTATAAGTCAGTAGAGGGACAAGAGGGTCTTGGTATTTTGTAGGCGATGATCACTACCGAACTTGTACATCTCAACTATACCCTCAAAATTGGTCAGAAATGGCACCATGTGGTCTTATAGGCCCTAGATGCTCTGCTTACCCCGTAAGGGATAAAGGCGTGATTATATGTATGTATGTAATAATTTTATAAATAATTTTATTTCTTTCTTGTTTATTAGTACGTACTTACAGTTTATATAATTAAATTGTTGGTATACTATGTAAATAAACCTAGTCCTACACTGAGATCCCTAAGGTCTTGTGTCGAAGGGGATATATGTATATAAAGATAATAACACCGCTAACTAGGAAACAATCAGCGATATTCATCACAGTTACTTTGGCGTGGCAGCAGGGTCACAGTCATCACTAACTACGCTAATCGGTCGTCAAATGTGTTTAATTCTGCGTGAAATTTAGATTTTCCGATATTTCCCGTTTTCTTAAAAATCTCTAGAGTAAAGAATCATAGTTGTTCCTTACTAGCGGCCGCCCGCGACTTCGAATTCCCGTTTTAATTTTATTCATATAGATTTCTTCCATATTATTCAGCTATATTATCATATTATTCTTAATGCTATCACCAACTCTTGGTCGATATTTTTTTTTAATTTCTCCGATTTGGTAAGAGAAATATTTTCGGATTTATGTTATTTATTTATATTATAGAAAAAACTTACCTGGGGATCATTTTTCAATCTAATTTGATATTCTATGCTAGCGTTTACTGATCGCTTGCTGACGTGTGGATGTGAGAATAAAAAATAGTTCTTCAAATTGCCGATCTGAAACAATTAAAAAAATAATAATCAAAAAGTTATAATATCATAATAACAAGCTGTAACTAATAAGTTTTTCTGAAATACGTTCGGTAGTTTTTGCATAACAGAACAACAAATACCTAACACTAACATTTTAACAAATTAGTAGACTTATGTAAAAATATATTTAAAATATATTCGGTGGTGGACGCCCGCGACTCCGTCCGCGTGGACTACAGAAAAAAAATGTCGAAATTATCCGGGATAAAAGTAGCCTATATGTTAAGTGGGACCTATCACAATATATTCCTGACAACTGCATTAAAATCGGTTCAGCCATTTCTGAGATTAGCGTGCACAAACGCACAGACAAACATACACACCGATAAACAGACAAACCGATAAACAGACAAAAATTCCAAAAATCATTCTTTTGGGTGCTTTTGCGTTGATAAAGATCTCCAAGAACAATTTTTCTCATTTTTTTTATTTTTGGTCATCAACGTTCCTGAAAACTTCGGAATCTCCTCATCATCACGATCATTTTTCTCCATGGAAGCATAACCTGGAAAGTGTCTGGTTTTCAAAATATTAGGTTCCAAAGTTGATTAAATAGACTGCTTTTTTCTGCATAAATGCACATTGACGCGTGTAGCAAGATTTTTTGACGAGAAATAATTAATATCTGTCTATGAAAAACTAGCATAAACACTGGACACAATAAATTTCGCCCGATCAAGTAATTTAAAAAAATACATGGTTTCCCCGTATTTTTTTTTTGCATAAACTTACTTTATTTGTTCTATAGAGCACCACCACCCTTCGTTAAGGGTGGCAACAAAAAAACACCCTGTATGTATAGATTATTACAAAACCACGCCTAAAGTTCGACACTATTCAAATGATTTTTAACAGCAAAACATATGGAATATGTGTCAAATCCAGGCAATAAACAATGTTTAAATTTTTTCGTATTATTACGGTTGGCAGATCATAGAAATTCCTAGATATTTAAATTTTTTAATTATAGTATTAGAATTCAATGCAACATCTAATTGCAAGATTTCAGTTTTAAGTATTGTTTCAGTTTTTTGAAAATATAAACTTCTTTGCATCAAATTTTAAGAGATTTTACGATATTGCGCCAAGACGAGCTAAAAACAAAGCGCAAAGGCATTAATTATATATAACTTTTCTTTAAGAATCTCGTCTTTTTTATACAGGTATACAGGATGTTTTTTCGATGTCATCCTTAACAAAGGGTATGTACGCTATACATCCAATAAAGTAAGTTTATGCCAAAAAATGCTGGGAAATCATGTTATTTTTTTTTATTTTTTTTTATTAATTGATCGGGTGAAATTTATAGTATCCAGTGTTTATGCTAGTTTTTTCATAGATATATATATAACGGCGCGCATTATAGGCGCCTATTATGATTATTGATTCGCTGAACTTTGTTAAATTTGTAAGGTAGTTGTGATTTATTTGTACCATCGAGTTGATTAATTTTGAGAGCGGGTAGATGTATCCGAATGGAGTTGTAAGTATCATGGCGGTACGGGACGCAAGTCTAATGACAGCGCCCGAACGCAATGGTTGCTTGCAAACCCATTGGCTCGTAATTTGCTTTGTTTATAAAATTGCTTGTGTAATTTAAATTAGTAATAATTAAAACAAGAAGGACAGTGTTATTTCCTAACTTTTATTTTGGTGAATTCCTGCACGTACACGCCCACACGATCCAAGGATGTCGGACATACCTTTGGATATACCCTCGCATCCTTCGATATCAGAAGCGGAACGAGAACCAGAAACAGTACAGGATAGCTTTTCAGGTCAAAATGTTTCCAATGACAACAATATGTGGAAGCTGTTATTTGAAATGCAACAACGTCAAATGATGGAACTGATTCGCACCATGAAGGAACCTAATGCGAAAGATCCTAAATTAGTACTTCCTGAATTTAACCCAGAATCTCAGGACAGCGATGCCCGCGCTTGGTGTACTACTGTAGACTTATGTATGCAAGGAAAAGATTTATCTAGTTCCAATTTAATCATCGCCCTGAGTAGAGCGCTCAAAGGAACGGGAGCATCATGGCTGGCCCAAAATAGTTTTCCAGGGATTACGTGGCCTCAAATAAAAGATTCATTCCTTGCCCGATTCGATTATGTCGAGACACCTGCTGCTACATTGTACAGGCTGCTTAACGAAAATCCAAAGGATGGTGAATGTTTGGCTTCATATGCTAATCGATTTTTAAGCACTGTTATGAATCGATGGCGTTCTTTATCTAATGAGCAGATAGCGATAGCCGTCACATTAGCTCATGCATCAAAAATTGAGCCACGACTACAAAGACTGGCGTTCACTACTGAAATCGATACGCGAGTGAAATTACAACAAGAACTTATGGCTTACACCTATCGTAAAAGGACACAGGACAAGACAGTAGTGTATAACGATGCTAAAAGATCTCGATTTGAAGCAGCAGTGCGTCGATGCTATATCTGTAATAGGCCCGGTCATGTTGCGATTGAATGCCATCTTAAAAACAATACCCCTCAAGCGTCAACATCGAAGAATACAGCAGATCTCACAAGGAAACCATCTCCGCTTACTTGTTTTTCCTGCGGCGAGCAAGGGCATATATCAACGCGGTGTCCTAAGAAACAAAATGCAACAAGCGAAGCAGTTACAGAGCGTCGAGTGGATATTTGTACCATTAAGCCAGCTACAGACCAACTGTATACTAATAACGGTGAGAAGTATTCATTCTGTTTCGACTCTGGTGCTGAATGCTCTCTAATCAAAGAAAATACAGCCCAAAAGTTCCCTGGTAAGCGCCAACACAATATTATTACCCTACTAGGCATAGGTCGATCTAGTTTACAGTGTAATACTCAAATATTAGCTACTGTTTATATACAGGGATCATCATTGCAGTTATTACTTCATGTCGTTCCAGATGACTGCATCTCTCATGCTATCATGGTGGGCCGGGATCTATTAACGTTAGTTTTTACAATTGAAATAAGTGAAAATCAATTAATTATTAAGAAAACCAAAATAATAGCACTCTGTGATGTAGGTTCTAAAGTAAGCCATTTTCAACACATTGATACCGATATACCAAGTGATTTTCGAGGACAGCTACTTACGTTACTTGAAGAGAATGCCGATTATTTTGTAGAGGGTACACCAACAGGTAGGGTTAACACAGGACAATTAGAAATCAGGTTAGCTGATGCCAATCATACAGTACAGAGACGACCTTATCGGCTTAGTACAATGGAGAGGGAAGTAGTGCGTAACATTATCAAAAATCTTTTGGATGCCGGTATAATACAAGAAAGTTGTTCCCCATTTTCGAGCCCTATTTTATTGGTAAAAAAGAAAGACGGGACTGATCGACTTTGCGTAGATTATCGAGAACTTAATAATAATACAGTGCCAGATCGTTACCCACTACCCATTATTTCAGATCAAATACAGCGGTTGGTTGGCGCCAATTATTTTACTTCACTTGACATGGCTAGTGGGTACCATCAGATACCGATTCACAAAGACTCAATAGAGCGAACTGCCTTCGTAACGCCAGATGGGCAGTTCGAATATCTAGCTATGCCGTTTGGTCTTCGGAATGCCCCGTCGGTGTATCAGCGTGCTATAAATAAGGCTCTGGGTCCTTTGACTGAGACTTTTGCGATAGTATATTTAGATGATGTCATTATTCCTTCCTGTACAGTAGAACAGGGCGTGGATCGGTTACGCCAAGTATTGAAAGCGTTAACTAGTGCCGGTTTCTCGCTTAATATAAAAAAATGTTCTTTCTTAAAAACTGAAGTAATTTTTTTAGGTTACTATGTATCTGCGGGCGAAATACGACCTAACCCACGTAAAATCAAAGCATTGACCGAACTTGCACCACCTCAGACAGTTACGCAGCTAAGACAATTTATTGGTCTGGCGTCGTATTTTAGGCAGTTTATTTTAGGATTTTCTCAAAAGACGGCCCCCCTTTATAGATTAACCTGCGGCAAAGGTAAAATTGAGTGGACACCAGGTTTTGAACGAATTAGACAAGATATTATTACCACACTGACTTCTATGCCAGTTTTAAGTATTTTTGACACTGATAGACCGACTGAACTACATACTGACGCCAGCGCTGAGGGTTAAGGCGCTATATTAATGCAACCTGTCGATGGTAAACTACGCGTAATTGAATATTATAGCCGTCGAACCTCCAGCGCTGAGTCGCGATATCACTCCTACGAGCTGGAGACGCTAGCTGTAGTGAAAGCGATAAAACACTTTCGGCACTATTTACATGGGCGGAAATTTGTAGTCGTTACTGACTGTAACGCCGTCAAAGCATCTAAATCAAAGATAGACCTTACACCGCGTGTTCACCGTTGGTGGTGCTTTTTACAAGCTTTTGAATTTGATATTGAATATCGTCAGGGTAAAAACATGAGTCATGTTGATTTTTTATCCCGTAACCCTCTGCCTGTGACAACGCAGTCAATTCCAAAGGTAGAACAGAAGCATGTTTATTTAACGGAGATCTCGGACACATGGCTACAGGCAGAACAACAAAAAGATGAAGAAATTAAGTCTCTTATTACAAAACTTAGATCAAATGAATTTAATGACGAAATTGCTAAGACGTATGAAATTAGGCGAGGGGTGTTGCATAGAAAGGTTGAGCGCAATAATAGAAGTGTTTGGTTGCCAATAGTACCGAGAGCATTTCAGTGGTCCATTATTAACCATGTACATGAGAGTATAATGCACTTAGGGTGGGAGAAAACTTTAGAAAAAGCTTTCTGTCACTATTGGTTTCCTAACATGAATAAGTATGTCAGAAAATTTGTTGACAATTGCATAACCTGTAAAGTGTCTAAGTCGCATTCTGGAAAAGTCCAAGCTGAGCTACACCCAATACCGAAAGTAACTATCCCTTGGCACACAATTCACATGGATGCTACCGGAAAATTAAGTGGCTTAAGAGATACTAAAGAATATGTTTTTGTAACTATAGACGGTTTTACTAAATACGTGCTGTTGCATCATGCATTGAAAATTGATGCCAAGAGTGCTATAAAAGCTTTACAAGTAGGTCTTTCTTTATTCGGTTCCCCAACACGCGTTATAGCAGACCAGGGTAGGTGTTTTGCTGGTAAGGAGTTTAGAGACTTCTGTACAACCCATAACATAAATTTACACTTAATAGCCACAGGAAGCAGTCGCGCAAATGGACAAGTTGAGCGGGTAATGTCGACCTTAAAGAACATGCTAACGGCTGTTGAAACCGGGAATCATAAGTCGTGGCAAGCAGCGTTGCCTGAAATCCAACTAGCCATTAATTGCACTTTTAATCGTACTACCAAAGCAAGTCCTCTCGAACTTCTCATAGGAAAGATTGCTAGACCATTACAGTTGATGACTTTAGACACGGACGAGACTGACATTGACTTGGATATGATTAGAGAGCAAGCAGCCCGGGCTATAAATACGAATGCCATAACTGAGAAAGCTAGGTTTGACAAAAACAAGGCTAAAGTAAAGAATTTTGAAGTAGGTGACTATGTCTTAATAGAAAACCACGAACGCAATAAAACTAAGTTGGAACCTAAATTCAAAGGCCCGTTTCAAGTGGCTGAGTTACTTGATGGAGACAGATATCTACTTAAAGCATTGAATTGTAATCGTACATACAAATACGCACATGATCGCCTAAGACGTATGCCTGAATGTTATGTGCCATTAGAATTGAACGCTGCGTTAGAAACCTCTGAAAATATTGTAGAGTCAGGATGCCCTAACGGCATTGGTAAGTAGAAATTAGTTGTCAGTGGGTTTGTTAAAGTTATGTTACGAGTAATAGACAAGTTTATAGTTTGAAGTTATCCATTGATCTTGGTGAAGTTGGTAAGCCTGGGTGGCATACGTTGGTCTTGGTGACATAAGTAAGCCTTGGTGGCATAAGTTGGTCTTGGTGACATTAGTAAGCCTTGGTGGCATTAGTTGGTCTTGGTGACATAATTAGGCCTTGGGTGACATTAGTTGGTTTTGGTGACAAAAGTGTGGCCTAAGATTGTCTTGGTGATATAACATGAGCTTGGTGCCAGAAGTAGGAAGGCTTAATGGAATATGGCATTTTCGATTCGGTTTATTTAGTGTATTGTGGTCAGAATGACCGAGCGTGAGGCTTTATGTACAGTGGTAGTTTCGTTGTTCGCAGGCGAGCAAGAGGGCAGTAACAGCGCACACGAGGACGTGTGATTATGCAGGACGGCCGTAACGGCGCGCATTATAGGCGCCTATTATGATTATTGATTCGCTGAACTTTGTTAAATTTGTAAGGTAGTTGTGATTTATTTGTACCATCGAGTTGATTAATTTTGAGAGCGGGTAGATGTATCCGAATGGAGTTGTAAGTATCATGGCGGTACGGGACGCAAGTCTAATGACAGCGCCCGAACGCAATGGTTGCTTGCAAACCCATTGGCTCGTAATTTGCTTTGTTTATAAAATTGCTTGTGTAATTTAAATTAGTAATAATTAAAACAAGAAGGACAGTGTTATTTCCTAACTTTTATTTTGGTGAATTCCTGCACGTACACGCCCACACGATCCAAGGATGTCGGACATACCTTTGGATATACCCTCGCATCCTTCGATATATAATTTATTTCTCGTGAAAAAATTTTGCTACACGCGTCAATGTGCATTTATGAAGAAAAACGCAGTCTATTTACTCAACTTTCGACCCTAATATTTTGGAAACCAGACACTTCCTTTATGGCAGGTATGCTTTCATGGAGAAAAATGATCGTGATGATGGGGAGATTCCATAGTTTTCGGGAACGTTGACGAACAAAAATCACCACCCATTATTTACCTCATATCCAAGCAGAATTGGATCGCTAGCGTATTTTATAATTTTGACTTATTTAATTTCTCTCTTGAAAATATGCCGCAACAAGATAACGATGTATTCTTAATTGGGTTTGTATTATCACGCATGCTAATTAAGGCTTACATTGTTTTATGGTTCATATACAGGGTGTAAAATAAGGGGTGTGTTAAGTGAAAAACTGTGAAAAATCTCACCATATATAAGCTATTCATAAACGAGTCTCAAAATAAAATGTTTGTTTTCCAAGATTGTATAACCATTCCCGTATTGTTTAAGGAATCCATAATAAAAATATAAACATAATGTGATTTTGAGACTAATCTTGTGGTTCTGCATAGTTGACTCTTGGCATTTCGTTTAATATAGGTACCTCCTCTCTTGCACCCTGTAGGCTTAAAGTTCGCAAGCCAGAACAATGCAAATGTGATGATGTAGGTAGGTACATACGTGGTTTATAAGTAGATTGTTCCCATACAAAACTGCCCGCAACGTAACTGGCAATCGTACACAAACGTACATAGTAACTGATATTTATTTATGTAGAACCGTAAAATTGTAAACTGCGTGAATCTTTGTATTTGTATTACATGCTGTATTAGTTTATGTAGCATACGTTGTGATTATTTAGATTAGGTAAGTAGTATCCAAAGTCAAGTGAATGCAATGGAAGTGGGGTGAAATGAAACCAGGACAGCAGGATAATAACGGAGATCACAGCCAAGTTTAGCATAGCAGAGACAGTGTTAATGGTCAGTGACAAGTTTCTGACTTATCGCCTGAGAGAATGCTCGAGTTCCTTACTCAGTTCCTTAGGCGACTCTTATGACATGCAACAGCACGGGAAAATCACATAAATTCTCCATTATAATGGAGAAACAATATACCTATACGCACAATTCAAAATGGATTTCAAGAATACCGATTGTAGTACCTTTTGATGAAAATTCGCAAATTAAATTCGTTTTTGGCTATTAACATCCACAAAACAGATTGCAGCAAACACATTAATCAAATTAATCACAAAAATACATTAACCGCTGTCGCCAAAAAGTAATTTACTGGTACCACAAAACGAATTCCGCCATTGCCAAAAATCTAACGCGCTAAATTAATTAAACCTACTCAGAGAACAAAAATATGCCTCTTAAATAAGTAAGACAATGCCAGAGAACGAGATGGAATATTCCGTGGAACACAACAATAAGGCACGGAGAGAGACAAAAGATGAAATCGTAATTGGAATTTTGATTTAACCCACGCCTTAATTAACGCCGTGTAACTCCGCGATAAACTGTAATATTTGACGAAGAATTTAATTACGTGGTAAATTATATTTGTACTAATTATTTCATCCGAACCTTTACTGATTAGGGACTTGAATGCTTACTTATTTTGTTTTGAGATCTACGGTTTTATTTTTATTTTTTTAAATCTCATTGTAATAATCCACTTACCTACTTATTAAATTGTTTGTTTGTTAATGATCACGTTTTTCATATAGGTAGGTATGTACATGTAGTCATGCCCATTATGCCCCAAAGAGTTTGGGTAGAAGTATGCAATTTACACAAGTGGTAAAGGGTGAGCCTACCGGGATTTTCGGGCATAAAAACTACAATCTAGCTACCAGTAACGATTCCAATGGGATATGGTACCGAATCTTTATTAATACCATTATTCCTTTATGTTAATACGGGCAAGGTTCACCACGGGCAGGTGATGTGACTTTGGGTCCTATGGTTTCCTCCACTCCTTTTTCAGTTGTAAATAATATCAGGTTTTTTTTTAAACATCCTTTTACATGTGGAATTTGTACTATAGAATGGACAGTTAGATTTTTCATTATTATTGTGTTGTTCGTAAAAATAACAAAAAATGCATGAATGTGAAAAAGCGAAATCCTCGAAATTGTCATCTCTCTCTTCCAAAATTAAATATTTCCTGTAAGTTGGGTGTTATGTAATGACATGAATAGCATAAATAAGTTAAATTAAAATATGGGGGCGAAGTTGTCAACGAAATATCGTTCACTGTTTTACCCTTGTTTTACCGAATATTTTGATACCAAAACAGCAATGTAGCGCACTACAACCTATCAACCCATCACCCAACGTAATAACATAAAATAACATAAGACGATGTACTTAAAGTACATAAAGAGCATTATATTTTAATACAAATCCCAACTAATATTATAAATGCGAAAGTAACTCTGTCTGTCTGTCTGTCTGTCTGTTACGCTTTCCCACTTAAACCTCGCAACCGATTTTGATGAAATTTGGTACAGACAATCTTTAGACCCTGAGACAGAACATAGGCTACTTTTTATTTCGAAAAAAAGGGATGAAGGGGTTGAAATAGAGGTTGAAAGTTTGTATGGGATTTCTTAATTTTAAAAGATAAAACCATGAAACTTTATATTTAAGCACTTGATAAGAAATCATTAAACATTTGTTCTAGCATTTTTGAAATTTCGACCAGCTAAGGGGTGAAATAAGGGTTGAAAGTTAGTATGCAAGTTCGTCAAATATCACGTCATAAGAAAAAAAAAATCGTTTGTTCTAGCATTTTGAAATTTTTACCAGTTTGGGGGTGAAATAGGGGTTGAATTGAAGATAAGACCATGAATCTTGGTACGTAGGTCTCAAAGGATGTGCAGAATTTTTCTACAAACGGAATTCCCGAAATTCGAACGGAACGGATTCGGAACTGGAACTACAAAGCCAAACTTTTTGTATACGAAATCTTAATCACTGAACCTAGGAACATGTAATTTAGAAGTTTTGGGTGTATCAAGTTACAAAAAAGTTCGCTTTTGAAGTTTAAATTCCTTTTAACGAATACTCTGCATCGCCGCCGCTGCCGTCGGTCGTCGTCGCGCACATTCGCCGAAGTGTGGCGGCATCTGCGGCAGGCAACGGCGCGGCGCTGTCGTGTGGTGGGGGAGCGCACGAATCTAACTATGCCTACCCGAACGGGCAGACACGTGAGGGCAGACGTCGTTGTCGGACGCATGCGATTAGAGAAATTTGCGCTATAGAGAATTACATTTTTCGATCCAGTAAAATTATTTTTTTTGTTTCGTATAACTTTTTAAGTGTTTTTTATTAATTAGGTCCTGTAAATTAATTTTGTACATACTTGATATTTCTTTTAGTTCATAGTTAAAAGTAGGTAAGATAGTTTCCGTTACTTTAAAAAAATCCGATTTGCTTTTATTTCCTTTTTTTAATTAATCTAAGAGGTCGTAGTAGGTGTAAAACTAACCTAAGCTACTAACCTCCTACTTTTTTATGCATTGGTTGTAAATAAATATTGATAATTTAATTTCTTATACTATTATAAATGCGTAAGTTTGTAAGTATGGATGGGTGTTTGTTACTCTTTCGCCTAAAAACTGCTGAAGCGATTTTAATAAAATTTGGTATAGAGTTAGCTGACACCCTGGATTAACACATAGGCTACTTTTTGTCCCGGGAAAATATTTTTATATCGGATAATTTCGACATTTTGTTTTTTCTGCAGTCCACGCGGACGAAGTCGCGGGCGTCCACTAGTGTATAATAAAACAGCAATGTAGCACTACTGCAACTGATCAACTCACCGTGTATTAATGCCATAGTGAACATATGTACAATATTCGATGATCAGTCCTAAAATTCAAAATTACTTAACACAGCAATCCCAAAAAAAAATGCATTGCGCATTACTACGTAATATGTATTTACTGCGTTCCTTTTTTAATATATCTACATAATAAGACTGCCAGTTAGATCCACATATTGTACGGGACCACTAAATTAAGTTTCCGGCAAAAAAACACAGACGCTTTACATTGCGCATTTTACTACCTATTTGCCTACCAAATAAAGCAAGTTCATTAATGTAGGTACCTATGAATCTATCCAACCCGTTTCACAATTTAATACTAATCTGAGTAATCTTTAAAATAATGTTATTCTATAAAGTAAATTTAAATCTATTTTACAGCATCCCTTATGAATCGATGGCAAAAACTGTAACGCAAACTGTCGAAAACTTTCAGCGCCAGCTGCTGGTAGTTTCAGCAAACTACAGTTCGATGTGGTAATGAAGCACAGGGATATTTTCGAGGTTGATAATGTTTTCGCTGTTTTACATTAATGCAAAAAGGAGGCGACTGTAACGAATGAGCGTTTTTCTACTTGACGACACGACTACGACATTTCGTCATTTAGTATCCCGTGTCGTGTCGTGGTCGTGTAGTCTAATGGAAAAACAAGCCATACTATCTAATATATTTTTGCTTCTAAAAAGCCGCGGTCGTGTAATTGTCGTAGTTATGTTGTGGTCGTGTCGTTGTCCTGTCGTCTAGTGGAAAACGCCCAATGTTTTCTGTGTTTTATAGGTATATTAGAAGGTGACAGTAACAAATAATTGTCGGATGTGCAAATGTTTCTGTTTGCACTACAAAAGTTTAACATTTTCTTTACTTTTATCATAATAATAAATCAAATCAAATCGAGCTTATTTGATTATCTACTTAATAAATGTAACAAATTCAGATTATTCCAGTTTTTTTAATGAGGAATCGTGAAGGGGAAATAATTTAAACTTTAAAGACATAGTCGAGAGCCAGACGTAGTCGTTACTGGTAGCTGATTGTTGTATTTGTGCCCAAAAGCGGCGGTAGGCTTATCCCTTACCACGTGGGACTTAATAGGCTCACTGGTGAAAATTGAATGTAAAAATTGCACACTTCTGCCCAAATTCTTTATATGCAGTAGGTATGTTGAAAATCTCCCTGATAAACGTCAAACAAGTTTCCAGAAGCTTCAATATATATATTTATAGTCATTATTTTAATGACCTGGCGGTAACCTGAGACTATTGTGGCCGAGCCTGACTGTATTCCTTTGAAATTTTAAAAGCCTTTTCATAATTTGTTGGAAGACCGACGACGCTTACTTCCTTGCACGTTGCAGAGATATTTTTTATCATGCAATTATGTATTTTCTATTTAACGCTTTTTAGATATTTTTTATACATATTTACACTTAAAAGATGTACTTTTTAACACTAAGGTGTAACGTACCTGTGGTTTTTTAACAGAATAGATTATAAAATAAAACCAATTTCATTATTCGACATGAAAGCCAGATGAAAGCGACTACAAATAAATTAATTTTAGAATTAAACTAAGAATTTAATGAACAACTAATGTCAAGGGTTATGAATTTGGCATTGTATTGTTCTATAAAAACAATATGTCAGTGAGTGCGTTCTGCAAGCAGTATAATTTTATTTTCTATCTGAGTCTAACTTAGGAAAATGTAGAAATTTCTTAATTATCGTAAATATTTACTACAGGCACTTCTAGTTAAGGTGAGGCATTATTAAACAATTGAAATCAATTAATAATATATACGAGTATTTCTAAGCAACGTGCTACTCCCACGGACGGTTTCTAGAAAGCTATTTCGCGATAACAATGTATCAAAGCACCGATCAATAGGTCGTTCAGTTGGTGGGTGTGTATGTATATATATATGTAGTATTGACCGACGTTTCAGGGTGTAGCATTCAGTACGAGCATGTACCAAAATCTACGTGAAAGCAGCTGATTGGTCGTCAGTTTTAACATAGCACTGGATTGCGTGAATGCTTGCCGTGTATTATGCCGCGTAAAGTCGATCAGTTAAAACTTAAGTTGACCTGCATTTTTAAGATAAATGGTGTAGCCAGAGCTGCAGGCTCATGAAGGAGATACCATAGCTTTTTTTAACCTTATCTGTAATTTAAGCTTATCCATTTTATTACATTTTAACACAGATTCCTGCGTGTATTATGTAAGTGCCTGAGCTATTCCAAATTACATTTTCTCGGCAAAAACTGTACGTTTACAAGATCCCAGAAACATGCATCGCATTCGAAAGGCGTGCTGAAAAGAGCTAACAAAGCTGAATTTACCTTGCTTTTATTATGTTTTCCTTCACCCTACTTAAACCTTAAGGGGTGGTTAAGGGTTCTTTAACCCTGTATGTGGGACTCGAAACCTTTCAAGAAAACCAGTGAAAATAATGAAATTGGTGCTTTCTATTATGCCGTTTTCATGGGAGAGACTTTTTTATTTTGTGCTGCTGAAGAAAAACCAAACCTTGAGTGTTAATAGCGACTTTATTCGAATTGTTTTTCGCAGTTTTTAGGTATATAGGCGTAGTTAATCTGGACTAATAAATTTAAAATTCTTAAATTGTCACTAAGCCAAACCCAGGTTGGCATCAAACAGGCAGCCGATCGTTAAAGCAAACGCTAAATCCTTGAAATAAATTAATTGAAATAAACTATTGCTTCGTCTCCTTAACTAATCCCATTAAAAAAAATATATAATAATGAGTCCATACATACTATAAGAATTTTCTACAAAGGCGAACTTAATGCTACATAGTATTTTCTTCCAGCTAACCACTATAGCTGCAGATAAGTAGTGCTCATAAACATGTAAACCTTCAATGTAATTTATTTATGTTTATACTACAAACTCGATGCTATTGGTTTGAGGTAGGCTTGTTGCGTCTGTTCCAAGTACCATACAACTCAATATCGATTGCACTTGCTTGCCAAAAATAGGTACCAACTAACCATCTTATAAATTCCGTTGCGACAAACAACCTTATGTTTTATACCGTCGTTATAAGGGCGTCAAGGGCATGTCACCAAGTACTGTAACATGGTTTGGCAGTAATGGAGTTTTTGTGAGTCGATGGAGCGATTGAATTAGCTGTAGCTGTTTCAATATTGAAGGCCCACGGATTTATATGGTACTTAATAAAATATATGGAATGATGTAACAGTTAAAAATACACCAGCGCCATCGTTGATGACATTGTTTATTGAAACAAATTATTGCATGTAATTTTTATTTACTGCTGGGTTGGATCTTTCTTTATAGTTATTTCTTTAGGTTGCCTTCTTGTTCCTTTCCTGTAACTATTTACTTGAGGTCGGGTTATGGTACATTTCGCCCACGAAAAAACTCGTCCGCGGCCCAAATGTCTACATTTAATTTTTTTTACAAAGATCGAACCAGTTATCTCCTATGTAAAACTAAAGGGACATTTCGGTATAATCGTATATTTTTACATTAAATATCTAATACCCGATCTTAATATTCATACTAAGAAAATGTAAATACTAGTTAATCACGTATTTATAAGATAGTTATGATGGTAAGGTGACTCTGGGTCGGCGCAGTATGTACTTTTCTACCACTGAGGGACAGATTGCGGGAAGCGACTTTGTTTTATAATATTATGTAGTAATAGTGATGATAGCTAGATAAGATGATAGATAGATAGATAAGGTTGTAATATTCCTTTCCACGTGTTAACTTTAAAAGCCTTCCCCATTATAATAATTACCGGTCTAAAAACTCGAGCCCCTGATTAAAGTTCTAACTTCAAAGGGAACAACTTTTAATTTACATCAATTATGAAAATGTTAATCTACCGCTCTGAACTTGAAAAAACCTTTAATAATTTTTTTAAGAGTTCCGAATTTACTTTACTTTTTCCCAAAAACTTTTATAAGTGAAAGTTTCAGAATCAATTGAAGATTTTCCTTAGAAGTTATTTTACCGTTTTTTTTTTGTATATTTATAGATTTATTTACACAATTTTCCTGCGAAAATTTTCGGTGTTTTCCGCCTTCGAATCATGGTCTGAAGTCATGGTATCAATATTTGCCTGGCTGTCACAAACATTCTGTATAGTCACATTCGTTTTCGTAGTAAATGTTTCTGCGACTACGAATTACTACGAGTACGATGTGCTGAGACTACGCCGCGTAGTAATTACTACGGTGTGGCGAAAATACGAGTCCCGTAGTATTCGTAATTATTACTATAATGTTCTCGCTTTTGGAACACGACATTTTATATTACATACATATACAGGGTGTAACTAAAGCGGTATGTTAAGTGAAAAGCTATGTAAATAGCCCACTAAAAGGAACATACTCACAAAATTTCAGAGTCGAAATAACATCTTTATTTATCCACATAGTATGGAGAATTCTTAATTAACTCGCAAATATCGAATATTGGAAATAGGTTCTCTATGGTGGTCTGTTTACATAGCTTTTCGCTTAACATACCCTTTCTGTTACACCCTGTATACACATGGCTGTTGTTCCGAAATGCGGTAACCGGAACTGCAGAATCGTAAAAAATATCCCACAGCCACCTTTGCATAGCGGGGCCAGATATAAAGTGATAAGTTGCTTTAAGTGATCTTTTCGCCTGAGAGAATGGCCGAATTCCAGTCGACTCGTATGATTCTTTCATCTTATCTTCATCATTTCAGCAACGGGAAGTCCACTGCTGGACATAGGCCTGCCCCAACAACCTCCATACCGACCGGTCGGAAGCAGCCTGGATCTTATCTTAATTTTATATTATAAACGCGAAAGTTTGTGAGTGTGGATGTATTGATGTTTGTTACTCTTTCACGTGAAAAAGGCTGGAGCGATTTTAATAAAATTTGATATGGAGTTAACTGGCACCCTGGATTAAAACATAGGCTATTATCCCGGATAATTTCGACATTTTGTTTTTTCTGCAGTTCACGCGGACGATGTCGCGGGCGTCCACTAGTGTAAAAATAAGGCTTTATTTTAACGAAACTTAAAAAATAGTCAATAAATATTTATCTAACACCATAAATATTTATTTACGATAGAAGCCAAACAAACTTAAGGCTTTTGACAATACTACCTTAAATAATTTATTAATGTATTATTTATCTATTTATTTGAGGTAGTATTATCGAAAGCCTTAAGTTTTTTGGCTTCTATCGTAAAAACATATTTATGGTCTTAGATAAATATCTATTGACTATTTTTTCTTTGTTGTACTTAAAGTTGATGAAGTTATTGTATAATTCGATACAAATATGTTAGTTGTTACTTTCGAAACATTGGGTTCGCCTGTGTTTTGAATAGCTATTATACCTATTTACACAATAAGAAAATTTAAAAACTTAAAAAGGATTCGGCGGGAAAAGCTGGAACGGTTCGGGTGTAATTTTCTTGTGAAAATCAAAATTTATTTGTAAATGGCTTGCACGTGTCCGTAAAGTAATATTTTCTGGTAGATAAGTTTTATTTTGATAACTTGTGATGTGAATCTAGTGCGTGTGCATGGTCTTATATGCAGGTAAGCTGAGTAAAACTTTAGCCGGAATACGATCTCTTCGTGGGCCCATGTAAGTTGTTTCTGCAATTATTTTTCATTTTGACTAACTTTACACTTGTTCTTGAGGATTTTCCTGACGTTTATATTCATCATCATCATTATCATCCATCATAAATTCTGAAATCATTTACTAAAGACAATGGCTCTATGGGCTTAGTTCCCCCTGCCTTTGCTTCGGAGTAAACTAAACAAGACAAAAAATACAAACTTAAAAGCTTTGTAAAATTAACTTGTATTTCTAAAGCTTGCACAAAGTTAAGGTAAAACACTTGAGTATTTCATAAAGTTCTCGTAACTATTAAACGCATAGCGTGACCTTTTAACAGAA
This sequence comes from Carposina sasakii, assembly GCA_014607495.2. Taxonomy (NCBI): domain Eukaryota; kingdom Metazoa; phylum Arthropoda; class Insecta; order Lepidoptera; family Carposinidae; genus Carposina; species Carposina sasakii. Next base: position 12,221,264 of record CP053163.1, read on the forward strand.
AAGTTAATTAGGTATTTATGTTAATTTAATTAATAGCACGCTAGTTATTTATAGGTTTCATAACCTCAGTAAGTAAGATCACGAAAACACGAAAAGATTGACAAAAACTCACCCCTTTTCTTTACCAGTGACCTGTTTCGGCTTCGAACGGGTTCATTGCAAACACATATAGAATTTTCTTTTGAATCACACGATCTATTAAAAAATCCGCATCAAAATCCGTTGCATAGTTTAAAAGATCTAAGCATACATACTAAGCGAGTTTGTTTTATGTACTATAAAATATTATGCAGTGATTGTGCAGAATATTTTATACGGAAAACAGTTTACAATGATTATTGAGGCGTGCTTATCCCTAACAGAGATTTCATCCAGCAATTCACTTAATTCAGACCAAAAGATATTGTTGAAATCTCTCCAGCCGTTTTTACGTGAAAGAGTAACAAACATCCATCCATCCATCCATACTCACAAACTTTCGCGTTTATAATATTAGTAAAATAAGATCTTTTACGGCGGTTTTATTTCATTGATGAAATAGTCTATCGGAAGGATAAAGTTGATGCTGTCCTTCTCTAAAACTGGATCAAGATAGAGACACCATCAACTTTATCTTTTAAACCAGTGGACGCCTGCGACTCCGTCCGCGTGGACTACAGAAAAACAAAATTTTGAAATTATCCGGGATAAAAACATTTTCCCGGGATAAAAAGTAGCCTATATGTTAAATGGGACCTGTCACAATAGACAAACCGATAAACAGACAAAAATTCTAATCATCAAGCACATAAAGCACTTTTCGATGTAAAGCGAAAGATAATAAATTCTCTTACTTATCGCTTTTTCAGAGGAAATGGTATCTCATTAGGTGAGCTTTGTAATATAATTTGTTTTAGGATTTACGGCTGTAATATCTATATAACGATGAATAAATGAGTACACCTTCTTTAAAATAATTCAGAGTAGACAACATAAGCCGGGCTAGTCAAAGTTATTGTATTTATACTAAATTATGGTTTGTTTCTTGATTTCAGTTTATTTTTATAATGTCCGCATGAATTACAAAGTCCTTCTCCGGATAACCATAGAGATGTTTGTTAAATTTCTAGAAGATTGATTGAATAAATTAATTGTAACAAAATTCACTATAAAAAATTAAAAAAAAAACCCCAACCCAAAAAAAGTACGCAATCATTATGACAAAAGGTTTAAAATGCTAAACCCTATAAAAAGCAAAAAATAACTTTTAACATTACGTAAGTACCAACTAAAGCATGTCAGACTATCTACTCGGGACTTTGTGCCACCTTTATGTTGGAGGCATAACCGCTAATTTTGAACTGCAAATGGTTATCTTGGCCTGCTGTTGACCGTACGTATGAAATTTTTGTTTAAAATTTGTCGCGTCGGGGGACCGCTCTAATTTATTAGCCTAACGTTAGAAGCACACATTAAGAAGTCCTCAATCCCATTGTTATACAAATATAATTGTAATAGCTTACCTCGCTTTAATTCTGAATACCTACTTACTTTAAAACATTATATCAGTTTTGTTGATATTGTTTGGTAGGAATCATTTGATTTAGGTAAGTATTTTTGAAGGTAAAAAGCGGTCCCCCAACGCGACACAATTTAATCAAAAATTTCATACGTACGGTCAACAGCAGGCCAAGATAACCGTTTGCAGTTCAAAATTAGCGGTTATGCCTCCAACATAAAGGTGGCACAAAGATGAAATTCCAAAAATCATTCTTTTGGGTACTATTGCGTTGATAAATGTATCCTATAATATTTTTTCTCATATATCTTCCATCTACAGATAGCGATCCGTTACATTTTTATTATATGTATACATTAAGATCGACCAATAAAGTTCGAACATTTTAATAACATTTTTTAATATACTTTTTCTTTATCGTAGAATGAAATAGCCAATTCAAATAGTTACAAAGAAGCAGGTTCACATAAGAAATAAGATCTCACTTGCAAGTCAGGAATTTCTATCAAACCACCTATAGATGAGTAATTTGCTACCTAAACTACATACAGGTGTATTACATAGTACATAAAAACGACACCATACCTGTCCATGATTAACAAAACCATGCCGATGAGCAAGAGTGTCCGCATACTCTCGACCAGAGGCCACATGCACAGCAAACTGGTCGTGGTATAGGGGCGCACATCTGGCTAAAACTGACAACAGCACAACCACGCATAGCGCGTACATAACGCTCGTCGCGCATTGCACGCAACTACCTACACAACTTGCGAATTTTCATCGGTACACTCGCGTATTATGCAAGGTCTGAGGCACCAGGAGACACGTCCGGTGTCCACGGTGTCACCGGCGCGACTGATTCAGCATGACTGAGTAAGACTGTAGGGTAGAGACGCATGCGTGGAAATTCGCGCCCTTTCCTCAGTCGTATCGAAACGTATTGTACAACATTAACTAGCATATTTAATTGGTTCGAGCCATCAACTCATGTCGTATTGTTGTTTTTTACAAAACCCCTTTTGAAAGGTGGTGTTATGAAAATGGATTTTAGAAAGTAGTTTGCCTGATACCGACTTGGGTATTGTTATTCATAGCCCATTTCCTGTTTAGTTATGACGATGATGTAGGCGTAACTATTACTTACTCCATGAAACGTAAACGTCATTAATTAGATGTGTCAATTGTATAGAAAAACCAATAACTAGTAGTCTACTAGTTCTACCTATAGTATATCTGGTATTTTTTCCCAATTTACTCAATTCCAACTCGTTTGTAATGCGAACAGTTAAGGAGTGGAATGCACTTCCTGCCGATGTATTTCCCGAGCACTACAACATTGGTTTCTTCAAAGCTAAAGTGAATAGGCACTTTCTAGGCAAACATGTACCACCCTAGGCCGCATCTTGCTTAACATCAGGCACGATGGCGGTCAAATGTTTGCCTAGCTAATTGTACAAAAAAATACTTATAGTAAAACTTCTCAGATATTATTTTTGTAATGTATACGAGTAAAGTAACATTAATATATCTTCCGCAACTACATATAAACAAAACAAAGGACATTTACTAAGTAGAAAAAACAAATAAGTTAAGCACTGACAGGGATTTAGGACTAACTTAATTTTTATGAGTCTATGTCAGACAATATATTCAACTCAACAAACATTTTGCTGTCAAACGTCATTTTTATAAACTTTAGACGCGGTTTAATTGTAACACGGTAAACCAGTTCACTAAAAATCATAATAATATCAAATGTTTATATTCCCAAACTACGTACATATTTAGAAAATTCTCTCTCTAATCTTAAATCTATCGCGAGCAATAAATTTTTAATATTATTTTGCTTCGGTAACATTCCTCTTCTGTTTCTGTGTAACACATACCGAAAAGTATGTTAACAGCACTGATTAATAACGGTAAATTCTCACAATACTGGTAAATACTCACGATAATGAGAAAAGGATTTCCCCGGGAAGTCAGGCGTGATTTAATACAGGCATTAAAAAGTAATTTTCGGCATGAATATTCGTAGAAATCCGGGTGGTAGAAAACTCATGTAAATATACAAACATATCTCTGTTTATGGCCCGGTTTTCAAGGACCGCATGGAATGGAAAATTATATTTTTTTATATTCAGCTGCCGGTTATATGGGGAAACCTTTCGATGAAGGTGCCGTAAATAAATCTCGGAATGGAATATTTTTTATGGTATATAATAATCGGCTGGGAGGTATATTTCTTCTATTTCATTATTTCTGGTCGCCCCGTCATCGTCTATACCTTTAAAATGTCCTAGCCAAATATTTATATAAGAAAATCCAATGTTATTAAAAACATTAAGTATTTACAAAAGGGTAGAAACTATGACTAACTTAAAAACTACTTAGGGCTATCGTGTATACGGTAGATCGGTCGGCCAGTTCCGGTTTTACAGGATGGTCAACCGATCCCCGTTATCAGGTAGCATGCCCAAAAATGCTGGCTGCGATGCCGCGCTGGATTGCTTGTAAGAAAATTAGTTTGATTATTTTTCCTATCTATTTTATGGTGAAGGGCTTCGCTCTTTCTTTGCGCTTATGAGTGCGATATGTTATATGTTGCAAAAGCAAAGCAATAGCAATGCGACAACGATAATTGTACGATTTTCACATTGAATTAATGTTAATTAATGCAATAAGAATTTTGTAAGCGATCAGCGAATATTGTTTTATTTTACCCGACTGCGCCAGAGCGCGAGTGTACCTATATGTTTGTATGTATATTTTTACGCTCTAGAGCCTAAAAGGTGGTCGCATTTGAGAGATTTTTTGGATATTTCTTGAAATAAATTGGGTTATTACTATCGTAACGCTTTTGCCAAATACGTAGGTAATACGGAGAATACTTTCACGAATAAATACGAGTACAACTTTCACAGTAACTAACTAAACTAAATAAGCACTAGAAATTCTATGAATATCAAGTAACCGTGCTTATAAAGTTGGCATTGGCAGTTATTGCAACGCAAGCCGAGGTCGTAAAAACGGGCGCGGCAATGTTTGCTTACACTCAGGCTTAGCTGTGCAAACAAAGCCGAATGCGAGCGCTAGTATAAGTTAGAAAATGACTTAAGACCATGATGACTGTTTTTTGACATATTACCTACATAATAAATAGCTGTATTTCCAGAATCGCGTAACCAAAACTTCAGGATGACTAAAGAGGTTAGGACTCTAGTAGCATGACCTCCAAAACACGATATGATAAACCGATCGACATTTAGCCTGTCAAAATACGATAAATATAACCGCCATGTTGAATTTTGTATTGAGAAGATACGATATCGTACGATACGATAGCAACGAAGCGTGGTCATGCTAGGGGGCAGATGTAAAAAATCTGTGACAAATTGCTAGGTCATGGTCATAGAGGAACATTGTCTGAGTTTCTTACTTGACTCTTACGACATGCATGGCAGGAGAGATGGTGTATTCTAGTGTAGCGGGGTTTACATGATCAGCACAGGATTTTTCGGTTCGGATCGGTCTTACAGCGTCCCTTGGCTACCATTCCGTCGCCGATTTGTTCCATCTACCAAACTTTAAGTTATATAAATACACAAGAGTTTGTCTGTTTACTTTTCGTGATGGTTGGCCAGATCTTAAGCATATTTAGAAGATATGAGTGTTACTTTTTATCATCATAAAAAATTACCCTTACCTACTTAAATAACTTTCTGACTAAATATACTGTAGAAATTATTATCTAGGTAGTTTAGATTTCATAACCCATATCAAAGTTTAACTCTCCAACTACTTAGCTACGTAATATCTCACTCAACTATTGACTACAAAAATTCAGAGTAAAATGTATTCAAAGAATAAATCCCGCTCCGCCTACAACTTAAACCATGAACGGAGGCGTAAAGTTGCAAAGTTCACTAAAACAAATAAGGCATTTGAATTTTGAAGCCCAGTTTGAATAGAATACTTCACAGTTCCACTTCACTATCCCAAGGGCCGGAATTATTTCAAACTCTTTTAAAACACACACGAGTTTACAAGTGGGCGATGTATGGACTGGAACTTAGATGGAGTTTTAAAAATTCATCCATGTTTACTTTTTGCTAGTGTACTAACTCCAAAAGCAGCGTGCTTCTTACGTAACATAAAGAAATATGGTTTTGTGTTCATATTCGATAGTATTGACATCATCATCATCAGCCTAATCCAGTCCACTGCTGGACGTAGGCCTCCCCCAGGGCACGCCACAAGACTGCCATGAGGGGTATTTGCTCATAGTCACCACGCAGGCGGGTTGGTGACCAGGAGTATTGACATATTATCGAATATTAAATTATGATAGTGCAAAATGAAGGTTTTCTATTAGACCAATGTGTCTAGTAATCACGAACCTGTAGTTAACGGTGGAGGCTAAATGACTTAGTGTTACCTCCATCTTAACTTACAACTTCGTCATAATCACAAAATTTATATGGTCTTAGCACAGACATTGTATGAGGTTAGGTAGTAGTAATATTAGAGGATTCCCACGATTTCGGCCGCGTGAACTATGTAAGTATCAATAATCTATAAACTGACAAACTGTTTCAAACCTTATGCGGTAGACTTTCTTCCAAACTTTCACGTCTGTAGTATTTGGAAATAGAATACCACGCACATAACTTGTTTTAACAGCTACTTTTTATGGCTGCAGAAGTTATCCTCCTTCAAGGAATTATCGATGTTTCAATCGATCAACTTTACTCGTATCAAATACCAAGCTGAACCGACAAAGTTTATTTGCCTATCTTTATAAAAAAAAACCATACTACCCGCATTCCTGAGTCCCCAACTATTGGCAAGACGTCGCCGTCGTGCGATCACGCCACATTCGCAAGTTAACCGCCGCGTCGGTATCTCCGATATCTTTGGTATCTCCTACACCCACTGCGTAATCTAAGCTTATAATTAAGTGCCCCTTTTGATCTTGCCAATAAAATAATTGCTTTTATAACACTTTATTTAGTAGTCGGTGAAATTATTTATTTATAGATTTACGCAATTGGTATAAGTGCACCTTACTCGTAGTAATAGTGCGTATCTAAATCCGTATTTAGCCGATCGGAAATATTTACGCAAGGCCTCCAAATTTCCAGATGAGGTAAGGTAAGTGCTTTTTATATAATTGTATACGGTAATAAATATTGCATGTCGCTTTCGACCTTTGATATTTTCGTTATTTGTAGCAATTAGAAAAATGGGTAGATTTATAGAAATTGGTTTCTTTGCGGAAGTCGGTATGCAATATTTACCGCCGGGTCTGTACTATACTTGCATCATGCTATGATAGTGACATTAGTGGTAGTATCAACTGAATTTGTATGTGTTATCTGTAAATAAATTAAGATCATTAACTACATATTTTGTGTATTAGCCATTTTTTTTCTTTTGATAAATTTGTGAAATCTGTAGGTATGTACCTACATGTGTGTCGTTGCTATTTATAGCTATATATTTATACCTCATATATATATACCTATATGAGGAGACCATACTACTCGTCTCTATTTAAAAAAATATAGGATTATAAAAACGGTTTAGGTGCGAAAACATATTAAACTAAACATATTTTACATTTTAAATTATTTTATTTAGTCATGCATCATTCAATTTCTAGTAATTTTTAAATCTACCCACTTTTTATTATCAACTCATCTAGTACCTAAATGTTGTCTCCTATAAGTAAATACTTATGCTCACATCTAAATAACATTATATTATGAATAATCTAGAACAAAAACCGCCAATATATTCAGTCTTAACTAAATCTATTCAATGTGCCTTTATGAATAATGCATATGAACGGAGCCATGTTAGTCCGAGTATCATACCCACACAGACTATGTTCTAAAATGATATCACTGCAACTACGTTGAGATTATCAAATATGCTTTATATTCTAATGAAATTGTGGCAAAAATACTTAACCATCAGTTTTCTACCGGACTCATATTCGCATGCTTTTTCAGCTTGCTTTGCACTAATAAAAAATTATGAAATTGTTTCATAAAGTTTATTCTTTAGTATTTTACTATCTACTGATGCGGGGCTTCACTAGAATACATTAGCTGCATCTCCATTCGTGCATGTCGCACGAGTCACTTAAGAAGTCAGGTGCGTTCTCCCAGGCGATGAGCTAGCGACTTGTCACCGATCGTTTATATTCGGATCGGCTACGTTAAACGTGTCTGTCGGATCTCCTTCGTGATTTGCTGCCTCATTTTTGGAAACACAGCCGTGTGTGTAAGTATTTTATACATTTTATAAACATTTTCATGTACACAGTCCTTAAGCACAACTGCCAGAATATTCTAGAATATTATACGTGCGATAAGAAGTTATGACACGACTGCTGTCGCGTGCCACAGACCCCGTTCGAATACTAAGTATTTAGTTCCGCGTTGAAAGGAATAGTGAAACAAGGTGATGAATTCTCACCTGTGACATACATATATTTTGAATACATTATGGACTGTGCGCGATACGAATTCCTTAGTTGGTATGTACATCAACATTTTTATAAAACTAGCTATTCTTCGCGTTGATAGGTAGAAAATAAAACTTTTCTAGTACAAACTTGTTCCAGAACTAAAAAAGTAGCCTTTACATTTCTTTATAGGTATTTATGACTGAAACTCGATATGATCATCCGTTTGATATGATGAATATCAATGTTTGTTTTCGAGTTATGCATGTTTCTATACATATCTTTATATTTTGTATACCATTCCTTAGTACATACGAGACAAAACCTTTGGTATATATTAGCGTGGGACTAGGTTAAGTGAGGAGTTTTTAAATATTTATTTCACTATGGGTGCGCCCACCACCGGGCCCTACACCCTCCACTGACCCTCGGATCTGATAACTCATAACTGCGAAAACAGGCACTTGCACTAACTACAATCGCCACGCAGGACCCGGTGGTGGGCGCACCCATAGTGAATGTTTGAACTTCCGAATTGTAACGCCTAATACAATTTCAAATATTTATTTATTTAAGTTGAAAAAGACGACAGACAAACACACGCTATCACATACTATACTATTTAACAATATATCGAACAGCTGGTAAGACTGTGTGTCCCCGATGTCCCTAAGATTTGCCTTAGACCTCGCCGGCACGCGCTGCTGGCCGTCCCGCCAGCGCGTATGGTAGCTCACAGAAACTCGCCACTTCCCCGCGCATTAACAATGCTAAATGCACTCTTGGCATCAGCAACAGAGTGTGATCTGTTTATGAGTGCATGGCCGTCTGTGAGTCGTGAGTGTCTGAGATACTGTGAGATAGTGAATGAGTGAGCATGAATGCCTATTTTTTATATGATATTTTAATGCACATTATCCTTGTTAAATTTTTCATAATATATACATTTCAAGGCGCATTGGTGCAAGCTGTAATGCTTTGTAATATGGTTGTTGTTATAAATAAATAAATATCCACAATATTGCAGTAACATTATCAACAAAATGCAGTGCTAATGCACACAACGCCACCTAATATGTTACCTGTACAGTGTGCTGATCGTGCGAAGTGTACATTGTGCACAAAGTATGGAGGAAGCAGCATTGTGCCACCAATATTATCATTGTATATTTGCCGTTCAGCAAATTCCGTACATATGCGATTCTCGATATTTTTGAAGCTTAATAATACTGGGAACTAGTTCAAATAGTGGTAAGGGGTAAATAGGTAAAATTCATTGATACTGAAAGTGATGTAATATAGTAAAACCAAAAGTAATTTCCTGGTAAAATAATAATTTCTAAAATAAACTATGTTTGTTAATATTCTTCAAAATAATAGAAATAAATACTCTGAATACAAATATTAGTTGTACATTTCGAAAGTAAAGTTCGTAAAAATATTTACATATTAACTTGTGTAGGTACATTCATAAATACCTGTATTAAATGATACACGTACTTAGATTATTACATTTGCTCTTCCCCATACAAAGACTAATGCAGCTAGCATCTCAAATTAACTCATAGAAATGACAGATTGTGATTAATTCAACTCCGAGAACCGTGATTAGCTCTCCGGGGAAAATGTTGACGTACTTCTCTGCTATTTTCGTCGTTGATTTGCATAAATGAAAACTAATGTGATACATGTATTGTACTACATACTCGTATTGTAGCTTATGTCGTTCTCCGTACCTACTCGTAACTATACAGGATGTTTTTTCGTTGCCACCCTTAACGAAGGGTACGTACTCTATACATCAAATAAAGTAAATTTATGCTGGGAAATTATGTAAATTTAAAAAAATATATATTAATTAATCGGACGAAATTTATAGTGTCCAGTATTTATGCTAGTTTTATCATAGACAGATATTAATTATTTCTCGTGAAAAAATCTTGCTACGCGCGTTTATGTGCATTTATGCAGAAAAACGCAGTCTATTTACTCAACTTTGGACCCTAATATCTTGGGAACCAGACACTTCCCAGGTATGCTACCATGGAGAAAAATGATCGTAATTATGTGGAGATTCCATAGTTTTCGGGAACGTTGACGACTAAAAATCATGTATGTATACAAAATTTCATGAAGAGGTAACAAAAAAAAAATACGGTTACGTTCACATTTATAATATTAGTCGGGATTGAAATGGAGCGAATCAATATACCTATAGTATAACCTAGTAAGTCAAGGCAATTATATTGCATAGCAAATTTTAAAATTCACGTTCCCGTGGGAATTTCGAGGAAACCTTACTTATCAGATGTCCACATCTTATGTAGCTCTCTGCAGTTATGCATACTAAATTTGAATTCGATTGATTACATTTTCCATGCTTTTTCCTAAACAATCTGATTTTGTTTTTACCAACATACTAGATTAACGACCCGGCTTTATTCCACAGTAACTTTACCGTGCCATAAAAGCGGCATAAAAGCGACCATTAAACCAGACTCACTTTAAATTAACCAAAAACGTACATTTTTCTTTAAACCACAGTAAAGTTGCGAGCATAAAATGTCAAATATTTCTACGTATTCTATTCATGGACTTAATAATACCTAATCTACGTAAATAGTATAAACATTCTGCTTATGAAGTTAAACCCGAAATAAAAATGAATTTTCTATCGAAATTAGACTTGTTAAGTCTGATTATATGTATGTAGGTATATATGTATAATTATATATGTAGTTCATGTAAAATAGCAGCATTATTAACAATAAAATTTCTTTAAGTGCACGTTCCTGGATAAACACAAACACCCATGTATACAAAGAAAGCGTGGAATTCGAAAAATTACTTCAATTATGCGTTCCAAGAATCCACTAATAATTTTGCTATTTTACCATGATTAGATAAAAGGCAGATATTTTTTTTCTTACTGCATTTTACAGGTATGTATACGTTACAATGAACACAATAATAATAAAAAATTAAATGAAAAATCGAAATAAAATCCGAAATCGAATAAATCTCCCGGCCGTATTTCGGCCAAGGCGACTAATCTCTACGAAGATTAGCCATAATAAATAAGTCACTATTTAAATAGATATTCATCTCGAACCAAACTTTTCACCAATACTTTAAAAACCTTATACTTACCTACTTAAAGGCCAGATTTTTCACAATACCCCCATATGTAAATGTAAATATTTACACACACAATATTATACACTAGCAAAATAAAACCAGAAATCCTGCCGCAACGCAAAAAAAAACACTCAACGCAAACACCCTTGCCTATTTTCTCAATTTCACGCATTATTACCAACCGCCCTGGGGCTGTGAAAACATTAGCTACATGAACGTAAGCGCACGCCACGATTCAGTTAGTACCCAATTTGAATATCGGCCAATCAACGTGCTCCACACGGGGGCGGGACAACCCTATGCCAATTCGGTTATAGATTTTCTAGTAATTCTTTTTCTGTTAGCCTGCTGTCATAGTAAACAAGTTGTTGAAACATGGCTGTGACTTTTGCAATAGTAATATGTTTTGAATTAATTTGAAGACTCAGAAACAGGTATGTATAGTTTATTACCTATATTTAACATATGAAAATGATTTATACCTTAAAATCCCCCCTAGATAAAAATGTCTCCCAAAAGTGTTTGCAACTGTTTTTTTTATATAAGTATCTTAGTTTTACTTGCAGGCATCGTGAAATCAAAAAGTCTTATTTCGACTACTTTAAAAATCCAGGTATCTTATTGGAGGATCCTAAACCTCCATAGAGTGGCGGGAAAATAATAGCGGGTTCTGTTAGGCCAGATTGCGCTGGTGATATTAGTGGACTGTATTTTGCGAGTTGCAACTATTGTTTCTACCGGAATACAATTCTTATGTATACCTACACATTTAATTGATAACAAAAGCAACGTCTTAGCTTCAAAAATCTACTTTAACTAAGGGCAAGATTTCCAAATTCCTTTCGCCTAATATAAGTATGGTTGTAGGCATTGAAGATATTCACTGACGCGAATATAACTACCTAATATGGGTTTTTTCATGTCATCAAATGTAATTTGACAGCCCACTGGTTATTTGGAGAAAAGTCAATAAACGAGAGTCGCGGAGATTGGATTTATTTCCATGCTAATGTGACATCCCTTATTTCGATAGATTGTCATTCGACCTCGCTCAAGGAGCCTATTCTCAATGCACTAGAGATTTCTAGTAGATAAATGTCGAAAGATTTTTTCACTATTTCTATATCATGTGTTTTAACTTTTCGAAATGAGACACAGTGTAAGATGGCGAGCTTAAAGTTTTAAACTTAGCAATAGGACCATCATCTTAAAGCTCATTTTATTTAAAGCTTCATAATAATAATATAATTTTTTGTTTATAACCAGAACCACTTGGGTATAAGTTAACAAAATATGCATACTTTTCCAATCGTTCAATACATACGCAAAACCAAAGTTATAAATCACAAACCAACTACACTCCAAAGTATTCAAACAAATTCAATAGTGAACTTCTGACCAACTTCCAGGCCTATTCCACTGTACATTCTCGTTTCAAAATTTAAATTGACGACGAACGTGTTTTACAATTCAAATAACCTAAAACTTGGACACAGAGAAAAGGTGAAAACTGTAATAAAATATACCAAAGTTGATCCCCACTAAGTAGACTTTTAATACCTCTTAAATAAACTTTCGGCGAACGTCTGTTTAGACTTCGGCATCGCCGAAGCGTATTTTAGAATTTTATCTTGTCCTGTCTGCAAAGTTTCGTTTGAATAATGCTTGCTCTGAGTGACAGCGCAAATTATACTGATTTGTCATTACAATTAATATACATATTAAGGCTCGTAGCTCCATTAATATAATTCTTATACTCCTCAATATGGACTTAACAAAAAAAAATGTTATAACTATAAACATTTGATTCATAGGTAATGTAGACATTAGCATAAAATCTATTTAAAAGAAAATATCAAACCTTTGGTGTTCTTTTTGAAGTTAAATTCGCTACTGCTCTTAAGCTAGATGTAATAATATTTATGTTATAAAATTAAGAATGTTATAAAATTAAGAATTCCATATTATTCAGACATAGTATATGTAAATGTATAGATTTTTTCATACAGTAATATAAATTTCGAGCGTTAAAAGGTCAATCCCCATTTGTATTAACGACTAGAGTCCTCTTAACGTAAATTATACGAACAAAAGTCGAGCTTAAAGTCGTTTAGGATTGTTTAGTTTTAGTTAATATGCAGGGTTTAAGTCTAGTTATGATATTAAATTTTTGAGCAAAGAAATATAAATTTATTATTTTACAATTGTGAAGTATTCTGTTTATTAACAAAGACTTGTCTGAAGATAGAGGGTCTCTAGACAAGACTATTGAACTTACTACTACTAAAACTCAAATAGTTTTAGCATATCTACTTTACGGTCTCTTTATCATCTAGGTATGACTGATTATACTATCTAACAATTCAAAAATTGAAAAATAGAAATTTTAAAATATTCGTATGTATCTACATAAACAGGTTCACATTAGTTCGGCAATCACATTAAGACATAAAATAAAACCCTTCATTTTATTTTCCACTACAATAAAAGCGACTACAATTCTAGCAAGGACAACTGCCTTGGAAACTGCCTTGTCCCGAGCTGAATTCCGTTAGTGTTGTGGGTGCGATGGCTCTTCGGCGCTCCACCATTAAGTTTTGGTCTCAAAGCTGCCATAAAACAATAGCCAAATAAAGGCTTTGTCAAACAGAGAGCGTATTTAACGCGCGATTAGCGTTTTACGCTGTAACGTCTCGTATTTTTAGCGTGAACGCTTTGACAAATGCAATACAATACAATTCGTCCGTCAGAGTGGAGCGTACTCACTCTGTCCGGCCTGTTTCAATACAATAAAACGCGTCGTAGTAACGCTGCGTAAGAGCGGAGCGTTCTCGCGGTTCTCGCTCTGTGTGACAGCTATAGAGGTACAGCCTGTTTCAATATAACACAACGCGACATAATAACACTATGTCAGAGCGAAGCGTACTTGTTCTGTTTTCTGTTTAGGTAGGCTGAATAAGCTCTCTATTTGACCAGGCCTTAACTGGTGACTATGAAAATATATGGACTCGAAATGTCATTATAGTGTAGATTGGCTCCGCTCTCAATTTTTCAGTATGATTTCAAAATGGCGGTACCCACAATTTTATTATAGGTACCTACCTACAGGTATAATTCTCGAAAAGCAAACAAGGTGATTAATGAACCTGTGACATACTCGTATGTACATACAGTAATTCCCATACTATGTTGGAAAAATAAACATATCATTTCAAGTATCAAATTTTGTGAATAGATTCTGTAGTATGCTATCTTCATGGCATTTCGCTTAACATACCCCTATTGTTACACCTTGTATATATTAGTTGTATATACCTATAGGTAAGTATATGAAAAACTAAGCCTCGTGAGAACTCGTTAAAACAGAATCATTTCATCTAGTTGTTTATCAACAGTATCAATTCTAAATTAGGACAAGTCTACATAATACTTTCATAGTCAAAATAAATAGAGTACTAGATCTTCTCGAGACGTAATTAACATTATGTAGCTACCCCCAATTATAGAGATAATCTAAGCAGGCTTTGTGGAGTTTGCACGGCCATCTTTCTCTTTTATAGAGCAATGACTTTAGTTACCTGAGATACTTAAGCCAGTTAAGATTTTATTGCTCCACAAAATAATGTGAAGATACACTAAGTACGAGTAATTTGACTTCATTTGAAATTTACTGTTTCGCGGTAACATTTATTTTCGTGCGCAGTATAAAGCTAGGTACTAACCGACGTTACTTGTTACATGGCGAGCATTCAGCTAGCATTGGGGATCATTTACATAGAGTTTGGTATACGTCCGTGTATCGCGTAACATGCTAGTTGCGATTACATTATACCCAGTAACGTCATCGGTCAATACCGTACAGTTTTAACTGTTGGGTAAAAATACATCAGTTCAACTGCTGTTTTCGTGGAAAATAGAGATAGAATTATCGCTACAATTATAGTATTATTTTATTATTACGATATTTAATGCTCTGTTTGCCTTTAATGAATCTATTAAGTCTTCGTATTTGACACGGCATCATCATCCATAATTCAAGTAGTCCTACTGCAGAACACAGGCCTCCCCAGTAAATAACTCTTTAAGATTTACTTCTTATTTGAATCAACTAAAATGAAAATAATGTACTATAATTTGAATCAACATACATTTATTTTAAATAAGAACTATACAAAAAATATTCAAAACACGTCAATACTATCAGTAGGTAGGTACATTTGACAAAACCCTCATCACGGCCGAAATTGAACGGGCGATGAATTAGCCCTACCTTCACACTCCTTGCGCATTATGCGTCAAATTTCACTACACTACACAATCTTAACTCCAACTATCGGTAAAAACTGAGAACTAACACCCCGATTTTACTCTACGTAGATAACGGCGACACCGTGACATGTTGGTACAAGTTGGCCCATACCTATTTGTAAAGGGGAGAGGGAAAACTTCATGGAAATAGCATCAACAGCGAGGGGCATCCTGTCACTGGCGTCTGATTGGCTATTATGCAAATTAGGCCGCTTGTACCTTGTATTATACGGTTTGCACGGCCTCGCGCCAATACTGCCAACCGAAGCGGCAGTGAGAGCGCTTATAGGTAGGGGTATTGAAATTACCATGCGTTTTTTGTGCAGTTCATCGACCTTGACAAATTTTTAGACAGCATTTCTTTTACTTTGGAAGTTTCAAAACTACATATTTGTAGTTGGGTGCATTACGAGTAAATTCATCAAACATGTGCATAGGTACTATTGAAAAATGATACGTGGAGGTCTCTAAGCTGTGTTTTATTTGCCTTCTATCTGCTTTTAAAATAAAATTCCGGTTTATAAATCGCGTTTAAATCGCTTCATTATTGCAAACGACACTTTTTGTATTACATATTCACATAAATATCTTTATCGTTAATGCGTAAAATCTACTTATTATATGTTTTATTTTGTATTTTCTCTTAAAGTACGATATGAAAGTTAACGATCACCCGATCTTTGCTTGTTACAAGTTATCGCTTTTGTATTGAATTACCTCATACATCTAGTCGTATTTTTTTTAATTAAAGCACGACTTTTTTAACAGAGAGTTATACTTAAAAAAAAACATCTGATTTCAAATCTCAAATTTTGTGGTTAGGTTCTTAATAGTGGGCTAAATTCATAGCTATTCGCTTAACATACACCCTTTTGTTACACTCTGTAGAATGAGAATAAATGAGTGAGTATTTATATCCCGAACATTTCCACACCTTCAAATGCAACGTCGCCATTACTAAACAAAATCACAAAAGCCAAAATCATTTTCAAAAGTGCGGACTAATTGAATGCACCTCGCGGGCATCATAACTCGCGACAATGCATGCAGCGGGGAGCCAGTTGTTCTGTTCAGCTCTTGATATATACCCTCAGGGGAGAGACGCGTGAAAAGCAACGCTGCTGATGGCTTTTATTTGCTATGTGGGTGTGAAAGTGTTAGAGGTAAATTTTAGATATTTCAGAAATATAGAAACCAGATTCTTTTCAAGTTAACCGTTTTCGTCTCAGTGTGTGTGTATGTATCTTAAAGATAAATTCGTTATTTTTAAACTCAAAAATTTTATTTAGAGCAATTCATTATACTGTGTTCTTTAGTTTTCTATATTAATTATAATAATTATTAAGAATTGAATTATGTACGAGTATAGCAATGCCATCTAGGTACCTACCGCAGACAGAGTTGTGTCATTTGTATACTTATTTGTAGTAAACTGTCTATCCTGTGCTGATTCGGTGATTCACTAGAATAAATCAGCTGCATCTCTTTCCCTGAATATCGTAAGAGTCGACTAAGGAACAGACATTCCCTCTCATCAGGCATTATCTGATGCATGATAAGCTAGCAACTTATCATTATTATTTGCATCTGTCCCTTTATGATTCAGCCCCCCTAGCATGACCACGAATCGTGGATATCGTGTCATACGATATCGTATCGTATCTATACAAAATTGAACATGGCGGCCTTAGATGAATTATAACTAGATTCAGTGACAGCACTCAAAAAATGACACTACAAATAGCTGCTCAATTGTATGGCTGGGCATCTATTGTCATAAATTGATACAAGCAAAGTCGAGTCTTATGGTAACCCCATAAGATTCAAGTTTAAAAATCTAATCTAATGCAGTTATTACGTTACATAGATTTACTGGTGCCACTTTTTATAAAGATTTCATTATGAAACCCCGCGTCTACCTATAAACTCGTCACTGATGGCGGCTATATTTATCGTATTTCGTCAGGCTAAATGTCGATAAATCGGTTTATCATAATGTCATGCTACTTGGGCTGGAGTTCTGACTACCTGTGACGTGACTACCTCTGACTACGAGTATAGCTGTGTGTAGATGTATTTATGTATCTAACTATTGAGGAAATAGTAAAAAGAGCACAAAGTATAAAACATGGCCCTTATAATAAGGTTCTGACTCAAAATAACGATACTGCATTACGATTTACCGTCCCATTCCTCGATTACATAAAAAAGACATCAAAAGAAACAAATATGACAAAAATGTTGGGAGGGTTTATTGCTTCTATTATTTGATGGGGAAAATTTCGTCTATATCCCGTATGAGTGCAAATTCTCCTTAGTTTTATGTGAACATTTAAGGGTTAACAGCGACAAGGAATGTAGAACGTTGCAAACGTACCCTCATAAGTTACCGTGTCGCCACATTCCATACTTGCCCACGGATTAGAGAGTTACAAATTTAGTGTCCAGATTTTCCGCTTCAAGAGTTACGTTTGTTATATGGATATAGAATGTGAAAATACGCCAGAGACGTAGAAAAGTTGCGACCCGTTTATACTATAGAGGCCATTGTCACATTATTATGGGGTAGATTCGCAGATTCGATTTAGGTAGGTTGTTTTACTTTTGGGAAAATTTGGCATCTTTTTTACACCTTCCCTGCTACTAATAAACCACGCGTAAAGTTACAACCTCGTTACACTTGATTTTTGACGGCAAAGTATATGGAATAACTGTCAAATTAAACAGTGAATAGCTTATACCCACTTAAGGCTTTTTTTAGTAAACACTTGACTCTTTTACCAATATCGGTCGATAAGAAAACATTCTAAAACTAATCTGAACAAAGATCACTCATTCCCAAACTATCTCCATACATGACCACCTATGATCGAAATTTAATTGAATTGAGACAGGGTTCCATTGTAACCGTCTTTGTGAGGTAAAGTGACTATAATAGGACCATGGCACAATAGACCTGTCTGAATACGATTATAATGAAAAGCGTTTTCATTTCAGAGGAGAAATCCGTTTGAATAAGGCACCTACATCTTGAAAGGATCTTATAGATCTCGAACGCTATTGTTACATGAATAGAAGTCATTACGCTGATCTCCTAAGGTTAAATTTTAACTGGATTATTTTTATGTGTATCTTCATTTATGTACGAGAATTTAAATTGTACCTACCTACTTATTTATTTGTAAAAACACCCAGAATTTCGAAAAGTAAAAAACCATGCACACACAGGCATATGACGTCATTATCTAAGGTCAAATTAAACGTAGGTACTAGACTTTTTCTTGTCCTGAAAAAATAATAATTAAATCAAATAATTTCGGCGGTTATCGTTTCAAAATCATGGTATGAAGTCAGAATATCAATATTTGCCTGACTGTCACTTTAACCCTGTTCATAAAGATAAATTGACGGCCGATTGTTGTAGTTGATTGTGACCCTGCTCGCCGCGCCATAGGTCCTTGGTTCGAATCCCGGTAGGCGCAAACATTGATAGGTATGATGATTAACGATGTTTGATTCCGCGTCATAGATGTTAATAATAAAATTATCTACATATTTATATACCGTTTCTTAATACCCACGATCTAATTCAATCCCTTAGGTATCTTAGTGTGGGACTAGGTTAATATGGTGTGAAGTGCGTGAATATTTATTTATTTCTTATCATTTATATGACTGATCGTTTCGTAATCCATACATAACAAACCTTGCCGTTCGTGAGTCGCATTCGTGAAGGAAATTTCAGAAAGTATTTTCAGCATAATAAGGCTCATAATAAATCGTACAATAACTAAAGTACAAGATAACAAGTCCCCAAACGTTTGAAGTCCACTTGCTACAAGTTCACTTGTTAAGAAAATAACTTTGAACAAGTTACAATCCAGATAACACTCTTTTATATGATCACGTTCCGTGCTTTATTGAGTTAATCGCACATGTGATGCGTGTAGTTGTAGATACATACATATAATCACGCCTTTATCCCTTACGGGGTAGGCAGAGCACTGGGAGGCCGGTAAAACCACATGGTGCCACTTCTGACCAATTTTGAGGGTATAGTTGAGATATACAAGTTCGGTTAGTAGTGACAGGTGGTCAGCCCATCGCCTACAAAACACCAAGACCCTCTTGTCCCTCTACTGACTTGTACAGTATACCGGGAAAGAGAAGCAGCTGTAGTATTTAATATAATTTTAGCATATAATTTTAGGCTATACACCACGAAAAAAGATGTGTGTGAAGTTAGCACCGCCATTTTGGAAATTTATTCTAAGGTAGGTTACCAATGTGTACAGGTTACTCCCCAAGAGATTCGATTCTGTCCGACCCTGAGGACTCTGTCAAGACCACATACCTATTAGTCATTATCGGAGGTCGGAATTAGGTAGAGTCATTTATGTACTTGCATCGAAATGTTGATATTAATGTGGACCTTCCCAGGATTCCTAATGGACAATCCCGTGTGGCCAACAATATTACAAATAAATAATAATAAAACCCTCAGAGATAGACAAATAAAACAAAGATAATTAACATAAAATTTCTGCTCTTTAAAATTAATACCGGAATTTGAGGCATATCCACTTTATTCTTTCGCTGTATGAAATCAGTGCAAGTACATAAATGACTCTACCTAATTCCGACCTCTGGTCATTATTAGTCATTATTAGACTATAGTTTATAGGATCCACATGCCACAAATGTAAAACTTATCACAAAAAAACATTAAAAAAGCCGTTTTGGCTCTAGAGCGTGTCAAACAAATATACATACAAACATACATTTATAAATATAATCCTTCTGGCGCTTCTCAGATTGATAAAAATCTATTCGTTAAAGGGGTGATTACAAAAAATAGGAGTCAGTAAAACCCTACCTAATCCTAGTCTGTAAGCTGAAGTAAACCTGAACGAAGGCTGTAAATTGTCGTGAGATGGTCCCGAGATAAATCAACTTGTGTGTAATCTCAATTCGAGAAGATATATAATCGATTTTTTCACCCACTGGTCCGGAAGAGGGGCTCAGATTTGTTTTGTTTAACATTCCATCTCGATCCCAAGAAAATGCTTTTTTGGCTACCAAAGGATTAAATGGAGATGAATTGACGTTTGTTTGGGAAGGAGTTACTATTAAGGTTGCATTGTATACAGGGTGATTTTTGGTCGTCAACGTTCCCGAAAACTATGAAAATTCCTCATCATCACGATCATTTTTCTCCATGGAAGCATACCTGGGAAGTGTCTGGTTCCCAAGATATTAAGGTCCAAAGTTGAGTAAATAGACTGCGTTTTTGTGCATAAAAGCACATAGACACGTGTAGCAAGATTTTTTCACGAGAAATAATTAATATCTGTCCATGATAAAACTAGCATAAACACTCGACACTATAAATTTCACCCGATCGAGTAATTAAAAATAGTTTTTGAAAAAATTTTACATCGTTTCCCAGCATTTTTTTTGGCATAAACTTACTTTATTTCATGTATAGAGTACATACCCCTCGTTAATGGTGGCAACGAAAAAACATACTGTATATATAGACACGTTACGGCTGTGTTTCCGAAATGCGGTAGTCAGAACTGCAGTATCATTAAGGAGATCCCATTCTTAGGCGGGGCTTTAACACATCGGCTACGTCTCCTTCCGTGCATGTCGTAAGAGTCTACTATGGAACTCGGGCATACTCTCAGGCGATTTTATGATCCTGTATTTCTGACTGTCCCATTTCGGGTATGTATATTTCCCGACATATTGTGATTGCCATGATAATATTCTACGAGCATTGAACAATATTTAATTTATTAACCGTAATGCAGTGCTGTAATGATCTCACTGGGATATGTCGGTCTGTCTGTCACCTGTCAAAACGTAACGAATTAGGCACGTCAATCACATTAACTATGAACGTGCTTATGAACGTGGAATTAATTTATTTACGCGTCCGTAATATTTCAAGTAAAATAACTGAATTTATCGTATTGTTGTCATATTTTACGATATTTAAAGAAAATCACACGACTGCGTAAAAATTTGACCCAGTATCACTCTCACGATTAACGGCCACTTTCAATACTAGAGATCATAATGAATATCGGATTTTTTTAAATTCCAAATTTGAATTTTGTATAATTTTATACTCATCGTAAAATAAAAGGCCCGTTTTGACAGTTCACGCCCATAAATATTTCTAGTTTTTAGTGATCGAAATGTTCCGAATGTTTTTCATTTATGGGTACCGCCCACTCGGCTAAGTGCTGTGCATACGATTTTATCATATTGTCCACAGAATATTAATAATCGGTTAAGGAAAAAATAAATCGATCAAGATATTTATATAGAAAACTAGCTAATAGGATAAACAGTAGCCTAAATGTTATTTCAGACTATATGATATAACCTTTCTCTGATCTAGATTTCAGCCTCATCTGTCAGTCAAGCTGCGTGAAAGAGTAACAAAAATTCATCCATCCATACAAACTTTTTATTACGATGATCGATGTAAACTTTGGCTAAAATGATATATTTTCAAATCAGAACTTTAATCCAATGCACTTTACAATACATATTCATTCATGCAGACAAAATACTCATGCAATTTTTTTTTATTTGAATTGATTTATCATGAGTATCGAGTATAAAGTCGTATGGTTACATCACTAGTTAGGTCGCGATCACAAATATCAAAACTATTTATCGAATATGTGCAAAAAAACAATCTCAAATGCCCGTTTAAACCGGGGCAGTCAGGTAAAAAGGAATTAATTTAAAGAACGGTTTTCTAAGAATATCTATATACATATAACATAGCACCATACATATCCACTATACATAATTAGAAAAATATGCGTGTACTTATTGCCATTGCTTCCTGTTTTAAATGTTTCCTAAATTAGAAGCTAAAATCCAAAAATGAAAAGTTAGCCGTATAAGGACCAAATTGCGTTACGTCACGCATGGTGCACGCGGCGGCCCTTTTTATGGTTCCGTACCTTAAGAGTTCCAGACGGGACCCTAGTGTTTAACCTACACTGTCCATTCGTCCGTCCGTCTGTCCATCTGTTGAGGCTGTATCTCATGAACCGTGATACCTCGATAGTTGAAATTTAAAAAATATCTAAGAACTTCTATCTAACAAACCTGTTATAACTAATAGTACCTACAAAACCCTTCATGCGCGAGTCCGACTCGCACTTGTTCGGTTTTTTATGAATCTACATGGAACCGCCGCATATTATAGTCCTTTCGCATGTACCTAATATCCCCGGAAGGTATATGACCTGAAAAAAAAAACGATAAATTATTGATATACCTACTGACTTCAGGTCATAATTTTACTATGAATGTTGTCACCGGAAAATTCCGATCTTTCTGATTTTTCCTGCACTTAATTTTGCTGCGTTTTTTCTTTATGTGCAAAAATGAGTTATTTAAGATAGGTACTTACACAAAAACAAAACTTATATATCATTTAAAATGTTTTTTTTTTAGCATAAGCCGGCACAAGGTCTTTATTCTGTAGCTACATAACAATAGTCAAACTTTACCTGACAGTTAAATTACATTTAGGTGCACTTTGATCATAATCATAACACTATAAAACAAAGTTTCTTCCCGCCCTCTGTCTGTCACTCTGATCTTTTAAACTACGCAACGGATTTTGGTGCGGTTTTTTTTTAAATACTTCAATAGTCATTCAAGATAAGGTTTTGGGAAGTTTTACCCATGCGAAGCCGGTGCGGGTCGCTAGTAGTATTATATCCACTAGAATGTTCTTCCTATTTCGCTTCCAAAGTCATGCCCTAAATTGCAAAACGTTGAATTTGAAACCAACTCGCATAGAGTTTAAGATAAAACTCTAGAAAGCAGTTCGGCGATAAATCCCGAACTTACTCCATGCGCTGGCAACACTCGCGATATATAGAACGGTACACGACTAATGTGGAAATTAAGCGACTCGAGTAGAAACGACAAAATAACTTATAACAGGATATAAATAACTTTTGAAGTTATATTTACACGCTTAAGCAAACAGAACATTACAATTGCATGTATATCTTATACAGGATGTTTTTTCGTTGCCACCCTTAACAAAGGGTACGCAGGTACCTACTCAACACATCAAATAAAGTAAGTTTATGCCAAAAAAAATGCTGGCAAAAGATTATTATTTTATTTTTTTCAAAAAAAAAAACTTATTCGGGCGAAATTTATAGTGTCCAGTGTTTATGCTAGTTTTTTCATAGACAGATATTAATTATTTCTCTTGAAAAAATCTTGCTACACGCGACTATGTGCATTTATGCAGAAAAACGCAGTCTATTTACTCAACTTTGGACCCTAATATCTTGGGAACCAGACACTTCCCAGGTATGCTTCCATGGAGAAAAATGATCGTGATGATAAGGAGATTCCGTAGTTTTCGGGAACGTTGACTACCAAAAATCATCCTGTATGAACGAGTTTACTTAACTCTATCGTTGGCCAATATTTGCTAAGCATTATTAATACAAATCTAGTATTGCATCAGGTTTTTCTATTGGGAAGTTAAAATTTCCAAGTGTTTCTTTCTAGGCAAAGGTTTGAACAGGACTTATGAGGTCATTATGGGGTTTCCCACATTTTTTAAAGTAAACGTGTTGACATATAGGGAAAACTCAATAATACCCAATTTATATACTTTACCAGACTATAGGTACTTTACCAGTATAAATTACCTCATTTACTTATAATAAATAAAAAATTGACCCAGTGTTTCTCGACGCATAGTAAAAGGTCTTTGTTCTCGACTATGACGTATCTAATGATACTTCACATGCATGCGACAATCCGTTAAGGCTCTAGAACGTGCCAAACAAATATACCTACATACACTAGAAGAACATAACTCTTATTCCGGCACAGTCGGGTAAATATTCTAGAATCATACTCCGTTCCCTTCCAGCCGCTTTACGTCCCAACCGTACCTTATGACTTACCAGCGGCATAAATTAAACTGTCGTACATAATGGGGCAATATTCGAGACAGGCCTGCTTTATTGCGCTGTTCGCAACTTTATCGCAGTTTAGCTTGCTACACGTCACGTCTTGGAGAATACGCGATAGTTTCGTGTAAACACACCTGTGGTGTGCCCTCTTGTGGTCGGTTTACGATTTGGTTAATCTATTTACGTCTGTTTGGTACGTACACGCGATGTTTACTACATACGCGTACACCTATAGGATGTTTACTTCTCAAATCTCTTTTTTCAAACATATATGTCTATGTTCGGTAAAGGTAACCAGAGCTGCAGGATCATTAAGGAGATCCCATAGCTACGTTAAGCATGCTATACACGAGTACACGCGTTTTGACGGAATTACATCGGGTAACAAGATTATTTTTTAATCTTTCTGAATTTCGTGAAACATACTTAACACTTTTTTATACATATGCTTTACATCATAAAGTTACATCTCAAATTTTGCTTTAAAAAGCGTATTTTGTGGCATTTTAACGAACTAGAGTTTCATTAATCCTTTTTAAAAACTACAAAGTTGAAAAACTAACTCTGAGGAAAATTTTATTACATAATTTTTCTTGTCGCTTTAAAAATTTACAGGAATTTCTGACATAAAATACCAAAATATTTGTTTGTTGTGTACCTATTTCATTTGTTTGATTATAATTTGGCATTTTCGTTATTCTGACTAAGTATGTAGACTTTAGATACCAAGACTAGAAACTATTAAAAGTGCTTTTATGACTAAATAGGGCAAAAATGGCTTTAGTGTTCCCCCCCCCCCCAGTAGTGTCTAGAGATTAGACTATTAAAAAAATCTGGTAATATATAAGTAAATAGGAGGCTATGCTATGCTTACCTCGAACGGGCTGACTGGCATGAACGTAAACAAACCCATGTATTATCTATTAATCTTTACGGAGGGCCATAACGGTGTATATTTAGTATGTTTAATTAAATAGGCCCTTCTGAATAAGTACTTAATGAGATATATGGTGGCTCGTGGTGGTTTAGGGCGGGAAGAGATACAGTTGAGAGGGACGCTAAATTTCTACCTTTATAAATTCTAGCTTAAAGAAAGAAAACGTTAAAAATTTGTTAAAAAAACAAATATTTTCATCCTTTTGCTCATATGAGCAAAGGTACATTGGCTATTAGTTAATGAGTCTTTGCTTCAGCTTTTAAATTGCTTAAAATCATAATAGTAGGGTCGATTCCGGCAGTTACACTTAAACCTATACCTAATCTTAGTCAGGTCTATCTCTCTCCGTTCTTAACATAAATAGCTGAGAGAGAAAAGGACAGGTAGGACTAATTTTACATTTAGGTTTAAGTGTGACTGCCGGAATCGACCATAATATCATTTTACTATGCTGACGATTAGTTTACGAAGCCGCGTGCGCTACTAGTCATATTTCTCTCTGTTGTTTAAACTCTCCACATTTTACATTAGCAGCAGGATTAAGTCAAAAGTTTTACAACGGCTGCCGAGGGAATTCTAAACCGGTGAGTAAAACCCTAGCACAGGATTATGGAGGGAATGCGGCCAGACTGGAACATTACGAGTTGTTAGTTTACTCTAGTTTTGTCATTTAGCACCTTTAGAACAAAACGATTTGACCAAAAACTAAAACAGTCTTTTTTGAGTTGAGTCCTTATTTTTATGCAAGTGCACCATTCTATCTGCGCCATTTAGTTGCTAGGGACGAAGTATTTTTGTACCTTAAATTGTAGATGTCGATGATGATGAATCATGCGGATAGTCGTGCCCAATTTCTGGCACAAATAGAGTTACCATCACCAGCCACACACATTAATTGTCTGTAAATGTTTCATACTGTGTGTGTTGGAGAAATGCATAAAATTAATAAAGGGGATCCTCTTATTCAGCTGAAATATGAATGTACAGGCCAAAAATATTAAAAGTTCTAACAGAACATAGCATTTTTTTGTCTGCACTTTTATGTTCGACCAAAAATGTATGCAACGCAAGAATCCTTTTATTAAAATTGGTCATTTGTATCTTTTGTTTTATACTGAACCCGTTTTGAGAGTACCTCCAATTTTTCTTATGTTCAATTATTTTCTCGACTTTTCTACTTATTTATAATTCGAAACATTTAAATTTATGAATAAGCATGTTTGACCCCTTTTTTGATATCATGAAAAATTCCTTCTCATATAAATTGGAATTAAGTGGAAACGATCGGTTTCAAAATTTACATCAATTTTATTATTCACAATTTTACCAAGCCGTGTGTGTTGTAATACTTGTTTTACCGTTATTAAATTTTCGCGATAATAGCTTTCGGGCCGGAGCCTATTAAATAAGAATTGTAGGTAGTTATGCAAATTTATTACTCTCCTTCAACCCTGACTGGGATATCTTTACACTCAGAAGAGATCTGGCTCGGCCGATGAACGTATGCAGTAATAAAATATTAACTGCAATTTTATACCTGCTGCTGATTGCTCCACTGTTTCCGTATATCAATTGCTATTAAAAACAAACAACTATTTGATTGTTTGCTACTTAACGAACCTTTTTCAGATTAGCCATAGGCTGTATCGTCGATAGCAGGATCCAGGAGGAAAAAATTTACTAATAGTACCTAAGTCACTCCATTTTCAAGTTCTACTTAGACTAGGTACGACTGCAATTCTATTAAGATTTAAATGAAAATAATAATTAATTTAAAATATGTCTCATCATCCTGCCTTATCATATTATTTGTGGGTTCAGCGCAATATGGTTTCTTTCGAAACTCACATTGCCAATTTGGTATTTGTTTTCACAGCCGGCTGCCTGCCTGACTCCAACCCTCCTCAGGTATAGCTAAGTGACAATTTTAAGGAAATCCGTACATGAAATAAATTCAGTGGTACAGGCCTGTACCTGGATATTAATTAAAAATATGTATGTATGTACCTATATATACCTATACAAATTAACTGATCAATAACGGTATGTTGAAATATTACTTGTCTGTACAAACGTCAGCTTTAATTCGCGAGTACTATACTTAATAGTTCCCGGGCTCAGTTGTGAATTCCCTCGGGTACTATTATATAATGCGAATTGTATTTAACATTGTACGTACTGAGCTGTCCAATTAATGTGATTGAACTACTCCACTTAATATTACAGTGAATTAATTTAATGTAAGATTGATTCAGTTTATTTATTAAGGCAGGTTTTTATTAGCGAAAACTATCCGTATTTGCTACCTTTTCCGAACTATCAGACTTTTTATGTAAATAAAGGCATAAGAATTATTATAAAGGTATAATAATAAAATCAGAGAACTTTCATACCATTTTGTATTTCCCTTTATGATTTTCGAAAAAAATGACTTTCAATGGAGTACCTTCATATTGAATTTCATTGGAATAACTTCAAAAATTGCAATCATACTTATTTTAATTTGCATCTTAATTTGCACCCCCGGATTAGCTCCCTAAGGGTTCAAATTAGAAAAACCTTGAAACACGTTTTTAATTATTTTAATTAAAGAGTGTTTTTACAAATTTTTAAGTAAATAGGCTCAAAAATAAATAAAAAGCCATGCAAATTTACAACTTTCTTTTTACCCCCTTATGACTGAATTTCGCAAAACCTAAAACACGTGTTTGATAATTTTAAATTGTTTTCCCAAATTTTAAGTCAATCGACTCAAAAATAAATAAAACTCATACAAACTTTCAACTCCCTATTTACTCCTTTCTGGGATGAATTTCGATAAGTCCCTTCTTAATTGTACCTAAGTTACGTCAAAATATAATATACTTATTTATTAATATTATATGATAATGTGACGGCATCTAGTATTTAGTTCTAGACTCCTCGATAGACAGATAGGTCGGAGTTAATAAATTGAGTGCATAGTAAAGAGGATTTAGATCCAATTTAGATTAGAATAGATTTGCCAGAGAAATGTCTGGCACGTAAGTAACTTCGATGTAATAATTAAATTGCTTGAATATACATTAATAAACATGTATACTGTGTGTAACCGAAGGGGTTTGTTAAGCAAAATGTTATGAACATAGCCCACTGTAGAGAACCTTTCCACAAAAATTGAGAGTCGAAATCAAATGTTAAGAAAAGATAGCATTCACTCAGAAACCTTTAACATTATAGATATAGGTTAGCAACTTTTCTCTATTCGATCATTAACATGTGTCCCCGCTTTGCTATACGTGGCTGTGGGATCTTGCCTATGATTCTACAGTTCTGGCTATCCCATTTCTAGAATACAGCCGTTTGTATGTATGTAGATCATGTAGAGCAGAATCAGAGAGAATTGTAATAAAGAAATTGGTGTAGTTACTAAACTACATAATTCTTCTAAGTTATGTTTTACTATTCAGTAATATGTTTTTAAATTATTGTTTTGAATATATGTATTCTTTCTCAGAGCGAGAGAGAGAGTAGCGTATACAAAATGCTGGCTGCATTGCCATATTGAATGAAGTGGCGTGTCTAATTCTGTGGCAAAAGTTTTTATATTTATTTATTTATTTGAGATCAGTAATTTTAAAATGTTACAGTGTAGGAACAGCAAGCCACTGCAAAGTCCAAAAATTACTATATATTTCTAATAGCCATAGCCAGCAATTTCTGTCACGCGTAGATCCTTGTTAAAATGTTTTTCGTTATTTAAATAAGTAAAAATTTGTCATCCGAGTTAATTGACCCGATAGCTCAGTTGGTTAGAGCGAAAGCACGGTTTGCGAGTGGTCGGAGTTCAAATCTCGCTCGGGTGAAGATTTCTTTCATTTTCTTATTAATATTTTATATTATATCAATCAAACTAGAGAAAACTAAAATAGATGGGTACGAAAATATTCTTACATCAATTTGGAATTTCATTAAATGCTAATTTAATTAATTTTCGTTTACGGGGAGCTGAATTTGATTTAGTGAACCTGTGTCGATCAACATGATTTGAATATGAGTAGGTATACTGACGAATGTACTAGAAAATTTTTTAATACTTGCTGTGCTCTACGACTCTGTCTATCTTTAGTGACAAAATATACTGATTTTTTTTTGGATGACCTATGAAACGTATTAAGACCCGATATTGAACTATTCATAACTACTCGTATATCACCAATTTGATCTAAATTAACAGTAACCTGCTTAATATTTATTTAAGCCCCGCAAAATGTTACAAAAGCCTTACATGAAATTCCCAATTTCATCACATTTAATATTATCAGATACTTACCTAAGTGCTAGTATAATAATTAATTATGTCCTCCTCCCAAAACTCGATAATGCTCAACAATTTCTCTAAAAATATTCTCATAATTCATTTCTGAGCGAGCGCTAAATTAAAGGCATTTTAATTTTAATATTCCGCATTTAGGCGTCCAATATCCGAAATCAAATAATAAATATATCTGCCTTAGATATCAAATATGCAAGCAAATCTTCTTATCTTGAATCGGAATCATTCGTCGTCGGTCCCGACCACAGATCCTGCAGCGCGGAGTGAATCCGATTTTAACTAAATTGAGTTTCATACAATTTCTGGTGGCCTGGTACATCGGCAACTAACTCCGGTGGATTTGGTGGCGGTGCGACTGTATTTTCAATAATTCACATGGAATTTGCTCGAGTTAGGTTCTAAATTTTATTATTGGTTACTTGCTTCATTGTCTCATAGAATATGGGTAGATTCTTCCAATATGGTCAGATAGCCTATCTGAAGGCAAAAACTTATTCTTTATTGCAAATACACAAAAAAATATAACATACAACATAAAAGAAGAGATGCATGTACAATGCCAAGCTTATCTCTACAAGAGATCTCTTCCAGCAAGCCAAGTAGGTATTATTAACAAACAAAGGGTCAATTAAACTAATTCAACGTTTCACAAAACTCATTAGACCAATCAACGTTAAGTATCAAAGAAGCTGTTTCTTATTGAAGAGTTGTAGCGATGGTCCATCTGCTTGGCTCTAAAGTGCTGCCAAGTGGTCTGACAGGTCGAGAGCGTTTGACCTATTTTGCGCCTTTTTTAACCCTGTGCCAGAAATTAAAAAGTTTTATACTACCTGTGTGGATGACTCACTTTTCTATTTAAGGTTTGTCGACTATAGCCGTGATAAACAATTACTTTATGCATCCAAATTATATCGCAATAAAATTGTGACAGTATTTCGTAAAAACCAAAACATGAGGTTTATAATCTTTCCTGTACCCATTTACGAGTACACATTTTTTTCATTTTCAACTCTTTTCGACTCTTAGAATAAATATTCACTCCCAGCTCACACATTCTCTCTTTCATTCTAAATTCGAAATCTTCATTTCTCAACCCTTTTTACACACACACAGTTCCTGTGAACTGAATTTACGATTGGTCAGAAGTGGCACCAAGTGGTTCTATCGGCCCTTGGTGCTCTGCCTACCCCGTAAAGGATAGAGGCGTGATTGTATGTATGTATGTATGTACTTAGTTACGAATAAGTATGACTAAATATAAATATTAATAAAAAATATTTCATTCCCACAAAATTGGTCAATTCAAATTAGCCATGCCGAAATAACCTTCCCGAAACTAATCCTAATTTATTCTTTAAACAAATTATATGCGCCGTTATATTCATCCTTTTTGTAAACTACATAAAAACTAATTTAGCATAATTACTACACTTCTTGGCAAACTGCTCGCTACCGAATTCTGTACCACACAAAATTAACATAACAGTCACTAGTTTCATTTGCGCTGCCACAGAGTAGAATATACTCGGCTACGTTATGAGTAAGGCCCGAACTCCACCAAAGCGGAAATGTGTGGAGAAGTTCAAAGCGATTTAGCGATCTCCACTGGAGCTGAGCGGAGACGAAATGTGTGAATAATGAAATGCTATTGGTTGTTAAAAAACATCTCCTCTCCGCACATTTCGTCTACGCTTTGGTGGAAAGGGCCTAATACCAGAAATACCTACGGGTAAAGTTAGATTTAATCTAGCATAACACGCAATAAAAAGGTTGGTTGATACTGAGCAAAGTCGGGTTAACTGAGGGTTACTCTATCTTCTACCATTATCCGCAAATTATACCACATAATTATTTGCATATTAGAGAAAACAAGCCTATCATACCTTACCTTCGCCCTTTACTTGTACCTGGGACATGATCGCGCAATTAGTAAACGCTATCCCGCCAAATTTCGATTTCCTACAAAATTTGGACTAGTTATAAAAACACTATTCAGTAAACCCTTTATATCCTTTACTCGTACATGTATACAACCTTTTCTCGCCTTACGTATTGAACTTAGAAGTTGGGTCATTGAGATAACTGCACCCAAATATTGCAACTAAACCTGTACCACTGCATCACCACTCCCGCTCCCAAGTAGTGCTCTTACATCAATTTAAATAGGGTAAGGTACCTACCTGTCTGGGAACAAAATTACGGTCGATTCATATTCAAATTATTTCAAGACTTTGTCGGTGAACCTGGAAACTAAATGAGCTTCTCGCTCGGCACCTGCTATCTTCTGTTGCGCGCTGAATACCTTCTTAGATGTTGCGTCAGGGGCAAAACTTTATATGAATCATTAGAGCCAGTCCTAAAAACCCTAGGGTATGAAGAAATTTTGTACTATTACCTAATACTATCGTCACATTAACAAATTTCATAGATTTTTCTTGCGTAATGATAATGAATGATACATCTCATACAAATCAGGCTATTGCAGTCCACTGCTGGACAAAGGCGTTCCCCAGGGCACGCCAAAAGGCTACTATAACTTTCTTTTTTATCGAACTACCATAGGGGGGTTTTGTATTGTTTTGTATTGAGCAATGTGTTGTTTTTATAATTGGCCACGATACCATATATAAGTATGTAGGTATACTCAACACTTAAAAAATTTAATGTACATAAGTACGTGAATAAAAGTTTTCTAAAAAGTAACTAGGTACCTACTTATCTAAAAATATCACGTTATTTAAATTTTCCTTCCAAACGTATACTACTTTTCAGTCAACATTTTAATCGAGTCACGTAAAAAGTGCGCCAAGTTTTATTGAATCAGCGACGATGTGCCACGACGCGACTTTGTATTACTTGCTCAGAAACTTCCACTGCCCACGGATGTGAACTAGCGGAAGTATAAGTAAATAAACGGTTAGGATTTGTTATATCAAGTTTCACAGTATCGGAGTCTGTTATAATATACAGGATGTGGGTGACATCCAGGCAAATACTGAAATGCTAAACAAGTACCTACCATTGTGCTGAGTCAAACGACAGTGTGGCACATTGCTGTTTTTTGGATCACTTGTGGCTCCATTAGGGGTGATCAGTTATTTGAACTTTTTGGAGGGCAACTTTTTTTTTTAAATCATATTTTGGTTTAATTTTATTATTAGTCATTATCTAAAGCCTAATAAAACGAACTAAACTATTTTTTTCTTCCTGAAAATATGAAAAAAATGTCGGAAAATTTTCAGTGTTTTCCGCCTCAGAATCATGGTCTGAAGTCATGGTATCAATATTTATCTGCCTGTCACTTTCACCCTGTATACCTAAGCATAGTAGGGGAGAACGGGGATGGTTGATGAATCAAGCAGTCGTTATAAATGCTTTTACAATCAATAATCATGAATAAATAGACATTATTACAAATAAAATTACGACAAAAATAATTACTCGCATGCGCTGTTTTTCAATATTACGTTCTTTCTCCCAAGCGACTTGCGTGTGCAACTTCGCCTTTATGGTGATTGAGCGGGGCACAGTGACGGACTGTTGCGGCGAATGAGTTTTTGACAGTTAGTCTACCTACCCCTATAGACAACCAGCCCCGGTCTCCCTATAACATCAGCTGCATATCCTTCCGTGCGTGTTATAAGAGTCGTCTAAAGAACTCTAGCATTCTCTCAGGCGATAAGCTAGGAACTTGTCACTGAACATTAACATCACTGATCATAAACGTGGCTCTAGGATCTTCCTTTTGTCCTTGGCTTCCACATTTCGGGAATACAGCCGTATTTTTTAAATTTATTATTTGGATAACCAAAGAAAACAGGGCGTTAATAGATACTTAATATTCAACTAAAATCTAACAAGACGCTATGAAAGCCTAGTCACTAATAATGAAACCCCAGACATGCAATTTTAGAACACTAACTATAGATACTCAACTTGTCAACAATGCTCTGATGATAACATGAAACACAATATTTCATGGTAAATTACTAGTATATCCATTCATATACGCGCAATACACAAACTACAAACTGATTTTGTCTGTTGACGGCAAGCTTAAATAATAGGCATATTGCCCATTTCATATTCCGTAAGAGAAATGCCATGAAAATGTCCTACACATTTCTATAATTTCACATTAAATACAGTTAAGTATCCCAAAAATATTGGCCGAAATATTTTTTTTACAAATCACGTTCTAATTTCAGAAAGGGTGTTCAGTTTTAGCATACGTATTGGATTATATGAGTAACCAACGGCCCACGACATCGTCTGCAGAAACTTTACAATTCCCGTTATCCCCGTTCCCATGGAAAAAATCAATCTTATGACGTAGTCATACAAAAATATACCCACCAAAATTTATCTCTAAGCGGTTTAGGCTGTGCCTTGATCCGTCTATTAGTCAGTCAAGACTTTTCGTAGAACGAATAGATGATAATTCGAGAAAGCTCTATAACCAAAGCGAAGCAAGGGCGATTTACAACTGCCTAATAAATGTACGTATCATTTATGAAAACATAATGTTACACTGCAATTTCCAAGGGTAATGTTTTGCGTAATAACAGGGTGTATCGGAATGACTGAGTAAATTTATAGAGCACGCTGTACTCGTATTAGCCCAAATGATATGCTTGCTTTATAAACAACTTGGGAGTAGAGTTACATTATACTTACATGAAAATTATTTTAAAATTAAAAATAAGTACAAACAAGACAGGCTTTCATTGTGTATATTGAAACTCTTGTAATGTCATGATTTTTCAGTTATTGCCTTGTTTTGTGATTTTATTCATAAATTTACTTTAAATTAATACCTAAACGTCATAATTTTACTCTGACGTGTAAAATTACATTAAGCATGGAAGAGTCGAAAACTTAGAGCATACTTGAAAATAGGCGGCGAATTTGTTTTAAGACCTAAAAGGGAGAATTTACCTACATGTAAAGAGAAGGGACATAAAATATGGAACTTACTTGCCTCGTAAAAAATGCGAAATATTCTCACTCTGAGAGCTTAAGTACCTAGGTATACCATTACCTAAATTGTCGCGTGTATGAAACTATTCTGGTAGTTTTCGCAAATCGTGTCATACCATCTAGGCTTATACTCGTTTGTTACTAAAGTGGTAACATGTCCGCGAACTTCTAACAATAAATAACGAATACATCGCACGCTACATTTAATAAGAGACGAACAGCAGTTATGAAAGTGTCTGAAACAACAAGCAGTAAGTATAAGTTAAGATAAATGAAATTGTATTAGGCGTTACAATTCGGAAGTTCAAACATTCACTATGGGTGCGCCCACCACCGGGCCCTACACCCTCCACTGACCCTCGAATCTGATCATTGTATTGATGGCGATTGTAGTTAGTGCAAGTGCCTGTTGTCGCAATTATGAGTTATCAGATCCGAGGGTCAGTGGAGGGTGTAGGGCCCGGTGGTGGGCGCACCCATAGTGAATAAGTTAAGATGTTAAAATAGTTACGGTTTTGTAAACTACAGTTTTTTTAACAGGAGTTAGTTGTATTTGTGTTCAATAGAAAACTAGTGAACGCCCGTAACTACGTCCTGGTAAACTTTAGAAATCCCGTTAGTCCGTTTTCGTCCAGGACATTTTCTTATTTACCTAATTACCTAATTAAACTTTATAGGTAAAGGGTGTAACCAATGAGGTATATTATGCGAAATGTTATGAAAATTACTTTTACAGACGTTACTTTTTTGGTTGACATGACAATAACAACCACGTTACTAGTTATTTTATTACATTACAAACTTGCTAATATTTATAACTAACTCAAATCAACTGAAGCTATTGCTAGATTGCATAGAAAAAGCACAGATTCAGTTGAATGAAAAAAATTGTGCCGAATTGCACCATTACGTCTCTGCAGGAAGTCTATCGTAAAGTACATTAAGGTTTTTTTTTACTTAATGGAAAGAATGAAAAAAATAAGCTAGTAATCTTAAAAAATGGGTCAATTCTGACCGTCACATAAACGTAAACCTAATCTTAGTCAGGTCTAGATCTCTCTCCGTTCTTAACATAAATTGAACGTTTAGGTTTAAGTGTGACGGTCAGAATCGACCATATTGTCAACATAAAATAAATAAAACTTTTAACTACCTTGGTAGGTATAAACAATAAATAAATAACGGCCAATTTCAATACTAGAGATCATAAAGAATCTCGGATTTTTTAAATAACAAATTTGAAATTTTGTATGAAAACAATGGAATATTTAAACTGAAATATGCAAAAAATCTCTCAATATCGGTTATTAAAATTATTAATAATTATTATTATAACCGCACTTACCAAACCAATATGCAAACATCGATACAGTTACTTCCCAAGATAAAGCAAAAAGGATAAATATAGGATATTGGAGTTGACAGGTGCCTCCCGTAGTTCTTGGGGACTTTGTAAGGGATATTGTGAAATATTGATATAGGCTTGAGCATGAGGAGTTTTATTTATAATAACTGGGGCCTTATATCATAAGTACCTAGTTCGGTAAATGTAGATCGAAAACCTGCGCTCTCGAAATCGAAAATTTTAATCCACGAATTAAATCTTACAAACTTACGAACTTACAAAGAAAATCGTCCGTGGGCGCCCATATTGGTTAATATGCGTTACCTTTAGAGCAGACCGCCTCGCTCATTGGTTCCCTTATCTCTAGCCACACGGAGTGACCATTAGATGTGAGTATTTTTTTCCCTATGAGTTTGACTCATGAAACGGACTTAATCTAGATTTTTGGAGGGCCAGTTGGAAAGGTCCTTCCTTCTAGAAGGAAGGAATTACCTGTCGCCAATTTCAAAACTGAACATTTCATGAACATTACGATGAAACAAAATACACATCTTCCTCTGTAAGCTATTGAAGTCAGGTTAAAACCACGATTAAGCCGGGTACAACCACCTCGAGGGGGTCAGCCGGCGGTAGTTTAAGCAATTTGTTTGGATAGAGTAATACACGAGACGCCTCGGGCGGAGGATGAAGCTAGTTTTGTATGGTCCAAGTTGAGAGATGAAGAGATAAAATCGTTGGCTAATAATACGGTTCGTCATAGGTACCTACTATGTACCTAGAGAGAGATTGATAACAATTCAAGTTTAAGATTATAATCTACGTACGTCTTTTGGCAACCGAGTGAATTGCGCTATGATCTTCCTGCCCTTATATCAATATTTCATGGGGGTACCTTCCTTCGAAACCTATTATAATTTCAATGTCACTGGATTGGTATCGCCGCCGCGCCGTTGCCTTTTGACTGGTATGAAACTAAAGGATTGACTTCCCAATCTCAATAAAATGGGGATATAAACTGGTTACAATAATTAATAACCCCAACATAGAGTTTAGTCATTGTATATTTAGTTCTAGCCCGTGTCCCACAGCTGGTCAAGTATTATACTTAACTATTAATTTCAATAACTGATTTTAAGAGATTTTTCGCGATTTCAATTTCGATTTGATCTTCAATTGTTTTCATATAAAATTTATTTTTAAAAAAAATCGAGATTCCTTTTGATCGCTAATATAAAAATTACCCTGGATAGTGCATAGAAATTAAGACTTGACCCCGCCTCCTCTCTTATCCTGTACCACACCCGACTACACCAACCCTGAAATTAAATCGGCCGTGTGATTTACATTTTAATATGGTGAGGGAATCACCTGTAGTAAAATGAAATTTATGGTATTGACTAAATTATTGAGACATTCATTTGATCGTAAACTACCGGACGCAGCGTTTTGAATTTTTATACTGATTAAATTAGCTGTTTAAAGGCTTTTCTTAGGTAAATGGAAATTTACAAAGTAACGTTTTGAAGGAAGCATTTGAGTAAATGTTTACTCTTTTAATACAATTTCGACGTGGTTTTTGAGTTGGTACAATAGTCTTTTGCTCTATTTGTCTTTACATGAAAAACACATTATATATCACCTGTTCAAAGTAGATAGGTAGTCTATCGTGGCTTCCTAATTTTTCCTACGTTCACTTGATGCATCTAATACCCGAGGAGGGTTGGCGTTAGGCAGGCAGCCGGCTGTAAAACAAACTTAACGCAAAATTCTTGGCAATATGAGTTTCGAAAAAAACCATACTACGCCGACCCTATATACAATAGCATAAGGGCAGGAAGATGATAACTTAAAGCATCTTATAGGGAGGCTATGTACCAATTTTGACTAGGTTCAGCGTTCAAAGTAACTGTCTATCAATTTAAGCAACAAAACAACACTACCGCGATTGGCCCACCACTCATTCCCGCCTCTGCAACTCCTGCGAGCCAGGATCAACAGAGGCGACCAGAAAAATGCCAAACAAGGCATAGAAAATTCCGGGGGGACCTAACTAACGACTATAAAGCATTAAAACAAGACATTAAGCACTGACTGACAAAATTTACTAAGCCACTTTATGTTACCAACAACACTAGTATACCACCAAATAAAACTAATCGAAGTACTCAAATATTAGGTAATCTCAATAAAAATGTTGCTTTGATCGCAAAATATAATTTAACAAACAACTGTCACACAGACTGAAGTATCACTTATCGTAAATTAAGTTGGAAGCAAGTTGTTTATATGCTTTGACAAATCAACGAAAAGCTTTTATTCAAGTTAGTCCCCTGTGAAATACAATGAACTATCCATAAAAACTTATTTGCTCCATTGGAGCCCTAACAAATTAACAGTTCAATTCTTATTCGTTCAATTTGTACCGATCGATTTAATTATTAAAAACTACGAAAGCCTTTAGTGACGTTTATTTTAGACTAGACTTCGTACTTATGGAATTTCAGAAAATCCATTCTTATTGAATGCTCATGCCATGTTAATGATATGGGTAAAGAACATACCTACCAAAATTTTGTAGGCCATACACATACAGAATACATTAAATTACCTTTACTTAATTTCTTATAAAAATATTTTTAAAAAGTCCGCGTTACCACATTTATAAAATGAAAATTTCCCATCCTATTGACTGCCTACGTAGTTCAGAATAGACAATAAAGTGCAATGAATGAGGAGAGCAGAAAAAAACACAGTAGAATAAACCAGAACAATCGACCTCGGGTCTTGCTGTGAGGGAGCACCCGAGCGGAAAAACCTCAAACTGTTTGAGAAGCTCACTGATAGACGAGTCACTTTTAAAAGAAAACACAGACTATTCCTATATTTTACATCTAACCCTGCTGTGCTGGCTATTCCACTTTTGGGACCACAGTTCCATTTTTGGGATCCAGGTGTAAGTATACAGGGTGTGATTGACATAAATCCGGGTAAATACTTAAATGCTCCCCCACTGTGCATTGCCCGTAATAAGAAACTCCAAACTTGCAAATTTTACAGTTTACAAGAGTAAATAATATACATTATTCTTGGTACAAAACACGAGCATACCATTGATACTCAGTCTTAACAATCAAATGAAAAAAACATACTTGTAAAAGACTTCCTATTTATTTAAAGTTAGATCAGCACAAAGAAAGTGCCACCTCTGTCCCCGTTTGATCTTCCAGGCGTAGGTAAGTTAAGTAAGCAATACAGATAAATAGCTTCATGAATAATGCCACGAGGTTTACCGTAGGTGTTTTGCCTTGCCGCCAGGCCATTCGGCAAATTCTGTGCGGACTTAAACTCTCGTTATTGAAATGGCGGATAGTTTATTTTGGGACGTACTGCGGACATCGTAATAGGGTATAATATTTCTTATGAATTGCAGGATGCCGACGCCTCGGGGCCCTCCCGGTAAATATTTACCGAATTCGCTCGCAGTAATTCGTGATCGCGGGATAAATTCACTGCTATAATTAGGTTACTCAAGAAAATGACTGGTTTATGGAATAATTTGCGATAACGTTATGAGTTATGATTTTGGTTTTGGAAAGTGCGCGGTGATGTTTATTTCCTAAGACATTCTTATAACAGTGACATTTATTGGGACAATTGTTACTGGTTTCCGCTTCAGAATCATGGTCTGATGTTAGCAAATACTTTTTGCCTGGTTGTCACTTACATACATACTTGTATACCATTTTCCTGCTTACCAGTTTTGAAGGCACAAAATGGTCTAGCTTTTGTACTTTTACATTACCAGAAATATTTTCCTTGGGGGATGACATGTTAGCACAAAAAATGCGTTGATCCGACAAGGTTTAGTTTCGTGGAGGGAGAGGCAAAAAGTCGACTCGAAATTACTGTCACATCAATATAACTAGAAATAATGCTGTTATATCAATTAATACACAAGGGTACCCTGTATGTACCTAACTTAATAACGTGTTTCACTTACCTTTAACCTCTATGGTTTAATAAGTGTATATATATATATATATATATATATATATATATATATATATATATATATATATATATATATATATATATATATATATATATATATATATATATATATATATATATATATATATATATAGGTATTCGGTTACTGAAGCTAGCCTTTAATCACATATACACTGAAAATCAAACATTTAAAAACAATTATTAGTTTAGATCACAAATCACATGATAGATTTTCTAATCTCTCAAATAGCGGATAACAGATTTATCCTCCCAAAAAATCATTAAAATACGAACATTAAACACTAGAGCACGATCTTACACAAACTTTATTAATGAGCAAAGCTAAAATTTTAGTTTATTGTTGATATTATGACGTCATAAAGCGGTACATGACGCCATTTTGCTGGAGGTGAACGTAATTATGAACAGTCAATGAAACGACTTCACGACTTAATGGCTGTAATTAAGCTGATGTGTTTATTGAATTTGGGTTTATTATTATGTTTATTACCCTACATAATGAATACATTCATTTTCGTAGCCGAATCTCGGGTTAATTTAATTTTATAGTTTTAATAAGCTCAGAGATTTTTAAAAATAATAAGTCTTTATAAACATTAATTTTATTGAGGAGGGATTTTCTGACAACTATTAAAAGTAAAAAAATTAGTTCAAATCACCTGGATAGATGGCGAGAGCGCATCACCTACCCTAATCCCGCTTACCTCACCCCTCAACCAAAGACATCAATAGTTCCTAAGCACTATAGATAGACGAAGCAGACTATAGTGTGCTGTACACGTCCGACTAAAAATCGGTCCGCTAGGAAAAACAAAGATATAGCAGATACCTACCTTAGTATTGCTTGCACTGTATCTCTGCTAAATTAAATGTATCTATACTCTACTACACGAGGGTTAATAGTAATAAGTATCTGTAGCATTTAATAATATGGGATGGGATGAAAGGCATATACAGAAGTACGGAGAAGGACATAGACTACATTCTGTAGTTCATGTATATGAAGTCACGGGCAACAGTAATCATTCATAAATTTAAGTTTTTTCAAAAAAAAAAAGTAGGTGTCATCTCCTATTAAGATTATAATCTGATACTATTAACCCCATGTAGCAAAATCCAACTTGTTAGGTACTTGCTATGTCTCCTACTCGTATGCTATGCTACACCGTCTTTAGAAAACCGACCGGATTATTTATTGTCGGCTGTACACAGTCTGGGTGTGTAGCCAGCTTTAGTCATCAGTGCAGTCTATTCACGGATCTATTACTATCCTTCAAGCTGGGAGGGGTGAGATGGGAGGGGATTAGGGCAGGTGATGCGCTCACGCCATCTATTTTTTACTGTTATTTTAACTTGTCAGAAAATCACTCATTACAGGTATATTAGGTAATATTTCAGTAAATTTCTGCAGTTCTGGTCACCCCATTTCGGGAACACACACACACGTGTGTTATGTATTGTGTGCACTGTGTAGGAACACAGCGAAATAACTTATCATTTAGGTTAACACTAACTCCAATTCCCAGCTAGCCCATAAAAATGACCTGACGCCCTAAATTTAATGAAACAAAGGATTTCTTTTGGACCTGGTAAATTATGGTGGAATAAAATATCGGTGACAAGGAGGCAAAGTTACGGCGTCCTAAAGGGGCCAAGGGACAGGATGTCAGGGCAGATTTTATTACACGAAACACAAAGAAAGAGACAGGTCTCGCTATTCTTTTGGGAGACAAACAAAAAATTGCGTTGCGGAAAAATTATGTGTGCCTGTGATCGGAATGGACGATCTTTTTTGCCGCGACTTCTGTCCTAATTCAATGTTTGGTTGAAATACCTATATACAGGATGTTTTCATTGCCACCCTTAACGAAGGGTACGTACCTACTCTATACATCAAATAAAGTAAGTTTATGCCAAAAAAATGCTGGGAAACGATATAATTATTTTTTTTAAGTCGGGCGAAATTTATAGTGTCCAATGTAGGTATATGCTAGTTTTATCATAGATATTAATTACTTCTGGTGAAAAAATCTTGCTACGCGCGTCTATGTGCATTTATGCAGAAAAACGCAGTCCTATTTACTCAAATTTAGACCCTAATATCTTGGGAACCAGACACTTCCCAGATATACTTCCATGGAGAAAAATGATCGTGATGATAAGGAGATTCCGTAGTTTTCAGGAACGTTGACGACCAAAAATCATCCTGCATTTTAGAGGGCTTGGAGAAAAAAGATTTTTTATTTTTTATTTAGCGCGTATGCTAGCGGTGATAGATTTTCGTTGTTACCCTTGACTGTCGTCGACTTTTAACATTTGGAAATAAAGTTATCAAAGACGAATTTAGAAACAAAGAAAACATTGACTTTAGGCAATAAACACTGGTTATGAAAAGGAACTGTCCTATATAATAATGCCCTTAATAAACAAAGGTAAAAAAAAAATAAAAAAAAAAAAGAAAAAGCGGTAATAGAAGCTATTCGGTGAAACGTATAAATGTGTCCCAGGCTGAGTGTAGGTACTGGATAAATGTAGTAAGTAATTTATAACTAATAGTTACATAAAGGGCGCCAAGTGAAACCCCTCCGGTTTAATGGCACCCTGAACCTAATTGTAATTCTTTTAAAAATCTGAAATAAATTAAAAAAAAAAAAGTTCTACATAATCATGATAATCGAAAAAGTTTATTATCATATAAATAATGAAAAAGCCCTTATATAAGCACCGCTTCTGTAAAAAGAAATAGGTACTACATTCAAAATTACAACCAAAAAAGGCTAAATTACATTTATTTAATATTCGAGGCTTAAAGCCGACTAGCAGCCATTTCAATATGATTAGATGAGTATAACAAGTAATGAGATTCTTCTCTTTTTTCGGATTATTCAATAAAACTTGGCGCACATTTTACGTGACCCGATTAAAAAGTGGGTACTTTTTAGAATGATGTCAATACATTTTTTATTTATAATTTTTTC
Organism: Carposina sasakii; assembly: GCA_014607495.2. Taxonomy (NCBI): domain Eukaryota; kingdom Metazoa; phylum Arthropoda; class Insecta; order Lepidoptera; family Carposinidae; genus Carposina; species Carposina sasakii. The sequence continues at coordinate 12,264,254 of CP053163.1, forward strand.
AAGTTATTCATAAACATTTTAAAATAATATTTTTTCTTTCAATTATTTTTTAGGGAATATTTCTGTCTCTCGATCCTATCCTAGTGATAATTATAAACGTGAAAGTTTGTGAGGATGTATGTACTAAGTATGTTTGTTGCTCTTTCACGCATAAACTACTGAATGAATTTTGATGAAAGTTTCAATAATTACAATTTATTATCGCGGGAAAATATTTTTATCCCGGAAAATTTCGGACGGAGTTGCGAGCGTCCACTAGTACATTATAAAGAAAAATATAACCATCTACCCTATAGTACAGATTTGTTATTGCTATTATCTCATAATAAATAAGTCCGTGTTCTGTATAATTATATAAATCAAAATAATAACCCTAATTCCTTTCACAGACCCAATTATCTCGCAAACAATTGATTCCATATATAGTTAAGCATTATTAAGGTCACTATTAGGTGTACAATCACGGCGAAATACGTTATTTATTCAATACCAGTCGCCGTTAACTAACATTGTACTAATATATTATGTAGGTACAAATGTAATTTACTTGGTCAGCCCACTAATTCTCATGAAAGTTTCTCTTTGAATCGCAGCCGAAACGTATCCTTAAAGAAATTCGATGCGAAGCAATAATTACTTTACGGTAATGTATATTCTTTATATATTCTTTATTGTACACAGAAAAAAAACACACAAGATACAATATTTTATAAGATATACAAAGGCAAATGTACAAAGGCAAGCTTATCTCTAACAGAGATTTCTTCCAGCCAACCATTTAATATAAAGTAATTAGCGAAGAAAAGGGAAATCATACGTATGTATTTAGGTCTAGGTAGTTAAACATATTTTAGAACTCAAATACCTTTCAGCTTTTTCTTCTGTCATGCTGACGGCCGCTTTTCGGCCACGTCTTGAGGGCAGGTTGTTGCACAAGCTATTCCCTACTGATTTGCTTAAGTTTTATTTCATCTTCGGTTACTTTCCTCTATTTAGTTTATGGTTGCCTACACATAACTTTGTTATCTAGTAGGTTCTCTGTATTTGCTGTTATGTTTTTTTTTTTATTTTTTTATTACAATTAGCTAGGCGAACATTTGACCGCCATCGTGCCTGATGTTAAGCAAGATGCGGCCTAGGGTGGTACATGTTTGTCTAGAAAGTGCCTATTCACTCTAGCTTTGAAGAGACCAATGTTGTAGTACTCGGGAAATACATCGTCAGGAAGTGCATTCCACTCCTTAGCCGTTCGCATTACAAACGAGTTAGCATAACGTTTGGTGCGGATGGGTGGGATATCAACACAAAACATAACTTATTCTTTATTGTACATAACATTATGTACAATAAAGAATGAGAACTTTCACGTAAGTTAACAGCAACTAATGTATCACGTTTTTTTAATAATTAATAGGCTTACGCTTGACCACAACGCGCCTGATGGTAAGCACTGTTGCAGTCTAAGATGGAGCGCGCTTGCCTCAAAGAAACCGGTTTACTCTCGCCTTGAAGATAGATATGTGAATTTTTAGATTTCATAAATTACCTATAATATAAAATTATTAATAAAGAAAATGGAAAAATTTCTACACCCGAGTGGGAATCGAACCCACGACCACTGCATACCGCGCTAGTTGCTCTAACCACTGAGCTGCCGGGTCAATTATTCGGATGACGAATTTTTACCATCTCTTTTACCTATAAATAAATGTAAGTATGTCGTCGGCGCTGACACAGTTTGTCGAAACATTTGACCGAAATTATTTAGGTAATTGGTTTTAATTTCTAAGTAGGTACTTGTTTATTTAACTACACAGATTTTATGATAATATTAATGTTTATTTTTTTATCATGACTAAAATACTCGCAATTTATTTATTTATAGGTAGGACCATATATTCTGCCTTTAAGTACATGTCCATTTCTAAAAGAGAAATTCTTCCTTTTATTCTAATTAGGTATACCAAAGAGGAACATCCCAAAAAAGTTCTTTTCGCAAAAATTACAGTGACATAAAATTTAATTAGGGTCTAGAAATAGCAGTTCACATTTATCTTAGCTACCTTAAAACGTCAACTGCAGGGCTCAAGGTCGGCTTCGCGTAACAATTACAAAAAAAGGACGGCTTAAGGACGGACTATAATTTATTAAGGAGACAAAGTAGATAAAACCATCTACCTACTGAGTTCATTTCCCATGACATGGGAAAATATTTATTACACCTAGGCTTTGCAGGCAGTCGGCTGAACATTAAATTTTAGTATGCTGCGCTGCGTAGTGTAAAGTTTACATTACTGTAAACTCGTTATAGAAATGTGGAATGTGATGTTAAAAGTTACGTTGGGCATACAACGCGCTGTATATACAGAGTGTAACAAAAAGGGTATGTTAAGCGAAAAGCTATGTAAATAGCCCACTGTAGAGAACCTATCTACAAAATTTGAGACCCGAAATAACATGTTTATTTTTCCCGATAGTATGGAGAATTTTTAAATATCTCAGGAATTTTCATACAATCTTAAAAAATAAAAATGTGATTTCGAGTCTCAAATTTTGTAGATAGGTTCTCTATAGTGGGCTATTAACATAGCTTTTCGCTTAACATACCCTTTTTGTTAAACCCTGTATATCCATACATTTTCATCCGGGTTTATATATATTTTTCCAGTGTACCTATATGTGTATGTAGGTACCTGTTTAGAGGAGAGGCTGGGCCAAGAAAATTAAATGTTTAGGGATTTAGGGGGTCGCGTCGCGTCAAAGTGAAAAAGGAATGTCCAAGAGTGTTACCTGGTTGTTTTCTCTTCTTTCTTCTTCCGCGCGGAATCTCTCGTAGGGTTCTGGGGCTTTTCACTTCACTATTAGGGTAGGGTCCACTTTTAGGGTACTCTTATTGGGTAGGTCCGTTTGTTTGGGAACGCGGTTGTTTGGCAACTGACGTCAGGTAAAAAACTCAGCGCAGACGGCGCTCCGCGGCGAGGAAAAGAGACAAAACGATCAAAAGAGGGAGGAACAATTATAGTTTTAACAGAACCTATAAGTTTGTATGTAAGGAGGTATGTATAAAATGGCTTGTAGACATGGGTCGTACTTGACGATTTGCGTACCAGGGCTTCAAAGTACGTCCGTCAATTCGTACCAGGGCTAAAAACCAGGTTTCCAGATACTTTAAAGTATTTTTTAACTACGTAGGAAATTAATCCTTATCGTGACTGTAATAAGGAACATTATAGCGAATGGACAGCGAAATACTTTAATTAAATACTTCATTCTCTTGTGTATGTACCTATGTATGAATATACCAAAAAAGAGTTTCACAGTATACAGCACGTCCACGAGACTTCCTACTCCTGCACACTTTTGGAGATCCATACCGGGTACAGCTCCTGCGTCGTCAGCAGAAGCGGGTATAGCACATCCTTTAGACTGCCCACTTTTGCACACTTTTGGAAGTCTAAATCGGGTACTTCTCCGGGGCCGTCAGCAGCAGCGGGCACAGAATTTCCATTAGACTGCCTACTTTTGCACACTTTTGAAACTCCAGCGCCGCAGCTTTGGCGCTGTCAGCAGGAGCTTGCTCACGTATAGTCGTGTTTCAAACTATTTCGAGTCCGCTGTAGAAAGTATGTACTGTTAACAAACAACTTGTACAAAGTTGTTAATAAGGTTTTTATAGAAATATTATCCTAGTTTTCTTAGACATAAAGAACATAATCGTGCTACAAAATAAATACCTTCAAGTATTCCACGGGTTGCCGGGCGCCGATGCCTACGAGTAGGTACTAAAGTATTTCAGAGAAAATAGTCCTTATTTCAATAAGGCTGCGTGTTATAATGCCGCTTGCAAAAAAAAAACTTTTTTACTTTGAAAGTATTTACTTTCAGTTAGCGCGATTATACACCTTAATAGATATAGCCTAAGGTTTAATTTATCTCTACAATACTTGCAAAGTAAGTACTTTCAAAGTCTTTCAGGTATTTCGGACTGTACCTGGTTGCAGGTGTTGCAGGGCGCCGCCGATGCCTAATAAAGTATTTTATAGAAAAATAGTCCTTATTTCAATAAGGCTGCGTGATATAATACCGCTGGCAAAAAAAAAACTTTTTTTACTTTGAAAGTATTTTCTTTCACATAGCGCGATTATACACCTTAATAGATATAGCCTAAGGTTTAATTTTGGATTCAAACTATCACTATGATACTTGCAAGGCAAATACCTTCAAAGTCTTCCACGTATTTCGGCCCGTATCTGGTTTACGTACTTCCAAGTAAAAACCTGGTTTTAAAACCAGGTCGCGTAAATACGCACCGTCCCCAATGGCTTGTCACAATTGAGCTTGAGAGGTATCTCTTAAGAGTGACACTGGATAGGTAGTAATGGCAAGTGTAGTACCTAGTAGTAGTAGGGTACCTACATTTAAATTTTTACGCAATTGAGTTGTTTCTATATCCAAATGAGGTCTCATAAATAAAAAGAGATGTTGATGAGACTTAGGAATGTTATTTAAAATAAGTCATTCCGAGAATTGTTCTAAAAAATAATCAAATAATCCTATGTTACCAATTAGGTAATAATTTTCATTTCAATTCACTTTTGTAGCAATCCCCCGCAGTGATTAGGTTAGGTTTGGTTTTTAGGTAGGTACATATATCCAATAACTTAACAAGTATGTATTCCAAAAAACGGAAATGTCTTAGATTAATGATTGGTCTTCGCTCCGCTCTAATAATTATTCTAAGGAAAATGCTCTAAAACATAAAAATCCGCATAAAACGGGCAGCAATACATGAAATATCAAAAAAATTCGACGCAGAATAATAAAGTCTTTAAAAGCTCCGTATTTGTGTTTTATAACTGAACATAAAATATTATCATATATTCAAATTAGTACATACCACAACTTTTGGCAGTAATTTAAAAAGTCTGCACTTAACAGTTTCATGAACAAAAAATTGAAATTAGCCATTTTTACGGCTAAAGTTTCTTAATGTAGTCTATTAAAACGCTTGAAAAGAAAAATATTCAAAACTAGGTTACCTGCGGCTTCGTCTGTATACGTAAAATACCTACTCAAAAGTTACGTTTATTATTTAGCGCAGACCATTGCACTCATACATATTAAAATCATTAATCGTCTAAATTACTTGAAATATTTTTTTAAAACGAAAAACCGACTTCCGCCCCTTTGAGCCACAACTCGAGCTCACTAAATAAAAATTTTGCTAAAATATATGTTACGTTATGCCGTGTACGAAGTTTAGAAGGCATAGTATTGTCAGATTTAGATGCCAGCAAATTATTAAATCGGCCACATGACGAAAGGGCACAGAGAGAAATGACTAGGATTCGAAATTTGACGTCTGACAATACAGGATGTTTTTTTGTGGCCACCTTTAACGAAGGGTACGTATTCTATACATGAAATAAAGTAAGTTTATGCCAAAAAAAATGCTGGGAAAAAAAAAATTTTTTTTTGAAAAAAAATTTAAAATTCCTTGGTCTTGCGAAATTTATAGTGTCTAGTGTTTATGTTAGTTTTTTTATAGACAGATATTAATTATTTTTCGTGAAAAAATCTTGGTACACACGCCAATGTGCATTTATGCAGAAAAACGCAGACTATTTACTCAACTTTGGACCCTAATATTTTGGAAACCAGACACTTCCCAGGTATGCTTCCATGGAGAAAAATGATCGTGATGATGAGGAGATTCCGTAGTTTTCGGGAACGTTGACGACCAAAAATCATCCTGTATAAGCAACATATAATTTACACTCCTTCTTCCTGCCCTGTTCCCAATAATTTTACCTCTTCCTCTTATTATAACAATCTTACATCGGACACAGCTTAACGAAACACGACTTAATTTATTATCTTATTATCTCCATCTTCAGAAGCCTGTTACAGTCCACTACTGGACCCAAGCCTCCTCCTGCCATAGGGGGATTTTGTTGCTAAAAAGTTCCACTATCTGTTTTTCGGCGGCTCCATCATCAGACCCTCGTTTCCTTCATATTATGTGTAGCTGACCAAAATTCAATATATAAATCTAAAAACCAACTACTCGTGCCTATTATATTTGAGGATATCCCTAGATTTCTTAGAGATTCCATCATCAGATGTTATGTTTTATATGTAGGTGATCAAAACGCTCAGTAAAAGTATAAAAACAGACTACATGTGCCTACAATATTTGAGAATTTCCCTCGATTTCTCCAAGATCCCATCATCAGATCCTGATGTGGTGAATATGGGACCAACTTGGAAGCATACCATGACCAACTATTAAAAAAAATTGAAATCGGTTCATAAATGACGGAGTTCTGAGGTAACACACATAAAAAAAAACATACAGACAAATTGATAACCTCTCTTTTTTGAAGTCGGTTAAAAAGAACGGCTAGTGTAGGAAGCATATAAGAAGGTACATAACACAATAATAAAATTCTTCTTTGCTTCATTCTATTCTACAGGGTGTAACAGAAAGGGTATGTTAAGCGAAAAGCTATGTAAATAGCCCACTATAAAGAACCTATTTCCAAAATTTGAGACTCGAAATCAAATGTTTACTTTTCAAGATTGTATGAACATTCCTGAGTTGTTTCGGAATTCTCCATACTATCTGGAAAAATAAACATGTGATTTCGAGTCTGAAATTTTGTGGGTAGGTTCCTTTTAGTGGGCTATTTACATAGATTTTCGCTTAACATGCCCCTTTTGTTACATCCTGTATAGAATTTGATTATTTTGAAGAGATTCTTAACTATTGAATGAAATAATTAAACAATTGTTTAAGCAGAAATAATTACTTCTTCCTTGTTGACACGGGTTTAAAGAGTGTTATAATTATAACTTAACAACGGCCATGTTCAGTTTTCTTTATACTCAAACTTATTACAATTTTGAACACGTTTCCTTACTCTAAAATACGTAGGTACCGCTGGCGGTTAGACTGCTTGTATTATGTGGTTTATCCTTTCAAAATCACTGGAATTCCCCGAATCTCCTTCAGTACCGAGAAATCCCGACCCTAGTATTCTACATTTTGGCATCCAAAGAAAACAGGTATCTACCTACGAGCATATAATTCCAATAGGCTCACTTATTGAGCTGCACCTACCTTACCTACCCTATTCATTTCCTTTGTCCCTTAAAAAACGTAATCAAGCCGCACGTATCAAATTCAATAAAAGTCTCGGCCTAAATAAAGCGAATACAAAAGAGTGGAACAGCAAAAAGATTTCAAAGACGCCAATTTTTTATGGTCCGTATTCTAAAGCGTCTGTTTCTACATTTTTATTAATATTGTTGCCTTGAATTAAATCTAAATTATACAGGATGTTTGTGTCAGCCAGGCAAATATTGATATACCGACTTCAGACCATGATTCTGAGGCGAAAACCACTGAAAATTTTCGCAGAAAAATTCAAAATTTTGCGACATTTTTTTTTTCAGGAAAAAAATAGTGGAGTTCGTTTAAGCAGGCCTTAGTTAATGACTTAATAGCAAAATTTTAACCTATGGATGATTTTCAAAAAAAAGTTGCATCAAAACTGATCAACCCCAAAGTGGTCAAGTCAAGACAAGTGACAAAAAAACGGCAATGTATCATACAATAACGAATAAGCCCACTTTAGTCACAAGATGGCGATCCAATTAGCGCGAAAAGCAAACATTGCGGATAATCAAATTAATGACATATGAATCATAAAAATCGGCCGAGGCGTTTGGCCTGTGTAGTGCTTCGAAGGAACATACAAACATACATACATAGGCTTAGTTAAACACAATACCACTCCTTTGCGTCGCGCAGTCGGGTAAATATGCATTTCCTGCGAGTAATAACACTGTCGTATAACTCAAAACAATGGTACTAGTTCAGTATTTGCCTGGCTGTCACGGACACCTCTAAGACGTCGGCATGACGTCGGCGGTAGGCAACCGACGTCGTTTTATCCAATTGCACATGTCCACCAATACTAACTAACTAACCATTACGGCTGGTCTTCTTCTACATGACACCATGCATCGACATAGAATCCTTCTAGCTCTTGACTTGGAGAATCCTTCAACTTATATTAATCCGCATTCAAAACTGACTTCCCATGAAATTAATAAGTATCACTTGCTGAATTGTTCCGGGGGAATTCAAATGAATACTTACCGAAACCGGGACAGTGGTTAAGGTCCTTCGAAAAATCCTCAATTTATCTTTGGGTATAAAAAGAATAAGAAAGGTACGAATTGGAGAGAGATTTTTTCGAGTCCTGTCTATATGTTAATGAGGTTGTCGATAGAAACCTGGGGTTGGAGGCAAATAGGTACAAATCTATAGGTATGTATATGTCTAATATGACTTTCGGTGTTTGCTTATGAAAAGTCCATCGTATACCTAATGATCTGAAATATCTAATTGTAAAAAAAAAGCTTGTGTCGGTGTGTTACTATTTTACGCAAAAACTACTGAACGTAGTTTGGTCTAACCGGGCAGTAATGGTTATAAAAGTTCAAGATATATATTTTGAAATATTTTCTATCTATCTGTAGGTAATACATTCTATGTTAATTATTGTAAAAACGTTAATATCGAGTGGGGGCGAATAGGACCTGTTTCGGTTTAAGTAACTGAGCCAACCAATCAGATTACGGGGCGATGACGTGATTAGTCGACTGCTTACGTCAAAGCGAACAAGTTTGATATCCACCAATAAAATTCATTTACGCCATGGACCTACGAATATGATTGGTGGATATTAAACGTACCTATCCATAGCAACGTAGCGCAATACACCTCTAGGCCAGTGGTTCCCAATTAGTGATACGCGTACCCCCAGGGGTACGCAAGGCATCAAGGGATATATGTATGCAACCAGATTTTTCAGAGTTGTGCAAATAAAAACGTGCCCATTTGTCACATTAATAAAACTGGTGTTCTCTGTCATCTTGTATTTTTTTTTTTGATAGTAATAGATTCTAAATAAATCTGATTTCATCTCTTATTTATTTATCATTCCTGCAATAAGGGGTACGCGAGTTTGAGGTCTTTCTTAGAGTGGTACGTAGAAAAAACGAATTGGGAACCACTGCTCTAGGCAGCCTGAGATGTAAACTCACACTCAGTGTACAAGAAGAACGAGTAAAAGTTAAAGTGACCGGTGAGCGGCGGGTAGGTTTAAACCCGCCATTTTCCGCTCACCGTAATCCTTCTAAAGCAGTCTGTCGCAATAACAATAATCCCTTTATACCGAAACAATCTTTCGATACCAAAGTATCCGGTCTCCACGGTAAAGCGGTACCATTAAAACTGTACCGTTCTGTTCCTCCTATATCTAAAGATAGAGCAGAGGTTTCACTTCGTTTATTGTCCTGCCATTTTTACTACAAGCTACCTATTGTTAGTAACTTTAAATAATAAGCAACAGATATATGGTGTCACCGCTATATCTTGGGACACACTTTGTATATGGTACCTACTACATAGTTAAATAAAAATATAGGTACTAAAACTATATAAGTGCCCCCAATTGTACAGGGTGTAACAAAAGGGGTATGTTAGGCGAAAACCTATGTAATCAGCTCACTAAAAGAAACCTACCTACAAAATTTCAGCCTCAAAATCACATGTTTATTTTTCCAGATAGTATGGAGAATTCCTACACAACTCAGGAATGTGCATACAATTTTGAAAAATAAACATGTGATATCGAGTCACACATTTTGGAAATAGATTGCTTATGCTGGGCTATTTACATAGCTTTTCGCTTAACATACCCTTTCTGTTGCACCCTGTATATTGCCAAATATTGCCTAGGTATCTAGGCAAAGAGTAAAACCTAACTATACCTATATAGTAGGTGCGCCAGAGATGTCTCGAAGCTTGACACATACCTCATTCACCTGCCATGGTAACCCCTCACTGGATTTCTTTAAACATGAAGCCAAACATACGGTTTCGGCTGAGGCGGCCATACACAAACATCAATAACTATCTTGTATGCAGAAATTGTACCCACCTAAAGACAGGTTATAAAAATAATAACGTTAACTTACAGATACTGAACCTACTTTCCAGGAGTTATATCTATCTATACATATAATAAAAATGTTACGGATCGCTGTCTGTACATGGAAAATATATGAGAAAAAATATTATAGGAGACCTTTATCAACGCAATAGAACCCAAAACGATGATTTTTGGAATTTTTGTCTGTTTGTCTGTATGTTTATGCACGCTAATCTCAGAAACGGCTGAACCGATTTCGACGCAGTTTTCAGGAATATATTGACAGGTCCCACTTAACATATAGGCTACTTTTTATCCCGGGCAAATGTTTTTATCCTGGATAATTTCGATATTTTGTTTTTTTCTGTAGGTCCACGCGGACGGAGTCGCGGGTGTCCACTAGTTAAAAATATAACTGTCGCGAGTGGATCATTTGCATCGTCCCTTATACCATGGAGGAATACTACGAGTATGCTTATACTGTGAGGCCTTGTACTCTAAATGTTAATTTGGAAGGTCCACGCTACAATACTATGCAAATAGCGTTCGATATTGGCATGTAATGTAATATGCGACCGCAATAACGGGGGACCCTTCGATCTACTAATACTACTGGTCTTACCTGTGGGACTAAAAAGGTTTTATTCTGCAATTTTGACAGAATTAATTTTATTTTTATTTTGCTAGACTAGAACTATGTTTGTTGTTTGGATCCAAGAGTTTTTTGTGCAAAGATCTAGTTATTATATAATATGCAGGTACTTTAAAATGCTATGAAATATTACCTACTTACATACATAAAATTTCTCGTCAATCACATTGTAATTCTACTCGAATGATGGTCAGCTAGGACATAAATATACTGTAACTGACTCATGATATGATTCACCTTAAGTGAGGTTTTATGTTCCTGGACCCTATTTTCGTTTGATATTATGAACAAACATTGCCTTTTAAAACGATCACGTATTTTCATTACCTATAGGTAAGTTTTTGATGTAGATATGATCTCTAGTATTTAGGTTGGGTTAATTTTGAACTTTAATATCTTGGAAACCAGACACTTGCCGGGTATCCTTTTCCTTATGGAGAAAATGTTCGTAATAATAGAGAGAATGTGCAGTCACTCGGAAATGTTGACGACAAAACAATATAGAATATATTGAACTTCCTTTTTGTCGTGTGCTGTCGGCAGAGAATAATAACACCACTATGTCTGCCTGTGGTGTGGATATCGTAAAAGGCGATTAAGATTCCGGGAGCTGGGCTGCAGTGCCTCCCGTGATCACAACATATTCAAAAATCACATTGCGGTTAGACCAACCCGCCTGCCTAGCATGGTGTCTTATCTTATGTCAAAAATCCTCCCTGTGGCAGTTAAGCTTAAGATAGATAAGATTAAATCTATACATACAGGATGATTTTTGGTCGTCAACGTTCCCGAAAACTACGGAATCTCCTCATCATCACGATCATTTTTCTCCATGGAAGCATACCTGGGAAGTGTCTGGTTTCCAAAATATTAGGGTCCAAAGTTGAGTAAATAGACTGCGTTTTTCTGCATAAATGCACATAGACGCGCGTAGCAGGATTTTTTCACGAAAAATAATTAATATCTGTCTATAAAAAAACTAACATAAACACTAGACACTATAAATTTCGCACGATCAAGGAATTTAAAATTTTTTTCAAAAAAAAAAAAAAAATTCCCAGCATTTTTTTTGGCATAAACTTACTTTATTTCATGTATAGAATACGTACCCTTCGTTAAAGGTGGCCACAAAAAAACATCCCCTGTATAATAAAATTGTAACGGATCGATGTTTGTGCACGCTAATCTCAGAAACGATTGTACCGATTTCAATGCAGTTTTCAGGAATATATTGTGACAGGTCTCACTTAACATATAGGCTACTTTTTATCACGGGAAAACGTTTTTATCCTGGATAATTTCGACATTTTGTTTTTACTGCAGTCCACGCGAATGGAGTCGCGGGCGTCCACTAGGATAAGAATAAATGTTAAAATAACAAAGTACCCACTAAGATTAACATTTAACACAATATTCTTCTAAAGTAGCGAAAAAAAAATCAAATATTACGAAATTTCACATTAGTTATTATGAAGCTGAAAGAAAAACTTTTGAAGGGTTTTTGAATTGACATCCTTTCAAGTCATGGAGTTAATTTGCTATACCAATTTACCTACCAAGTAACAAATAATTGAGTAGGCTATATCAGAAGGGAGAGAGGGACAAAGGGTTTATTCTCGAAAAGAAATTGAAACTAAATAAAATAATATTTCGACACTTAATTCCTTTTTATTACAAATATCAATTGCACATAAGAATGTTCATACAAAAATATATTCTTAATTAAAATATTTTACTAAAACAAACTATAAAACTGATTAATAAATAGATTTATTAAATTTCATGATTTTAAAAACTAAATTTCCTTCAAAATACACGTGAACGTCCACGTCAGATGTCAATAGATTTACAAATAGGAATATATAAGGAATAAATGCTAATGTTGAAGAGGCACGCCGTTATACTATAATGCGTTACTTGGGCGACACATTTGCGACGGGTCTTCGACGTCAAAAAAGCTGGCATATAAAATTGTAGAAAAAAAATTATCTACCTCAGAATTCAGTTCAAAATACGTTGCATGTGTCAAAAGCAAACATAAAAAGTTGGAGTGATTCGCCTGTGGCCAACAAGCTCCGAATTTCAAAAATTCTTTTTTTTTTTCAAATGGAATAAGCTTTTACACGTTTATATCATATATGTTATAAGGTATAATCAACAGCGTGCCTGAATATTATATCATGAAATATATGCTTTGATGCCTTAATATTGTCATCTGGAAACATTGACATTTGATATCACATGCAAAGTAACGATAAATATAACTATAGCAGGCATTATTTTAAGAAAACTTTCTAGAACCAAATTGGTACAGTTGAAATAATTTAAATAAATGTACCCGGAGTCTCGTGATTGATAATAGATATTTCTTTTATTATTATAATATTCATATTGCAAATTGTATTATATATTTTCAGAAACAACAACTTTTTAAGTCAACTAGATACTAGAATATACATCTTTCTCGCTCTTTTAACAACGATAAACAAACTTGAGCAACAATTTTTGGTCCTAGAAAGAAACCTTTATAGCAGCTTTAACGATTACACTATTAATTTTTATATACACTTTGTGACAATAAATAAAAATACGGTAACACATCTTTGATTGCGATCAAGACATATTTAAATTTTTTTAAATCATAATTGCATTAAGTGAAGAGAACCCAATCTTTAAAACCAATATTAATAATATTATCGTCGATCACCTCGCATTAACAATAAATCCATTTTAAATAAAACCAAGACCAAACAAAAATATTATATTATTGTATGCCCGTTTTCACCAACAAATCAAACCACATTATTAACTTACCTAGAAGTTTCTTGTTGGAAAAAAGGCATAAACATTTAAAAATCTCGAATCACATAGTTAATAATTGTTACCTAAATCATATATAAATAAATGTAATTAATTAGATACAAAGAGGTAATTTTTTTGCTGTTATAATTTTAAATTAACCAATTTATATAAGATAATCTTGGATATTAGAGACAACAGTTGCATTGATTTTAAATTTGTTATTAATACAAGTGGATAATATAACGAGGATAAGCAAAATAATTATTATAACAGGATTTTAATTTTTTAAAATAAATAATGTGACCATTTACAAATTCAAAATTACCATCAAGTAAATTAATATTTTTTGCGACTTCACATAAACCAATCAATTTTAAAATAAACCTTACGTAAACTAAAATTGATTATAAATTTACTATTTAGATTAAAATCTAATGAAAGGCTTCTACTTAAAAAATAAAGATTAAAACCATGACGAGGCATTTATTCGTTTACTATAACACATACTGAAAACTGAATTGAATGAGACAAATTCGTCATTATTTTATTAAATTCCGAAATTAATTGCCAACAATATATTTAACATCTTAAAAATTTAGTTTACTCAGTTCAATCAACTTATCTAACTATAATTTTTAAGTTGAAATAAAATTCTGCCATTCTGGGTTATATTCTGCCATTTTGGGTTTTATTCTGCCAATGTATTTTTGCATATGCCAAGTTCAATTGTACATTCTATGGTAACTTCTGGATCTAAAAACTAAATTACTAACAATAAAATAGAGAAACGTTTTGTGACGTCATTTTTGAGAGAGCCAATAGAAGGTCAATTATTCGAGATGCAACTATGTAAGTAGATGTATTTTAATAATTACAATATTGTGGCATCCACTATGGCTTAATTCTTTAAAACTTTATTATACATGTTTTGTTTGCTGTTACAAAATAAAAATTGAACCAAAAATACTACAAGAAACGAATATATTTTAAAGTTAAAAAACGTGGATGAATTACTAAAATGCCAAAAGAGGACAAAGGACATTATTTTGTAGTTCAACATAGTTTGTTCGTGCAGTTCAATTTAAGACAAGACTAAATTGGCAGCATTTACGAAATTCAAGGAGTTCTTTGCCTTTTGCTAAGGATGAAACTTTTGAACTCGACCATGGACGCTTCTGAGAAAATTTTGTAACAGCAATTAAAAATATCAGACCACAAGATCTGTATCACAATACAAAATGGTTTCCCATTCGCAATTTATTTACACAACACGATTCGACTTTAAACTACTCGACGACTTTCATGTTGTAACAGTCGACGCGTGTAAAACGTTTTCCTCGAACATTTGTTCATACTTATCAATTTACGCCTACCTATAATACATGTTACCATGGTTACATATCCGTTTGTATTCAACGCCTAACTACTGTACGTGTATATTACAGCAATATATTATTTGCGAACTTTAACTTCAGGTAAAATAAAATTCGGTGTAAAATCTCCAATGACGATTGCGTTGAAACGCAATTACCTGACGTCAATTCGAAAAGGTAAATGGAACGACATTGCATAACAGTAGTAACATTAAATCGCGAAGTTCAAACGGCCCGCCCAATTATCGTAGTAAACTGTAATGGTCCATTTGCGATGAAATCGGCTATTGATTTATTTAAAACCGCTTTGCGAGCTCATATTTTTTAGCCACACTTTGAGAACTGATTAAAATAGTATACTACGATAATGCATCTCTCTCGCTCGCGTAATATCTTGGCGATATCTTTCTCTTTTCGTACCAGGGAAGCAGACTGCATGGAGTGTTCGTAAACGTAACGTACAGTGATTTAAGCTTAGTTACTATAGTTGTATCCCACTGTTAGCGCAAGTCAACTTACTTTACTAGGATCACAGCACGCGCTATGTGGAATGCTCTAGAAGAGGTTCGTTATCGTCTGTCGGATCGACCACGGCGAAGGCTGTGCGAGTAGAGACGACTAATACCTCGCCGTCGTCGGTGCAAGCGAGAGGGGAATACACCGCGCCGCGTGCGCGTGATTTGTTCACGCGCGTTCTTTTGCTGCGTGCCTGGTGGAAACAAATAAATATATTAAACAAAATCACAAATTTTCCATGAATAAATAAACTGGCGTCGACATTATTATACTAAAGCCTCACTGAACTTTTTAGAATAATCTCTTTTTAGAATATTCCTTGAAGTATGAGGATGGTTCTTACGGAGATAAATTTCCTGGAAAAGTCTAAAAACCACTTTTCTATAGCGGCCGCCCACGACTTTGTTCACATGAAAGGGCTTTGCACCCGCGCAAAGCCGGGGTGGATCCCTAGTAAAGGCATATAAATAATTGCTCTTAAATGTTTAAGAAAATGGGGCCTTATAGTCTGCGTAAATTGCAGGTTTTTCTCGTCCCCATGGGAATTCCTCTAAGTTCTTCACTTGGCTCACCGAGACTCATACATCCTTTCGTCTTTCAGTCACTCAATAATGTAAGAAGAACCTTGATACAGATTAGATTGATACAAAATAAAACTAAATACAAATATCTCTTCTAGAGAGCACTCAAGAAACATAAACCACCCAAACCGTCTCATTCAAACATTCAATAAGTTTTTCAAATCCCGAGCTGCGCGAATGAATGGAGGCCAATCCAAGCGCCAAACAAAATCGGGCACCGCTTTAACTGTAAGTAATTGAATCACGAAAAAGCCCAGAATAGAACTGGGCGGCCAATCAATTAGCGATCGCTTTATGCAATAGCGGGAAATGCGATGTTTTTCATTAAAAAAATAAAAAATAAAATCGAGCTTCGAGTTGAACTAACACGAATTCGATATTCGACAATTTGCGACCCGACGCGAGTAATGTGTGAAAGTAGATTAAAACATGATCGACTGCTCTATAGAAATTATGTTGGTTTTAAACCCCTAACCAGAAGGGTATTAAGTAAACTTATCATTAGATATTATTCCGTGGGGTAAGCACGAACCTTTTTACGCGGCGTAACGCTAGCGACTCACTAGCAAAATCTATGTGATTTGACAGTTGGACGTTAGCGTTACGAACTATCGAGAGATTCGTGTTTACCCCTCTGACTTTCGATATTATTATCGCATCGTATAATTATTGCTGTTACCTACTTAAAACTCTAAACAATTGCTGTGCTAGCGCAAGGCTTCACTAGAATACATCAACTGCATCTCCTTTCGTGCACTCGTCAGAGCTAGCAACTTTCTACACCTGACCCCGTGACACTAAACGTGGCTGCAGGATCTTCAACGTGATTCTGGCTACCCCATTTCGGAAACACAGCCACGTGTTTATGTTATGTTAATAATTTGTCAAGCTGTAAATATTTAATATCTAACCGAACTTGTACATCTCAACTATACCCTGATGTATGTATGTAATTTTTATCCGCCAGTATTTTTGGCATATTGGTTGGTTTCTCTTTCTATAGACATTTTTTCTTGCGGAGTCTTTAGTGCAAAATTCTTTAGTCTAATATGACTAGCACAAAAATGTAGCAAAAACTAACATCGCGACCTTCGTTGACCTCAGTCTACACTTTTATATGAAATTTTCATGAGCACATTTCTTATCAGATTCAGAATGTTTCACGTGACAGCATTCCAAAGGGTTCAGGACTTCAGACAGACTGAAACGACGTATAGATTGGGTTTGATTTATCAAAGGCAAGATTAAAATTGATGTATTACTAGGTACGTACGTAAAATTATATTTAAGAAAAGCGAATTTACCTACGACCTATACATTCACATCCATCACACTCCATTATGAATAATATAAGCTTTTAATACGTTTCAAAATAATCTACTTAACCGCCCTTGTTAGTCTTGTTATGTAAACTCAGTTCTATTTCCAACAAAATTTGCGTAAAATACTTTTTAATAAAAGTTTATAAAGTACATGTGAGCCCGATACCTATAATACTCTATTTAGTTATTTCTTAAATTGCATACACATTACACCTAAAGGACTAACTCAAAAACCGTGTTATACTACGAATCAATTTAAAATAGTTATATACCCTATTGTACAATAAACCAACCTGCAAAACCATCAGTACGCCAACAAATACGGCGACGGCGGCTGCGCATACGCCGAGCGTGACAACCGCCGCGCTCGGCGCGCGCGTTTCGCTCGCGGGCGTATGTAACGCGCCCCACTCCGCTATACGCCGCTTGCCGGCCACGGACGAGTTTATACACTCCGCTAGGGAAATAAATACATATTTAGTATGCATTAATTAATATTACACAATAATCATCATAACCCAATCATCATAACTTTACAATACAATCGTATTGCGGCTTCACTAGAAAACATCAGCAGCATTTCCTTTTGTGTATGTCGTAAGGAATCCAGGCATTCTCTTAGGTGTTGAGGTAGCTGGTCACTATCATTTAGGTATTTCTGTCCGCTATGCTACGTGGCTGTGTGATCTCTATGACCCTGTAGTTCTCGCTACCCCATTTCGGTAACATAGGCATGTCTATACGAGTACCTATTAGGTGTTATATAGAAGAAAAAAATCAGCTGTTCCATAGATTTCAGTGCAGTAATTATTCGAGATTGTATGGAACAGCTGACTTTTTTTCACTATTTCGCAGTTGGTCCCATAGTGAAAGTTGTTTTTTTTTTTATCTACCTAGTTTGGTGTCAAAAGCAAATCACTAATTTTGAAAACACCTCATATGTGATTTGAAATAAACATCAATATTCATCATATCAATGTTTGCACCTATTAGGATTCGAACCTATTGCGTCGCAGGCAGGGTCACTACTAACTACACGAATCGGCCGTCACCAAATAGGATAAGACGAAGATACCTACCCGTATCAGGATGGCAATGGCAACAGTCTTCCTCCGGAGTGGAGTTAGATGTCCCACGTGACGAATCGCAGCATCTCACGCATTGGTTGTTTAATCTGTAACCATAGAAAGCGTTAGATATTTGCTCTGGAGGATTGCGACGCGATATATGAAAAAACACGACTTCTTTATAGTGTCGACATATTAAAAGTTCTTTCTTAAGGTCGGTTCATATCTTACGAAAGATGCGTCGAGCGTATCTCTAAGTATAGTCAAACGCACTAACGGTTGAGTGTGAACGGTTAAATGGTTTATCATACATTTGTCTGTTCTGACATTACGCGACTAAAAAATACGCGACGGATTTTCCATCAGATATGAACCGACCCTTAGTCGCTACATAAAGGCATTGCTATGCTAAGAAACTAAAGCTTTAGGCTCGTATTCTTAATGGTAACTTTTCCTTAAGGGCACTCAGTTGAGACATAGTAGCCAAGTAGGTACTTGGTTTTTCTTGATATACCTAAGAGTTAAGTTATATTTAATAGCTTTTCGCTTAACATACGGTCCCTTTTCGTTACACCTATGAATATACCGTAGGGACTGTAGTATGAGCAGAGGAAGGGAGTCTCATTTTGTTAAGCGAAAAGTTACTGTATACAGGGTGTAAATAGCCCACTATAGAGAACCTATTTCCAAAATTTGAGACTCGAAATCAAATGTTTACTTTTCAAGATTGTATAAACATAGATACCCCTTTTGTTACATCCTGTATACTAGCTCAAATACACGACAGAAAATTTAGGTTGTTTAAAAATGTAAAAATACTGACTTAATTTTATCCTATTTACACAATGACAATGGGTGGTGGAAAAAAAAATACAGCAAAAGAAAAACACAAACATCGCGGCACAATGTCTTTCACTTTTGACACTTCTGAATATCGTGTTTTAGAATGCTTTGTGTACAATTTCCGAGACAAGTAAACAATACAAACGTCTTTATAAAAGCATCGAAAAATCTGCGACGTTCTCATCGTAAATAGTAATACGCGCCACATTGCGAGACCGAACACTAATGCGAAAGAAGCCGCGTTTGTAAGTCGCGTCAAATCCAACTTACGCATTAGTACAACTGTAAACGCATCGAGTTACACTCACGCGGCCCTACCATTGTCTTTAGAAGTCACGCTACCTTACGTAACGCCTAAGCAACTGTACCCTTAATCCCTAGGGGCACGAGTCGCACAGTACTTGAAGACACGAGACTCTCCGACATATCTTGACAGTTGACACGTAGTAGGGCCCTCGAGCTAACAGGTCGTGTGAGCGTTTTGACACTTCACCTTTATACACACAGGAATGTACAGTCGCGGACAGAAGTGTGTAACTTTGATTATCATAATTGCATACACACATTTAAGTTACAATATAGAAATTTGATTGACATAGTGTTTCTTTTCTAATAACGTTCAGTGTGAGATTGGTCAAAGTTCGATATTAAAATGTACAACCTCTTTCATCCAATGAGGGATTTTCTGGCAATTAAAAGTAAAAAAAATAGTACAAATTACCTGGATAGATGGCGTGAGCGCATCACCATCCCGAAATTCTGTTTTGTCATTGGACACGTACAAGGGGGGGGAAAGAGAGGAGCAGCTAGGGAGGGTGATGCGCTCACGCCATCTATTTTTGATAGTTATTTTAACTTGTCAGAAAATCCCTCATTGATAACAATATTACCACTAATCAGTTTGCTCTTATGCGAACGACGTGTAAACAATCAATTTTATTAAATAAAATATCACCGTAACAAACAAATAAATTAGTTTCATTATCAAAAAGTGAATTATATTTTTTCCACATTAAATAATATCTAACTTTAAAATAGTATTAACTTGCAAAGCTATTATTAATACCAACTACTTATTGAAATAGGTACGTAAAATCTAATTTGAAAATTGGTGAACATTTTCTACCCGCGTCCGTACTACTACGCTAGTGTAATAAAAACAGTACGCCGCTACGTGCGCCTAGGTTTCTGTCAAGGTGTTGCCGGGTGTACTTCAGCAAACTTATCACATTTTCATGTGAACGCGTAATTGTATTTGATAACAGTGTTGAAGAACGTTTATTTAATACGCCCGGGTTAATTAAAACATTTACGTTACTAATTGAATAGGTTTTCCTTGTAGACATTACATTTGAGTGGATTTGTTGGATGTTCGAGTCTTTGGATATTTTAGTGTGGATTTTGTTTGATAGTAATATTTAATAATAATATTAAAGATGGGCACGAACAACGAGTTGGCACTTCAGAATACGTGAGCTACGAGAGTATAAACGCTTTATTGTAGCTAGAGATGGGCAACTTCTCGAGAACTTTCCATTTTGTGGAAACTTTCCGATATCCTCCCGGTAAGTTTCCGTATCTTCTCATTTTGGTGAGAAGATAAAATGTTCCTATTAAATTTTTTTGTTCATTGGAGTATTTGCATATTATTGGTCTAAGATGCAAGAAATGTGCGTTTTTTACTAAGCTCAGTGTACTTGTATCCGTATTTACGATTATTAAACTGGATTATTGGTTAAGTTTTATGTAAGTGAAACACACTCATAACGAAATCGCAGAAACTACGTTATATTTGAAGATGCAGTTTGGCAGGGATGTAGTTTAGAGATAGGGGAGAGATTTCATTGGAATGAAGTTTTTAAAAGGTGTATGTGTGTCTATGGTTTTCAGTACTTGAAATATCTGGCTAGGTAATTTTATATGGGGTACCGGTTGGTCTCTTCCGTTTATTTTATTCTGTTTATTTTATTTTGTTTATGCTTTTTTTCTTATTCCAAATTTTTGTTACTTATTTAATGCCTAACTTTATGCCTAACTGTTTTTTATTTATAAAGACTAAGTGTAAGAAATCCCGGCGGATACTGAAAAACAGCATTAATGCTGAGGCTCCGACCATTTCAAAACTATACTAAATTATATTACTCTTAACATAAGCAGCAAATTTGTTACTTTTGAATAAAGTTCTTTTTATTTATTTATTTATTATTAAGGGAAATTCGAGGTGAAACCAGGGTCTGATTGTTTCGTCAACTTTTTTGCAACCATGAATGTAACTAATATTCTTATGTTTAAAAATTTGCCCAAAAAATAAATTTACAAGATCATACAATACATAGAAAATAAAAAATTACGAGCAATTAGAATATGGTTAGAATAAATACCTATATATTTTGTACAATAAAATCTATTCTCTATTAGAATGAGTACAGATTATTTACAAAAATAATGAAAATAAAACATTTATTGATTGCAAAATAAAGAAGAATCAAAGGTACTGTTACGTACTGGGTACGGGTGATTCGGAGCTGCCGATTAAAAGGTAAGCGTAGGTGTTAGAACTCTATATTAGGTGGAGCAGGTTACAAAATTCCAGCACTTATCACTATAACTCTAGTACAAGACACTTCCAATAGTTCACTGTAAACTTCTTCACTATACACTATCGCTGGTATCGTTTTCCTTAGCTTATTTAGCTTCCAATCTTATTCAAAGATTGAACTAAGACTGACTCCGTCGGCCGAGATCCGCCGTATTTATACGGATCGACGTTCGGTCCCGAACATTCGGGAATATACCCGAGCGACCCATCTACAAAAACCCCGTATGTTATCCGGGCAAGCCTGGAACGTTCTCGGGCGTTCATTCAACAACACTTAAACTAAACACGCCGAGACTACAACAGAACATGCTAGTAAACGATATTGCGTTCTATTCTGCTACTAGCGACATCTAGTGAGCTAATGGGTAAACTCCCCGGTCGTAACAGTACCAACAGGATTCTATGTTATATTCTAAATGTCTGCAAAATGTTAAAATAATAAAATAAAAAGTACTTACGAATCAAGAAGTATTCACCAGTGTCCGGTTTTGATAGTCCAAATCACAGATAACAGTCACAGTAACAATTTAACAAGCCAAGTCGTCGTATAAATGAGAATCAGAGTCCAATAAACAAGCGTGATCGAAACAGTATCCTTCAAGACATACGGCACAGCAGTAGACTATCAGAAGACTAATAACAGACTGAAGTAAAAGACATGTTTGAGCACATAGTGTCATAAAACAGCTGCTTCGTACTAATGAGGGTCGAATAGTTTCCCAGAAAACTTGAATACGAGACTGTAACAAAATTCTACGAAGAACAATAGAAACCCACGTACAAAAGATCTCATGCGGTAAACTTCTAAAGATAAAAACTTTATTGATCGCACGTGCGCCAGGTAGGCAATGTTTGTGTGTAGCCTAAAATGCATTCTACTTCAATTTTAAATTTAAAATTGAAGTAGAATGCATTTTAGGCTACACACAAACATTGCCTACCTGGCGCACGTGCGATCAATAAAGTTTTTATCTTTAGAAGTTTACCGCATGAGATCTTTTGTACGTGGGTTTCTATTGTTCTTCGTAGAATTTTGTTACAGTCTCGTATTCAAGTTTTCTGGGAAACTATTCGACCCTCATTAGTACGAAGCAGCTGTTTTATTCCCTTTGTGGGTTGGGGAGTTGCGCATCAGGTGGCCATTTACAAGACTAATTGGGGAAAGTTTCAAGTAAGTTCACATGAAAGTTTACTCTTTCTTTATTTTGAATTAAGTATTCATAGAGGTCAAAGTTCATCTCTAATTCAAAGACTTCATCCCTAATTCCCCTGTGGGATATCGCCGATATCAAATGAACGTGAATTTGTTATTTTATATTTTACACCACATTATCCTCAGGAATATTAAAGCCTTCGAAATTGGTAAGCTTTTACAAAGTTATTATTATAGTTTTGTTTAATTGTAGGTACACAGTAAAGTTTTCACAAATACAGTTTATGACAAAGAAGAAAGAAAGTTCTTAAAAAGCTTCTTTAATAATTCTTTAATTCTTGCTTTCTTTTTAGAATATTTCTCTTTAAACTTATATTTATGGCAATACCTAATAGAGATATTTTTCAGGTAAGATACTACCGCGTAACTGGCGAAAATCTCCAGTTTCCTAATTTAAAGACGACGATCATCATCATAAGTGTGGGGTGCTTACTCTTGGCTGTGTGCTTTCTGCTGAGTCTCTGCGCTTTGCTGGATGGGTTTCTTCTGTGGCACACCATCGCTTACTACCACATCATTATTATGATCAACATGAATTGTGCCCTCTGGTACATCAATTGTAAAGGAATCAGAATTGCATCTCAAAGCCTTTCCGAGTGCTTTCGGAAGGTGCGTCCTACGTCAGTATAGTACTTACCTTAAGTAGCCGTTGTTCTTATTTTATTTCTCATACACAGTATTTTATACGTAGGTATAGATATACCTACATAGTTAGCATAGACATAATTTGCTTAATTTTCATTTGCATCACAAGATCTATCCATTAATAATGGACCCATATACCTACATCTTGGCAGGACGTGGAAGTGGATTGCACTGCGAAATTGATATCATCGTACCGATTCCTCTGGTTGAACCTGTCGGAGCTCCTGCAAGCACTCGGCAATGCGTACGCGAGAACTTACTCCACCTATTGTCTTTTTATGTAAGTTCAGAAATAGAAGTAAAGTAGACTAATAAGTACCCAAGTATTATCCATTAGAAGTGTCTGATGTGGCGAGCAATGCGGTATGAAAAGCGCACAGGATACTTTTAGTATTTGTACCTACAAATTTGACTTCAAAGGCAATACAATTTTAACCATTGCTTATGTTGATGCGATACAGGTAGGTACCTACCTACCTGTAAACTAATTAGGCTTTTGTCATGAGCTAGAAGACGCTAGCGAACTAAGAAGAAACAACAAGAAATGGACCTCTATCTTATTCTTAAAGGTTCTTCAACATCACGATCGCAGTATACGGTGCTCTTTCTGAAATCGTGGACCACGGTTTCGGGTTCAGTTTCAAAGAGATGGGCCTATTCGTCGACGTTGCTTACTGCTCCACACTGTTGTTCATTTTCGTTGATTGCTCTCACAAGTCCACACTTAAGGTAAGAGAGACGAATTCATGATGTCTATCTAGCTAGCCTAAGCATCCAATGCGTAGGTAGTACAGACCTTTAACCTAGGCTTGCTTGTCCTGCTTTTTGGGGTGTCTTGGGCTGTCCTGGATAGTTTTTAAGCATAGTCCTGAGTTTTAAAGTCCTGGCACATTTGCTGCAGGCAGATTTTTTAAAGGTGCCGTCATCGCGCAAATATATAAGCGTCAGCGGCACCTCTATAAAGCCTAAAAGAAGCAAATACGTAGTCATCGGCACTGAATGTGTTAAAGACCTATGTTTTGAAATTCGCACGCCACTAACTCCCTCCAATCGTATTGCTACTGGGCTCGCACATGTATAGTCCTGGCTTTTAATCGAAATGTCCTGGTATTTCTTCCTCAAATCCTGGTTTTCAAAGTTTTGAGATATCAACCCTACTTTAACCTAACTAACCTTATCCACTGGTACCCAGTAGTTTTCTTCACGTCAATTATTATTTGGTTATTTATTTCCACATCATTTTACATACTGATATTGTCGCCCCAATAGAGGTATTATAAAACGCTTTTTACGTTCAATTAAGTAAGAATTTAACTTATTGCTTTCTTTGGTTACCCAGCAAAGTAAGTTAGGTACACACAAAATCATACTGTAGGGTTGGTAGTGGCATAAATGCAAGCATATGCATAATATTATTAATATCATATTGCTGAATAAATAAGACCTACATAAATTGACATAAATAAGAAATTACGCATTTATATTTTCACCTTTTTCTACGACCAAACCTCGGGTTTGAAAAAGGTTATCGTAATGTGCTTTAATACCAAAGTAATTTAACCCCTTTTCGCGTAAAATGCTTTCATTGTTAAAACATGTAATTAAACATATTTCTGTAACTTTGCATAAAGTTGTTTTTAGGTAGCGGCTGGCGTTCAGGATACACTTATGTCTATTGATGTATTAGCAGTTGATAGACCGACCCAGACAGAGGTAAGTGTGAAACTTAATTCAAACTGGTAAGTCGACAAGAACCTTTCGAATAACTACATACATAAATAAATATATACAAGGCTGCTTTCCCAAAATGGGTAAGCCAAAACTGAAAAATCACGAAGGAGATCCTAGAGCCACGTTGAGCATAGCGAGGCAAAATGCTCACACTTGAGATAACGCCCCTAAATTATTTAGGCTTTTATACACGGAAGAAAATGCAGATGATGTATTCAAATCAGCATATTCGAGACCTATGTTCGAAAAATTTTCATAGTAGTTAAATAGGTATTGTTAACATTGCTATATTATTTACAGATCGACCACTTTATCCAAGCTATAGAAATGAACCCGGCTGTGGTCAGTCTCAAGGGATACGCTCACGTGAACAGGGAACTACTCACTTCGGTAAATATTGAACGGATAAATTGTTTTCTGATCGAATGGCGATTCTTCTCAATATTGCGGTATTTAATATGTTTTAGTTTCGTATCGAGTCCATAGATACAATTTTATGATGTATTGATCAATATCTTTACAATTGGTATGCAAGCCCCATATTATAATCTTGTATTACGTATCACGTACAAAAGTATATAGAAAGACGGTAAAACATATAGAATAATAACTAAGATTATTTTCATCTTTGATGAATAAAGTAATATTTATTAATAATATTTTATCTTCTCACCAAAATGAGAAGATACGGAAACTTACCGGTAATTTCTCAATCTTCTCAGAAGTTGCCCATCTCTAATTGTAGCACAATAATCTATGTAGGTAAGTACACAAATTATAGTATTGCGTGCCACATTTTTGGCGAAACATATCTCAATTACTTTGTTGTGCCATGTTCTGAAGAAATAATAAATAAATTTCATTGCATCTACAGGGTGTAACAAAAGGGTTATGTTAATCAAAACGCTATGAAGATAGCCCACTATACATATACTTCAATCGTATTTTTAAAATAGAGACTAGGTTTCACATATTTATTTTTATACAGGGTGTAACAGAAAGGGTATCTTAATCGGAATGCTATGTAAATAGTCCCCATAGAGATCCTATTTCCAAAATTTGAGACTCGAAATCACATTTTTATTTTTCAAGATTGTATGGACATTCCTGAGTTGTTTCGGAATTCTTCATACTATCTGGAAAAATAGAAATGTGAATTTGATTCTGAAATTTTGGAAATAGGTTCTCTATAGTGGGCTATTTACATAGCTTTTCGCTTAACATACCCCTTTTGTTACACCCTGTAGATAGTAAGAGTATGAATTCATAAACAACTCGGGAAAGTTCATGCTATCTTGATAATACATTAGGGTCGATCCCGGCAGTCACACTGAAACCTAAACCTAATCTTAGTCAGGTCTATCTCTCTCCGTTCTTAACATAAAACGGCTGAGAGAGAAAATGACAGGTAGGACTAATTTTTACGTTTAGGTTTAAGTTTGCCTATCTTGACCATTTTATTTCGAATTGAAATTTTCTTAGGTCAATTTTAGTAGGGTATTTAGGTATATTAGCTTTTGGCTAACTTTCGTGATACTGCAGCTCTGGCTAGCTCATTTAGTAGGGTATTTAGGTATATTAGCTTTTGGCTAACTTTCGTGATACTGCAGCTCTGGCTAGCTCATTTAGTAGGGTATTTAGGTATATTAGCTTTTGGCTAACTTTCGTGATACTGCAGCTCTGGCTAGCTCATTTAGGGGTATTTAGGTATATTAGCTTTTGGCTAACATTCGTGATACTGCAGCTCTGGCTAGCTCATTTCGGGAACACAGCTGTGTCTATCATCATCAGCCTATTGCAGTCCACTGCTGGACATAGGCCTCCCCCAGGGCACGCCACAGTCAGACTTGCCATAGTCACCGCCCTGGGCAGGCGGGTTGGTGACCGCACGCAGTTTGTATTTTGGACTATGTTGTCAACACGGGAGGCGCTGCTGCCTACCTCCCGGAAACCCTTAATCGCCTCGTACGATACCCACGGGCAGACATGGGGTGGTACGAATTCTACTCTGCCGGCACCACGCGGCCTTTTCGCATGCTATAACATCTTAAGGAGCTTATCTGCTAGAACATAACGCTTAACAATAACTAATAGGTATAGTAGGCGAGTACATAACAGCCAATTTCAATAACTGATGTTGCATATATAGGTAGACATATAGGTACATATGCTCCTCTATGTAATATACTACGGTACAGCACCAGGAGGCCAATTCTCGAAAAGTCTCGAGTTGGAACGAAGCAGAAACGGAACCGTTGTAAACGCTCAGAACAAAGCAATAATTACTTTACGGTGACGTTATTAGACATATTTCAGTACGAGACAGGTATTTGATTTTATTCTGTCATACTCACGACCACGGCATGCTAAAATATACTTACCTTAATTCTTCAGCGGTAAGTAAATATTGCTTTGCACCGCGTTTCGTTAACGGTTCGTTAGTGGTTGCGTTTCCGCTCAAAATTTTTGGGGAATTGCCCCCAAGGAAAAGGCATATTAACATACCTGTCCAAAGTCTTGGGCCTTTCGCACAGAGTGCAACTAAACTTTCCCGCACCATTACACGCCACGCACGACGCGTCGCAATCGCGGCACGATCCACTGCTGGCCTCGTAGTACTGCGAGCCGAGGCACTCCATACAAATGCCGCCGTCTAACATGAACCGAGGCGGACACGATTTGCATCGTAACGGGCCGGAACCGTCGCATTCGCGGCAGTAGTGGTGGCAGTGACGGCATCCGTCGGGGGATTGGTAGAATCCTGTAAGAAGACTTTAGCTATAGGCTGTGGTCTTTGGCTAATCTGTAGCGGAGCCACCTATCGGATGCAAGAGACAACCACAATTCAATGCAAATATTAGATCGCGATATCGAAGTTTCTCACAATGATTGGAATATATACATGGGCCAAACAACGTCTAGTGGCCCGGTGAGACGGGAAGCGCTTCCCTTTTCAGCGACCTAACAAATCAAGGATATTCATATTCAAAGCATCCAATGATCGTAATAGTAGACAGTTATTCAAGATAAAAATACTCATTCTAAAAAAAGCAATTTAGTCTTAAACACGTTCCTGAATTTCACGTAAAACATCAAAAACTACAAAAACATTTTTCAATAAGCAATTTAGCCTTAAAAACACTCCAGAATTTCAACTTTATCACAACACAAACAAATAATAAAATCTATATTAATGTCATTTCTAAGAAATGCAAATATGAACTAAGTCCATACCCATTACTTACCTTGATTACCTACCTGTAGCGCGCTAGATACTGATTGTTACTAAAAAAATCCAAAAGATGCAAAGCACAGAATACTTGCCTTGAGGACATTCAGGGTGGCATTCTCCGGCCGCCAGTCTCCACCCAGAGGGGCAAGACGCGCACTGGTCCCGTCTGGGGCCAATGCAAGTGCGGCAAGACAGGTAGCACTTGGAACATGTGCCGCGATCAGCGTAGTAACTGGAGACAAAGAAGATTTAATAACAAGGGTGATAACAGAGGATAATCTCTTTATTATTAAGCCATTATAGGCCTATGAAGTCTCAAAATCACTAGGAAAAATGTGGGAAATTCATTCTTTTCTTGCTTCCTAATCCTTCCTTGAAATTCATTTTGTAGTTCAGTGAGTCGTGTGTCTGGTATCGAGTATGTGTTGTAGATAATATTTTCGGCAATTATTGTCCCGCTTCACGAAGGTCAGTCTTAGCTGTTGACCGTAGTCTGTTGTTTCTGAATAATACATTATTGTGATAAATAAGCTTATGTTCAACAAAACTCAGTCTGGCAGTAGATAATATTTTAATCTAAAAGATTGACCCTCATCACTAGAATACACATAATACTAAGAGGGGCTTCATAGAATACATCAGCTACATCTCCTTCCGTACACGTCGTAAGAGTCGACTAAAGAACTAGGGCATTCTCTAAGATAAACTAGCAATTTGTCAGTGATTATTTACATCTGGCTAAACGTGTCTGTGAGATCTTATAGATCCAGCAGCTCTGGCAACCCCATTTCGGGAAAACATTCTATTATGTATGCATATAAAAAATTCAAAGATTCTCTGCTTTTAACAATCTTAAGCACAACATTAGTCCACATACCCATCAGCACAAGAAGTCCTGCATACGCCAGACTGCAGCCTGAGGGAGCCGGAGCAGGCGGTGCAGTTGAGTCGGGAGGCGCAGTCGGCACATCCCTCGCACGCACGGCACGCATCTGCCTCCGTCCGCGTAGTGGCCCGTACTACATGATGCCACGCATCTGTGGAACACGGACGGTTAGGAAACGGTTGTGTCTGTCACATGCGATATAAAGCAATTTTCGCGTTGATAATTGATAATTTCAGGAAATCCTCACTTCTCGCATACAGGAACGTTTGTACCAAATTTTTAGTTCCCACTCGTCTGTCAGTCACTCAACAATGGAATAAAACTGTAGGACCCAAGTCAGTCAGTTGTCTCCGGCCTTTATATAGAATATAGAATCAAACATATTATTTTATTACGCTTGGTAAACCCTTATCTTATAATTACGTGGTACTTAACAAAGAATCAGAAAAAAGCATTCAAAGTACCCCAAGTATGTACCAATTACTTTTTAAACGAAGGCACAGTAAAAAACGACCGAAGTAGGACGATAAAGCGAACTTGTGTAAACAGAAATTCGTTTAAAAGCGTCTAAGCGAGAGAATGAAACGGTTAAAGAAATCGCGAAGCAGTACGAAATTCCGAAGTTGAGAACACCTAGTGCAAATTACAAGCGAGAAAACTCAACAATATTTGCTTAGCCTAGAGCGTCAGCTCATTACATCTATCCGAACTTGTTTATAAACACGGATGTTCTGCCAAACTGTACGAGTAGTTTCAACCTGAATTTCGGAGATAGATAATGCAGTAAAATATAGCATAGTATATTAACGTTTTAAGTAAGTCAAATTAAATACACTAGAAGATTATGATGCCTTAAATTTTGTGCAGATTTCTAATTAGAATTATTAGTATTTTACGTAAAGCTATTAAACACATAAAGCTTACTTGTAATCTTGAAGAAGGTTCGGTGATTGACATGTCAGACAATTAGCGTCCTCCCCGCCGTAGCAAGAGTCGCATGAAGTGTGGCAGCTCTGACAGCTCACCCTGTCTGAAAACTCGCCCGGGTTGCATTTGTCAAGCGTCGTCGGGACGCATTTGTTCTTTTTGTTCAACTCCCAGTCCGCTTCGCAGGTGAGACAGAAAGCGCTTGTGCACGTCGTGCAACCTACTTGGACATCTGTAAAACAGCAAATATTATAATTTTCGTCTTGAAAATATTTACAACACAAAAAAGAACGATCACTTACTTCATACATTCTTTTCTTTTCTTATCTGTGTAGTATCCACTAGGACATGTAGGCACGCATCTTCCTTCAAATGCATAATTTGACGGATGGCAAGTTACGCATTGATTCTCTTCAAGTCCTGAGCAAGTATCACATGTAGAATGGCATTTTGCGCACATGTAATCGTCTGTCTCGTAAAATGACGGAGGGCAAGTTGCCATACAGTTTCCGTTGTGGAGAACCAAATGATGCTCGCAAGAGGTGCAAACATCAGATCGGTCGGAGCAGGTGGCGCAATGTGCGGCACATGGCCGGCAGACTGATGATTCTGTATCTTCCCAATAACCATCAGGGCATTGCTGAAGGCATACAGCCAAATCTGCTACAAGTAGATGGGCTGGTGCACATGTCAAACACGAGTCTTGGCCAGGGCCAACGCAAGTTTCACACGACTCATGGCAAGGCCAGCACAAAGCTCCTTGATTTGCGTAACTTCTTGGCGGACAACGAGAAACGCACGAATTATCTAGGCGGTAGTGTTTGCAGGCAACACATTCGGTGGGTCCTTTTCCATAGCATCCTTGAGAATCGCATTCGGGATCACAGTCATACATGACGCGTTTGTCATTACTATCGGCGAGGACATTTTCCCCATGCGGAGAAGGGATATTATGTCCATCGAGGCGGGCTATCGCTTTCTCTGGGTCGGACCCAGCAGCGAATAAAGTGGGAAAGTTTTGGTAATTAGCAAACGCGTCAGTATTGTAAAAAGAATCCCCGATAGCATCATAACCGTCTGCGGCCGTTGGGAACGCAAACTGGGGGACCACAGCTGAAGGTCTTTTCGATCGAAGTCTAACGGGATCAACAGCGGTACCGTAAAAGATGAGTTGCCATCTCCTTAATATACCTGGTTGGTTGACATGCCTGTTGCCTGCATTTACGACTTGTAACGTCCATCTTCCTTCCGCGTGCTCACCCCAGAAATGAACACTCAAGAAAGGCCAGTCATCAAAGTTAGAACTTATGACATCACGCGGTCTTTCAAATAGTAGTGTAGATGTAGTGCCCATCGGTGATGTTAGTAATATTCTTAAATTACCTCGTGGGAAAAATCTTAAAGATATTTTACATTGCACATGTTCTAAATGGCGTACTTCATTGACTGTTCCACTACACCCTGTTACATCCATATGAGTTTGTAAAGTATACCCAAAGGAGGATTCGATAGCTTTGTCCTCGTTAATTTCTTGTGACTTACAAATATGTTGGGGCGGTACTGAAACCCATTGCTCGGCTAGATTAACCATTTCTGTCGCATCCATCAAACCGTAACCAAATTTATGACTGACTTTCCTTTTGACTCCATTGACAATCCAACCGTTTTCTTTATCCAGAGGTTGTGGGCGTGAAGTCATTACGACTAGATATTGCATATCTCTCCATGTTAATTCAGGATTAGCTTCTAAAGCTAAAGCACAAATGCCAGCGGCTAATGGAGCAGACGCGGATGTTCCAGTATGTTCTACTGTACAAATGTGATCGGGGCGTAGTCTTCCATCCATATCAACTGTTGCGACACTTTTATCGTGCCCTGGAGTACCTGAACTATAAGTCGTGGCTAAAGTAGAAGAGCATTCTTCAAGATACCAGGGTTTATATCCACCCTGAGTTGCACTAGAAATCGACAGCGTAAATATGCTGTTTGTGTAACCATCACAGTTACAAGAATCAGTATGTCTTCCGCCGTTGCCCGAAGCCCACACGAAGATAGATCCTTTACCTCGGCGACCACTTGTCACTCCATAAATAAATGCCCTAAAATTAATAATAACGCATTACATAAGTTCATGTCTTTACTATACAAATGCATTATACTCCTCACAAAATTAAAGGCCTGTTTTGACAGTTCACGCCCATAAATATTTCTAGTTTTTGCTGGATCGAAATGTTCCGAATGTAATTACATTTTTTATTTATGGGTACTCGGCTATGTGCTGTGCATACGATTTTTTACATTGTCCACAGAATATTAATAATCGGTTAAGGAAAAAAATAAATCGATCAAGATATTTATATAGAAAACTAGCTAATAGGATAAACAGTAGCCTAAATGTTATTTCAGACTATAATATAACCTTTCTCTAATTTAGATTTCAGCCTGAACCCGTCAAGATGTTACTGCGTGAAAGAGTAACAAAAATTCATCCGTCCATACCAATATTTTATTACGATGATCGATGTAAACTTTGGCCTAAAATGATATATTTTCAAACCAGAACTTTAATCCAATGCACTTTACAATACATATTCATGCAGACAAAATACTCATGCAAATTTGAATCGATTTATCGTTGAGAATCGAGTCGTATGGTTACATCACTAGTTAGGTCGCGAAGACAAATGAAAACGGGCCTTTTATTTTGCGACGAGTTTAGTCCTATAATATAACGTCTTAAGTTTACCTTCTTGCTAGTGGTCCTGGGCCATCAACCGTTTTTCCGTCATCTTCGGGTCCCCATGAAGCGCTGTATATATCAATATGATCAGGGTTGAGCCCCAGGGCCCTAGCCTCCACGGCGTCATTCACAACACCATCCAACATTCTTACACCTCCAATACTAGCATTGTAAGCTATGCCTACACCACAGTACTGATTGTAGGCAACTCCCGCCACCTCTCCTGCACATCTGGTACCATGTTTATTGTCTCCATTATCTTGGGGCATGGGATCATCATCATTTCCATTTATATCGGTTGAAGCGTTGGGATCCTACGAACAAATTGAATGTCGTCGTAAAGCTACAATCTCGAGAGAAATAAAACTTTCATATAACCGTTACATTTTAACTAAACCCAGCTTTTGCAATAATTAACATCTGGCGGAACTTTATACGAGCAAGTGTAGCGCAGTTAAATATATTAAACGGTATTCAAACCGGGAGCAAGTATAACTTATAACTACCCGGACGAAATGTTTTCTCTTCAAACACTAGTTAGCACTAGAATTTAGTGAAACTATAGAACCGCATCCCTAATTTTATCCAAGTCCACATGGTCCGCTTGATTCTCTCGTAACTTGCAGACGCGTTAACATGCGGGCCAGCTTATCTTTGTACAACAATAGTTGTATTGTCGTCGAACTTAGACCTATGTATCACGGACTTATAACAGATATATTCTAAGATCTAAACAAAGTTTTAATAGTCTCAAAACTGACCTATTTGCAGCCGCTAAAACTTGTATAATACAAAGTTAGGGTCATTTAGAAACAAAGACAATTTTGTTGGTATTAGTTCAGTGCCAAATGACTGGCTCGAGTTTAAATGAGGTACTTATCCAACTTACATAGTTCTGGGCGAGATCGGGGTGGTTTGTCTGTATGCCATCATCGAGGATTGATACGACGACGCCTTTACCTGTGTACCCTTTCACCCATGCTGGTGCCACATTCATATCTAGGCCGTCTTTTGCACCACCATTCTGTAATGTAATGTTATTTGAAATCTGACTCGGAAATATTATTTTACTACATTTCTCTAAAAATCATAAAGTCCTTAAAGAATAACCTAGCCTTTTTTACACTACTTTTAATTGTGTTAAATCTACATATTTTTTTATGTACAATAAAGAATAATAAAAAAAACTTAACGCACCAAATACCACTGTTCTTTGAACAGAGGATCTGGGAAGTAAGGTCCTGCGGATGCCAGGGCTCGATGTCTTTGACGATGGTTGGGCAGTTTGCGGGACAGTTGCGACCATACCGCTCCGTCATAAGCGTTATAATCGCGCTTTACTCTCCGCCGTTCACGTTGTTGCTGCACCCATCGAACCTGTGAAGGAAATAACCTTATTTTTCCGCTCCTTATATTTAGATTATGATTTATCATACTATATTTAAATAGATTTTATTCGCTACGTCATATTCTAACAACGATTCGCTAAAGTTATGACGACTCCATATGCGAACGGCATTCGTCTTACGATCACGTTACTGGTCTTACGACTGTAGAGACAGTAACGTTTACCCCTAACTACTTTCTAAACACTATTTCAAATTATGACATGTTTAAGTCAGTCATTTAAAATATACACGAAGCTTTTCTGTGCGTCCCTTACTAAACTGCAAACCTAAAAGGGGAACCTTTTAACATACTCGGCTTGTCGGCCGCGCCCCTATCTTTTACCACTTTTCCTTTTCCACAAACTTTTTGTATTTCGCATTTTTTTCTCTCGTCCTTTATGAGGTAAGCGGAAAAGTTTAGCGTGTCCATCGAAACTTCGCGATGTAAATTACTTCATTCGATGGATAAATTGAATGAATTAATGTGAAAAACGTTATATTAAACGTTAAAGGCAGTTTAGTTTGAGACTCTGCCTCTATGCATGCATCTTTTGTGTAATAGGGTCTGTCATAATAGTTTAGTTTTCATTATGTTACTACCCTGAAAGACCTTCTGAGATTGGTCGATATGGGGCTCGAAATTTATAAGAGCCGTCGAAAGAAAAATCACAAAAGTCAAAGGCAATACAATTTCTCGAAATACTAGAATCCGCAGAGGAGTGCATTTGCATAAGAAAAGGCGCGAAGCTTTCCATCGGTCGAGTTCCATTGCTTTTTCAACAGTGCAGTTGCAGTCTAACTTCCGACCTAATCTCCGCGAGCGCAGACGATGTACGCTGAATTAGAAATTAGAGACTGAATTAGCCGGCAGTGATTACCTCGCAAGTTCGTACAGTTGGATTTCTATACGCAAGCTGCACAAAGTTTCGGTTACCTAGTTTAATTGTGGCTCTGTTTCATGATCATAACTCGCGGGTCGTTGAGAACGCTGTCACAATTCCCGCTTGCAGGTCTTGAGTTAATAATGTGGCACATTGTTAAAAGTATGCTTAGATTTAAGTTCAATTTATTTGTTAGTTACCAAAATAGTGCCGGAACTCATATGTTCTAAAAATTTGTTACCATTTATTTAGAAGCTCTATTTATATTAGCACAGACCGATACATTTCAAGTGAAGAAATAAATCCGTACCCAAGAACGTTATAACAATAAATTATTTCAGATCCCAATCCCGCTCATTGAACAATTGTCGCAAACAATAAAACATATCTGTTACTCGAAACCATTCCAATAGATCCACAGAAACTCCATCTGGCGTCTATCTGGAATCTGTTTCAGGCTCCTATGTCAAAACTTTATCAGATTCATTTAAAGTTTTGACCTTAAAGTTTTGGGTCATCTTGCGAGCGGCTGCGGTAGAGTCCACTAACTCGAAGACTAGTAAATTACGTTGTCTTGTTCCACTAATTTCATTAACAACTGTGCAAGTAAAAATGTTGGGGCGACGGTCCGACCGCACGTCACTCGTGTTTTATTGCGCGGTGGCTGCGCGGCATATGAACGACCTGAGGGCAACCGGACGCTGTTTGTCACAGTGTCCGGGTAATTTAATAAAAAAATACCCCCCACATCCCTAACTCCCGTTCCGCCCGCGCCTTTCTTGTTTCTCGCCGCGATAATTATGTACGGGAATACGGAATGAAGTAATCTAAAGGATTGCACGCTGTGCGGCTAACGAGTACATTCTCGTCTGTTGATTAAAATAATATTTTTGCATGTTTTTAGTGTGCTTTGACTTAATTTATGGAACTTCTAGTTCTACGCATAATTATAACATTTTCAAAGCATATGCACAAAATCTATGGCATTTTTAGTTTTCCAACCAAAAATCACACTTGACTACGAATGTGCTATATCAATGCGTGCATCGCGACTTCTACGCAATACCTGGCCACTTTTATTTTACGCAACTAAACCAAGCTATCAATAAATATAAGCGTAGGTACATTCCATCCGATACCAAACTTCGAACGTGCTCCGTGCTAGTTTACATCATCGGACGGTGTATTCAAATGCGCGTTCGGTATGTTCCCAAATCCAGGGATATTCCAAAAGCCCATGCGAGGCGAGCATCAAAGTAGCTTTACGATATACCTAATAGGATGTAGCACTGTAGAGGCTCATTTGAATACGATAAAATAATTGGAGTTTTCGATTCTTGTTCTTAATATGAATGGTCACTATTTTTCCTCAGCAGTGCTATCCGGTCCTACTAAGACAGATTTTCAAGTTTGGTTTATTGACGATCTCATTATATGAGGTCCATATTATGGAGTCGGCAATATGGTATTTTTACAAGCTTTTATTTAACTTGCAATGTATGTTTGTTCGGGTGAAATCTTACAACTCAATTTTAAGGCACTTGCCCTCAACCGATTGGGCTGAAATTTGGTGAGCACGTTCAATTCGGATGACAATGCATGATTAACAGTGTGACGTCATTCTAAATCCAACATGGCGGCATACCCACAATGGCGGACCAATTATTTTTAATGCATTCCTACAATATGGGTATCAAATTAAAGGGCTAGCTGAGAGTAACTCGAAAAAAATGTGACGTCACTCTTAATCCAATATGGCGAACTTCTAAAACTTGAAAATCTATTTTGAAACAGATATTTTTAAGCAATTGAGTTGAAATTTTAAGGGCTCCTCATTGAAAAGCTATGTTCAAAATTCTGGCAAACGACCTTGCAATAATGATGCGTTGAATGAGATGAACAGACTTAGGAACTTACCAGGTGAAAACTAAAAAGTATAAAATAAAATTTAGGTAAAAAAACCTTTTTAAAAACAAGCTTTTATTTAAATGCGCTAAAAAGAAAAAATAAACTTTTACACTAAAACTTTTACTGTTAATTTATAACGTCATTTCAAATTTAACACATTTGACACAATTTATATGTTATAAAAGCTTGTCGCGACATTTAAGTACTCGTATTTACTTTCTTAGTTTTAAATTTTTAATAAGTCAAGATGAGGCCGTGCCGAGGACTGAGTGGCATGATGACATGATATCGTGAACATACCACCTCGGGGCACCGGGGCGAACCCTGTTGTATATTACTCTCTTACTCTTCTACACGAAGCTCTGGAAGGGTCGACGGATATTTCTTCGATATGCGTGGGAACAATATGGGAAAATCTGAAACATCAACACAAAGATGCTGCCTAATAAACATTTAAAAGTAAGAACGTAAATACGAGTACTTAAAAGTCGCGACAAGCTTTTATAACATATAAATTGTATCAAATGTGTTAAATTTGAAATGACGTTATAAATTAACAGTAAAAGTTTTAGTGTAAAAGTTTATTTTTTATTTTAAGCGCATTTAAATAAAAGCTTGTTTTTAAAAAGGTTTTTTTACCTAAATTTTATCATAAAATTTTAAACATCATTGACTGTCATGACTTTGTCATGACCCATGAATTACATAGATATTCCTTCCATTTCATGGCAATTCTAATCTGTCAAATCTTCTCTATTTTTCATACCACCTCTTTCATAAAACTTCAATCTGAAAAGGTGTGATTTTCCAGTAAGAAAACTGTAGAAATTCAAACCATTTATTCTATTTGCAAGAACACAAACAAACCGTATTTGTCTATTGTGAACGAAAATATTCCGGGTTCGCAAAGTGTGAACACTGGAAGCCGCGTGAAACTTCCAGAAGCACATGTAAAGTTTGAGGACATACGGCTTTATTTGTATGTTTACTATACCTACAATTTATTTTTCTTATTATGACAAAAAATATCACATATTTTAAGTTTAACTTTAGACACGATACCGGTAATAATACTGTTCGTTTTTACCGGCACTCTAAACTATTCTAGATAGATCAGTAAATTGGAAGTGACTTGAATTTTTATTGAACTGTTCATTTATTACAATAATACTAATCTGGTTTCAAATATGTATCACTCCGAATCCGTTAATTGGGGTACAATACAGTAGGTAATTTATTTTGATTAAACTAATGTTAGATTTATCAATTTGTGAAATGAAAACACATTTTCATGGAGGTGATGTCTTTAATTCAATTTAGGACAATAGGCCATCAGAAATATAGGTCGCCTTGCTGTCCCGATCTGTAATTTGGAAATGATTTTGGTAATTTATTATCAATCAAGCATCTCTATACCTGGTCATTATCGTTCAGTAAATAACATAGATTTTGTTACTGAAACAATGGAAGTGAGTGATATTGAAAGTCATTTTGGTTAATGTGTGAGGGTGTAATTTCTTTTAATTAAATTATAAACATAATAAATAACAAAACAAAGATAACAAACGATCTATGAAGAACTGTCAGCCATTTATTTACAGATGTTAATCTCGCAATTGATACTGATAAACTCATCATAAACAATGTTTACCGTAAATTAAACGTAACGTTAAAAAAAATACAATTTACACAACGACAGATTGTATGTACAACAGCTAAATGAAATCTAAGCAGTGAGAACAACAATCAATAAAACCTCTGGACATTCAACAAAGCACTAAGGACAAAAAACAAAAGCGAGCTATCCTTTTTACACAAATACCGCTGCCATCAATATTTGCACGTAGCTTTTTACGCATACATTCAGCTGTATAAACACAGTCGTTACACAGACCAAACATAGTTATCCGTCGACTTGGAAAAAATGCCACTACCTATAGCGATGGCCTTAATAGAGATCCTGCTTATACACCGGAGCGAAATAGGGTCCTAAACTAATAAAGAGCTGGCTGAATGCGGCAAGGGTACCGCTGGGGCCTAAGCCGATTTACTTTTTGCTTGTTTAATATTTGGGGTATATTTTTAATTTAATTAGGGTTGTTAATAATGTTGCTGTAATCGTCTATTATGGGGATTTGAAAAGGTTTACGAGAGAGGTCGGGCGCATCAGCATGAGAAAGCCAAGGGCCGGCACGCCCAGTCGTTTTATTAACCTCCGTCGTAGTTCACAAAGACGCCCTATTGGCTGTTGTATGTACTGCCTCAACATGTTTGGAATCTATGAAGCCACAACATTTTATGGGCACCCGTTTTGTACCTAAGTTACGAGGGGCGGAGCAGCTTTGTTCTTGGATGTTTTAGAGCGATTTGTGTAACGTGCTTTACCCATAATTTTGAGCTAAATATACCGACTTGTCATACCGTTATTTTTATGTTTACTATGGCCAACATTTCCAATGGTGAGACAGCCAAGAGATGAAGGATTAAGTTAAGGCTGTCTCTACCTCGAGCTTTAGAGAAAGCGACGGCATCAAATCTCATCATTCAGATAGGCTATCTGATCAATGAAGAATCAGCCTTTAATGTGGGGTACCTACTTACATATTTTTTATTGGAATTAAATATTTATTCATTTTATTAACCGACTTCAAAAAGAGAGGTTATCAATTCGTCTGTATGTTTTTTTTAATTTTTTTTTTATGTGTGTTACCTCAGAACTCCGTCGTTTATGACCCGATTTCAATTTTTTTTTTATAGTTGGTCATGGTATACTTCCAGGTTGGTCCCATATTCACCACATCAGGATCTGATGATGGGATCTTGGAGAAATCGAGGGCAATCCTCAAATATTGTAGGCACATGTAGTCTGTTTTTATACTTTTACTGAGCGTTTTGATCACCTACATATAAAACATAATATCTGATGATGGAATCTCTAAGGAATCATAATCATAAGGGATATCATAACATAATATCTGATGATGGAATCTCTAAGGAATCATAATCATAAGGGATATCCTCAAATATAAAGGGCACGAGTAGTCCGTTTTTAGATGTTTATAGAGAATTTTGGTCAGCTACACATAATATAAAGGAAACGAGGGTCTGATGATGGAGCTGCCGAAAAACAGATAGTGGAACTTTTTAGTAACAAAATCCCCCTATGGCAGGGGCAGGCCTACGTCCAGTAGTGGACTGCAATAGGCTTATGAAGATGAAGATAATTGTATTAAGTCGTGAAATTGTATGTTGCGTTAAGCCGTGTCCGAAGTAAGATGGTTATAGAGGAAGAGGTAGACATGAGAATAACGAGATGACGGATAATAGGGATAAATGAAAGAAGAGTACCTACATATTGCACCGACCTCAAATTATTGGGAACAGGGCAGGAAGAAGGAGTGTAATTATATGTTGCTTAAATAAGAGTGTACATGGCTGTTGTGCTGCCAAATTTCTTATATTCCTCCGAGGCGTGGTGCATGTACCGTCGCCACATACGCACTCTGGATCGATTCCACCTCAAGTGCCTGAACGCCAACTTAGTAATATTTAGGAGTAGAAGTGGTCGCCATGACCGAAATCGGTCGGAGGTCATCATTATCATCATCATCATCATATTGTCAGACGTAAAGTTTCGAAGCCTAGTCCTTTTTCTCTTTTGTCATGTGGCCTATTTAATCATTTGCTGGCATATAAATCTGACAATATTATGCCTCCTAAACTTCGTACACGGCTTAACGCAATACAGGGTATTTTTGGTCGTCAACGTTCCCGAAAACTACGGAATCTACTCATCATCACGATCATTTTTGTCCATGGAAGCATACCTGGGAAGTGTCTGGTTTCCAAAATATTAGGGTCCAAAGTTGAGTAAATAGACTGCGTTTTTCTGCATAAATGCACATAGACGCGCGTAGCAGGATTTTTTCACTAAAAATAATTAATATCTGTCTATAAAAAAACTAACATAAACACTAGACACTATAAATTTCGCACGATCAAGGAATTTAAAATTAAAAAAAAAAAAAAATCCCAGCATTTTTTTTGGCATAAACTTACTTTATTTGATGTATAGAATACGTACCCTTCGTTAAAGGTGGCCACAAAAAAACACCCTGTATATATTTGCCCTTTATAAATTTATTTACATATATTCAAGGATATAATTCACAATTTTTAATAACATACAAAATTATATTAGCTGTAAAACGTTGAGAATACTATATTTCTGTTGTGTATTCACCATATCACTACAAATATCCTATTAAGCAAGAAACCTATACTTAGCAACTAGGTAATTCGCTTTAATATAAATGATAGAGACACTTCGCTCCTTTGTCACACCACAAGAGAGAACATTAGAGGACATAAATAGCAATAACTTTATCATCGTAAAGGTAAAATGGCAAATTAATAACGTGTCTGCAAATAACTTCTTGGAGCGTGTAACTCTATATTATTATTTCTCTGATCAACATTACGGCGTATGTTATCCTTATTAATATATTAATATGTTTGCTGTAATCAGACACAATCCCGTAGATAAAGAATATCGGTTTCATTTTACTTTTAGTGATCATTAATATTGTAAATAAATCATAAAGCGGTCATGAACGCAATTTAATTATCGTTCCTTAACACAAACTACTCTCGCCATATTCAATGCTACAAATATATAGGTACAGAAAACGTCCTGTGTTGATGCAAGGCTTAACTGCATATCCTTTCGTTCTATCGTAAAAGTGGACTAAAGGAACAACTTACATGTGATGATCTAACCACTTGTCACTGATATTTTCATGTAAACGTCGCTGTATCCTGGCTACCCGCATCATCTTCCTGCCCTCATCTCATTTTTTATGGGGTTGGCACATGGTTTCTTTCGAAACTCACATTGCCAAAGTTTTGGCATTTGTTTTTACGGTCGGCTGCCTGCTTGACACCAACTCCTTCTCGGGTATAGCTAAGTGACAATTTTTTGAAAAATCCGTACATTAAATAAATTCAGTGGTACAGGCCCGTGACTGGTATCGAACTCACGCCTCCCGAATAAAAGGCGCACGTCCTAACCATTGGACTATCACCACTTCCTATCCTGGCTACTATATTTAAAAAAAAAAACATCTGTGTGTACGAGTATAATATGTAACTGAACTTTTTACAATTTTCCAAAAGCACAAAGCTATTCATTTTGTAGAATTACGACTTAACTCAGGCCCTGAAGTTTACTTTACGACATAAGTAACACCCTGCATATAAACACTGTAATAAACAAACCATAACTTTTGTTATTGCCACTAGCGTTACTACAACCTGTTTATTTTCCGCTCAG
This sequence comes from Carposina sasakii, assembly GCA_014607495.2. NCBI lineage: Eukaryota > Metazoa > Arthropoda > Insecta > Lepidoptera > Carposinidae > Carposina > Carposina sasakii. Next base: position 12,306,899 of record CP053163.1, read on the forward strand.
GTTGGGTGAAATATAAAAAAAAAACAATCGAAAAACACCGTTTAGAATCAACTACTTCACGCAACTACTAAATTCAAGTTAACAGTACAATAAATTTGGCCCGTAAATTACACAAAACAACGGGAACCTACGTCATGCTAACTCACTCACTGCATGGTCCACATAATCCGCGCCCCTACTTAATCTTTTCGTCGCACTGGTCTATGGTGTATACTGACTTTGTTGAACTGTGTTCATAGTGAGCGGAAACGCTGCGTTTAATGCGGTGAGTAGTCGCCACGCGCTCCGATAGGCAGTTTCTCTAGATCGACACGTTTTTATTTTATTTTAATATCTTTTTTTACTATCCTATCTACCGATGTTGTACATAGTAATTGTTTTTCTTTACAGAAGGACGTATATTGCGGGCTTTAAAAGATTATTTACAAAATTTCTTATTTTTATAGCCCACTTTCCAATGATCAGATAGCCTATCTGAAACATAAAATTGATGCTCTCACAATTTTAGAGATATACAGCATCAGCCCTAAGTCTGACATTTTATTCTGGGAGCAGACTAGTCGTCTTGTATGTTTCTACCTGAAATCCGTCTTTCTCTATGACTTGGACGGAGACCCTATTTATCTTGTTTTTGTCAAGATCCCATTGCCAGAGCCCCAGAGCGATCCCCCTTTGTTGAGGTCGAAATCTGATATACGTACTTGACTGCTTAGAATTATTGTAGGCTTTTTTCTGCTGGAATTGAACCTGCGTAACTACTTTGACTTTCGTCTTTTGACGTAATTTTTTTGAATCAAGTTATTTTGGTGCGAAAAATTATCTCTAAACCTCTATCTGCATACAATATATGTTTAGGAATGATAAATTGAACAAATAGAAAACGGAGAGGCATTTACTTTTATTTAATGTTAAAAACGGGCATTCTCTAAGGCGATAAGCTAGCAATTTGTGTGGCTTAGGGACCTCCTTTATGATCCTCCATTTCAAGAACACGGCCGTGTGTCATATGTATGTATAATGCAATCATCAAGGAAAAATTTTAAAAGACAATAAAAATGCCCGGTAAAAAATATACATTTAAATTGGCCACAAAAATAATCCAATTTATTCATGCAGGTAATAAAACTTAACATCCGATTTATATATAAAATTAAGTGTCTCATTTTACTTTTACCGATATATTCGTTTTATTATCAGTTAATTTCATAAATGCATACCTACGAGCTGAGAATCATTGCGGAAAAACATTTTTCCTTAATTTTAAAGAGTAGTTTGCCAATATCCTTTATTGAAGTGAACGGTACGAATTTAAAAAAGTAATAATTGTGTTTTTTGCATTTTATTTATACATCAGTTGGCTATCAATCGGGTTTTATTTAATTGAGATTATGTATCCGAATTCTTATTTAATGATAATAAAAGAACTGATACTTTTCTTCATTCACATAACATTAGCACGTTCATTGAACAAAATCGTACTACTCGTAGTGTTAGTCGTTATCTCCTCCGTGATTAATATAATAATTAATATTTTTCACCTGTGGCTCCTCATTTAGTTTTCTATGGTGCTCGTGGCTGGGTTCAGTGGATCGCTTGTGGACCTCGTGGTGCGACAACAAATAGTACCCCTTTAGGGAACCAATCTGCAACAACACAAATTATACATGATTAGATACGAAAAAGGACAAATAATTCATAATTTAAATATCAAGATCATCAAGAAAATCAGTCGCAAAACAAAAGTTTGTATAAATTATCGGGTGGTCAGGTAATTTTAAATTAATATTTTAAAAATAGATAACTGGACATAAGATTAAATTGTAATTTAACAGAGAGGTACGATTTAGATATTCTGGTAAGTTTATCATATCATATCATATCATAGTCGTCATGTCTTAACATAACGCAGTCCGAATTAATTTAAAAAGATATGTGAAATCTTGTTGAATATAGGTACTTCGAAGACCTTTAAACCTCAATGAAGCCAACTTGCTTTAACCATGTAACTAATGCCTTAATACCCTACGGCCTGTTTATAGTACAACTCAATCTGCGAAATAATTAATACGCTAAACTAAGCTTGAATAGTACAGGCACGAGAATTACAATCAATATTGGAACAGCATTTAATCCGCAGTCAGTCAATACTGAAGGCCTGGGATAGCAAACAATTATAGGCAACTTGGCATGCATAATGCTTTGGTTGGATACTGTTTATAACTTTTTTTAAACGTATGTACAGTCAAACAATGACAAATAAATCGGAAACATAAGGTAAGTCGACACCCAATCTACTTTTCCGGCAAACAAAGCCTTTGTGCGGGAATAAAAATATCCTATGTAGGCTGCCTGATAGTCAGCTTAGTCAGACAATTGCGATCACCTACCCTGATTAAGGGAAACGCATCGGTAAACGATCTGTTTCCCTGTCTCCTAATAACTTGAGGGACAGATCAAACTTTCCGCTGTTAATTGCACAAATCAGGATGACTAACCGGAAAATTTTAAAATTTGGAATAAAAAAATATCCGAGATTCTTTATGATCTCTAGTAATTAAATTGGCTGTTAATGTTGCTCTTTTATCATCAGTTTTCTCTCTATGAAAGGTTGATATTTAATTATTTCCATTTAAAAACTGTTAGATTAATTAACATACCTTTTAAGCTTACGAACTAGGAAATTAATTGAATTTATAAACATTCATATAAATTGAAAATCTCTTCATTAGACTAGCTGAAATTTCTAAACTGGTCGAACCGTTTTTACAGATTTTTTGCATTTCCAGTGCTACTCCCGTGAATCTCCTAGGTTAGAAATCATCTTGGATTCAGAAGGTAGCGCTGCAATCGGATTGAACCAGGCGAAGTTGAGGCTACGAGTATATAAATATATACAAGAGATCGTAATAAAATCTAGACTACATGTATTATTTCGCCCGAAATAATTATTTTGGATAGCAAATTTTTCTAATGATAAAACATAATCTTGAACAAATTGCTGAAATTATATCTGCAAATATTTTCGGTTTTAATTATAATTGGAGAATATTTACTTACCCGTAATTTATTAATATTTGGTGGTGGCCGGTGGTTGTGGAAAATTCGTTCGTTATTAACTTGATACTACCTACTATTTACGTAACATCGATTAATCAGGAATAATTTGATGGTGTCCGAACAGCTCATGATAAAATAATTTAAATTTGAACGTGTCAACTGGCAAATAAATAAATAAATAAATAGGTAACACTGCAAATGGAAGGTGCAGTTAATTAGTCAGTTTTCTTTGGCTTAGAAGTAGCGAATATAGCGAATGGTTGTACCGTCTGGGGAAGCAAGTTTCAGACAACAACTTAGGTTTGTCAACGCTTCAATCAAACCACGAATGATACTCGGTCATCTGAAGCATTCGTATTTCATCGATTTTGAACATTTTTGGATGGGCGTGTGAGAAAATTTGCGGGTCCTGAGAGTGAGAAGATGATGGATATAGCGATAGGTGAAAGAAGACTACATATTGCATCGACCTCACGTGAAAGGCAACAGGACAGGAGGAATAAGAGTTCAGTTAATTGTACCATATTCCTAAATTAATTGCTTAAATAGTGTTTGTTTGGGTATTGTTAAAGTAAATTTTTATCCATCGCTTACTGATGCCAAGATCGAATCTGATTAATGTTATATAATGTTATATTAGCCGGTAAGAAATCCCTAAAACCTGAACTTGAATTTGGGATCTAAGCTTAAACATCTACCTTTTACGAGGTCATTCTGTACATAAAGTAAGTGCCATTAGGAATAGTCCTCTAGTGCGTCTTTCTCAGTGTCGCTAGGGTCTACGCAACACTCTCATGAATTGGAATAACTCCCGAGTTTCCCCTTACATCCGCCGTCTCATAAAAGATTATGGCACTACGGCCGTGTCCCTCTTCTGGAACATCGTAAAACATTTTGTATCGTCACCAAGTATTTTGGGAATGTCCATAGAAGGCAATCATTATTTTATAACATTGCAGATTCAGATCATGCATGTAGTTTATGTTTATAATATTGTAGATAAAACGTCATGAACTACAACTTCAGTGAGTATTCCGTGAAATGCAGCAACTTTACTCATGAGTCGTCCATAATGAGTAAGGAAAATAATCTAAAAATCATGAATGTCCAGACTTTAATACTTATCATACTGGTGAAGAGGTTAAATGTACTTACCATTTTATTGCCTAACATTCTGTAGAATTTTAAATAAGACCTGAACACCACGTACTTATAAGCTCGAAACAACTTTAACCGATTCCGCGTATTTCAAGCCATTCACAGTCGTAGACAGGCTTTATGTACCAAATGTTTACGAAACCATTAAAAATGGCTCCCACCAGCGTTCGAAGTGACTTTATGGGCCAATAAAGGTAATAGGCGGCTGTAGCACTCACGCGCGAAAATCCTGCAAAACGTAAAACTGTGACTGCGGGGCCAAAGCTATTCATTACACCTTTAAGGCAACAGTGTGGAATTACAAGATAACTTGTTAGCAAATTTATGTAAGTTTCTATAGTAAATTATGTACCAATGGTTGAACTTGAAAGTAATAAATACGCGTAGTTTGCCCAGATATCGCGATTTACGTGCGTCGTTGTCGTTACTCATTCTCAAAATACTAGTTCTAAATAGATCTCAACTGGTGGTCCTATTGGTAGAAAATTTGACGGTCCTCTTGATTGTAGAAACGTAAAACTTGTGACAGTAGGGCACAACGAACTTTTTGATGGCTTCTCCCATAGATTTTGTTTGCGTAAGGATTGCGTTAGGAATTGACGGGAGATTCGTGCCTGCCCTACTTATGTACTTACTGCTTATGGCCCTAATTATGCACGCGTGTCTGAATAGGCAGTATTCTGTCAAATACTCAAATAATTTGCAAGAGATTTACAAACGATGAAAAAATACAAATGCCAACGTAATAAATCAGTTATACTCGTATTATTAACTGCATATCGCACAGTTAAATAGTATATCTCTACTAGACCCAACTTCCGATACGATCCCTAAACATATCATCGAACAAACCTACCCTTAAACAACTAACGGTAAACGCAGCACCCAAGGCAGCCGTAAACCGTGGCAACTGACGTGACCTGCCAAATAATTTAATCCAATCTATATTTACCGATGCCGGGTATGGATATGGCCTGAGATCTTAGATATCGAATTAGGCCGTGGACGGATAGGGCGCACTGTAAGCCGATTAAGTCTTAGATATGTAAGTTTCTGTTGGTGCTTTTGCCAATGAGGTCAACTAAATATCTCGTATTACTGCATTTTAATATTTTCATTATTTTATATATTGTTTAACCAAACAAATACACCTACCTACCATCAACTGGAACTATTAATAAGTAGGTAAATACCTACATATTAAAACTCTTCCGTTGTCTACAGTGAACAAACACAGCTCAATCTACTGGTAATAGGAACTTACTCGTAGATGAAGTAGAAAGCTGAAATTTAGTATGTATAGAAGCATTGTAAAAATATTTTTCAAAATTCCTACGGAAACAGGAATTGTAAAGTTGACATCGCGTAACTAACTACCAACACAAGTACTAGTTGTAGTCATCCAAAATAGGTACCCTTAAGTAATCAACACCTCTAGAACATGACCCAAACAATTTAAAGGCACTATTCCTCCCTTCCGTTGGACACATCAGCATTCAGGTTAGTTTTTACGACCTGCGGGCAACCCTGTATAAAGACATAACATTAATAAACATGACTGTTGCTTTGCTTCTATAGTGAGCGTATTTTCGAATAGCTACGAGTACTTAAATAAAGCGAGTTAATCTTGAAAATGGTTCCCAACTAATATTGTGAATGCGAAAGTTTGTTTGTTTGTTACCTCTTCAAGCTTTAGTTATTCACTATAGGTGCGCCCACCACCGGGTCCTACTCGTGGTCACGAACACAAGCCACTACAGTCGCAACGAGAAGCCAGATACAAGCACCTAGTATGCAAACATAAGTACATAGCTGCAAATTTAAGCTGTTCGTGACCATGTGTCGGCAGATCCGAGGGTCAGCGGAGGGTGTAGGGCCCGGTAGTGGGCGAGCCCTCGATGAAAATAGTAAATATAAACATTTGCTTTTACAATAAATATGTTGATGTATAGGTATATACCTATAGTAGCATAGTACCAACTAATATTACAATTTTGCGAAAGCAAACTTATTTGTTGTTTGATGTTCCACCTGTTCACACTTTATTTACTTAACTAATCTTCCTGTACTTAATAGTTGAAAGTACGAAGGACAAAGGCTATCCGTATCAGGAGTGGATGGAGTCGCGGGCAAATCCTGAGTACTTTATAAAAAAATCTACCTTACACACGGTAATAACAGCGTATATCGGTAATTCCGAAAGAGTAATATCGCCGGGATATAGAAATAAACGGAAACAGGTCAATGAGCGCGCGGAGTCGACTGAATGGGGCTTACTTGCAAATCTCACAGTTCAACGGAATGCTACAGCAAATACGGAAATAAAGAAATAAAATACTGGAATAAACGTATACGGGACTAAATGTTACGTGCAGTTACGTTACAGGTAATGGACTCTGTCTCGATGGAGCGAGATTAAAATCGAATAGGTATATCTTCAGGGCCTCGATTCTCACTTATCGCTCGAAATGTCTATCTGAAGGATAAATTCGATGGGGTTAGTCCACTCTGATCATATGATCCGTTGCGAGTGGAAACTGATCACGTTTAAGGGTTCACTCTGATCACGATATCAGTTTTGCCTCAAATCAAACGAATGAAAAGTAGAATCCGATCGCGTGATCAGATTCCACCAAGACAACGTATATGATAATGTCCACTCTGATCACATTAACTTCAAAGTGTGTCCAAACAATAAGTAAGCAATGTCAGTAACAATTACTTATAGATTTTCTGGTGAAAATAAATTCCAAAAAAATCTTATTTTCTTTACTTTAAGTTAATGTGATCAGAGTGGACATTATTATACTCGTATACATTGCCTCGGTGGAATCGGATCACGCGATCGGATTCAACTTTTCAATTCTTTAATTTGAGGCGAACTGATATCTTTATCAGAGTGTAGGTACCCGAAAGTATGATCAGTTTCCACTTGCAACGGATCATATGATCAGAGTGGACTAGCCCATTCGATGCCGTCTTTCTCATAAAAGTCGACTAAGGAACTCGGGGCCATTCGCTCTGGCGATGACCTAGCAACTTGAACATCTGACCCAGCTATGCTTAGTGTTCACTATGGGTGCGCCCACCACCGGGCCCTACACCCTCCACTGACCCTCGGATCTGATAACTCATAATTGCGACAACAGGCACTTGCACTAACTACAATCGCCATGAGAAACCAGACCCGAGCACCTAGCATGCAAGACGATACATTGCACCATTCCGAAATCAAAAACTAGATAAATAATCTACATATGTTTCGCCAACAACAAATGTAAGTACCATAAAGTTATTCCAAATTATATTAGTATTCGTTCTGGGGTAAATAATAGACGATCTAAATTTGCAATTTATAAAGCACAACAAATTTGGCTATCACAAGAAATTAAATATTGGTATTTTACTGCAGATAATTTAAAAATACACTTAAAGGTTTTACACATGGAATTGGCTTTTAAGCTTCATCCAGTTGAGTTTGATCTTTTAGACCAGAAAGCTAGGGACTTTGCCCATTTTGCAGGTCAGAATAAATTTAATACACAGTCTCAAAAAATTAAACGTTTAATTCATTTAAAATACATTTATGATAAAGGTTCTAATAACATAAGTCCACCTAACATAAGTACACATAAATTTTATCCAAGAGTTAAAAATCTTTCGGACATTAATTTCTCAAATCAGGAAATGGGGTTGTTGATGAAGGGATTGAAATTTTGCCCACCAAAAGACATTTCCAACAAATCTTTTGAACGTTTGGCAGTGGACACTGAAATAACATTAGTAAGAAATAAAGTGGATACCATTGGCAAAAGTGTCTTGGCCGGCGAGATGAGGTCTTTACAAAATAATACATTGAATAATTTTAGTAATTATAATCATCCTACACACTTTTCTAAAATATATAAATCTATACAACTAAAAATGAATCATAATAATCTTTTAATTAGTAAAGCGGACAAGGGTAATACTTTGGTAATAATGAAGCATGAGGTGTATCATGGTAAGATAATGGAGATCCTCAATACAGATGAATTTCAAATTTTACCATTTGATCCAACTAAGAAATTCCATGCACAATTAAAGCAATGTATTACTTCTGCTGAATATATTTTTCCAAAAAATTCTGCTTATTTAAAGGAACGTTATATTCCAATGAACCCGGTAACACCATTGTTATATGGTTTACCAAAAATTCATAAAGATAATATACCATTAAGGCCAGTCGTTTCATATATTGGAGCTCCAGCTTATAAATTAGTAAAATTTCTGAATGACATTATAAAGGAAAAAATTCAATTTACACCCAAATATAGTGTCAATAATAGTCTAAATTTAATAGATAAAATTAAAAATATTAAATTATCAACAAATTCCAAATTATTTTCTTTAGATGTTGAGAGTTTGTTTACAAATGTTCCTTACAAGGAATGTTTAAATATTATTAAAACTTGGTGTGAAAAAGTTAAACTAAATCCAATGGAGGCAGATAATCTTATTACCTTAACTAGACTTTGTATGAGCCAGAATTATTTCTGCTATAATAATACATATTACATACAAAAGGATGGTCTTACTATGGGTTCTCCGCTTTCACCTCTTTTAGCCGATATATTTATGGATTGGTTTGAAAATGAATATATTGTTAATAGTAATAATCATATAAAATATTATTTTAGATATGTTGATGATATCATCTTATGTTGGACAGGCACAGTTAGGCAGTTTCATCTTTTTGTTAACGTCCTTAACACAAAACATCCTAAGATTAAATTTAAAATAGAACAAGAAATAAACAATAGTATAAATTTTTTAGATGTAACTATTACTAGATTGGGAGATTATCATGATTTTTCAGTTTACCGGAAACCAACACATACAGATGTAACTATTCCAATTGATTCTTTCCATCCATGGCAACATAAGCTTGCGGCATACAAATCAATGATACACAGGTTAGTAACGTTACCGCTTAATAACTTTAATTATGTTAAAGAAATAAATACTATTATACAAATAGCCAGATCAAATGGATATAGTTCACAACTAATTTATAACCTAATTGATAAAAAGAAAAACATTTTAGTTAAACAAATGTTGTACCCAAAAATAGAGGAGATTACAAATATTTACACTGGTAGTTTACCATATTTTGGCTATATCTCAGAGATGATTGCAAAATCATTGAAAAAACAAAACATCTTGGTGGCTTTTAAGACTTTTAATTCTTTAAATAGATTAATTAACACAAAACAAATATTACCAATTGATAAAAAATCAGGAGTTTATAGCTTGCACTGTCCTGACTGTAATTCTGTTTATATAGGTCAAACGGGTCGTAACTTCAAGATTAGATACCAAGAACATTTGGCAGCTTATAGGAACAATTTCCCTGAAAAATCACATTTTGCCAAGCACTTGTTGGTTTCAAATCATAAAATTCCAGATGACCACAGTTTTGTTAGTCTGCATACGTGTGAAAAGGGCATTCGTCTATCTATTTTGGAACAGTTGGAGATTTTGAAAGCCAAATATTCTGGTGTAAACCTTTTAAATGAACAGGTTGAATTTTCGTCTCCGCTTTTAAACTCATTGGCTAGAATAAATAAATAAACAGTAACCTTAGAATGTAGTGGCTTGTCAATGTCAATAACAATTTTTGTTTTTGTGGGCAATGGAAGATGTTGTTCCATACATCCTTGTTTTCTTTACTAATTTATCAATATTTTGGTGAATTTTTGAATTTTTTCATTTAAATTTAACTAATTCACCCAATACTATTTGGTTTGTGTGCACAAATAGTATATATTTATTTGAAATATAAATAATGGTGGGTAATTATTTATATATTTTTTAATACTTAGTAGAGGGTAGTTAATTCTGTGTAAGTAATGTGTTGGGTTTTAGAGGTTCATAGTAATTAGTGGTTTACTAATTTACTAATTTCTATAATCCTGAGGATGCCACGGTTGTTGGCGAAACATATGTAGATTATTTATCTAGTTTTTGATTTCGGAATGGTGCAATGTATCGTCTTGCATGCTAGGTGCTCGGGTCTGGTTTCTCATGGCGATTGTAGTTAGTGCAAGTGCCTGTTGTCGCAATTATGAGTTATCAGATCCGAGGGTCAGTGGAGGGTGTAGGGCCCGGTGGTGGGCGCACCCATAGTGAATGTTTGAACTTCCGAATTGTAACGCCTAATACAATTTCATTTATATGCTTAGTGTGGCTGTAAGAATCTCATTCGTGATCCTGCAGCTCTGGTCACCCCAATTTGGGAACGCAGCCGTATGTATTTATTTATGTATCTATGTATTTCTTCTATGCTGCTCTGGGGAGTGAAAAAAAACGTATAATACTACAGCTGCTTCTCTTCCCGGGCATACTGTATAAGTCAGTAGAGGGACAAGAGGGTCTTGGTGTTTTGTAGGCGATGGGCTGACCACCTGTCACTACTAACCGAACTTGTACATCTCAACTATACCCTCAAAATTGGTCAGAAGTGGCACCATGTGGTTCTATCGGCCCTTGGTGCTCTGCCTACCCCGTAAGGGATAAAGGCGTGATTATATGTATGTATGTATTTGTCGTGATAGTGAAACCGCAGTCAAACCGAATAGGATTCTTCATATATTGCTATGCCATTACCACAATATTATCTGTATATATTCCGACTAAATATGTAGTGATTCCCTATCCAATAACTATAAAGCAGCCTTTAGTGCGCTACGAGCACTGAACTCGGCTTCAGGATCATATAGTACTCGTAGGTACATTCGGAATAGTAAGTACAATGAGTTTTCGTTTCATACTGAAGTCTATCACTACTTTTACAGTTTGTTTTACGATGGCGAGCTATGACGTCACAATGTCTTAAAACACATAGACACCTATAGTCAGATTGTTTTAATAGCAAAAAGTTGAGTTACAAGCAAAGGGGTACCGCTCGATAGTCCGTAACGCTATCATCAAACTGTCAATCTTTTGCTAGCGAGTCGCTAGCGTTACGCCGCGTAAAAAGGTTCGTGCTTACCCCACAGGTTGTGATAAGGTGTTTGACACGGTGTGATAAGTAATCTAATCAGTGATAACCCGCCAATGAACATGCTCGCAGATGGATTCTAACCGCCTGAATTTGTGAGTAAAGGAAACTAATGGAAGCGTTTTTTCCGCGACTGATTTTAAAACCGCGTTTTGTTACATGGCCTGCGGGTAAAAACCGCGAAAAAATTTGTAGTCCATAGAAATTATATTCGCCATTTTTAACCGTAGTGTGTGCGTTTCGAACGGTTGCGGTTACGCGGTTTAACCGCTTGTGGGGAAAAAACCGTAGTGCGACCTTAGCCTTAAAGATAAATAATATCTAATCGTTTTCAATATGGAAGTAAAATCAAATTTTAAGGTAAACTTTTACTTATACTTATCCATCTACACGTAACATGTAAATACGTAAACAATTCGAGACGCTTCCATTATGTCTGCCAAAGTCTAGTTCCTCTAACAAACAACTGTCACAAGTACAGGTCCGTCGTCAGGAGATAGGATCATAATAATATCAGAATTAATACGACAGAGGCGTACTCAGTTCATGCGGGGGAACTCCCGGTTAATAATGCGAAATATGTGGCAGAACTTGAGATCATGCCCACTGGAGCTGTGCTATTTATCATTAGAGTGGTAGACAGGCATTCCGCTCGCTCAAGACAGTTTATTAACAAAATATTATATTAAATGCCATAGGTACCTACTTTCGGAACTGGTTCTTTTATCTATACATAGTATAAAATGAAGTTGCGAAGGGCGCCCAAAATGTGTTTGTTACCTAGGATCTCAAAAACTACTATATCAATAGCTATGCGGTTTTCAATAATGGAAAGAAGACATTCCAGGGATTCTATAGGTTTATAATTTAGGTGTACCTACTTAAGAAATTATTAGAGTAATCGTAACAGTTATCAGACGGACGGAAGAAAAACGAGCTTTTTGGAGGCTTGCATTGCGTGCGCTGCTAAAATAACTCAAAATACAGAATAACAATGTATGGGGGAATTATTCTTCTCAAAAAGTTCTATAAAAAAGTCTGCGATAGCATATGTCTATCCTTTAAGGTTTAGCCACAATAACGATTTTAGTGGTGTTCAAGATTAATTTACGAAATATCTTATTTTTCAATTACTCGATGTTCCTACCGACATAGACCAATAAACATAAAACAAAATGCATATCAAATTAAAGCTGATGAAATGAGGATTCCGAATATATATGTCGTGGCCATATCGTAGAATTGATCATTTCATGAAATGGTCGCATTTCATGAAAAGTTCAACTGTCTATTGGCCACATCATGATATGGTTTGGGCAGATCGATGATTAAAAATCGTTTCTCGATATGGGCAACTAAACGCCCGATCATTTCATGAAGTGGTCAAGATTATTGATCATATCGTAAAATAGTTACATGAATCACCGGTAGAGGCGCTGCGCGCGTTTTATTTATGTGTGAAGATGGCGGATTTTTCTTTTTAGGTTATAAAACAAATTAAAGAGAGTAGGGTGACTATGTAGAAGAAGTTCACGGATAGTGTGTTATATTGTATAATGTATATTAGACTTAATGGTGGTTTATAATAATATTGTTAAACAAAAACCTTAGATTACGATAGGTTAGGTTAGGTTAGGTTAGACTATGACAAATGACGCACGAGCCGAGCGAGCGGAGCGAGCGTGCCCAGGCAGCGTCCGGCGATGTGCCAGATGCGAATCGCTTTTGTAAAGTCTTTTATGTTTTTAAATATTATATTGTGAAAATATCACATAAATAATAGCAAAAAAAATCATACCATCATACCTTATGGTATACTTATATATGGTGTAAGCTCTTACCACATTCGGATTTTATGGACACCCTGTTAATACGATTTGGCCAAACGTGGATGACAAAATCGTGAAATGTAGACGATTTAACGATCTGGTCAAATTGAATTGGCCACTTCATGAAATGCGACCACTTCATGAAATGCTCGACCATTTCATGAAATGATCAATTTAACAATATGGCCACGACATATACATATCATAACACTTTTATGTTAATATTAATACACAAGTTGCATTTACAATGCCGAGGGCAGAGATGGCAGCGGCGGCGGCTGCGTTCCGTCGTTGTGTCAGTCGGTCGGTCCGCATAGCACGACAGTGGCGGCGAGTGGCGGCGCGCGGCGGCGGCGACGGCGGTGGTGGGGGTGGGCTCATGTTGAGGTGCGCGACCCGAACGGGCAGACACGTGAGGGCAGACAACGTTGATGGTTGTGTCGAATTATAAAATTTTCAGTGCGGTTAAAGAAACTCAATTTTAAACTACCTACCGGTAATTTATTAGTTTTCCGTAATTAATAAAGAACCTAGGTCTGTCCATCTGTCAGATATAATAATTGGCAACTTATTATCACTTTGAATTGGAAGGAGTTTCTATTTTCATAACTACAGCTGTAAAAGTCGAATATCCGAGCGAAGCCGGAACCGCGGGCTGCTAGTATTTTATAAACTAATGTTAATTATTAGCAAGTGCTGGATATACTGAATATAATATTATATATTCAGTATATCCAGCACTTGCTAGCTTTTCTGATAAGTACCTACTGTTATAAGTTTATATAAAATCTGTTTGTTCGAACAAAAAGCCTTGCCACTAGTCGCGCCGCTTAATAAAGATTTACTACATAATCTCTACAATTTATAGCATATTTAAGACAAAATATAGATGGAAACTTGAGAATTATAACGTTCAATAAACCTTCCCTCAATAATGTCTTCCAATATCAAGTACCTACACACAAATCACTTTACCTGTCGGCAGTGAAATTTTTAGAAATAAAAATAAAATATACCAATACGGTTATATTCAGAAACTCTTTTTTTTTGTCGGTTAAAATAAAAACCACATTGAAGTCGACAAAATAGATGGTAAAATGTGAAACTTCATCTTCCTGCCCTGTTCCCATTTATTTGCGGTTGGCGCAATATGTACTTTTATTCCATTCATCCGTCATCTCATTGCTTACTCCCAGTACACACACATCCTCTCTCACACAGTCCATCCAACATTTCTTTGGTCTACATCTTCCTTTATATCCATCCACATTCATGTACAACGCTCTCTGTAAAAATAAGCCTTTCATCCCGTGTCACTTTACATGCCCGTACCAAGACAGACGGTTACTTACTGAAAATAAATGATTTAAATCCAGTAGGTACGTACTTTTTAAAAGACAACAGTAGTTACGTGATACTAAAATATGAGAATAATACAATATTCTAAACAAATTATGTCACCTACTCTATTAAAACAAAGCCAGAGCTAAAGTATTACATTTTTCCAATGACAAAATGAGCTCGGATTCCGACAGCGGCATCTGCGAGTGTTCCTTATGAGGGGAAGAACCGGGATATAAATGATATTGATAATGCAACGTATGGCAGGATAAATCCATGAGGCCAGATATATTAATGCGGTATTCATATTTGAGCGTTAGGGGAGTAGGTCATATTTACAATCTATGATTTACTTTAACATTTTTATAGAACGGTTTAGCTAAAATGTTCTCGATATAAGAGTATATTAAAACTATATTACCTATATATCCAACCTATGATTTATTACAGCAGTAGATAAGTTATGTTCATAGTAAATTGCATAAAAAAATTGATAAACCACGCGATGCGTTTCGATAGCTACAATATTTTTTTAGATAACTATTAAAAAGTAGGTAGTAATGAGTGACAAAGGAAGATACAGTTAGCATGAGTGCAAAAGAGATAACAATACTTTATAAGCAACCGAGCTGAAGTGCACAGCACGCTTGTCACATGGACAATAGTGGTAGCCGCGTCATTGTCATACATAATTTATGAAAACTGAAAGATGGCCGTAAAATTGACAACTCGTTTGATATGTCGGACTCGAATTACGATTTAAATAATAAATAAATATAAGTTACCGGTAAACTGTAATTCCTAAGTTTTTATTACACATTTTAAAATATTTTTTACATCTCGTATGACACACGCAGGCATATTTTATTTATTTAATTTGTTTGAGACTTTCAAATTCAAATTCAATTCTATTCTAAAGAAAATAAAACCTCATTGTATCCAACTGTTCTCGTATATCCTTCCTCTTCCTCTTCACCCACTGCTGGACGTAGACCTCCCCCATGGCACGCCACAAGGCTACTGCCATAGGTATACTGTATATAGGTAGGTACAAAAAAATAAAAGAGAGCTCTTATATCAGATACATTGCAGTCAACCGTTTTTTTTTTATACATTTTTGACTAAAGGCATCGATCAATAGTGGTTTTGACTGATTTTTGTACCCAAAAGTGGTTTTGAATGTCACATAGGTAAAAACTTAAGTTTGCGAGATTCGTATATCAGATATAACAGGAAAATAAAATAATCTTTTCCTGAGTGCGGTGAAAGGGCACTGTATGTGAAATGGTATAAAAGCGCTAACGTGATCTCTCACAGCCCGCAATTTATGTACCCGCCAGGACAGTGGCTGCGGATATATATGGGACCAGATTATTTAAATTGAATATGATGACCAGTGAACGGATAATCGGATGCATAATATGTAGGTAGGTACTTACCTAAATTTAAGTTTTTTTCTGAGATACCGGGATTTATATTTTGAAAAACATGTTATATGAAGCCGCATACATAATTAATTTTAAACAAAAGAATTTGTTAAGGTAAATATCTCGATTAGTATAAATAAGTAGGTACATTATTTCATTAAAAAATCGACACTATTCAATTTAATTCTGGATTTTAAAATATTTCTAGACAAACTTATAAAATATTTTTAAGGCATCTTATGGAAACTAAATTAATTCTCAAAGATGCTCGTAAAAACAAGATGAAACCTTGCAAATAAAGAGGGCATTCAATATTGCCGTTATTAACAATTAATTAACTCAAAATTAAGAGCAAAGCTTTTATGAAAAAAAAACTGCCTAATTTTTTTCTACTTCAAAGAAAATTTATATTATTTGGCCAAGTGTCGCGTATACTTCGGTCGGCTTTTAGAAACAATGACGAATTCTTTGAACCCAGGAGGACGGATATCAAAGCAAAAGAGAAATTATCTTAACATCTTAACGGACCTTTCACTATAGTAATATATGTCTTTATTTTTATTTTTTATTTATTTATTTTTCTCACCACAATGTTGCATCTTAAATTACACGGCAATATTAGGCATATTGTTATTTTCAACAAGTTAGCAAACTGTGGAGAGACTGGAGCCTAAGCTAGGCTTAAAGCCTGTATTTCAGGTCACCAGGTCTCAACTCTTATAGATACAAATAACAATAACAATTTGTCTATGTGTCATCCTGTCTTTTTTATCAATCAAGTAAATAATAAGTTTACATTTCAAGATCGTGGTTAGTTGTGTGAGACAAAGCCTATTTAAATATATTAGTGTGGTTAGTAAAAGTTGAAAAAGGTGTGTATGTGTAGTAGTGTGCGTGTGTGTGTTATAAATTATAAACTATTCTGCATTTAACAGAAGAGTTCCAGTTTCACTATAATTTAATTCTAGAAGCCACAAGGTGAGTTTACGTTTTAGAACATTCTTGTTTAGTTTAATAGTATTAAATACTTTACAAGATGTATGTGCAATGTGCACCTCCCTTATGTATAACATGTATGCCATGAGCGATCTCATGATTTCGTCATTATGTACCTACTTACTTACTACCTAGGTTTCATGATACATATAGACAAACAAGGCTACGTTCCCGAATTGGGGTAGTCAGAGCTGCGGGATCATAAAGCAGATCCCTAAGCCACGTTTAGCTTAGCGGGGATAGATGCTTCAATGTGCACTGAAAGTTTGATATTTAACCTATGGCCATTGAACATTGTATGTACTAGGGTACGTACCAACTAATACAGCGGAAAACATATGAAAAGTTTTAATATTAGGATAGAAACCAAATAACGCGTCCATATTGCTGCAAATTATTAAAGTGTTTTACAGGATACACATTGGAGAGTGTGCGTGGGAACTTCACAATAAAGTTACACCAGCCCCTTTTAACCATCGGGATACTAGACGCAGATTAGCGTATCACCCTTATGTTGTTGATATCCCACCCATCCGCACCAAACGTTATGCTAACTCGTTTGTAATGCGAACGGCTAAGGAGTGGAATGCACTTCCTGCCGATGTATTTCCCGAGCACTACAACATTGGTCCCTTCAAAGCTAGAGTGAATAGGCACTTTCTAGACAAATATGTACGTACCACCACCCTATGCCGCATCTTGCTTTACATCATGCACGATGGCGGTCAAATGTTTGCCTAGCTAATTGTAAAAAAAATGGAGGATTAGGTTATAATATTTGGGATTATTCACGATCATCGTATATCCTTCTAAAGCCTATGTGTCCTAGGATAACGTCATATAGCAGACTCACATACGCAAAACCATCCCGTCCCCTTTATGGTGCAAACATGGGAAAATTCCTTCGAGGACTAACGGCACCGTTATCCTAAACAAAGCTTAGACGACCTCAGCGTACCTAAATAAAATAAGAAACTGTAGTCCAAAATCCCAAGAAGCCACGAACTACAGGATGCCCCGCATATACTGGCTGTCCCAGCTCCAAGCCGGAGTTCCTTACAACTCCTAATTAATTGGCAAAGTTCCGGGACGGCACAACCGCAATATATTACGGGACATCGGACGTTATTCAAAATTTGCTCAGGGAATTTTAAAATTTAACGTCTTATCGTGCACAGTCAACTAGTTCTCCGGTAGTTGCGCGGAATAAGTAATATTGGTACGCTGAATGTCGGTCACACGAAATATAATGATAACGTAGGTACTTACCTAGGTTCCATGATACAGGAATATAGGATATAGGAATGTAAATGTAAGTATGACCAAATTAATCAAGTCAAGGTACATGTTCCAATATTTACTTCACATGTCCTAAGGATGGCATCAAAATAAATAAAATAAAATAGCCTTTTATCAGATCTCAAATGGTGATAACATTACAAAATTGTATTAACTAGGTACATCAATTTAAAATACAAAGATGTAAAATAAAGTGCGGTTAATGATATGACAAAAATTTAATAAAATTAAAATTGTAAGTACCTGAAAAAGAACGAAACTACTTCGACCTAGAAAAGGATGGCATTAAGGCAGCATAATTAAAAATCAAAAATGAAAATATAAATTCAGGTGCACAGGCCCCTGACTTCGAACCTAGGTCCCTTCCGACTGTTTAGACGTATGTCTGAACCACTGGACTCTTACCGCTTTACTTTTCATCTAGCATTACACAACATATAAAACGACATACTGCACGAAACGACATACTGTCTCGCTGCACGCGGAATCATAGAACATTCTATTGCCCCGCGTGCAACGAGACATTGCGACTACTATAGTACCTACATATATGTACACAGAGATTACAGACATATAGTATATCACTTACGATGCACACACAGAAATTATTACCCGGTCCTTAACAAATTATCCGACCGTGGACTGCGCCGGGTAACTCGGTTATACGGAACTTGGCAACGGTTAATTTACAACGCGCCCTACAAATTAATATCTCTGATTTGGGACCCTTGTCAGCAGGAAACCGGCAGCTAAATCCCAGTCTGGAGGCTCGATTTAGAGGCTGTTGGCGGATGCTTAACTCCCATGCCAAGGTTCCAAAAGCTGATGAGATTACTAACTTGTAAAAGCAAAACGGCAGCAATGCGACACCGAAAATTGTGAGTGTGTATGCACGGAGGTTTGAAAGGATGTCTGCAGGTTTTACCTGTTCAGTCAAGAAGAAAGTTATACGAGTACCTGTATATTATTTTTAAAATACCTCGCAGGCTAGACAACTCAAGTCCCTTAGGCTGATTATGTAGGAAAGCAAAACGGTAGCAATGCGGCTGCGAAAATTATGAGTGTGTACACGGGAAAATTTCGAGGTTTGAAATGACGCCTGCAGGTTTTACCTGTCAAGTCAAAAAGAAAGTTATACATGTATATTATTTTTAAAATACCTCGCAGGACTAGACAACTCAAAAACATAGGTTGAATGACGTACTTTGACAATAGTAAGCAGACCATAGAGAAAAGTAAGTCTATGAAGCAGACATTCACTCCTACAGACACGGGTGTGCCCCCAAAGTGGAGTAGCCAGAACTGCAGTACCAAAGGAGATCCTACTAGTCTCGTTTATCATGACGGGTCAGCAGTATAAGATCATAGACAATGACAGCTGCTAGCTTATCGCAAAAGGTGATGCTTAATTACTAACAGCGGACCATGTTATTTATTACCTATTCAATTACTAATTGACTCGATAGTAACTGAGTGTTTGTACATAATATTTAAAGTCGCTTCATCGCCTCAATTAAGACAAACATGAGCCCATGTGCGGCGCATCCGCAAAGTGCGAGTGACGACATATTAATCTCCCAAAGTACAGATATGAGCAGTACTAAATACTCTTCCATCTCCCTTGCTTTAAAGCAACTCTACTATGATGTGAGCGAAATCGCAATACCTATTAGAGGTCAATGTTTAACAAAGTACTGAATAGAAGCTACACAGAAATCATAATAACAGCTCAATGTCACAATAGTTGTATCGTCTTGAATTCGTGATACATGGTAAGAACTCTGAAAAGTTAAAAAAAACCGATGTCTCACGTAACAATAAATGAGCCAAACTTGTTGAGTTCGTCTATCCCAGGTCTATCCGTTAATAAAACTCATTTATTTATTAGTAGGTATGAAGTTGGATGGTTCCACTATACCTACCTATATATCACGTTGTTAAAAATCATGACTGAACAAAAAAATTTAATAAAATAATTAGCTGCTTTTGCAGCGCGTGGTGAATGAACTACGAGTAGGTACAGTAGTGGATTTGCATTTCATTACTAAATCATAAGCATCGGTGGTTCAGTGGTAGAATGCTCGCCTGCCACGCGGGCGGCCCGGGTTCGATTCCCGGCCGATGCATTTTCTTTTATTATTTATTTTTTGTTAAAATCATAACTTCAAACAAGGAAGACGAAACCATCAACATTTATTTTAACAAATAAAGCAACTTGTTTCAAGATTTCCTTTCATGTTCAAAGTTAGAATAAACAAAGAAACCAAGCACGGGCGTATCACGACTTGTAAACGAGGTTCACTATAGCCATAGAGGAATAAGATTGTCTTATTCCTCTATGCTATAGCATAAACACATAACGTTAGAACAGCAAGTACAGAACTTACAATACATTCCGGAAAAATATTCCCCAGTCTTTCCAATTCGTATTCATGGTGCACATTCACTTTAGCCGCGAGGTGGGTAAAGTAACAGACGTAACGAGGGTGTAAAAGTAAACCGCACTAGAAAACGTCATATATGTATGCAATTTCCTACACCGCATCGTTTTGCATGCGACACGACTGCAGCGAGCATCTTGAGCAAAGAATTCCACCCGCAGCGCCGAGAAATGTATACTTTAGATACCAAAGGAGCGATAACACGAACTAAAGGAACTCGAGTTAGTTTCAAATCAGCTAAAGACCGCGTTCCTATTCATGAATTCATTGGCGAAGGTAGACAATGTTCGCAAGCGGAAACCATAGAGCATTAATTTCATAGAAATGGCAAGAACTTGACCAACGCTATCTTCCCGCTACGTAAGACGCCGGTTTATCGATAGCCCGTAGAATTTGCAAGCTATGAAGATACGTTCTTTAGTTAAAAACCTGTTTCCATTTGGTTGGGTCAGCGGAAAAAGTAAATATATTTATTCAACTTCTAAAATCTTTTATGTGCCGTCCTCGTATCCAGTCTGTCTATCCGAACCCAATCCCTGCATAACCTTATGTCTCTACGCAATCCCAACTAAAATTATAAATGCGAAAGTAACTCTGTCTGTCTGTCTGTCTGTCTGTTACGCTTTCCCGCTTAAACCTCGCAACCGATTTTGATGAAATTTGGTACAGACAATCTTTAGACCCTGAGACAGAACATAGGCTACTTTTTATTTCGAAAAAAAGGGATGAAGGGGTTGAAATAGAGGTTGAAAGTTTGTATGGGATTTCTTAATTTTAAAAGATAAAACCATGAAACTTTATATTTAAGCACTTGATAAGAAATCATTAAACATTTCTTCTAGCATTTTTGAAATTTCGACCAGCTAAGGGGTGAAATAAGGGTTGAAAGTTAGTATGCAAGTTCGTCAAATATCACGTCATAAGAAACAAAAAATCGTTTGTTCTAGCATTTTGAAATTTTTACCAGTTTGGGGGTGAAATAAATTTTGTTTTTTCTGTAGTCCACGCGGACGGAGTCGCGGGCGTCCACTAGTAGTAAATATCTACAAAAAAAAAAAAATTGTACATTTCATATCTACCTACACATTAGGTATCTACCATACCTAATTTTTAACATTCTCAAAGGAACATTCCAAGGAAGTCCCAAAGTAATCAGGGCACAACGAAAATACAGCGTTAAGTTCAAAGAACAAAAATACCAAACAGGTGAACTTTTAATTAGAATTAGTTGCAAACGGCCGTTTATAAAGATCAACAATCCCCTAAGGGGTGAAACAGGACGGTTCCTCCCGATACAAGGAGCTAGCAACATAAGGAGATAATCCTGACGACTAACTTACTAAAACTTTGGGCTATTTTTGAAACAACCTTCTACTGCGTTGTGATAGAAGGAGAATCGGCTAAAACTATAGCATCACCATCAGTCAGCCAATAATCACCTACTGCTGGGTAGCCTCTTCCCTGCTGCTTCGGTGCCGTGCTTTGTGTATGCACTGCCAGCGATAGCCATGATATCGTCCATCGTCTCAAATGCTTTTACACTACTAGCTTTCCCAAAAAATTCCATACAACAGCTATTTTAACAGCACTATATGCGACATCCCCCGTCAAACATATACGCCATTCCCATCGGAAACCACTCGGTATTCCGGCAACGTTTTATTTCCGATACCAGCATCGAGCACTTGGATATGACATGAGTGCGGTTGATACGCATGTAACTGTGTATTGACGCTGACGCGGCAGATATTTCATATGCAATCATGAATGTACGTGCCGGACATAAAGTTTCCGGTCAATGCGGAATTAAACTAAACTCGGATTGCACCACTCTATAGGTATATATTTTTAGAGTGTAGTGTGTATGTACTCGTATATTTCTTTGGCACGCTGTAGAGCCTAAACGGCTTGTCGCATTTGATCTTAATACCTCATTTGATTCGTCTCAGTAAGAGTCGTGAGAGTGACACTGGGTCAAAACTATTTACGCAGTCGGGTTTTTTTAAATCAATGAGGTTATTTTCTAATTTCAACACTGCAACCGGCATATCAACATAATCGACTTCAGGAAACACTGAAGCCTCCGACTACTTTACTTTAAATTAAGGCAGTTACATAATTAAAACGCGGCAAAAAGTAAATTTTAATGTAAACATAGGATAATGATGACGGAACTCATTTCAATGCAACAACATAACACAACCGGTGAGAAGCTCCAGTCTAATTAGCGGGAAACTTGTCTCGCACGTTAATGGTTGCCGTAACGAGTTTATCGCGCACAAACTTTACATTCAACAGTTAAAACAATTTCATAAGTGGCTCGCTGAGCTGCACCTGGGGATGCAGACTAACAATATTATTCAGAACTACCGACATTGTAACGGGACGCGACGCGGAATATATTCCGAACATACGTCGGGAAGACGTATGCATTCGGGATAAAACTATGAAAAGTGTCACGATACAGCGTGCCGCTCTCCCGAGACCAGACACTGTTGCTTTAGAATTCAATACATTTACCCAATCCAGCGACATGAATACAGCGTTACAAATGTAAAACTCGTATAGCTTTTCAATTTCATCAAAGCAACCTATCAGAAATGAGAATATTATATGAAAATCCAATACTTCGCTTCGTCTCCAGTATATTAAAGTTTTCGCAAAAAAGATGTTACAAAGCCGGGTTCGCACGGCTTGATCTGAATTACTGTATGAGACGAGTAGATACGTCAGAAATACAGCGCTTGCGAGCGCACGAATGCGCCTTTAGACGTCTGACTGCACAACGTCATTTACTTTTTACTAGCAAAGAGGCTCCGGGGCGGGGAATTCAAAGGCGGCCCTCGAAAGAAGAGCTCTCGGCATTAGCTGTCGCGAGCGCGATGAATAACTGAAGCGATGGAGAAAAACTCTCCAAGAGCCAGATACGATGAACGCGACACCTAGCTGCGAAAATCTAGTTAGCAATGGTTCCTAGTGATTGAAATAATATCTGATGTAAATCTATACATTTTTTATTTAAAACACGTATATTTCAATCTATTTTCGCGAATTTATTATTTACTTTTTGAGTACTAGTACTTGTTTGTGTGACTTATTATTGAATTGTGTTGTTTTTATAATTTCACCATTGTTAGTTGCAAATAGCGGTAATTAAGTATTTTACTCTGTATTTTTACTAGACCTGTGTGATGGCATGATATTGAAATCGCATATTTTTAAATTAAAATTTACATGTATTTTAATTATATCTAAATTGAATTATTACTTTTATGTATTAGGGTCTTGGTGTTTTGTAGGCGATGGGCTAACCACCTGTCACTACTAATCGAACTTGTACATCTCAACTATACCCTCAAAATTGGTCAGAGTGACACCATGTGGTTCTATCGGCCCTTGGTTCTCTGCCTACCCCTTAAGAGATAAAGGCGTAATTATATATGTATGTATAAAATTATTACACAAACCGAAAGAAATGTTGAAGTGGATAATAACACTTTTACTATGGTACCAAAAAAGAAATTGCATCGGCCGGGAATCGAACCCGGGCCGCCCGCGTGGCAGGCGAGCATTCTACCACTGAACCACCGATGCTTACATATTACGAGCGAATTTGACCTCCACTTCAATGACATTACAATCGCCACACTATTCCGAAATCCGCATAGTAACTAAAATATAGTTATGTATATGAAGATAATAACATGCAAATAGCCTACATTCGCGATAAATTCGACCTCATATACGATAATTTCTATTCACAGACTGATTTATTATCTTGCTATGATAATTTGAATGGAATATTCGGTGGTAAGTGGGACCTAATAAGTTTAATCCGGTTTTATATGGAGTAAGCCACTAACAAAGGATTTTAATGGAAACCGATTATGTTGCTTGGTAGTGGTATCTTCCTTATTTATCGCACATAATAGCTAATACTACACATAGGTAGCTTAGTATTTTTGAACAAAATCCAAATATTATTTAAGGAGGTAGTAGTAGTAAGTAGTACGTCTTATGTGTATTATTGAATATGGTAATTAATCATAAATTCAAATTATTTCTTACAGGATTATAAGGATAGTGACCCGCCCTCGCTTCGCTTCGGTACATATCCTCTAAAATTTTAATTCCCGTTTGTCCCGTTCCCGTGGGAATTTCGGGAAATATGTCCTCAGTGCTTCCTTACACTTCCTACCGAATATACCTGTCATATACGTCAAGTGGTTTGCGTAAAAATTGGGAATTCCCTTTTGTCCCGTTCCCGTGGGAATTTCGGGAAATCCGTTCTTAGTGCTTTCTCGCACTCCCTAATGAATATACATGCCTGATTTCCGCATTATACTTATAGCGGCTTTCGTAAAAAATGGAATACGCGTTTGTCCCGTTCAGGTGGAAATTTCGAGAAATACGTTCTCAGTGCCTCCTCACACTCCCTAGCAAATTTCATCATTATTTTATGTCAAATGGTTTTCGTCAATTGGGAATTCCCGTTTGTCCAGTTCCCGTGGGAATTACGGGAAATCCGTTCTTTGTGCTCCCTAGCAGTCCCTAATGAATATACATCCTCGATTTCAATTTCATAGGTTTTCTTTAAAATTTTGTATTCCAGTTTGTTCCGTTCCGATGGGAATTTCTTACACTCCCTACCGAATATACCTGTCATACTTCATCTCTATATGTGATTTTCGTAAAAACTTGAAATGCCTGTTTCTGCCATTCCCATGGGAATTTCGGAAAACCCGTTCTTAATGGTCTTTTACACCCCCTAACAATCATACACACCAAATTTCATCTATGTACGTCAAACAGTTTATTTTTATACTTATTGAATAAGCTTTTGTTCCAGTACAGTGGAAGTTTCGGTAAAAAATTTGAATTCCTGTCTGCCCCGTTCCCATGGGAATTTTGGGAAATCCGTCCGTACTCTCTTACACCCCCTAACGAACATAAACATCAAAAGGGAGTGGGTGTAATTTACTTGTGAAATTAAAAATTTATTTGTATGTGTCCGTTTCTTCGTGGGGTCATGTAGGTATGTTACTTTCGCAATTCTTTTTGATTTTGGCAAATTTTACACTCGTTTTTGAGGATTTTCCTAACGTTTCCATTCATCATCGTTATCATCCATCATAAATTCAGAAATCATCACTACTAAAAACAATGGCTGTATGGATGCTGTAATCATCATGCTCTTTCTTCGTTGTTGTTTGTTTAGTTTATCCCGAAGGAAAGGCAAGGGGAACTAAGCCCATACAGCCATTGTCTTTAGTAAATGATTTCTGAATTTATGATGGATGATAATGATGATGATGAATGGAAACGTCGGGAAAATCCTCAAGAACAAGTGTAAAGTTAGTCAAAATTAAAAATAATTGCAGAAACAACTTACATGAAGAGATCGTATTCCGGCTAAAGTTTTACTCAGCTTACCTGCGTATAAAACCATGCACACGCACTAGATTCACATCACAAGTAATCAAAATATAACTTATCTACCAGAAAACATCACTTTATGGACACAAGCAAGCCATTTACAAATACTTTTTGATTTTCACAAGAAAATTACATCTGCACCCTTCCAGCTTTTCCCGCCGAATCCGCTCTTTCTTCGGGATAAACCAAACAAAAAAAAAAAAACAAATTTTATCTGTCATGTTGTGTCATGTCATCTGTACGTCACAGAATAAGAAATTCCCAGAACCCGTGATCACGCATACTTTTGAAGCAACTTTTTAGTATGTCAAATTTTTACAACCTATTTACTGTATCTAAAAAACTGATAATATTTAGCGATTTGGCAACAATCGGCGGGTAAGATGAGCGGAAGATGCAGGATTTTTGACTCGTTTTTGCTTCACTACCCGGAATACAAACGGAATAAATACGCAAGCTGAACAATAACCTTAATAATAAAACATGACTAGATAGCCAAAATAACTTTTTTCTGTAGTCTCACGAAGTTAAAACCGTCTAAATGGCGAAGTCCATAGCCATCTTGACTGGACTGAAGCCAACTTAACGTGCATGCGGTGCACGTTTTAAATAACGGTAAGGTTTTAAGAAAAGGCGTCTGCTAAATTGGCCAACGATCATACGATATAAATAGTGCCACCTTACTAACTAACGTACCTCAATATAACGACTTCCTCGACTTAACAAATTTTTCTTTTACCCCTTGAATTGTCCATAAGAGTCAATGTAAAATATACCTTTACATTGCGAACAACCTCATTATAACGAGTTTTCGACTACAAACAAAAAGCATGAATACCACTAATTAACGAATTTTGTCAACCAAAACCTTTATATAAAGTTCACGTCAATGTAGGAGCCTTAATTTTATAGTACCTGATTCATGTTGCGACAGGTTTCGACACGCTTTTACCTCCTTACGAGTATAACAAATTTTAGCCCACGTAACCTCAACATAACCAGTTCAACGAATTACTTGATATAACGATTTTTTACTTGTTCCCTTCCGATTCGTTATATTGAGGTTGCACACATGAGGTTCCATCTTTAGGAAAGGTCAAGTTCAATGGGCGAAGCTTGTAATATTTTGTATGGGAAAGGCACAAACAAGTGGTTTTTATTGTAATAGTCTATCCAGTTGATGGACTTAAAATATTATTTTTAAAAAATCATGATTTACGAATAAAGTTTTACCCGAAAGCCGATTTTGGCGGAGACTATCAGCTGCTGATAAATTAACAAATTTTCGTTTGTAGATGCAACGGCATTTTACATATATGCAAGTACACGTAAATGCAGAACAGAGAAGCACAATAACTCAACTAATGCAGATCAGCCTTAAGCACTAGGTTATCTGGTAACACTGCTATGTTGTGGGTATGGTTATTACGCATGCTTCGAGCTTATACAGCGTG
The DNA here is from genome assembly GCA_014607495.2 of Carposina sasakii. Taxonomy (NCBI): domain Eukaryota; kingdom Metazoa; phylum Arthropoda; class Insecta; order Lepidoptera; family Carposinidae; genus Carposina; species Carposina sasakii. Next base: position 12,334,379 of record CP053163.1, read on the forward strand.
ATTAAGTTAGCCTATGTTCCAAGGGAATAGGCTGATTTTAATTTACTCTGTGGATTATTGGAGTACTGTCAAAAACTATGAATATTAGATGACGTAACGAAAAATATCAGAATTACAACTTCAACATAATATTGCATTTATTCCAATATATGACGCCTGTTCTTCAGTCCTAGTTAAATAGCTTTAGATATCTAAGCCCGCTGACATTATTTTTTTTAGGTTAACTTAGATTTTTAACTTTCAAAATAAATAATTTATTGCGTACCGATTTCCGTACAGTGAGACAAACCAAGTACCTAACGCTGTACAAATCTAAACTTATTCAATAATCATCCTCCTCAATATACGTTATCTCTTTGACACATGCTCTCATTGCTTATGGTCCTTTAATGCTCTTCAATCACGAATCATATGGCTAGTATTATTCTAAGGGAATAACCAATACCGAGTCTCTTCATAGCCAAGTACAAGCCAAACAAGCGTCGTCGGCAATGTTCTCGAAGCTAAAGCGAGATTCAAATTAAGCTGCAGATTATCTGACAACGCCGAGCGCTGCTGCAGGCATGGTTATTGCACCTGCTATGGGATTCATATAATCTATATCGACTAATATATTGGGTAAAACAGGTTGCATTCATTATAAGCATTGCCTATTTACGAAAATATATTACACTAATCTAAATATAACCTAGGTCATATTTCAATTCCTACAAGTAATACATACTTCAGACAAAAATAAATGTAGTTCTAGGTATTGTGTGATTCACCGTATAGTTCCGCTGGATAATGGCGCTAGTTACTATGTGGTCTTACCCACATTTTCTGTGCCACTGCATACAAAAAATGTTTGTTCCGAAATCAGGCATAGGAATTATTCTATGAAAAAAAATATATACATACAGATGAATTGAGAACCTCCTCCTTTTTTTGAAGTCGGTTAAAAAGGACTCTAAGCAGCAAATATGGATGTTCTCATGTCTGGCAGTACATAATCCATTAATGTAACGTTTTAGGTAGCTAAACATGTACTCGTAGTAACTTACATACCGCAATATATGTATACATCGTTTTGGAGGATTTTGTTATATTTGTTGGACGTACGACCGTACGTGCGCACTTAGATAGTGGAGAGGCTTACCTGAAACAAAAATAAAAATCATGCCACAAATTTAACATACTAATAACATATTTTAATGAAAGCCCGTGTGAACAGGGTAAGTGGCTGAAGTTGCCATTTTACCTCATTTATCAATTAGAAAAATTACCATTTGCTACAGATGTACATAATGAATAAGACTACCTAAGAATAACTGTGGGTTAAGCACGAACTTTTTTACGCGGCGTAACGCTAGCTACTCGCTAGCAAACTCTATGTGATTTGACAGTTGGACGATAGCGTTACAGACTATCGAGGGGTTCGTGCTTACCCCTCTGAAATCACGTTTATATAGTTCACATAAGGCAGCGTACACACGAAACAAAGATAAAGAAGATTGTCAGAAGGAATGAGAGTGGTTCATCAGAAAATTGTTTTAGTAGATAAGTATAGGTATGAATCTTTATTGGCGTTTTTGGCTACTATGGGGTAACAAACCCTATCAACATGTACCCTATAAAGAACGCCCAATTATTTAGCAATTATCCGACTGCCCTTAATTAACTTTCGCTTAAGAGAGCTGATGGCTGTTTACTTGGCTCATAGAAAGCGTAATTGTTTTGTAATTTCTCTCTAATGCCAGCTTTCAGACAAATTAATTGGTTGGCAATTCGGTTTTGTACTTATAAAAAGGTACAAAAAACTAGGAGAAATCTTCTAGACGATTCTCTCACAAACCATCTCAAGCACGTCGTATCTATCCAATATTGAAATAGGTTTGGATAGACTACACTTTCCAAACAAACTCCCATTCTGGAGAAATTGTTCGTATTGCAAATATTATATCCCATCTACAATAGGAAAGACTTACAAGATAATGTACACATGGAAAGGGGTATATTATAGTTTGTCATAGTCGTGGTGCACCCTGCTATTTAACGGACGAGGCACGGACGAGGCTCTGGTACACTAATACTATTATAGTTTGTCATAGTTGCGGTGCACCCTGCTATTTAACGGACGAGGCTCTGACGCTAATGGCTTAGATATAATACCTGTTTGGAGTGTCTAGGAAACATATCCCCTCTATGCTAAACGTGCCTGGAGAATCTCATTCGTGACACTTTTCGACTGCACGATGCAACGGTAATGAGCTTTATTTTAATCCAGATGCAAGTGGTATCAATTTTTTGTTTTGCGAATCCAAAATCAGGATTTGAATCTGTTATTATAGCGTAAGTAGAGATTCTAACATTTACGAGTAGGTAGATATTGTTTAGGTAGGTATTGTTTCTTTATATTAAATTTATCTGTGGCCTTACCGAATTGTCGGAATCACCACATATGCAAATCCGTGACCCACACACTGCCGCGTAACGAACCAATTCCCACAACGTAATCCTATTAAAATAGGAAGTAAAAGCTAGAACTGAAAGCTATTGCATATTGCGCTTTTACAAACCCAACAATGCCTATAAAATGATGTTGAAACTGAGTATTTAAAAATATAATCAAAGATTTGTATGGACGTGTACTACGATATATTGACCCCGCAGTTTTCATCTGAGTCATGCGTGTATATATTTCTGTCTTCGTCGCTGTTGCGAGCGGTTTAAGAGATTAGACACATTGTTATTGCGAATCAATGATTGGGCTTTCCAGAACCAAAAGTTTAAGTTTCTTCTAAGAGGAAGACACCCATAAATAAGCCCACTGTTATATTACATTACCGGTTCATTTATAGGATATTTGTACACATATAAAATACTTTGTCCAGAATGACTGACGGATCAACGCATAGCCTAAACTACTGATCTTGGAGACCTGAAACGAATGTATCTCCTTTGTATGACGTAGGCATCCAATAAGAAAAGATTCCCTGAAATTTCCACGGGACCGTAAAACGAGAAAATTCCAAAGTTCGAATGTGGGCATCCGCTGGTAATTGTACAAAAGAAATAACTATTCCACTGCTAAGCATAGCACATCCAATTACTAAAAAGATAAAGGACCTTTGTCGACATGAAAGGCAAAATATCAAACCCTTGAAGGGTAGAATATATCGGTCGAGCAAATAATTTTAATATTCCAGTTTCAATAGTAATATTGCGTCACTTGAGACAGATCTGGATTCTTTGAAATAATAACTAGAGAGAAAGCTGCGAAAATTATAGATAGTAATATTTTTCTGCCACATTCCACTAAGTATAAAGTACATACTAGTAATTTCATCGCTTAAGATTTATGAGTACCCAGGGCTATTCACCATTCATTTCGTAACATAATAATATGGTAAAATTTTATAAAATTACTTCTCGTATGATTTTTTAATACAGGGTGTAACAAAAGGGGTATGTTACTCGTATGAAATATGGAATGCTATGAAAATGAAAATCTATCAACAAAATGTGAGACTCGAAAATCACATCGCAAAGTTCTTCGCACATTTCTCAATCCTAAGCTCATAAATGGGAAAATGTCTTAGTTCCTTAAAATGTGATATCTACTATACAGAATGTTTGTGACAGCCAGGCAAATATTGATACCATGACTTCAGACCATCGAAACTTTTATAAGAAAAATTTTACGAAAAAAAAACACCGAAATTTTTCGCAGGAAAATTCCAAAATTTTCCGTCATTTTATTTCATATTAAAAAAAATAGTTTAGTTCGTTTAATTAGGCCTTATACTCGTATATGTAATGACTTTAAAATAATTTTTTAACCAAAAGATGATTTTCAAAAAAAAGTTGCTCTCAAAAAAGTTTAAATAACTGATAAACCCTAATTGAGAGAGAGAGTCACACACAAGTGATCCAAAAAACAGCAATGTGTCACACAATAACCAATAAGCTCATTAATTTAGTCACAGGACCGCCCGATACAATTGGCGCGGAGAGCAAAGATTACTTATAATCAGATTAAAAATACATTTCCTGCGAGTAATAACATTGTAGTATAACTCAACACAATGGCACTTGTTCAGCATTTCAGTATTTGCCTGGTTGCCACCTACACCCTGTATAAAAAAACTCGTGAGATATAGATAATTGCCAAACTACATGATTTAATACAATAACATAGCTACTCGTATATCGCTGAAACCAAACATTGCGGTGCTTAAAGCACATAACGGATATCGAATACGGAACCCTTTATTGGCACAAAGCCAATGCCGGCAAAAACATCATGAAAATTCAATCAGATGCTTACAGAGGCGTTCAGAGGGCATTCATGATTTTTGGGATAAAGCCGTTAACGCGCGTGCACATTCGCGTTCGTACCTTACTCGCGAACTATATTGTATTTGCACCTTTTTGGGTCCACATTTTCACAGTGGAGCGCCTATCACTATGTCACCTTAAATAATTACAAACTTTCGCCGTATTATTAAAAAAGAACTCAAACATTGTTCAGCTTAAACAACCTAAATAATTTCCATCGAGGGTTCGCCCACAACTACCGAATAGTTGACGCCTGATACAATTAAATATTTAGCCTAAATAATGTCTAATTTTGACAGATATTCCATACAATTTGCTGTCAAACACATCCTAACTTTAGACACTTCGCTTTCCGTGAAGATACCGGTACCGGTACGGCATACTGTAAAGGTACAATCTCGACAGACATTCTTTGGTGTCTCCAAAACGTATCATCTTAATTCCCAGTTTGTCACAAAACTACGTCTAATGTTAACGCATATACATAATAGAGTACCAAGAGCTTCATTCATCTTCACACTACATTACAATTCTCACATTGTCATCGTCTCAACTATTGCGAACAATGCTCGAAAATAGAAATACATTTTCCTTAAAACATGTCGACAACACGAAGACTCTTAACCACAAAGCGGTACGCATAATGTACCCAACAATCCAGGTGTTCATCAATCAAACTCAAGCACCTTGAATACATTGAACAAATAATGCCGTAATTCAAACGTAATGTCGCACATCACATGCTATCCCTGAGTCCCGACACGTCTTTATAATAAAAATATCACCCGAGAGCGCCGGGAAAAAATATCGCAACATTAGGCACGATAAGTTCCCAACTGCGTACTATCCGGCAGAATATACATAAAATGAGCACAATAAATATAACGAGCGCTCGGAGAATAGAAGCAGGTGTGTCGAACTCCGGTCGGCCGACGAAAACGTGAAAAACTCATTCGCAAACAACAAAAGGCGCGGAGAAGTTATAACTCACGCTGCGGCCAGGTGCTGGCTCAAGACAAAGTACTGACGGCCTCCATGCCGTGATTTAGATATGATCTGAACGCAATCTGCATTAGTAAAGCCGTAACGCGTACGCGTGCGTTATAAGCTATGTTTTATTGGCGTTAAACACCTGCGTTATACGTAAGACGTGTATAAATCTTTATCCTGTCTCAAGGGCATACGTGATCCCACTGCTAGTAGGTAGACCAGTGGAAACTATTCGTAAATCATTTTGGTGAAGATAGAAATGGAAGGTAATGCTTATTTATCGAAGATGAGTTCAGTAAGTCCTAATGCTAGACGTGTTGTGTGGCTAGTATTAGAATCTGTAGATGGTTGATGAGGGCGATTTAGATCATGATTTGCCATAGCTTTAAGACTCAGCAGGATAGTAGGTTTTGCAGATTCACAATTGGATTGCTCAAAGATTAATAAAGTTCCACTACAGTATTAACACCTCATAGTTGAAGGTAACTTTTAATGGCGATTTAGCGTGTGGTAGGTTAGATGATTATTCACGCATGGACTACCTGGATGGCCGTCACTAAACAAGTTTTAATGGCCTCTTTCCCCAAACTTGCCCAAGAGCCCACATGCGGGATTTACTAGCTCAACTTTTACACTGAAAACTGGACCGTTAAATGTTTACATTGTAAGTATTTCAACAGCATTTTATTTATAGAGTTCATAAACAGAAAAGTCCTGATATTATTTATGGCAAAATCGTATTTTCGAGGATGTGTCAATGAATATGGAATAATTGTACTATTAGGCATGGAAAATCACAAATATAGTAGAAATGCACCTATACAATAATTTACTCACATGTCTCTTTGAAAATAACTGCTTATAAACAGTAAAAACTTAGTAAAAATAAGAAGACAATTAGTCCATAAAAATATACAGTTTATAACAAATCCTTTAACATTGTACAAGAACAAGGTGAACAGGTAGAACGTTATCAAAATTAAGAAGCTTATACAGCTTTAAATCCAAACTCTTCGCTTATAATAATGGGGACAGGGAAGGAAAATCATGACCGTGGATACTAACTTCCAACAGTAGGTACTAACGTGGAATCTATACATACATTTCGTAAAAAAACTGCTGCTATACTACTGGAAAACTAATATAACATGAATTTATATTTATCAGCCGTCTTTTCGGTACTCACTGCCTGTAGGTAGACTAATAAATAGTGCGCGTGGTCTAAGCTCAGCTTTGCACTTGTGTGAGTGTACATAGATAGTGTAAGTGCGTCGGCCTTGAGAGCGATGCGTCCTTTTCTTGTACACTCATGCACTGGTATGATGAATTTGGTGAGAGCGAGATGTCTTACTTTTAAACGTCAAATTCACAGAGCTATTAATAACTAGATAAACTAAGTGGATGTACTTTGCATGTGAAAAATAGACTTAAGAATTAGAATAGACACTCATTCACTCACTCAAATGGTTTGCAATCCCTTTTTACACGCCAAGTAGAAACACTTGTCTTGTATAGTTATTACTTAGTGGATTCGACGTTTAAAAGTGAGACATCTCGCTCTCACCAAATTCATCATTCCGGTGATGCAAGAGCAAAGGCTGAGCTTACGCCGCACGCACACATACCAGACTCTACACAATACATCCAAGACTTTTTGGACTTCCCCTATCATTTTCAATTTACACTGTGGGTATAATACGTTTATAAGACACGTTTCTACTATTATTCTTATCCTACACCCTAATGGCCATCATTAACGCAAGACTTTCGCGACAGACGGCATAAAGCAAGCCCGTACCATGGAAACTGGGTCATTTTCGCACATTTTTACCAACAAAGCACAATTATGTACATTACAGGCACAGTAATGTCGCAAATATGAATAATATATCTCTCGCCGCGTACCTTTATGCAATTAGGGGGGATTTGGGAAGTTTCAGTTCTCGACACGCCTAAATTAGTGTTCATAATAAGGGACGATTATTTTACATTATTACGCGCTTTGCAGGCGATGTCCAAGAATATTATAATAGTTGGTTTAGTATAAGGTAACTTTATTTTTATTTAATTTATTTATTAGAATTAGCATAAAGTTTATACGGATGAGTGTAACACAAATTAATTGGGAATTTCAAATTGGATAGGACATAGTGATCTCGGCAACCTATCAGTTAAATCGTCAATTGATTCGAACTCGCTCAAAGTTGTCAACTGAAGTGATTTTTGCCAATCAAATGCTAAATACTGCGTCCTGTAGGCAGAGTACGATAAATTATTTGAAATGGTTTTCTTTGCAATGCAAAAAATACCGCCAGATCGATTTACATACAACATACCTTAGATGCAAACAAAATAGCTATTTTGTATTTATATACATATAATAATCACGCCTTTACCCCTTACGGGGTAGGCAGAGCACCAAGGGCCGATAGGTTGACATGGTGCCACTTCTGAACAATTTTAAGGGTATAATTGAGATGTACAAGTTCGGTTAGTAGTGACAGGTGGTCAGCCTATCGCCTACAAAACACCAAGACCCTCTTGTCCCTCTACTGACTTGTACAGTATGTCCGGGAAGAGAAGCAGCTGTAGTATTATACGTACTTTTTTTCACTACCAGAGCAGCATAGATTATTGAAACAAAGGTACGGATAATCGTTACTGGCTGACAACAGGCTCAACTCATATTACCTACTATATATGGCTACCTTACTAGGAGGTAATGCTGCCTTCGAGCATTTGTAGGTACCTACTAAACATGACTATCGACCATAGATTTGGTTTCGGTAACAGAGGTAGAATTTATAGATTTACTATTTGGGGGAGGCCTACGTCCAGCAGTGGACTACAATAGGCTAATGATGATCATGATTGATATTTAGTATTTACATAGTTTATTGAAAAGTATGTAGGTACATAGTTTATTGAAAAGTACGCAGTAATTTAAAGCGTATCTACCGACCTATTACAAAAAGTGTACAAAAGCCTAGCTATGTGCATTTTCTGTACATCTATGTGATCTAACTATATTGATTAATGTTTCTGTGTAAGTATAGGTACAATAAAGAATATGAAATTTTTAAAAAAGCAAGTATAAAGCATTGTTTGCTAAAGCCTACAACGCACTAATAAGGGAAACCCCGCCTTCCCTTCCTCCCTACTCCTAATAGTATAAGTAAAAGCAAATAAAGAGAAATACTGTCAAGACCATAACCAAAATCATAAATCCAAGAATAGAAAAGAGGTTTCCATCTAACGAGCAATGTTTTGCCAACACTAGCCATGCAACACAAGCAGCCCCGCATTCGGCCGCAAACGGGAGATTATCTTAATGACCTCCGCACGAATTATGTATTCGGCTGACACAATCGGCACAAATGAGAGGCCAATCAGCCACCATCCGCGCCCATGTAAATGGCACATTGACAGACGTGACGGCAAACGGAATCGATTATCCGATTCGACTGTACCGATGTGTTATCGCATCGAAATTATGTAACGATTATGTTTTATCTGGTGATGATCAATCTTTGTTGGCAAGGTTGGCGAAATTTGTGTATTTAGCCATGCTATACGTAGCCGTGAATGGAATAGAAAATATTAGTATTTATTTGAAAATTACAACGGACAGAAACAACATAGAACAAGACAATAGAAATAGAGTAGAAATAGAAATAGAGTAGAAATAGAAATAGTACGCCATAAGGCTACTGCCACGGGGGGTTTTGTCCATAGTCACCACGCACATCACGCCAGCACGGGAGGCGCTGCTACTAAAGTAAATACACTATAGACTTTGTAAAATCTAGTAAACTTGCATGCACATTCTTTTCTGAAACTGGCGTAGCGGGTATTTGGATTACTTACCTTCTCTATATCTATACTTGAAATGAACATGATGGTGAAAAAGGAAACGCTTCCGGCCCCACCGGGCCACTAGTCGTTGTATTGGCCCATGTATATAATTAAACTCGAGTTGAGGTTTTCCACAGACTGACATTTTATTTAAGTTTCACATAGAAGGACACTGGTGGCGCTTGATTTATACATATCAAATAAATTTAACAGTATACATGCCAAATATTGTGAGAAACTTCGATATCGCGTTGTAAGATTTGTAGTTCTGTTTTTGCATCCTGTAGATGGCTCCGCTGCAAACATAAACAAATGGAACGATTTCACAGTGGATGCACCGCTCAATGACCTAACTAAGAGAAACTTAGCCGGCTATAGCCTGTTGATCCTATTTGACCTAGCTGTTCATAACTTAGGTAGTTACAACACTATAACCCTATACTACTAATATAAATGTGAAAATGTCTGTGATATTGTAATTCTTTCATAAAAAAAATTAACAGGTCTGTATTAAGTAGATATTATTGCAAACTGCTCATCGTCTATAATATAAAAATTAATCGCTGAATTTGTTGCTAAGCGCAGGGGGACAATTCTCGAAGTTTCGAGTTGGAACGAAGCCGAAACGGAACCGTTGTAGACGCTCAGAACAAAGCAATAATTACTTTACGGTGACGTTATTAGACACATTTCAGCACGAGACAAATATTTGTTTTTATTCTTTCGCACTCGCGACCGATTCGTGCTAAAATATACCTATTATTACTCAAGCGGTAAGTATATATTGCTTCGCACCGCGTTTCGTTAACGGTTCGTTAGTTTTGGCTCAAATTTTCAAGAATTGCCCCCAGATCTCGAGAACAGCTGAACCGATTTTGCTGATTCTTTTTTAGAATATTCCTTGACGTAGGTACAAAGATGGTTCTTACGGAGAGAAAAAAATAGCAAACACACATCAGCTGCATCTCTTTCCGAGCATGTCGTAAGAGTCCACTAAGGAACTCGGGCATTCTCTCGGGCGATAAGCTAGCAACTTGTCACTGATCATTTACATCCTGTCCCTGAATGCTTAACGTGGCTGTGGGGTCTCTTTTATGGTCCTGCAGTTCTGGCTACCCATTTACGTACGTTGTTTGAAAAACAAATGTTCCGTACCGGAACTGATTTTAATTTTAATTTGGAATAAGGTCACACAATCTGGAAATATACGTTTCGAGTAGTTTTAAATTCTTTTACTGGGTTCACGACGAACTGGATCCCGATCAGCCCGTGCCATTAGGTTGGTGCAACTACGCGCTGCGACAGCGCCACCTATAGCTCGATTGCATACAACGGGCTGTCTGTTGCCTTCCTGCGGCCGTCGCTCGTCACGCACGCAATAGAACAATCTCAAAAACCGTTTAACTCATATTTTGAGGCATCTCTCTCCTCCTAGACTTCGTACTAGTGATACCGGTGGATAAGTGATCTTTGTGCTGGAATCTCTTCTTGTGAACTGTGCCGACCGCCCTAACACCCCTGAGCGTAGCCACCCTCGTGCGTGGTTCCATCGGTTAAAGGGTAGAGTAAAGTGGGTAAAGACCCAGTGTAATATCATACAACAAGAATGGACATTTTCCTACGAGACGACTCGGCCACGACACGATCACGACAATGACACGACCACGGCTTTTTTTGAAATATATTAGATAGTATATATGACTCGTTTTTTCCCCCATACTAGATGACGAAATGTCGTGGTAGTGTCATTGTCATGTCGAATGGTGGAAAAACGCTCATGAGATGTCTCTTTCCGATCGCATAAATACTCTCGATGACATTCTTATGAGGCGAATTCCATTTATCCAGTGAATTTTCATCAAAAATTTTCGGCCATAGATATGCCTCGTCATTCCTCGCGTTTATTTGTAATTAATATTTAAACTCATTAATCTCCGTGTCGCACCGTTCCAAATGAATTCCAATGCAAACATGGGTAGGTACGTAAACGAAACCAATATATTCAATTAATTTATTAAATACCCACCAACATATTGGATGGGACGCTCTCGTATAAAATTGTTTTTAGAGTCCAATTTTCCATTTGCCCAATAGATCTGGGGCGCGTTCCAAATTTAACGGTTATAAAATCGTTGTGTTTATCGGTTATTCTATTAGATTAGGTACTTACGTTAACTAGTGAGGGCCTGTGGCGATGCTTATAATCCCTTTTTAACGGCTGATTTTCCTCGAATGCCGATATCAGTTCAAACACAATTAAGCGTTTTGGTGGCACCTTTAGAAAGCCAATAAATCGCAAATACGTAGGTAGTCGCATGGCAGTGATTGTGATAAAGATATCAAATTACCTACTAGGGTATTATTATTTGAAAGAGTAGTATGCTTAAGAGCTAGCACGAGATTAAAAAACGTTTGTATTTTCCAAGAAAAAAAAAACAAAAACTGGAACTCTACAACAACAAAACTTTCGGGTCCGAAATGAAATTTCGAGAGTTTACACACTGAATTTTATACGCCCTTTGAAGGGCCTAAATTTTTTTGTTATAAAATTGATAAGCAGTCCACCACGGCACAAGCCTCCTAACAACATGGTTTTTGTTTTACTTTCTGTGCTTGTATTATCTGCACCTAACCTAAAACAATAAAGTACTTACGAACCCAAATTGTCACGTTCGTCAAACAGATTGGCTAAAAATTTAATGATTGAAATTCGCTACACCAATAACAATCTATTTATAATCTATTTTGGACCAATAATTCGGGTACAAAACAGGTTCCCATAAATGTAAATATTAAACGATTTTATTGTTATTACAAGCCGCATCTAAATTAAAAGGCTTATAAACATGGCTATGTTCCCAAAATGAGGTAGCTAACGCTGCAATAGGTACCAACCTAAGTATAAAGTTGATAATTGCAGCCCTAAGTAAAGAGGTAGGTACTGAGCTAACACTGCCACAGGGAGTTATTCCGTGAAATTGTGTACCAGCAAATACTCGTATCTGATATCGAATCGACTCTTTTGAGTTGACATGTGAATTTCAGTTCACGATATGTCGAGCAATAAAGTATTACCTACAAGTCTATATTGTATAAATTAAAAATGTGATAAAGTATCGCACCTAAGATAATAAAAAAATTTTGAAAGGTAAGCACTTGCTCTAGGTACCTATATAGCAAGAAATCAAACTAAATTACTTATAAAATGTAGTTTTTGTTGAATCAACTACTTTAAAACTACAGTAAACAGCGAAAGGTTTAAATAGCTTACGATCACTATACCGTTATCAGTCGAAATGAAATTATCAAGTCACGAAGTCATCTACACAACACACATGTATCTATATATCTTGCTATAATAGAGTATACATTAATTTCGAATGATGCAAGCACGACGAGGTGGCCGAGAGGTTAAGGCGTTGGACTGCTAATCCAATGTGCTCTGCACGCGTGGGTTCGAATCCCATCCTCGTCGATTCTTTATTTTAATTTTTTAACTTTTTTCTTACTAATTTTACCCACTATAACAATCTAAAATAGCTTATGACAATTACGATTGATCTCATACACTTGGCCAAAGTGATCATAATTACCACAAGCGTTTAGGCTCCTTATATTTTTTCGCCTTATTCCCGTCCATCCCAAGGGATTCAGTTGACTGCTACAGAATGGGCAAGTATAACTCCCTTTGTCTGCAAATTAGATAAATTATCTGCACAAAAAGGCGCACAACAAAGGCAACAATAAACTTTGCGCTGTCAAATTCACTCGGAATTGTAAATCGGAGTCGGTTCTCAGTCTATGGTTCAGTAGAAATAAGGAATACGCCAACAGACGTAGATTAGGGGCCGAGGCACGTTTTTGACAACGTGATTTACTATGGCGAACTCACTGCAATAAACACTTGGAAAAATGGCAGAGATAATTTTTTATTTTTTTATGCTAGACTGTTTAACCTGAATACTCGATTGGTAATTGAAATAAGTAGTTTTTACGCGACGAAATATTTTAGTTTTCTTTGATGAAAATAAACCAATGTTTTTCTTTTCTTTTTTTTTCAACTTCTTTTTTCGTGCACTCGTGCCATAATGATATTACGGGCAGCTACATCAAAATCGAAAATCTATCTACCATGTGGTTCTATCGGCCTTTGGTGCTCTGCCTACCCCATAAGGGATAAAGGTGTGATTTTTTTTATTTTTTTTATTGAGGTTTGTCAACGTCCACTTCAATTTACATTATGTGTTTCAGACAAATTTCTTAAATCTAATTGAGTGGACAGTTAAAGACTAACACAACAAGCAATAAATGAGGTTACTAACAATGAAATATTGACATAACGACTACTACAAAATTAAAACCTAACCAAGCAGACACAAAAAAAAATTAACAATAAAAATATCAAAAAATAACATTAATAGCAAATCACCCAAGCTGATACAGTGAATAATTATTTATTTTGTCGATCTAGACAATCCAAGGGTCCCACATATTGCCTTTCGAAATCCGAATAGTGAGTCACTGTAGGTAGGTCTGCCCATAGATGCCATCGATTAAAAAGTCTGCAAATACATGGAATGGGAGAGTTCTGACCCAACACCGTCCTGCGAACTGGTACATAAAGGGGAACAACCAGACCCCGTGGGTATCTAGCTAAGACATTGAGTGTGACCTTGGCCAGTAACTGCGGGGAGTCAATTATGTTGCGAAATATTTTAAAGAGGAAGAGCATGTCAATCATATCTCTGCGTCTCTCGAGGCAAGCAACTCCGAAGTGTTGCAACCTTTCCTCGTAAGCCCTATATCTCATTGCCACCCCTGAGGAATATGCCAAGTGGTACATAAATTTTTTTTGCAGACGCTCCAATCTTAAAGCATGACACGAATAGTGAGGTCGCCACACGACACTACACTACTCAAGACTGCCGCGCACCAAGCTGTTATAAAGAATGATTTCGTTGCAGGTTGCCGAAACATTTTACTGTTTCTGATAACAAAACCCAGCATGCGAGATGCCTTTTGGACTATCTTATCTATGTGCGGGACAAAGGTGAGCTTTGAATCCATTATTACCCCTAAGTCCCTTATCATAGTCACTTCCTCTAGGATATTTCCAGACACATAATATTGTGAAGGAGTAATATTCATTTTTAGACTGAATTTGATATGGGAACATTTCTCACTGTTCAGACTCATTCCGTTTATGGCGCACCACCTATTCAGTCGATCGAGATCGCCCTGGCGACGCACTGTATCATCGTATGTCCTTATGACCCTTGCAAGTTTCAAATCATCGGCAAACAAAAAAGGAACAGCATGATGTACGCAGCCCGGGATCTACGAGTACTGTCGCGTTGTTCAAATTTCCCGCGACATGGTGCCGCCGTTATATTTCGAAAACGTTTTGGGCGTTGCCAGTCTTGCCGGGATTTCGTCTTTTTGGCACCAAGATTACCTTTTATGGTAATGAAATCTCCAAAATTCACGCCGGGCGGGAACATTGAAATCTTAACCAATTGCAAGGCCATTCTAGGCTGAGGTCAATAACCGTGCGGGTTAGGTACATGACAAGGCTTGTTGCCTCGAGCGCGGGATCGGCTCATTACCAAAGCTTGTCTCAAAGGGTTAGGAACTAATTTGAAGCCTAAGTTTAATTCCTCGTTCCTTACTTATTATAAGTATTACCTTTTCTGCTGTTTTTGTAATTCAAATAGTCGCAATTGTGCAACTAATTAAATTGACTGTGAAAAGTGTCGCCACTTCGAACTAGGTTCGGTGGCGATTTGGATTAGTCCAAGGATTTGGTTTTACCAAAGAGTTACCCTAGACCCGAAAATTACCTTAACGGGAACTGACCCGCCGAGCTCACCCACACCTGCCGAGCATCCCGGAGGAACTTTCACATCGCTGCCTACCAGATCGGCTGCTACCGGGGATACGTCTCGCCCAAAGTTACGTTGTCTTTATTGTAAACAATTTTAATATTTATCAAAGAAACCAGGATCAGTCACCCACGACCTGTTATCGCGTTCATTTTAATAAATTAGTCTCGTTGTTCAAAAATTGTTTTTATTTTAATCCTTTAGTTTTACCGTAGTTTTCTTTTGTTTAAATTCATTAACTGGACCTGTCCACTTCTTGCCTGTAATAGGGGAAGAAGGGGACAGCGTTTCAGTACACACACTAAAATTATCTCACATAAAGAACAAACAGAAATGGCTGTATGGACGTTATACATGTAAGTTAAACTATTGAAATCGGTGCGCAGGTAATTAATGACAATGTATGTTGCCATAGACAAAAATTAAGTAGTAAAATAAAAAAACTTGCAAAATATACGAGAAATCGCTAAATATTAAAAAGCTAAGTAAATACAAAAATATTAATACATTTTATAAACAAAACCTCCCCAGACGGGAAGCGAACCGGCAATTCCATTTCCTTTTCACTACAAACAATACATTTTTTTCTCTTTATACCAACAATAATAAAGTATGACTTTAACTTACGTACCGAGGGTTCAGTATATTGAAGATACTCTGATCATTGAATGAAAATATTTATTATTATTATCTGTACTTAAAAGGCAAAGGTAAAGTAGTTAGCGTACTCGCTTTATCCTATAGACAGACATGTTAATCACAATACCTATAAAAAAATGTTTGCAGTTTGCAATATTTAGTCAATTTTATTGGCTTAGAAATACCGAATTCAGATTTTTATTCAGACATTAATCTCGAAACTATACCGTAGGTAGATAAAGCACAGACGAATGGAGACATGGTAAAACTACAAGTGCGTGTGTTCTACGAAACCCCAAAAAACCAAGTCTGCGGCCAAGTGTAATAATCGATAGTCAACTAGTTTGGGGATTAGGAATACATAATAAAAATGCATGACAAACATTGCATATTACGGGGTAAGCTGATGGCAGTCCTCCAGTAATGGAGTGCCACTAGAATAAGGACAATTTCACATTATAACAAATGAATAAAAACACCACAAAATAATATTGGTATGATGTTTATTGTGAAATAATGTAAGGTGAAAATTCAAATTAAAGAGATTCTGTTTTTCCATATTTTTATGAATCGCTCTTAAGCCCCGAGCCAGGAGGTAATGAATCGAGAAATTCCTTTTATGATAAAAGAGGCGGATTTATCGTTAATTTTAGAGCAAACAATATAGTAATTGACGTCTGTAACAGGTAAAGTACTTAGGCGTGAGTTCATTATACAGAAGTGGGATAAAAGCTAGGTCAATTAATTGAATAATCCATTTTAAAAGGCGTCTGGGCGTTTTGTTAATCACCTTGTTATTCATTAAGTACATATATTAAGAAATTGCATGGCACTTTTCCATCCATCTATCCATCCATCGGGAAAAGGATGATTGACTAGATCAAGTCGATTGGCCGACCACCACCAAAAATACAGAATCAACCTTGCTTTATGCCAGGGGTCTCAAAACTTATCGCTATACAGCCAATTTCTATACCTGATCTTAAGAGATTTTTTGCATATCTTAGATTTAATCTTCAATTGTTTTCATACAAAATTTCAAATTAGGAATAAAAAATCCGAGATTCTTTTTGATCTCTCGTATTGCAATTGGCCGATAGAGACATAAATCATAAGCTCTATCTACTATCGTTACCAATGTACGAGTATTTTACAGCCTACCTGCTTTTGCTACAAAACAAGCGACCGGTAATGAATGAAAAAGATTAAAAAGAGGGTAAAAACCGCCATATATATATATATATATATATATATATATATATATATATATATATTTTATATATATTTTTTTTAATAAATACGAGCAATAAAAGCTATGTATTCCATTTCAATCGAAAATAACAAAATTTGAATGATGAAAGCGCGGATTCACATCGGAGAGCTTACGAGTATGCACCGGCCTAATCTGACCTATGCAAAACTCTGCAGCGGCAGTTGATTAAAAATGGTAAGAGCTCTCTGAATATTGCCCCCATATTCCCAATACTACGGTTTTGTGATCAATGTATTGAACAGAGTCACTCATCCGCGATACGGATGGGAGTTATTCGTAATTTTACCGGTAAAAATATATCGGTATTTTCCGAGCCGGTGTTTACTATTTACACTGAACGCACGGAGTAGGGCCGCCCATGAATATTCAGTATATGTCTATCCAACATTGATACGTCCGCCTCGGTGTGTGCATTTAGCAAATTTAAAAAATGTAAAGCGATTGATCTCTTTTTGCAGATGAGTTGTTTTGCTGGCTTTTTTTGCTCGTGCAGTTAATTTACTTTTTCCAACACTATACTTATCCAGGCTATAGTTGCGGCTTGTCCTGTAGTCATCAAAGTTTCGCAGACTGCTGTTGTTTGACTATAGTGGCGAAGGAATTAGTCAGTCAATCGAATACACAGGACAAATCGGGTGTTAAGTTACTTCAACGTTCGGAGTGGCTCCTTCTGTGCATCCTGTACATATAATCACGCCTTTATTCCTTACGGGGTAGGCAGAGCACCAAGGGCCGATAGAACCACATAGTGCCACTTCTGACCAATTTTGAGGGTATAGTTAAGATGTACAAGTACCTACATACATAAGTCCTTTGAAGTGTTATATTAAAGCCAATTATAGTCACATAACAAACAGACACGGCTGAGTTCCCGAAATGGAGTAGCCAGAATTACAGAATCATAAAGGAGATCACGAAATAATTATAGATAAGTTGCTTATCGCCTGAGAGAGTTACCGCCAAACGGAAAACGGCGTTGTCAATGCCGTTGTAAAATTAACGCGATAAGTCGTGGCCACACCAACGTTCAATGGACATTAACGCGTTAATCAACGGCATTTCCCGTTACTGTGGCCTCTCATTACGAAATGTACGGAAGAAGATGATTCTATTGAAGCTCCGCATCAGCACAGGACTGGTATTTTGATAATTATGACGAGGTTAAAAGAAATATGATCGTGAGAAATAAAAACATCAAAATAAAGTTAAAACAATTTATCACAATTCTAAATAAGGCAATGATAATAATAGATTCAATGAATATCAAATGTAAAGTAATTAACCCTATTCGTGTCCAATAAGTGTCACGAAACCTCGAATTATTGCTCCATACACGCGATCAAAGCACAAATACAGTGGAAAAAACAAGGCAATTTACTGACTGATTGCAATCTAGGCTTTTAAATAAGTTTTGAATGAAGGAAAATGCGTGAAAATTGTATGGGAATGAAGCAAACAAGTAGGTTATATTTTCATATTGACACTTTTCATCTGTAAGTACTCAAGTTTAGAGTCTAAACTAAAATGCTAAGCGTGAGCGAGCACGTTTGTGTTAACCACTCAAAAGTCATTTGGGTTAAACGTCAAGCAGTCAACCAATCATGTTGTGCTGTCAATTACATCATATCATCACCGTATAATATGATGGGTTGGCAGCCTAACATTAACTCACATTCACTGATAATATTGATATTATGTAGCGTTCGTATAGACTTGCCGATAGTTGTATTAATACTATTTGCACATTTAGGTACTACATCTTCTATCTATACAGGATGTAACAAAAAGGATATGTTAAGCGAAAAGCTACGTAAATAGCCCACTGTACCTTTATTCAATCAAAAACCTAAAAATGGTTTCTAGCTTTTAGCTTTAAAAGTGTAGATAATTTAACTAGCATGCAAACTTTTATTCCCTATATTAACCACTTACCTACAACCCTCGTTCCGCATTAAAAAGTAGCTTATAATAGCCATCCTCAGGCTTCATTTAAATCGGTAGTTTTGGCGTGAAACCGCGACAGACAGATAGCTTTCGCATTTATAATATTAGTAAAGATTTAAACAATGCCTGTCACAACTACAGCAAAAATTTACATAGTAACATTTAAAAGTTATCCATATTAACTGGGTTAACAGCGCGATGAATTCGTGTAACTTACAACGATTAATTTGATTGTGAGTTTTGTTGTGAAAAACACAATATGCTTTTAAATTTAAATGCTATCATAGTACAAATTAATAACAATCTAAATCAATACGTTTTACATACGTTTATGTTTAGTTTTTATACGTTTTTCATGCAATTTCTAAAATAAAAAATATATCTATATAAGTATCTAAAAATCTCTGTGGGATCTCCCTTATGATCCTGCAGTTCTGGCTTTACCATTTTGAGAACTATGTATGTATGTATCTGAAAAATTATGATGTCCGTTTAAGATTTAAATTCTTTTTACTGTAAACAAGTGCCATTTCAACCGATCCTTTGCTCCTCATATACCTATGGCCAATAAGAAAGTATATATGACGCATGTAATGTAAGTAAATAACACAATGACCAAACAAAGATACCATAAAACCAAACAGGCTAGTTCCAAACCATACACAATATCGGCTTTTAAAACACTCAATTTCAAATAGAAAATTCAAAGGTGTAGACAACAGTGACTCAATTATTGCAGTAGTATACAATGAAATTGAAAGGCGACATGAAACATGGGCCTCATGTTAAACAAAAATAACGTCAGCCACCTGTTATTTCACACGAACTGACATAGGTGTGGGTTCAAATGACAAATTCGAAGTTTAACTGCGAATATAAAGATCTAATCTGTTTGTGAAAATAATTATTTTTGTTTGTTTTTTTTTTAATCATAATTTTAGTATTTTAAAGGGGTATTATTTAAACGCACATCAAATGAAATGTTTTCTTTAGCCACAAATAATCGGAATTCATATCATAATTGCTGATTGCAAAGCAAAATACTCAAATAAGAATATTGCTAGAAAAACTGCAATTTATATTTGTGGCATACCGCTATTTATCTTACAATAAAGCGTTATTATTAATGTACAGCGAATTTTTTAAAATGCACATTATACCTGTTAAATATCCCATTTTAAAGTGCGACGTCTAAATCTGCCGGTCATAAAGGAAGGCCAATTTTGTAGCACACTAGAGCAACACAAGGCTCGATGAATAAGCCATTTGACGTGGTTTAATAAGATTTTATTAAACTTGGTATACAAAATTCGTGTACCCTTACGCATATTGTACCACTACCAGCCATTCCATGGTCCAGAGCATTCATTCATTCATTGTTAACTGTGTGTTTAACCCAATTTCTAATCAGAGATCGTATCCAGGAGTTCCATTTTAATTTTGCGGCTTTGACCCGACATCCGCCGTACCAATTTCGACGTAATTAATTTAAAAAGTTAATTCGAAGATATACCTCGTACTCCCTTTTAGGGGGCAAAAGAGACCGGACATAAAAAGGATTCATTTGAACCAATGCTAAGTAAATATAACAAATCCCGTAAGTTAACAAATGCAAATTCACCACCAACAGAGTGGCGGTACATTTGTTCGCGTCAATACAATTTGTGTGTTGCTTCATTTACATGATGATACCATTTTCTTGCCAGTTGCATAGAATTTTAATGAAGCAACAAATGACTGACATGGTCTAAACAGCCACGGCGTATCGGTAAGTGCATTCAATAATTGCTCATTATTTTTCAAGAAAATTTGGCAAGTAAATGGGGCTTGTCCGGACAGTGCGAAGCGGCACAAAACGAACTGCGCTCACAATTTTTATGTTCACACGTACGAACAAAATTGTTAATTGTTTGATGTTCATGTTCACTATACGTACACGGCTTTAGGCGCGAAGCAACCGCGAATTAACTTGATTCAATCAATTAATCCACAACAAAGAATGCGTAACGGCCCTCTCGCCTCATCCCTACACTTATTCGCACGTAAAACTCCGCGAGGAGCACAACGTCACGCATGTGAAATACACCATTACATAATCAAAGCTAAGACGTCAGCGTGCAGTGTAGGTGATGGGGTGGGCTGTACGTTAGAGGGTGATAAAATAAATGCCGTTTTTTCCTGAGAGATATTGCCGGGCCGTGTTGCCGATTGCTTAAGGCTAAAAAGGGCTCCATCCAATTCAATTACGGCTAACTTTTGCCTGTTCTCTCCGATTGGGTTTTGAAATGCTTCGTCATCGGCCGGACGGACGATGTTTCGATGTGAATATAAATCGAAAGAAAAACATTTTATTAGCTCCACGTTAAAAGCTCAGTAAAACATCTGTAGGTGTATCAAACAAATATTAATAATGCCTTGTTAAAAATCAGCGTACCACTCCATTCCTGCGCATTGTTAACCAAATGATTCTTGTTAAAAATATCTTCGTCACATAAGCCCGCTAATACCTCTATAAAGACCCCTACAAATTTTTAACGAACTCCTTTTTCCATGCACGCGGTTGTACGGTTACCGTATTCGGTCCTATTGCCGGTCCCAGGAAAGGACGGGGCTTCCTTCCGTCCTGCCTTCATTGTACCACTTTATTACGTAGGTACAATGAAAATCATATTTACACATAGGAAGTCACATGGGGAAAGGAATTCGAGGAGGCGGCATGATAGCGTTTAGGTATTTATCGATACTAATGTGGTGTATTTCCTTTCTATTTTTATAAGTGTTAATAGTACCATATGATAGCTGGAGTAATAAAAATAATAGGCGATAGGTTCGTTCCAAAGTAAGTATGTAGGTAGGTATGTTACGCAAACACGCCTACTGAATCGATTTTAATAAAATTACATATAATTAGAGCAGATATTTTAGAGCTCTGAGAAGGACATAGGCTGCCTTTTTATGCGAAAAAAAGTACTAATTTACAGTTGATTGTGATTCCGCCGGTAGGTACATTATGGCAGACCACGCAAATTTTGTAATTGGTTCATATAGCGTTACATAGCCTACAATGGCGATCACAGAGGTACATTGACTGCTTCTTCTCTATACTTCCTCCATGGGAAGTCATAATAAACACATGCGAGTGAAGCATGGGAAAGTGTTATGAGATTTCAGAAAACTGGGCATATTTGTTGCTACAGACGGTTCTAGACGTTTCTACGGCTTTAATGTATTCCAGTATACTTCAGAAGAGTAGGTGTTTTTATTATTGCTGCAAAATTATGTAGCATTTGTAAACGTTTTGCTCTTTCACGAGTATTATTTCAAAGGTTTCAGGTGAAGCTAAAGCTCACGGTTCTCAAAAAGGTTAGGTTAGGGTCTCAGATATCGTAACGTTATTTCTCGATCGAATCGATAATTTTGTCAAGTCACGTGATGAATTGCAACAACGAACGTCGACTCCAAACTATGTTGCATTGTCTAAGCATGCAGCTGTTAAACTTAATTTTAAGTAATGTGTTGGGGGAGATCTTTGTTCAGCAGTGGACTTCTCATGGCTGAGAAAGATGTATGACTGATGATGATGTGTACAACCTGGACAAAGGTCACAGGCGAAATATCAAAAATACCAGAAAGACAATTTACAAAATCATTTCCCTCCATTTCGGCGCTGTAACAGTCGGGTAAATGTAGTAGCTCAAGGATCTAAAAATATGCGAGATTCCATTGCGTCGTGCACCTGTCGGCGTGTGTTATTCAAAAGGAATATTACATTATGTGGAGCAGCAGCGTCAGGGTACGCGTAGACTAAATTTAATCCTAAACTTGGAAAATATCATAAAAAACCTTGGTTTCAGAAAACAGTTTTTTAAATTATTGTAAATAAGATATCAAGGTTAACAACTCTAGAGCATGCCAAAGACATACACTCGAAAAATAGAACCCTACTTCTAGCAAAAATACAGATCAATGTTAAATGTATTTTTTTGGGATAAATATATTTTTTTACCTTAGTGTTACTTTCTCCTAAACACCAAATTTGAGCTAGCTCTTGATGGATTTCCAAGAAAATATCTCATCATGTATTGGACTGTAAACTTTACACGCCCTAACTCTATCTACACGGCATAACTTCACAAAATCTACGCCTTATTCAAAATAAATCAATAATATAAAAATGAATCGCTGAATGTGTTGCTAAGCGCAAATCTCAAGAACAGGTAAACCGATATCGCTCATTCTTTTTTCAGAATATTCCTTGACGATGGTTCACACGGAGAGAAAATTAGTTTTAAAATGCCTTATGAAGTCTAAAAAGAACACATTTCTATAGTGGCCGCCCACGACTTTTTCCATGTATAAGGGCATTATACCCGAGCAAAGACAGGGCGGATCCCTAGTAATAAATAAATATTCACACACATCACAACACATTAACCTAGTTCCACACAAAAATCCCTAAGGTCTAGTGTCGTGGGTGCCTATCTAAATTCATTATATCAATATTTGCGTCTACCGGGACTTATGGCGTGGCGGGCAGCGTCACTACCAACTACACCGATTGGCTAAACTAAATATTGACTGTTTCGCTAGCACAAAAACTAATGTATAACAGAGAGTAACTATGTACACCTAACTTACGCGTAATATATATGTAACTACGAGCATCAGCTCGTCTACTCCAGCGTCATATATATATATAATATCATATATATATAGCGATATGCCTCTACAAGGCATAGCTCTGGCAGGTAATGACATCGCTACGTTCGCTATTATTAAAGCTCGTATTATGAGGGACTTTCAATATTTCATGTTCAATCGTGTTCATTTTGTGTATCCTTTAGCTGTTATTATGGAGTTATAATAATGTTATAGGGAAAAATGTTACGATAGAAACTTAAGGAAAATACGATTACCTTCTTACGCATCCTTTATTTTGAGTTGTGAAGTGACGAACTGTCAATCAGTTGCATCTCCTTCCGTGCTGAGTCGACTAACTCCGCCGAATTCGGGCATTCTCTCAGGCGATGAGCAAGCAACTTGTCACTGATCATTTACATCTGTCCCCGCTATGCTAAACGTGGCTGTGAGATCTCCTATATGATCCTGCAGTTCTGAATGAGTGTGTAGTTTAGTAAGTTTACTCAACTAAACTGTTCTGTATAATTTGAAAAATCTACTTTACTAAGTAGAGAGGCAAATTGGTCGAAACGCAAAAAATGGTTAATTAAAATAAATTCCGAATAAAATAAAACGTGTTTGGTGCAACTAGGCCGTTGTAGTTTAAAAAAAATATTGGAAAAATAACTCGTGAAAAGATCCCAAATGGCTCGGGTTTAAATACTAGTCATACATAAAACAGTAAAAAATAAATAAATTCAAAAATCACCAGAAATAAATGCTACCTATACCTACCTACATAATATTCAGATTTAAATAAAGTCAAAATCCGTTCCATTTTTCGGGTAGTTTCGAATTTCCTACTAGGCACTCCTAATTGAGAGTAATTGTAACATGCACACGAGGCTGGATTGGTGATGTAACTTTTTTTATTTCAATGTTTGCGATGATGGGCTGACCACCTGTAACCACTAACCGAACTTGTACATCTCAACTATACCCTCAAAATG
The DNA here is from genome assembly GCA_014607495.2 of Carposina sasakii. Classification (NCBI taxonomy): domain Eukaryota; kingdom Metazoa; phylum Arthropoda; class Insecta; order Lepidoptera; family Carposinidae; genus Carposina; species Carposina sasakii. Next base: position 12,358,912 of record CP053163.1, read on the forward strand.
AAATAATTTATTTTATCTGACCGACAAGAGTATGAAATTGTAATTAACTTTCTATCAGCTTTGTAAACATCAAAAATGATCCGTAAATGTTGCTAGAATTCGATGTTACTGCTTATGTGGGATGATTCCCGTTTAATTTACTATATTTCATTGCAAATAAAGATTTATCTTATCTTATCTTATCTTGCGTAACTTAGTCCAATTAAAACAATGAAATGTGATAATCAAAAAACAATCAATAAACGAAGTATCGAGTGTCAACATATAGGAGATTGGCTTTCTTTCGAAGGTGACCAAATGGCAACACCAGTTAGTGTTATCCTAAAAACAACTTATTATGTAAATAGCATAAGCAGTTTATGCACCTGTAAAATATAATCATTTGCTCATGTAAAATAATTAACCTTTAATGCAACTCGATTTTTAACTCAACAATTTTAATCAAAACTTGCACTAACAGAACTACACTTCATTAGTCGGAAAATAAAAACTGCCACCTAAACTTAGTTAACTTAGTTATTAAAAACTATACTCCGCTGTACCTAACTAATAGCGACACCACCGTTCCAAGAATTAAAAACTGTAAAACTATTAGGTTTTTTTACAAAAACCCAACGCTGAGTAATTTTGTTGGTCACGAACGACTATTTAGATATATTCAAGTTTTTAATTTTAATATTTATTTACAGACAAATATACAGGATGATTTTTGGTCGTCAACGTTCCCGAAAACTACGGAATCTCCTCATCATCACGATGATTTTTCTCCCTGGAAAGTGTCTGGTTCCCAACATACATATTAGGGTCCAAAGTTGAGTAAATAGACTGCGTTTTTCTGCATAAATGCACATAGACGCGTGAAGTAAGATTTTTTCACGAGAAATAATTAATACCGACATAGCTCAACGGTCCAGCAAGCTTAAGTGGCAATGGGCAGGGCACATAGCTCGAAGAACTGATGGCCGATGGAGTCGGAAAGTTCTAGAGTGGATACCACGTATCGGCAAGCGCAGCGTGGGAAGACCACCCGCGAGGTGGACGGATGACCTGGCCAAGGTTGCGGGCGTCGGTTGGATGCAGGCTGCTTCCGACCGGTCGGAGTGGAGGTTATTGGGGGAGGCCTATGTCCAACAGTGGACTTCTCAGGACTGTAAATGATGATGATGATGAAAAAACCAGCATAAACACTGGACACTATAAATTTCGCCCGATCAAGTCGTTTCTCAGCATTTTTTTTGCCATAAATTTACTTTATTTGATGTATAGAGTACGTACCCTTCGTTAAGGGTGGCGACGAAAAAACATCCTGTATAACAAGGATAGGTTTATCTCTAAAACTGAAATCATTTCGACCAGCTTAAAAACTATATGATTTTAAGCAAATTCACTACTATTTATTTAAAAAATTACAATACGATTGACTAATTTATCCACCATATAGTAAAATGATTTACAGGTAGCATAATGATTAGTACCTACTTGGAAAATTCTATTCTCGGAACATTTACTATTCCCCTCATACGCCTAACGAACGTTCTGAAATGGTGAAATAATATTTTCCACCTTAGTATACTTCACACGAGCCCTCATTGACAACTATTCGCCGACATTGAAATAACTTCGTAAAAGAAATACGTCGTACGTAGTAGCTGAGTTGGTAGACAAGTAGTGGGATATGTCACGTTGTATTGTCGTTTAACAATCAGTGTGTCCACGATTTGTAGGTACGTAATTTTTTCTGTGCTGATGCGGGCTGCATCTCTTAACGTGCATGTCGTAAGAGTCGACTAAGGAAATTAGAGGCGTTCTCTCAGGCGACGAGCTAGCAACTTGTCACTGATCTTTAACATTTGATTCCGCTATCTTAAACGTGGCGGTCGGATCTTCTTCCGAGATCCTGCAGCTCTGGCTACCCTATTTTTGTTTAAATATCCATAAGTGACTATCAACATCAAAAACAATCACATCAAATCCCTATGCAGTAGAATCTCTGTAATTACCACTTTTCTACCTAAAGTAGCATAGCTATAGAAAAACTTTAAGCAATACATCTATAAAACGAGTTAACACTAAATGCAGTAACAGCGAATCACCTGCAGTCTGCAGTACTGCACACCCATAGGTGTAGATAGCTCTCAAAACACGGCTCAATGTGTTACATCCTTTGATCAACTCCGGATATTAGATCAGCGCACGCCGCAGTCTCTCAAAACTTTACCAAAGCCTGGTTTCTCATTTTGTCACACGGTTCGGTGAACGCAATAATCACTGCGAATTTACGAACCTTGGATTCAGCTAGCGAAACTGATGTTAATTTGTAAATTATCGTTTTTCTGCATATAATTTCGCTTTGAATTTGACATTACCTACTGTGCCTGATTCTGTATCCTGTATTACACAACTACAGCGAAAATTGTACAATATTCGCATCGGAATCGATTCGAATATTCAACCAATTTGTTAAGTAGTCGGCCTTTGAAAGCTACATTTCGCAGAAACTTTTTTTGGACTCTTTCAATTTTGTTAATATAGATTTTGTAATGTGGGTTCCAAACAGGGGAGCAGTATTCCAGGTTGCTTTTATAGCAAACGTCTTCAAGCTTTTACAGCTTAAATGTCCGCTGCACTAAAGGTGCGACAGTTATTGAATTCGCGTCAAAAATGTCCCCTAATATAAACAGCGGCTCTAAACGCCCGGGTTCCTTTCCCGTCACGTCTACCCTGGTCTCCAAGGAGCCCTCATGAAGTAAAGACATCGAGGAGTTGCTATAATCAAGATAGACTTGCCACCGCCAGTGTAGTTTAGGTACGCAGTGCAGATCTAGACTTATTTACATACCTATATATACAAATGAAACGGCTGGTTTCCCAAAAATGTGGAAGCTACGTTTATCATAGCAAGCTCAGATGTTATAGTAGATCAGTGACAAGTCGCTAGCCCATCGCCTAAGAAAACGCCCTTATATACCTTAATCGACTCTTACGACATGCACGGAAGGTGATGCAGATGATGTATTCTAGCGAAGACCCGCATCAGCACGGGTATTATTCAACAATCTTAAAAAATAATAAACGAAATTCTAATCCATATCATTTATACATTACAAAAGGTAGAAGAGGAAAATGAGCAAATGTTATTGTCCATCTCCTCGTTGTTTTCCCTTCCAGGAGCTTCCACTCTCTAACTACTGTTAAGACGAAACTACGCTTAAAGAGCTCCGTTCATGTTTGCTAGACTTGAGACACTGTATATTCCACTACACCATACTACACAGATGTTACTAACTCAATTTATCTATGTAATGTCGTGAAAATGCCTCTCAGCTGAATTATGGTTGATGCACAAAATATTTTACTGGTTAACGATACCAGAACGAAGGTAATGTGTCAGATAAAATGCTACTTGGGCTCACTAATAATATTTTGTATGAACTTAAGGTTAGAAAAAGCAGCACAAAATATCCGTACGAAATTGGTCGACCAAAATAGTTTCACATACATTTCTGGGTATAATATTTAAGACCCTGCTATTTCATAAGGAAAACATATAGTATAAATGTCATTGTTACTATTTAAGACGACGTAAGACACTACAATACAGGACTATACATACATATTAGACACTGAGGACTACACCCTCTGTCTCGGGTAAGTATCCAAGTATTATTATTAATACTTTAAGCTCCTATTGTGTGCTAATTATGTGCTACTCGAGTTACTTTGAACTAAAATTAATAACACCTTGTGTCGCACTAAATCATCAAATAACTAAAACTTAAGCTCTTCTGAGTCCTATTATTAAAAGGTGTAAGGAATGATTAATAACTACTACGCATGAATGAGGGACGCATGAATCGGAGATCTGTGGAGACCATCTGCCCCACCTAGGGGACACAGAAACATAAGTCATGAATTAGGCACACGATTCTCGAGTCGATCGCCATATCTCGAAACTCGACATATTTGTAAACCGAATTCGGAGTCACGTTCTTGCGAGTCGCTGCACTTGAGGTAAAACGCTCACCTTCGACCGCAGAGTGTGTAACATCCTCACCTCTATCCGCTGCAACAACAGAGCCGAGAGCTCTCTTCCCGGAGCGAGTCAAACACATCAAACACATCTCAGGGCTGCGCCGAGTGTTTGACGACACTCACTCAACAATGCCAGCCCTATTGAGTGTTTACTCACCGCCGCGCAAGTTTGCTCACCCACTTGCGCCCAAAGATTTATTCATATACCTAAACGTGCGAGCTCCGGCGTTTACTTTGCGGTCGCAATCGACGGTTAACGAGTTTCTAGTGCCATTAGAGAAGACAATAAAATGCTATGTTTGTTTATTTCTGCGAATGGCTTGGTTATTTCTGTTGGAGTTGATTGTTTATCGTTATCGGGTATTTTTCACTAACTATGTAAGCTCTCGACCCTGTTGTATTAGTCTGCATTATTACAAATATAATAACTAATAATAACATGAAGAAAAATAATATAATCCATATGTGAAAAAATCACAACAAATTCGGCTGAATCACAAATCTTTTTCCTGTGAAACAAAATATCTTTTAATACAATACCATAAAACCCCACCTATTCCAAACGCGCTGACTCCGTCCCAGTGCAAATAACATAATTCGCCTTAACAGGGACATGTTAAAGCAAACTGTAGATAATGTGACAGGAAATGTTTCAAATGTGATTCATGAAACGCTCCCGGCTATTCCCCAATGAGCTTCGGAAGTAAGCCTTGCGTTCCACTGAATACGGTTTGCGAGGGGATTTTGATTTTGCGGAAAATGAAGAAACATAGAAATTCAAATGAATATACTCGTACCATGCTTTAGTGTTGACTAGCGGCCGCTCACGACTTCGTCCGCGCAAACTTTAGAATTCCCGTAATTTCCCGTTCCCATAAGAATTTTTAAAATTGCTTTCTTATCGGATGGCTATGTCATACAAGGGACACGCCACACGGCTGGGTTTGTCCATGCGTCATTATCACCACGCTGGGCAGGTGGGTTGGTGACAGCAGTAAGATTTTGGGACTATCTTGTCAAGACGGGAAGCGCTGCTGCCCAGCTCCCGCAAACCCTTTATCGCCTCTTACGATACCCACAGGCAGATATGATGGTGTTATTCAAATCTGCCGATATCATACGGTAAATATACTTGGAAAATAAGAATAATAAATATAGCTTTCCGTCTCACTGAATCGAAAGCTTAAATACTCGGGTGTTTCTCCGTTCGTACCCGAACTCGCTTCAATCGAAAGTGGTGGTGTTATGAGAATGGTCGAGTGTTTTCCGGAATACGGGATCGACTTATTCGTTTAAATTCAACGCGTAAATCTCGCTGGCGCTCCTCGGATTGTTTTTCAGATTTTATTAGCACTTCATTTGTAAGGTGTTTCTGTTTTATTGCGGCAAATACTTGTGTTTCAACTCATCGACCGTACCGAGTGCGAATGCTTACTTGAATAATGTTTATTTAATTAATTATTGTATTGTAATCCCTTTTGGGGTTAATATAATCATTAAATCTTTGAGAAGGTAAGGTACCTGCACGGGTATTACGAACAGTAACCGCATCTAAAGAACATTTGACAGGAAAATATATGGAATACCTATCACAATAAACAGTATAAATATGTTTTAAGAAATGAAAAAAATTTCACCCTAGTGGGACTGGAACCCACGATCTCTCGCATTCCGTGCAGTGCTCTCACCAACTGAGCTACCGGGTCAATTAACTCGGATGACGAATTTGACCATCGCTTTTAAACTTTTATTCTTACATTACGTTTTGGCAGCGTTACTTTTTCATCCCGATAGCTACGAGTATACACTAGCCAAATCTCGGTAAACAAAGCTGAATCCCTCAGCACAATGTAATAAACAGTATTTAACTTATACAATGATTTACTTCGTTTAATAACGTCCTTATTATACCCGTATATAGCTTAAATATCAACACAGTTCCATCAATTTTTATCACTCAATATTCATTCTGTTCTTTTGGATCATGAGATAACCCAGTAAAACTCATTCTGAGGTAAAATCAGATAATATTACTAACGGTTTTGTGAGGAAACATATTAAATAGTATTATCACAATTTATAACATATAACATTAATACAATATGCCTTATATCCTAATGGAGATATGTTTCCAAGAAATATAAACTTAGAGTAACAATAACAAGGTAGGTATCAATAATATAGTAGAAGAGAGATTTCAGGATTTGATATATAATATTTGGCTGGATTTATTGTGAATATAATAGGTAAATATGTACCTTAAAGTAGAATTAGCACCACCGTATCGTAAGAAGCAAGAGGCGAAAAGGTTCCCGGGAGGTGGGCAACAGCGCCTCCCGTGTTGACAACATAGTCCGAAAATCACACTGCGGTCACAGACTCCCCTATATATAAGCTGATGTGTATGTATTGTGAATTTTACGATTTCTAAATAGAGAATTTAATAGTGGAGGAATTCTGGTTATTTTAGTTTGTAATTACGAAGTATTAAATTATTTATTTTATAATAGGGTCTGAAATAGTTTCTAATCCATTTGTGTCAGGCTTTGACTAATAATAAAATGGTATTTAATTTTATCCCAATAATAATACTCAACATCTTTTAACATTTTATAAAAAAAAACTGAAATCTGTATAAAATAAAAGAATGTTAATTATTATCTACTAGTTCCCAATCAAAAACAAAGTTAAAATGATGGAAAAGTAGTTTTAGCTTCAGAACCAGAAAGTTGTGGTCACAGCTAGTTAATAAATAGAACCTTATGAACGTACACAATACATAAATTATAGGCATTAACGTATAAAGAACAACGGACGTAATGCTATCATTACACAGATAGAAGCACCGAAATGGCGGCGCGTTGGGCATGTGTGCGTATTTTCCAGTAGGCGCCGAGCTTACTATGGTTTGTATGTATGGGTGGGTAACGCGTCAATACACATCCCTACTCCATGGAATATCATTGCCGAGCTTACTATGAATGCTTCACTCTCTGTAGTCACAACACTCTGTCCGTTATTCTTTATTCGTTCATGATTATAGGTAATAAAACAACAGTAGCTAGCAACTAAAGTTCGTGTGAATGTCCGCCAGGGGGCGTCCAATTAAGTCCTCGGCTGTGATTAATGTTCCTCATGTCATGGCCTAAGAAACATTGTACATAGTTTGATGGTTATATTTTCAGCTTAGGGATTAGGATTCAGCTTTGTTTGCCGAGATTTGGCTAGTGTATAGCTATCGGGATGGAAAATAACGTTGTCAATATGTAATTTAGAAAAGAGATTGTAAAATTCGTCATCCGATTAATTGACCCGGTAGCTCAGTGGTTAGAGCGCTAGCACGGTATGCAGAGATCGTGGGTTCGATTCCCACTTTTTTCCCAATTTTTTCCATTTCTTTATTAATAATTTTATAGGTTATATTTTACCCCAAATATCCATATTTCCACTATAGACATCGGATATATCGCCGGAAATACTTATTAGATTTTGACATAATCTTGGTCTACTAATTGTACCTACAGTGTAATTTTGATCACCGAATAGTTCCTTTGCATGATGGCGCCAGTTACTATGTGCATAACGACATTATCTGTGTCATTGCGTGCAAAAATTTTAGTTCCGTAATCAGGCACATGAGTTATTCTATGAAACGACCTTAAGCGCACACTCAATATGTCAACAGACGAAAACGCTTTAAGCGATATGCATTTTTATTGTATGATATTGACTAAATTAGCCATGCTCTATGCGATTCCTCTTATACAGTGATCACCTTAAATCAGCTTACATTTGTTTTACGTCTACCCGTATTTTTATAGACGCTGAAGCAAGCATTCAATCAATATGTAGTTAGGTGATAAATTGTCTTGTAATTTAGAAAATATTAGATATTCATAATGTTGCGTTGTGAATAATTGACTAGTATAGTTACACTGTAGTAGAATAAATTAAAATTAAAAGAATTTATCAGATCCTGTACTGAACTGCTGTCGTTAGCTTGCAGTTCTGACTACCCCATTTCGGGAACGCATATGCTGCAGCCGTGTGTGATACCAGCAGACGTTGCATCTGCGTATGCGTTTACTTTAGAACATTCGTAATTTCTTGTGTCTATTGCGGGAATCCCTTTCCTAGCCGGCGTCTTCCTACTAAACTTAATCTTCATTGATCAAGAAAGTTTCCAAGATTTCCTGATGACGACCCTTTTCGCTTGTATAAAGAAGCGAAATATAAAAGCGCTTGTGAGTAGATTAAAAACTAACCTGTCCATGATTATCGTATCCGTGCCGCTTGGCGATCTCGTGCACATGGTCGTCACCGGCGGGCACGTGCACTGCGAACTGATTGTGATAGATGGCGTCCCTCTCGCCTGCGGCGCAGCAGAGCGCGGCCAGCAGCGCCAGCCCGCGCCATGGCCCCATGTCAGCGGACGTACTAATGCCGCATCAAGTGCACTGGGTTAGTCCGAGCGCGCTGTGGCATTACACATCCGACCACCTGAAGAAGAAAACAGGCTTGTAAATAACTGATAGGATAAGACCACGTTCGGCCAAAATGGAGATGGCGATGGGACGATATTGAGAAGTGTGTGTAAGGGTAGCCGGAGTTTGCAAAAAGCAGAATTGTTAGGACTCAAAAGGAGGCCTTAAGGACACAAAGCATAGAATTATACAAACTTCCATGACTGACTCAAATAAACATCGACTTCATCTTATATAGAGATAGTTATATGTTTTATTTGTAACAGTTGAAACTGTGACAATAACTGACGTATCAACGTTAATTAAGATCACGGCTTTAATATAAGAAATAATCCTAGAAGCTTAGATTTGTTAACAGAAATGTAGCCCATAAAAACACCGCTGAGCAAGATTAAAATTTAATACAGCGTAATTCTCACCACGACGGCGATGAGCGTCATTTTTTATGTTCGAACGAGCTCCATAAATATAAAGAAAATTTAGGGCATGATAAACATATTTGCCAGAGAATCACGCGCCAGATAGAACGCAATAAGCGGACGTACAAACGAGAACAAGTTGAAAAAAATCCCGCCAAAATCCCTAGATAATCCTGATAAGCCACGCGGGCAAAGTGAAGGCCTGACCGCGAATATATCAAAAATATTTATGAATTTTATTTAAAAATTCATCCCGCCTCCGTAGACGTAAAGCCTATTAAGTTAAATTCTTTGTGCCGTGCGACATATTAGCTTTCATCCCTTTCGTCGACGTAAATTAAATCTTGAACAAGGTCCAAACTATTTAATATGTACAACTAACTATTATCCGCGATTTCGTCCGCGTCAACTACACAATGTAGCCAATGTCCTTTTCCGTGCTCATAACTATATCCATGAAAAAATTGAAGATTGATTGAGTAAATATCGCGTGTAGAGGACATACAAACAAACAAATTTACTTTCGCATTTATAATAAAGTTGTCTCCATCGAGGCATCGCCCACCACCGGGCCCTACACCCTCCGCCGACCCTCGGATCTGCCGACTCATGGTCACGAACACAAGCCGCTACAGTCGCAACGAGAAGCCAGATCCATACACATAGCATGCAACCATAAGTAAATAGCTGCATTATTATGATACTGATACTATTAAATATAAGTTGTGACATACTATTAACACACGGTTAACAAAATTATTTATTCTTCTTCGTTTACATCGGTCCTCAAAAATTCTCCATCTTCTATACATATAATAAAAATGTAACGGATCGCTGTCTGTACATGGAAGATATGTGAGAAAAAATATTAAAGGAGACCTTTATCAACGCAATAGAACCTAAAACGATGATTTTTGGAATTTTTGTCTGTTTGTCTGTGAGTTTGTGCACGCTAATCTCAGAAACGGCTGAACCGATTTCGATGCAGTTTTCAGGAATACATTGTGACAGGCCCCACTTAACATATAGACTACTTTTTATCCCGGGAAAATGTTTTTATCCCGGATAATTTCGACATTTTATTTTTTTCTGTAGTCGCGTCGAGACGCCGGAAGGTGTCGCGGGCGTCCACTAGTTTCAAATATATGACATATGTAATATCGACATTAGGTTAGACTGATTTCAATCCACCTCACAAATACAACTTCTAAATTACGAATATGATAAAACCAGGCGAGTATTATATAAATCAAGTCTCGCATAAACTATTCTAAGTGAAGATTATTATTTTACAACACAATTATAATATTATATTCATCAGATATTAAAATAAGGGCCGAAACGTTAAACTTGGCTACAAACAATACAGAAGCTTATACAAATAATAGTACCGATTATAAACAATTTCATAGGTACTATACGTAAGATTATTTATAATCTCTGAAAAATTTATTGTAACGTACTAGTAGTAGCTATAATACAACAATAAATAATGAAGTGACAACAATCATTTATCGGAAACAAGCATCAACATGTCAAATACTAGTCTAATGTTGATCGTTTTCAATAATGTAACCTGGAGCCTTTGGACTCTCAGGCTAACCACTACCAACTGCGGCTAACCCGTGTCCTAAGGTCATTAGATCTGATACATCTTACGAACATCTGTCAGAGATAACCCGCCAGACTCAAAACGAAAGATTTATACAAACTTAAGCAATTTTAGTGGAAAACTTCGCATTTATAATGCAAAAGAAAGCAATGAGCCGATCGAACTGCTCTCTTGGAAGCGAATATTGAAAAATCCATGGAAAGATAACCGAAATACGAACGCTTCGGAAGAATGGGTTGAATTATTCGTAGATGCGCCCGATCAGTTTCGCAAATCGAATATTGGCCTATATTCAGAGGTAACAACCGCGCCGGGTTTATAAAGCGGGTAAACATAACGGGACAAGATACTGCAGTGCGGAGCCCGACGTCACGGTATTTTAGAGTTTAGATATGACGTGCTGAAACCTAATATCCTGTGCGGCATGCTAAAGTTTTAATATTATAAAGTTCGCTCGTGCCTATATATTTATCAGATTAAATGAAAGATTGACAAACGAAAATAAATTGTATCGTTATCTTTTACTCATACAGCTTCGTTCATTATGTTTGATGTTTGATCGAAGACTCATACACATAAATTGTGATATAAAATAAACATAGTAAAACACTCCGCATTACGTGAAGCGATTGATTTACTTCGATAATATAAACATATACTTTGGAAAAGAACAAATATCCTAATATTTTATTTCAGTACAGCTATAACCAATGTAAATTGGGGACTTCAAAGGAAATTATTAAACACGAACGAATAAACAAAAAATTTGCATTACCTATTTGGTTTATTTCAATTTGTTTTCTATATGTATAATAAAACACAAAGATATTACGCATACAAAAAAACAGCACAAGTTTACGAATAGGTTCCATGTAAATAAAAAATAGGTTCCTCAACTTAGTGTACCTATACCTATACAATACCATTCGCCTTATTACAAAACGAACAAAAAATCTATCAAAATCAATGTGAAAGCAAAGAAGCCTTACACTACGTTTACACCATAGGTACATATCACATACACATAAGCCTAACGACTGCTGTCCGTATTGCCCCATAGTCACCACCGCAGTGTGATTTTCAGACTATGTTGTCAACAGCCCTTAATCGTATTTTACGAAACCCCTAGGCAGATATACGTAACCACCAATAACACCATACGTATCCGCCATCAATTTCAGAATTAACTCCAGCCAGCCAGGTCCACCTAGAAAACCTATCGGCCAGTTTCAATTAAAAAGGACCACGCATGATTTCTCAACCGCAACGGCCACAAACAAGACTGCGAAATTAAACTCTAAAAACTCGGCCCAAAGAGCTACGGGTACGCGAAATTAATTTCGCAGCTAACAAAGATAACCGAAGGTCCGAATAGGGTCAATATTTATATTTCGGACGCACTAAGTGGCCTCAGGGACGCCATTTAAAAGGTCTCGGCGACGTTCAAATTAATTCGCTGACAGTACGAATAATTTTATTACCCTTTCAGTTCAATATGGGAGAACGGGTACGGGATATACGGGTTAGTAACGTGGTCGCATGTTTCAGAATCTAAATATGCGTAACTCGGCTCCGTTTCTACGTATGGTTTGTTTACTTGTAGAGCTCAATAATAAAGGAACTTTGTGTTAACCGGTAAATTTTATTGGTTCCTATATAGCCTTCCCGCGTGGTGCCAGCAGAGTATAGTTTGTACCATCCCATGCCCACCTGTGGGTATTGTACGAGGCGATTAAGGGTTTCCGAGAGGTGGGCAGCGGCGCCTCTCATGCTTAAAACATAGTCCGAAAATCATACTGCGGTCACCAACCCGCCTGCCTAGCGTAGTGACCATAGGCAAAAACCCCTCTATGACAGTAGCCTTGTGGCGTCTCCTGCGGGAGGCCTACATCCAGCAGTATGCTGCAATAGGCTGAGACATTTATAGACCAGGAAGTTTTATATAAAGTTTATTTTTAAACTAAGGATTTCCACGAAGTGAAGTTGGATATAAGATGACCAACCAGGAGTTGTTACACTTTTAAAATTGACAATTTTTAAGAACATTAAAAGCAAGCTGCTGCAAGAAGATATATAAATTAACAGAAAAGACGTTACTCTTTTTTCCTCATAGTCCATAGAAATTAGTCTTATCAGAAAAGATTCTTATATGTTGTGTAAAACTTTATATCGATATCACTTCATCATTTCAGCCCTGGGAAGTCCACTGCTGGACTTCCCCAACAACCTCCATACCGACCGGTCGGAAGCAGCCTGCATCCAACCGACGCCCGCGACCTTGGCCAGGTCGTCCGTTCATCTCGCGGGTGGCCTTACCACGCTGCGTTTGCCGATACGTGATATCCCCTCTAGGACTTTCCGGCTCCATCGGCCATCAGTTCTTCGAGCTATGTGCCCTGCCCATTGCCACTTTAGCTTGCTGGACCGTTGAGCTATGTCAGTGATTTTTGTACGTCTGCGGATCTCCTCATTTCTGATTCTATCACGCAGGGAGATCCCGAGCATAGCTCTCTCCATTGCTCTCTGTGCGATCCTGAGCTTCTTTATGAGGCACACAGTTAGAGACCACATTTCGGCACCGTAGGTCATCACGGGCAGCACGCACTGGTTGAATACCTTCGTCTTTAAGGACTGAGGTATCTTGGACAAAATACGCTTTGAAGATTTCCGAACGCTGCCTAGCCGAGTTGGACCTACCTAGTTTGACCGTCTGTCCTAGGTAAACATACTCCTCAATAACTTCGAGCATCGAGCTCCCAACTAGTACAGGAGTGGGCGGCACATGGACGTTCGACATGATCTTCGTCTGGTCCATGTTCATCTTCAGGCCCATCTGTTGGGAGACTCGATTGAGGCCGTCGAGCATTGTGCTGAGATCCTCCAGCGATTCTGCCATGACTACGATATCGTGTGCGAACCGAAGGTGAGTGATGTATTCGCCATTGATATTGATGCCGAGTCCTTTCCATACGAGGAGCTTAAAGGCGTCTTCTGTTGCATTGGTGAAGAGCTTCGGAGAAATAACATCTCCTTGTCTCACTCCCCTCTGCAATGAAATCGGCTTAGTGCTCCGCTCCTGTACTCGTACCGACATGGTGGCGTTGCTGTACAAACACTTCAGCACTTCAATATATCGATGGTCAATATGGCACCCCTGGAGAGACTGCAGCACTGCCCATGACTCGATCGAATCAAAGGCCTTCTCATAGTCCACAAACGCTAGGCATAGTTGCCGATTATACTCTTCCGTTTTTTGTGTAATCTGCCGTAGCGTGTGGATATGGTCTATGGTACTAAATCACATAATAAAAACGTTTTCACTAAAAGAGGAAGCACCTTTTGAGAAATTAGTTAATAGGCGTGATTTTATGTATGTATGTTAGCCCCAAATGGTATGCATGTTAGGCTGTGTACGTAGGTATTTAAAAATAACATTTAATTTCTCTAACGGCAGGAATCACAAAACTATCGACAAAAAAGAACCAATAGGATGAGCCAGATAGCAGCAGACAATAAAATAAATCGCCGCATACAAAGCAAGAGGTGGTAAGTTGAGAAAGTTTATTTTCTTTATCACAAAAGCAATACGCCGCGTAAAAACGGAGCTAAAAGAAAAGAATTTCAATTTTATACGCGACCGACAATTCTCTGACACGGGAAAATCTCAATCAGATTCGCTAAAGACTTTTATTAAAATTCACGTTGTTTGTGCACGCGTTTCTCATTTTCCCTACGGATTTGAGCACATTTTTGTGTCATATGCAACGAGCGCTTCTGTTTTTAGATTAATTCAAACTGTGAGATTAAAACTCCTTTGTATAGTATGTTCTCTTTAGACCTTTATTTAATGTTGCCAGCTTTATGAATGTGGCTTAAATATTATTGAGTTTTCATCAAGTCAAATAAAGTAAATGTTGCTTTGTTAATACATACATAATAATCACGCGTCTTTCCCGGAGGGGTAGGCAGAGATCACGGATCTCTATTTGTTACGATCCCGACACACCTCTTTCGCTTCATCTACTTTCATGATATTTTTCATGCACGCTCGTCGGTTTAGGGTACTCTTGACCTGACCTTTCTTTAGAATTTCACCAATTTGATCGGTGAAAGTCCGGCGAGGTCTTCCCCTTCCAACCCTTCCATCCACTCTTCCGTTGTACACTTTCTTTGTCAGTCTACTTTCACTCATCCTCTCCACATGCCCAAAACCACCTCAACATACCCTTCTCAATCTTCGTCACCACGTCCACATTTATACCACACTTCTTTCTGATCACCTCATTTCTTATTCTGTCTTTCAAAGTGACTCCACACATACTTCTCAATGCTCTCATTTCCACTGCATTCACTTGACTTTGGTGTTTTGGTTTCTGCCATACCCAACTTTCACTTCCATACATATGAGTTAGCACCAAAACACCTCCATGAACAGCCAAACGTGCCGCTTGCGACACTTTCTGGCTACTCATAAAAGAATTAAGTGCCCCATTCACCCGATTCCCAGCTATCACTCTCCTTACAATATCTTTGTCATGCTTACCATCCCTTATAAATAAAGTCCCCAGATACACGAACTGAGTCACTTGCTTCAATCTTTCTTCGCCAATTATTATTTTGCAATTCGCCATTACCTCATCCTTTTCAAAAACCATCACTTTCGTCTTACTTACATTCATCTTCATCCCTTTACTTTCAAATGATCCGTGCATTTTTGTTACCATCTCCTGCAACTCCTCCTCCGAAGATGCAAGCAAAACCATGTCATCGGCATAGAGAAGGCATTTGACAAGTAACTCATTCATTCTTAGACCACAATCATCGTCTTTCAAACCTTGCAAACAACTGTCCATGAATAGATTGAATAGCCACGGTGACGCTACACATCCCTGTCTAACACCCTTTTCGATGGTGAACCAGTCTGTGTAGGATCCGTTTATTCTCACACAAGCATTTGAGTCCTCGTAGAGGGAATTCAGCGCCCGAATGAGAAGGCCACTCACTCCATACATAGACAGAATCTTCCAACTTAACAAACTATAGGTAAACTTCCATTCGTGTCCTTAATTGAGCTCAGCTCAGAGCTCTGCTCTTTTCCCCTGGCTAATTTTATGGATTTCCAGAAAAATTATGTAATTATAAGAAAATGTGCTGTATTATAGATACGAAAGATGTAGTGTGAATTATGAACATGATGACCAACTAGAAAAATATTAAGTAGTTCTCTAAAAACAATATACAATATTTATTATATTTAACTAAAAAAATATAAGGAATATCTACCGACCTTACCAACATTCTTCAAAGAACAAGAGAACCTACGTAAATGAACATTGTTAAAATAATAAAATTAAACCACATAGAAAAGTCGTGTTTTCAAAAATTGCATAAACAAAATTTAATTTCAACTTTTGCAGTAGTTAGAAATTTTATCTGGCAAATTTTGTCTTCTGAAGGAAGACAAATTATTTTTTTTTTTCAAGGACTAATGATAAAACTTCGGGTACTGAAGAGTTCATATTGGCGAAGTGAACTTCTAGTTTATTTCACGATTATTAAGTCCTTTTCAGCGACTCTAACAGGAGTACAAGATTTCGCGCAACAAATTGAAAATTCTTCAATACACGATTTTAATCACTATCTTTCTAAGGTACAGATATTGCACACGTGAATATAACTCTAAACAAGCATGCTTTTATTTAAAACCTTGCCTTATTTACAACCAGCTTCTCCATTTCTAACTGTATTCCAGGCGATTCACTAACGTTATCTTTCTTGTACACGTAAATCAATTTCTAAAACTAAAATGAGGTAAATAATTTATAAAGGTTTTAATTTGCTCTGCTGATGCAGGGCTTCCCTAGAATACAACATCTGCATCTCCTTCTATGCATGTCGTAAGAGTCGACTAAGGAACTCGTGCATTCTCTGAGGTGATAAGCTAGCAACTTGTAACTGATCATTTACATCTGTCCCCGCTGTGGTAAACGCTGACGAATCTACTTAATTGTTAAATATTGAATTGTATCAGGCGTCACTATTCGGAAGTTCAAATCTCTATTGAGGGATCGCCCACCACCGGGCCCTATACCCTCCGCTGACCCTCGGATCTGCCTACTCATGATCACGAACACAAGACACTACAGTCGCAACGAGAAGCCAGATCCAAGCACCTAGCATGCAACCATAAATACATAGCTGCTAATCCGAAAACCAATTAAAATTTTAATCGACATATGTTTCGCCAACACCCGTGGCATCATCAGGATTAGTTTTCCATGTTAGTTCTATCTACCGAACCAACTAACTAACAACTAAAACCAATGTATTGCAAATCATTTTTATACCCTCAATCAACATAAAAAAATAAATGTTAATACCTACATATTAGTTTAGAAATGTAAAATTATTATAGATAAATAATTATTAAAAATATTACTTAATTGTGTTCTTTTGGTTACCGCATTGGGAATCACAGGCATATCTATCTATGTAAGTATTTCAATGTCCTCGGTTAGGGCAAAGGCACCTAGGTATTGTATCTGAACTCTTTTGCAAACTAAGACTTAAGATACTATGTCAGATTTCATCGCAACATACGATTACACACAACCGTGAATGAGAGGCTTACGCTCTCGATAGGGCTCAGTCAGGCCGGAGCCCGAGTGGAGCCCTCAGGGCGGCACAAGAGCCCTACGACACAATGGCTTGTAGTGCACGACATGTTGGGAACTCGACTGATGGAGTGGGTGGATAGTGGAATACATAATTAATATGCTAATAAACAGGATTTAATATTGTTCAGATACTTCAATTTAGTATGGTCAGTAGACATTTCGATTAAAACTTTGTCATTTCTAATACAAATTCATAAAATATTGTACTAAGAATTGAAAGCTTCAATGTTGGGCCAGTCACTACCTCTAACTGACCTAATAATAACATTTAATTAAGTAGAAATAATTATTTCATTATTAAAACTAACTAAAAAACTAAAAGCAATGAATAAAGAAAATCAATGAATGCTTCCTAGTCATCACAAACAAAGCAGTCGTCGTAATTATTAACTTTTATACAACTTAATTTTAACCTCAAAATTAATTAACTTTTGCCAACTCCAAGAGCAACTCTGAACTTGCATTTCCACGAAACGTCTCACTTCCGCGCTATATCCATATAACTGAGTTAATTTTCGCAGCTAACACGCTTATTGCATTATAATGCATCAATATGGAGCTGTTTGAGCCGGGGCCTGGCTACTTGCACTTAGCTACCGGCCATGATTCAATAAACATGTACGTTGTTACTAATATATGCATGGAAGTGCGAGTTAGTAGCCCACGGACCGAAGATGTCGATATGCATCAAGTTACTAAATATAGGTAAATAGTTATAAAATTTTGCACAAATCTTCTTCAACTATGGCCCACTTGTTGTAAATTCTAATTCCTAAGTTAACTCGTAACTTTTCCTTTTTTTTTACATAATGAGAAAGAGCTAAAAAGTGACTATATGTATGTATGTACGTACGTAAACTAAACATTGCCTAAATTAGGCAAATATTCCATACACTTGCAAGCTAGGCATAACAGGTGTTGGAAAAAATCGCGATTGCAGTACCTAGTAGATACAATGGTAAAATGGAATCCTTAGGTCGCGTCTTCATTAGGCGAACAGTGAGCGGCTGACTGTTCGCTGACTGACTCTGAGTGGCGTATCGGTCGCTAACTCAATATCAACAGAGGGGTGAGCACGAACCTCTCGATAGTCCGTAACGCCAGCGTCAAACTGTCGAATCACATAGATTTTGTAAGCGAATCGCTAACCTTATGCCGCGTAAAAAGGTTCGTGCTTACCCCACTGAGCGGCGAACTAGAGCGTATTAGCCGCAAAGCGCTTGAGAATCCTTGTGAGGGAAGGTAAACAGTGTGTACATTACCGAACGGAGCGCCGCGCCGCCGGCGTAGTGAACAAACTACGCCGCCGACTGCACGCATCATTTGCTGTGAATCAGGCTCTCACAGAATGAGTCGGCAAGCGAAACGTCGCAAACTGCGTACATTACGCGCTGTATGGACACTCCATTTAAAATGTATAGGGAGGCAAACTGGAAACAAACTGTCAGCTGCTCACTGTTCGCCTAATGGGGACGCGGCCTTAAGGTGTGACTTTGTATGTCTGTCGGCGAGTATTTAAAAAGTCGAACATAAGAACTACTAGTGCCATCGATTTTTATAGATAACTACATATTGTTTTGTTTAAAATATGCAACCTATGGGCGTTTTACCACACCCACCAAACGACACAATAACGACACGACCATGACGTTTCGTCATCTAATATGTGTGATCGTGTCGTCTAGTGGGAAAACGAGCCATACAATAAAATACATCTTTGCCTTGAAAACAGCTGTGTTCATGTCGTCTTATGGAAAAACGCCCAGTCTCTTAGTAAGTTAATAAACAGTAGGTAAGGAAATCCGATCACTATTAACTTCACTGCATTTTCACTACGTAAAATCCTTTTACTAAGAAAATTAATTAGTACAGTGATGAAATACTCCTGATGAAAGTGTACCATGTACTAACGCAAAAGCAAACAAATAAATGTTTCCGAGTAACTAGTATTACTTAAAACAATAATAAATTATTTATTTATTTATTTTATTTATTGTTATTTTAAGAGGACTAACAGCGAAATTTATAGAACATATAAATAATAGCTATGACTGATGACTATGACATAACTATGACAACATATAATTACACTCCTTCTTCCTGCCCCAATCATTTGGGGTTGGTGCAATATGTAGGTACTCTTCTTTCATTCATCCCTATTATCCGTCATCTCGTTATTCTCATGTCTACCTCTTCCTCTATAACCATCTTACTTCGGACACGGCTTAACGCAACATATAATTTCACGTCTGAACACAATTATCTTCATCTTCATAAGCCTATTGCAGTCCATTACTGGATGTAGGCCTCCCCCTGCCATAGGGGGATTTTGTTACTAAAAACTTCCACTATCTGTTTTTCAGTTTCATCAGACCCTCGTTTCCTTTATATTATGTGTAGCTGACCAAAATTCTCTATAAAAATCTAAAAACGGACTACTCGTGCCTTTCATATTTGAGGATATTCCTAGATTCCTTAGAGATTCCATCATCAGATGTTATGTTTTATATGTAGGTGATCAAAACGCTCAGTAAAAGTATAAAAACAGACGACATGTGCCTACAATATTTGAGGATTACCCTCGATTTCTCCAAGATCCTGATGTGGTGAATATGGGACCAACTTGGAAGCATACCATGACAAACTAAAAAAAAATTAAATCGGTTCATAAATGACGGAGTTCCGAGGCAACACACATACAGACGAATTGATAACCTCTCTTTTTTGAAGTCGGTTAATAAAGGCATTATTTGCTTGATTATATTAAAATTATAGACGTTCAACGCAGAGTTAAATAAATATACAGGGTGTAACAAAAGGGGTATAAGCGAAATGCTACATAAGAACCTATTCACAAAAGTTGACTCGAAATCATAATACGTTTACTTTTCAAGACAGTTTGAGAAAGCTCTTAACAACTCATAGTCTAAGAGACGTGGAAGATCGACCTTCACCGATCTGATAACTCGATGAGAAATATTTCTTATAAAATATAATTTATAAACAAATTTGCCTATGTTGACTTGCCTATCGAAAAGTATTCATAGCTATATAATTACAAAATATATAGGCTTGCCTTCAAATGAAGGTGATGAAAGAAAATTGATTAAAATTAATTAAATTAAAAATAGCTGTGAACACTTATCGACAGGCAAGTCACAATAGGCATATTTGTTTATAAATTATATTTAATAAAAAATATGCCTCATCGAGTTATTATATCGGTGAAGGTAGATCTTCACAGTCTCCTCTACTACGAGTAGTAGACTAGTTCAGCTAGTCAATTTTTTTAAACAGTTCATTTCACAAAATTTTACTTCGTAATTTAAGAGGTGCGAAAAACAAACGTCACGGTAGTATTTGAAGTGAACAAATAAATAATAAAAAAATTATCTTTTAATTCTATCAGGTGACACTAATTTACCTATATTAATAAAATAGATCTAGAACATTCGGTATCAATCGGAGTGAAACTCGAAAACTATTACCATACACAATGCACATTTCGCTTTGTAACACAACCGTAGTATGCTACAAAGTTCGTAGCGCCGCGTCGTAGTCTTGCTACGCGTCGATAGCGCGCTAAAGTTTCTTTGACGATGCACCCATGTAATTATCGATGAAGTCTTAGCTAAGTGTATGGGTATTTATCATGGACAAGGTATAAAAGAGGAGGTGGGACTATGAACTGAGTCGTGTGGCAATCGTGAGGTCATGATAGGGGTGGAGCTTCAGGGCCAGTGTGTGTAACGCAGTAGCTGTAACCACACACTTATGCAAGTAGTCTGACTAGTCACTACAAGGAGGTTTCTATGTAAATGGGCAGGGCTACAGTGTAAGGATGCTCCCCTCGTCCCATACTTCACACCCGGTCAGGGGCACACTATTTTAGTATAAAAAAATATACTCAGCCGCTGCTCCTCTTTTATTTCTTCTCCATGGTATTTATTAAAGGTAGGTTGGTACCCCGACATGGGGTAGCCAAAGCAGCAGAATCATAAAGCAAATCCCACAGTCACGTTTAGTATAGCGGGGACATATGTAAATGATCAGTGAAAGTAACTGCCCAACATAACTAATATAATATTAATTTTATTACCCTTATTAATATACAGTTATGTTATTTGGATGAAAAAATAAGTACTTATTTAACACTTATTAATGTAATTTCACACTTTCAAAACAGACCTTCCCACCTCCAGTTACAATTAAATATTTTACTTCCAGAACTTACTACTATAAGCCCTTACTATTAGGGCTTATTACTATCATTATTTCTGAAAATCATAAAATAACATTTAAATAATAATAATAAAAAAATAATAAATAATTAAAGAATAAAAATAAGAAAAATAATTTTAAAAAATTTAAAATAAAACATTAAAGAAAAAAGATAAAACATTAAAATTATTAATTTTACCTATAACGTAAGATATATATAACATAAATATACGTATTTGTATAAACAAATATAGAACAAAATCGATAGCAACGCCCTACTTTCACAAAAAAGAACGTAAACTAGTAAATAAAGTAAAAGTGGCATTAAACAGTATTTTATTAGCAAGTGGGCGATAAACAAACTTCATTAAAAGTCCCATATAACTCCAGTCCGGTGATTGGAAACAAAGGAACCGTATTCCAGCTTCACTTTTTTATAAATAGAACGGTAAAACAATTTAATGATCAACTTGTTTTCCAAGAAACTGTTAGATTTCTTTTCAACAAACGTACAGTATTGAGACTTTATTGTTTATTTAATTTTTTACCGTCTCTAATCACACAACTAAATTTCCAACTCGATTATTGAATCAAGCTTTCGCCAAAAAGTTTTACGTTCCAGATTCTCGAGGAAATATTTAGCAAAAGAGATTTTATCCAACAACCGTAACTTGTCCTATCGATTTAGGGCCGATTATTCCAACCTATCTCAAGGACTAAGCTGATGTTGTTTAACTCTAAAACTTGATTCTGATAGAGACAGCATCATCTTTATCCTTTAGTTAAGATATCTGACCATCGGAAAAATTCGATCCTTTATCAAATTCAATGGCCGCTAAGTAAAGTATTTTTATTCCTACACATTTCTGTGCAACTTTTAATAACAGAATACTGGGTGCATCCGTATATGCCAGGCTCCAAATAATCTTTGGCATATTTATTTACACAAGGAACCCTAAGCATTTTAGCGAGTAGGTACGTGATCCAGTCACAAATTGCAGCGATCAAGCGCCGCGTCACTCTTAATTCAAGCCGTCCCCCATTTTGGAAGAGCGCCGAGATGTTCTCCAATTAGCGATCGGCTACCAGAATCCAAGCTTTTTGTAAACTAACGACATATCTTAAAATTGATCGCCATTTAATTCTACAGCCTGTTAAGTACTTGTCTTGGACCTTTAATATAATCCACGTTGAAGACCTTTGAAGTTTACATATGTACTACTTGGCTCCACTTACGATAGAACTTCAAACGACTCCATCGAGCCATAGATGTAAACTACACAGAATAGAGCAGATATGTAGATCAAAGGCAAGTGACGTCATAGAAGCATTAGCTCGAGTGATCGGTGAATCTCCTAACGTATGCTTTTAACGTTCAATCAGGACTAGATGTTACCTTCGGCTCCGTCCGACCGTGTATACTCCTGAAGCAATATGATAAATGTTAGTTTCTCAGAAATTTTTAGCCCAGCCTTCTCTGTATTTGGTATTTGAATTCGGTATACGCTCTGTCGTACGTTAAAATGATCCTAACTATATTTTACAAATGCAAATTGTGTAGCTCACCCCCCCCCTACCCCAGGGGTCGTACGCCCTCCGCTGACCCTCGAATCTTATGATTGAGATCCTAGGCAACTACAGTCGCAATGAGAATCCAGAAGCAATTAGGCCCGATTTTTCCAATGATTCTGTCATTTTCCAAAACTTGATCGAGTTAGAGAGTCATTGGAATAATCGACCTTAAATCAATCAATACGCCGTTACAACAGACAGACCAATTTCTTCGTAATTATAATACTAATGTGAATTTAACACTTGATATAAGATCATCTAAACAGAATTAATATTTCAAACGAAGTGAACGTATATTACTAAATTAGCTAATCTTGATTAAGCAAATAGGTTATTGATGTGGTTTGAGTGAGAGAAGCGAGTTATGTACCCTAAAGATGTACTTCTTGGTGTTACATGATGTTAATCGTGGTTTTACTGTACATCCAATGGTATGTAAATAAATAGATACAAATATGTACCTATCTACCGGGATTGGTGCGGCCGGCATGGTCCAACCAACTACACCAATCGGTCGTTAATTCTGACTTATACCTATTTAGGCCCTCTATCTCTAGAACGAACAATCCTAGATCTGTGGTGCTTGTTATCCCTGCCTAGAATACATTCCGTCTTGTTATTTTTGATAGAAACTAAAAGATGCGGTATGTGAATAAATCTAGAGTTAAATTTATTCACTAAAAAATCTTACTGCTATCTTGTTCCTTAAGAATACTCACATCTAAATTTTATAAACATAAACTGCCTCATTTTTTGGCAACGACCTTTTTATAACTTATTTTCGACACCAACCTCCGCAGCGTATCAGCGTATAAAAAGGAAGCCAAAGTAATATAATCAATCGATTTGTGATCGCACTCACTCTGATCTACAATGAGGAAAATATTCACACTCTCCTAAACTCCCTTAAAACTGGAAGGTTAGCGGGATCATCAAAGACATTGAATAAAGCCTCGAAAATAATGTTACTCAAAATCCTGTATAATGGCGAAGAAATGAGGGGATCACGTAAATCCTATTTCTCTACTTCGGTTACAGGGAGCGGAGGTAAATATCTTTGCAAATTGGACAGTGCAAAATTTGTTACCCACACTACGGGGGACTCGGGCCAATTTATCCGCGAGCTGTTCAGCCCGGGATGGAATCTCGCAGCGTTTTATTTCTCAAACTATAAGGGACGTGTCGCTTAAAGCGCTTCATTATTATAATGCGAAACGAAGTGAATTCTTGTAAAGCTATTCGCGCTCGGTCGTGTAATGTATGCAAAACGAGCTAATAAAACCGAGTCGCTGCCGGCGCAGTAAATTCGAGAACGGTTGACATTTATCCAAAGTTACATCCGTTACAATAACAGCAGTAGTTACGATATCCGAGCGCGGCAGCACATTTGTTCTAGTTCCGGGCTGTTCTAATGTAATGGAAAACTTCGCGCAAACAAAGCTGATTCGTATTAGAGACATTTTCGGAGCGTTCGAAGCATCATTCAAATTCAGAACGCCACTTGCTCAAAAGTACTGACGACGTTCAAAAATGTTGACGTCTAAAGTGCAGCGCCAGTCGACGTTTAATCAGGCTTACCTTGCGCCGCGCGCGTCTAAATATTTTAATTAACATTATCTCTCACTATTTATGTATTATCAATTCGAGTTGTGCTTCGGGCATGTAGGTAAGTGTAGCGTATATCTCTCGAATGCGGTTGTCTAATGAACACTTGTGCATTTGATGCATCGACTTTATCGTACTGGAAAACGGTACTAAATATATCAACTGAACAAACACACTTGCATTACTCTTCTAGCTAGATGGAATCAAATTAATTTTACACAGTTATCCGTTTTCAATCTAATTATCTTTAATAAGTAGTTACTGCTAAATGGTGCAATGTATTAACTGGGTGAAACAAAGAGTTATTATAAAAACAAAGGCGTTCTTCAGTAGGTATTTGTAGATATTGGTTTTGTCCATGTGAACAGACGGTTTAGGATTCTAAGTCTTGGACTGCCCGTTTGTAAAAGCATAGCTTAGTCTGGAGTATAATAGGTGTTCTGGGTATTTTTTACTTTGTGAATATGGTTCTTCTCTGAATTTTTTATTTAAATTTTTTTTCGAGATCAAGCAATACAATGGAACACTTTTATACCAGCCAACATAATATCACGCCTTCCGCTATCAAAATGTTCATCGGTATTTCGCTTCACCAGCGACAGTCATTTATTTCGAGCGCCTACATGAGAAAATTGGTTTTATTCGAGAGCGGACGTTTAAGCGCCATAAATGTATAAGCGGCGTGTCAGGTGAAAGATTGATGGCTTAATTCAAAGTCACACCCTGAACCGTCCGGCCCTTTTTGTCGTGAGGGACGTGTTTTATATACGCCCCGGTGACGCCACGCGGGGAGGAAATGAGAAAGTTATCGGTATCTAAATCCCGCTGCGGGGACCGCTGAGCGTTTTCCTAATAGATATAAAATCCTGGGCTTCGTAATATATATTCAATTCCGAATGGCAGAGGCCGCCGGTGTGGCAATGACATGAACGCAGGACAAAGAGGAGCTCTTAAAACAATCATTCATTCTGTGCTACTAATAAACCAAGCGTAAAGTTACATCCGCTTCATACCTATACAGGGTGTAGGTGACAGCCAGGCAAATATTGATATGCTGACTTCAGACCATGATTCTGAGGCAGAAATCACATTAAAAAAATTCGCAACATTCCAAGATTTCACGACATTTTTTCATATTTTCAGGACAAAAATTGTATAGTTCGTTTAATTAGGTAATGACTTTAACATAAAAGTTGCCCTCAAGAAAGTGCAAATAACTGATCAACCATAATGGACAGTCACATGTAATGTAATCCAAAAAACAGCAATGTGTCACACAATAACCAATAAACCTTTTAATTAGTCAGTCACAGGTTCGCCCGATACGATTGGCGTGGAGAGCAAAGATTACTGATAATCAAATCAAAAATACATTTCACGAGAGTAATAACACTGTCGTATAACTCAACACAATGGTACATGTTCAGAATTTCAATATTTGCCTGGCTGTCACCCACACCCTGTATATGACTTGACAGTAAGTTAATAACTGTGTATAGCTTACAACTGGTCGCTTAAGCTTTTTATTAGTGGCCCATAGAGTACAGTGTGCTGTTTATTTGGGCTGAATATTTTTTTTTTCAATCTGTCCCCCTATGGAGAATAATCCCCCTTTTCAGGGTGCAGTGGCGATTTATGTGCGGGCACGAGATCGCGGCGACAGAGCGTGGTAGCCTGTCGCCATTGGTGCCTTCGCTGACGTTTGCGGTCGACTGTAGCGGACGTATTTAGCAAATATTTACCCCGGAGCCGTCCGTAAATCATCCGCATACGTGTCTAAACCGCATTTCAGAGGCACGTGAGTTTAATATACCGGTGTCACTACAAAGGATTTCCTTGAGCGCTGTGCTGGGCTCGGCTAGAGTCGAGTTGCGCGTGACATGAGATAAGCAATTTATCTTTAGCCGCTGATTTCTTGTGCTCAGTATTAAGCGTGTAAGGTTATAAATAAATAAATAACATTATAGAATGTAATCGAAATATGATCAGTTAATTAAGTTTTACTTAAGGTGATTTCACAAATCTTTGGCGTTAACTAAAGTTAAACTTTGAAAAATATATGGAATATCTATCTAAATTAGACAATGTTGTTTATATATTAGTCATTACAATGTCAGATTTTCTATAAGTAGGTAACCTATTTCTTATTGCGTACAAAGTCGCGGGCTGCCTCTTAGTAGGTTCATCTTCTTCAGTTATATCTTGCACAGAACTCGTACCTGTACATCAAATTTTTTATAATAATTTCCCCGTGCAATTATCTTACGTTAAGGAAACTCAGAAAATGCACTCAAAACCATAACCAATATAATAGATAGAAGATAAATGATCCCTTTTAAATAATGCAAAAAGGTTCTCACTAAGCCAATTATTTGAACCATCGGCGGATCAAAACGAACCGATCTCATCATGTTCGACATCCACTCATAATGCGACCCAATAAACCCCCAGTTAACATCATAAATTCAGATCAAAGGTCGCTATCACAGTTCACGTCCTTGGACCTATAAATAATACGATGCAAAATGATGCGGACATTAGGGCGGGGTGAAAAAATATTGCGGTGAGAGTCGTCACCCATGTTAACTTGATAATTGATAAAATACATTTTGGCTGGAATCAATCAAACTGTTTCCAATATTTGATCTGCTATTAAGACGTCGTATGTGGCACAGTACCTACTACATTTTATTCATTTTATCTTTTCCACCCCATAAATAACCCATTATTTATCCCAATAAGGACAGGAAGATGATGATGATGATATGTAGGTACACTGCCTGAGACTAATTTCTGAGAGCGAATGTTTACCAATACATAAATATTGCGCAGGCGGGATGGTGGCTCAGTAAGGCACAGAGGGCGCGCACACTCATTATTAGAGCAAGATCGTCTTTGCCTCGCATCCGCAGGTTAGCAAGTCCAACATTCATGCCCTTAAAATTAACGTTATCTGTAGTAATAAACCATTCAGGGCGGATGACCGAGCCATTTGTCGTAATATTCCTTCGTCGAACGTGACGACGCCATCAAGAGCTACTCGGAATACGAAGCAAGTTAAGAAATCACTTTCAACGTATACTAGAAACAGAAACATACCAACAATATCACCCTTATGAAGGTAAATCACTTTAATTTTCATAAGTTTTCTGATACTTACAAGAAGTGACCATTATTCAAAATTTGCTAATCGCTTATAAATTTAAATTAGCAATCTTAAAGGAAATTTGACAGTTCAACGCTAAACTTGTCCAATTTTCGCGATCGTTTTGCTACTGCTTTGCGTTTACAATATACGTAATCAGCCTACGGGTTTCGCGACTTCCAGAGTCATTTCATGTTCTGAGCGAAGCTAATACCCGACTAAACGTTCCGGTGGCACGCTAGATTAGTGCGACACGGAGCGACACTCTACTAATATCGACTGCTGACATGCGGCAGCTAATAGCTAATCAACATAATTAGTCGCAGTTCAATTTTCAGTTGAAAACCACAGGTAGACGAGTGGTTACGACCAACAAAAGTCTTACACATACACATCTGCCTATTACAGTCCACTGCTGGATGCAGGCCTCTCCCAGGGCAGGCTACTGCCATATGGGGGTTTTCATAGTCACCACGCTGGGCAGGCGGATTGGTGACCGCACCGTAGCTCATCCTCCCTTACTACCTCTAGTAGTAATTCAATTACCAAACGAACGCAAAAGTTATTAAAACAAAAATGTCCACATAAAGTTCAACTTCGCATAAGTTCCATTCCAGCAATCATCGTGTACGAGCAAAATGACTAACTAAACTCAATAAAATCTAATTACATTGAACTTCTATCCGCGCTAGCGACAATTCAATTACTGCTACAACGTAAGTCTTCTCGGTTTGAAAAGCCGGGTATGGCGTGTAAAAAGGTTTAATACCGGTATTAGATCGCGTCACATGGGGCGTAACCGCGTTGCCGCAGTGACCGAGCCGTAGTTTACAAGCTTTCTCTTAAGTAATATTCAGTGGTTGAATTGTAATGAGACGGGTGCGAGAATGTTGTTTTAAGGCTTCCGTTTAGTAGAAAACATATAGAAAGAATAATGGAAAATATAGTTAACCTTATTTTAATGGTTAAACGTAAAAAATAATTATACAGAAGGTAGGTATAGCCTGAAAGAAGTAGCTATAGTTTATTTTCAAACTTATCACAGTTTTACGTTCAATTAACTTATTATCCGTAATTACTAATTACTATTGGTACACCTGAATAATGTTAACTTAATTTTGCTTTCAAATGGCATTTATACAACCCAATTTACCCAATGTGGGTGAAGATACCGAACATGACTACATTAACGGTACTAATAAACCGCATGTAAAAATACATACAACACGTCTTGTGAATATGTGCCAAATTCACAATGTGTAGCTGAAACAATGTTTTATTATTTGTAAGGAAGGCCCTAAGAACATACAAATCACTGGGGTTTTTTACACATTCTTATGAATACTTTGTTATCTCTCTGCAACTCCGTATCCGTGAGTCATGTCACTTAGCTGTACTTTTTCCATTTTGTGCTTAGCCAACGGGACAGTGAGCGTCGTATGTCACAGAGGAAAATATTTCTTATTTACTGAAGAGGGACGAAATGACTCACGTTCCTCCCTCAATCTTGTTTGCGTCGAAGGACAAAGGAATATCTTTTTAATTAAGCCTTGTGCCAGCTAATTTTTGTTTGCATAGTAAACCTAAAAGATAAAAAATTGCAGCATGTTTGTTGACGCGTTATAATTTCAACTAGCGGCCGCCCACGACTTTGTCTGCGTAAACTCTGGTATTCCCGTTTATATTAATTTATTTACAAACAAGCAGACACAGATGTACCTACATGTAAAACATAATTGTATTAAAATAAAACTAATTACATCTATGCCCTTGAACACGTTTCACTGAGGACACACACTATTATAATTAAAGCTAAAACTATTACATTTCAACAAAATATCCCGTTCCTGTGAGAATTTGGGAAAAACCCTTCTTAGTGAACCTATACAAAAGAAAGGCACAGTCAAAATTTGCCTCAGCAAGATCATTCATTATAGAGTTGTAGATACCTACTATCTAAAACTTAGTTCAAACATTCGTGATCATACTCTATGCTTTGGCTTTATTCAACCGCATCGAATATCAAGCCGAAACTTGGTAGGTACCTACCATTGTGACACTTGCACAATATTACATATGAGAACTAAGTTCCGACTACGTTAATCCGAAACGCTCGTATGACTCGAGATTCGTGTGGCCATAAAGTTTTGGTAAATTGGAATAATATTAATAGTGAGGAAAAAGCTTCTAAAAGATTTTTATAGTACCTACCTACCCACAGAGAATAACATTGTAAATTCCAATAACATTGTCATTTTAACAAATAAAGGGTTGGTTTAACATATAATTTTTATGTTTACATTTTAGCACCGAATTTTTATTCAGTGCACATGTAATGTAAAAAAAATTTACAAGTTATGGTGGTACGAGCTATATCGCTGAATTCCACTGAGGCCCGCAAGTTCCTACGCGTGAACGTGAATTATAGCGCATGTTCTATTCTAATTTTGTATTAGCTATAAAACTACCAAGTTTCATTTTTGTGTAAAAAAGTAAAACATCCAAAGAATTTCATGTTTCAAAAATTATCACATTTCAGTACGTAAGATTGACTACTAAATACACAAAAGAACTACGTTATAGTCTGTGCGATATTCACTACACGTATTTAGTATTTAATTAAATTGTAAAAATATCAAAAACATACGCCTTTCTTTGTCAGATTAAAAGTAAAAGAAAAACGTCTGACCGACGCAAGTAGCGCAAAACCCTGAATGCTATCTCAAATAAGAAAAGTCCAGTCGCACCCGGCTAGGGTTACCTGTGCGTACAGGGCATGTTAGTTTCATAAACATTTTCTTTAAACAGAACTATAAATGCAATAGCTACTTACTCGTAACAGCTAATCAAAGGTTTATTCGTCTCAGATTAAATAATACGTACATATAATCACGCCTTTATCTCTTACGGGGTAGGCACAAGAGGTACAATATATTTCAAAATATACAAGAATATCCAACAAAACAAAAAAAAATTGTCTTGGAAAAAATGGAATCGGCATCCAACTTCTGGATTAATTACGAGTAAAACTAATCCAAAACTCAAATTGGATAGACATAATACCTCCCTAAAACTTAACCAATCCTAAGCCACAAATTTCATGAAAAATCTGTTCCAAACGGAACCCTAAAGCGAGCAAAATAGCAGCTTTTAAAAAGTGTATTGTCCCACTTCACAAAGTGATTGCTGTCACCCTACATTAAGAAGCATCCAGCAAGGCTGATTAAGAACTCGGAGTATTCCCGGCAATATTCCAGAAGATATCTCTACTTTCCTGTCGGCAAACTTGTTTTCGCTAGTATTTAGCGTACGGATCGTGAATTATTACAAACGCTTTTAAAGATATTAATATTTAATGCGGGGATTATATTTTCCTCTTTGGTAAGCACAGAGACATTACTTTCAGACCGAAATAAAATCGGTTTTGCTTTATACGTACTTTGGTGAAAAGAATGTGTAATGAAAAAATCCATTTTTTTTTATTTTTGTTAATAAAACGGACGTATTTTTCTCGAAAGGTTAATTCGAGCTTGTTGTAGATAACCGCGTGTATTATGTAGTACTAATTAAATTAGAGGCAAGCTATGTAGATTCCTTGAAAAGAACCAAAAACTAAACAAACTTAAACCTATGTTCGGCCCATTAAATGCTTTTTTTTATTTATTTTTTTATTCACATTTAAGAATGTTGGAATTTACAGAATATTTTCTGATTTCTTTAAAATCTATAGGTAAATTAAATACCCAAAGGTAGATTAATTCTACTTACACCTACGTTATTATAAAGATTAATATTTATTTTAACATATAATAAGTAATTAATCCGCGACCACATATTCACTGAGTGTATAATAATACAATTTAATATTAATTTAATATACTCGTTGGTATAATTATTTTGTTAACTTTATGAGGTCTACCTAATTATCCCTGATCTTTTATATCTTGCTCCGCATATTATGCTAAGCATGGCTGCGGGATATCTAACGTTATCTTGCACTTTCCCATTGCCCCTTTCATTGGAATATATCTGGAAGTTTGTGTCACCTTTTTCTATGTTTTATATAAACATCATTTACTATTTTATTCAGAATTTCTTTATTACACAGTAGGTATGTTATTTTAAATAAGCTTATTTTAAATAAATAGGTAATAACCTACCCTAAAAAAAAGAAAAATATTATGTAATATTTAATTGATTCTTACTTTAATAAAAAACAGATACAGAATTAGGCGAAACAAGCACAGTTAAATACAAAACGTATTAGCGTCAACTCAGTAAAAGTTTAAGCACAAAGCGAGACAAATACCTCTCAGCTCGGAATCTTGGAGCTAATAAAGATGAAGTAGGTCATGCAGTATCGGCACTAAGACCGTAAATCAATATAAAATGCTCGCTCACTGCCTATAGCACTGGAGTGTCAGTAGTACATTGTAGGTACATACATCGTGCATGTAAGTACTAAAGTTGTAGTACTCGTAAGTCATAATAAAGTTGTTAAAACTATGTACGAGTCTCAGGTACGAGTAGGTATTTTCGGACAGCAAGCACTACATTTTTATAATAAACTAGCGACCCGCCCGACTATATATATTATATACAGGGTGTAACAGAAAGGGTATGTTAAGCGAAGAGCTATGTTAATAGCCCACTACAGAGAACCTATTTCCAAAATTTGAGACTCGAAATCACATTTTTATTTTTCAAGATTGTATGAAAATTCCTGAGATATTTAAAAATTCTCCATACTATCGGGAAAAATAAACATATATATAGGTAAATTTATATAAAAAATTATTTTTAATAAAATAAAATTTAATTTAAATTTTTTTTTTTTATTTCTTCACACACACACACACACACGTGTGTGTATGTGTGTGTGTGTGTGTGTAAAGAAACATGGTATTGTTTCTTATGTATTATTGTTATATCACTCTATTTAAAAAAACCGCATCAAAATCCGTTGTAGTTTAAGAGATATAAGCATACATAGAGACAGACAGACAGCGGGGAGCAACTTTGTTTTAACTTTGTATGCTACATAATCAAGGATACTATAGGTACCTACTACCACTATAAAATAAGAAAACTCCACACTAGCACTGTTCCGAGTGTGGTCATCCTTCAATTTCTATTGCTCGTCATGACAGCCATGTCAGCTTATATCTTGATATATATTTATATATACTCGTAACAACGTAATTATTTAGCTATCATACTGTTCCG
Organism: Carposina sasakii; assembly: GCA_014607495.2. NCBI lineage: Eukaryota > Metazoa > Arthropoda > Insecta > Lepidoptera > Carposinidae > Carposina > Carposina sasakii. The sequence goes on from CP053163.1 coordinate 12,391,905, forward strand.
TTTGTATTTTCATTTGGCGCCGAGCGTTAGTAGTGTAAAATACTCTACTTAAAAGCCCTTATTTTACCTTTAAAGTACCTTTTTCTGTGGTATGTACGAGCATAATGGAACAAAGACACCGACACGACGACGTTACAGTTACAACGCGACATTTGCTTTCGTAATAGGCTTGCGCGGGTTACAAAGTTTATACATGTGAATGAGAACCTATAGAAATTTTACCTTTCCAGCCGTTCCCACCGCGACAAATAGTGTTTATTTACGCTTCCTGCAGCGGGAAAATGAAGTTGTTTTGCGTTACAAAGTTGGCAATGGACAGAGCTTCCATTCCATTAGTAGGCAACGAAAAGTTGCGGTTATTTTTAATTAATACCGGCGCGGTAGGTGTCGGGAGTTGCCGCCGGCAGCATTCGCTGTTTCCCAACTCATGCATATTTGGGGTTTTGTTCTGTTCGGTCCAAAGGTTCATTTTCTTATTGTGTGAACTACTGTTTATGTTTTAATGTATTGATGGCGAACTATTTTGTTCTCTTCTCTAAGTGTAATTTAATTTCGTGATAAATTGTTATATTTTTGGAGCGAATCACATGCAAATATTTACGTTCCACGTTAGATGGTATGACGAGTTTACATTAAGGATAAGAAGGTGATTGTGAAAACGTCTCCATATTGTTTAGTTTAGACAGCCTAGCATACGAGTCGGTGATCTTTTCGCGTTAAGAGAACTGTATGGGCGAAAAATGTAACATAATTATACTGTACATGGATGTAGGTACCTAAAGCACGACGACTGTTTTATTTTAAAAATGTCTAATGCATTGCCTGCACCGACCTTTGAGCTAGCAGTCTTCCATGACTTGATATGAAATGTAGAATTGGAAACATTTCTAATTTGAATTCTATGGCTTTCACGGCTGGCTGATAGATGTCCTATCGGCTTAGTTAGCTGGATAGACGGCACATTAGCGTGTCAGTTTAGAGTAATTGCCGGGAACTAGTTTCCGTACATACGCATACATAGATCCATGATAAATACTAATATATGCGGCCTATTGTTATATCAAAGTCGGGATGTAAGGGGACATGCAGATGCATCTAAATTTGCTATCCCTTTGACAACAAATCATATCAATCATAGTGGTTTCTCTTTATGATATTAGTGTGGAAGTGATAGCCTAGTGGTTAAGACGTGCACCTTCCAAGCGGGAGGCGTAAGTTCGATCCCAGTCACGGGCCTGTACCAATTAATTTATTTCATGTACAGATTTTAATGTTGTAAAATTGTCACTTAGCTCGTGCCTCGGAAAGCACGTAAAACCGTTGGTCGGGGAGAGTTGGATCTTACCGAACCCCTAAGGACTTGGGTCCATAATTAGGAAAACATTTGATATTAAATTAAACAAAATGCAATAATTAGTAGAACATTTATTCAGGTACACATATCGTATTACAAAAAAATCCAAAGTTTAAATAGAAAATAATTATTGTAAAATTACAAAGACCTTTAGAAGCGTGGTATTGTCAAACTGGTTCGATAATACCGTGCTTAGGTTTGATGAAATAGTATCCATATAAATGGGTAAGTAATCAAAAGAATAATAATAGAAAATGAGTACAAATCAAAGACTTTTTACAAGAAGTTAAGGAAACCCCAAGGGTACCCAAATCCTGTTTGAAAAATCAGATCACTACCTATATAAAGTATGACGTTATATGTAAGAAAATCTTGAATTCTTTATTATTAGTAATGAAATGTTCATATTTTCTAGATCCCATGACTTCTTCTTATTCCTTGGCACAGATTTATCCAGCTAAAACGGAAATAAAATTCAATTATACAATGTTGATTTGTATGTATGTTTTTTTTCATAGTTGATAATTTCGCACCCCGGGGCGCGATATTGTCAAACTTGGTCATTTTAATTTTTTACTTCCAAATAATATTGAAAAGTTTAAAGTATGAAAAAAACGGAGTATAAGTAACATTAATTCTACATTGTATAAGCTTTAAAAATGTATGGTATCAAAGTATTATATCACATAGAGCGTGTAATTCTAATAACGGACAGTATCACTTACCTCTTATGAAAAGTATGTACGAAATTTTATAAGGAATGACGGAAAAAACTTCTGCAAGACATACTGTCTCCATCGTCGCCCGGAAAGTACCGGCGATGCGCGGGGTAGGGTGTAGGCATGTCGAGCTTCGATGTTTATGCACTTTATGGCAAAACTAATGGATGGTTTTTTAATACAAGGTGTAACAAAAAGGGTATGTTAAGCGAAAAGCTACGTAAATAGCCCACTGTAGAGGACCTATCCACAAAATTTGAAACTTGAAATCACATGTTTATTTTTCCCGATAGTATGGAGAATTTTTTAATATCTCAGGAATTTTCATACAATCTTGAAAAATAAACATCTGATTTCGAGTCTCAAATTTCGTGGATAGGTTCTCTACAGTGGGCTGTTTATGTAGCTTTTCGCTTAACATACCCTTTTTGTTACATCCTGTATATGCTGATGCGCGGAACTATCAACCGCGCGGTAATATCCAACTCTCCCCTCCTGCGCCTGATCTCTCTCCGGTCGTGTCGGCTTTCCGTCCCATCAGACTATGAGAGTGAGGGAATAGAGAGTGCATCTGTGTTTGCAGACACACTTGTGCACTATAATATCTCCTGCGTACCTGGCCAATCTCCGTAGAGATTGGTCGCCTTGGCCGTAATACGGTCGGAGATCATCATTATTAGTGTGGAGGTACCTCTTATCATGTTGGACTTAATAAGCTAACTGGTGATAGTTTGCACACTTCTGCCCAACCTCTTTGGGGGGGTAATGGGGGGATATGTATGTATGTTGCGCCGCCCCATAAATAATGGCACAAGGGCAGGAAGGTGACGATGTATGTAAGTATATCGAAAAGCTCAGAAAAAATACCTAAAATTTATTTGATACGAAGCTTTGACCACAGCTATTTCAACGTATACGCACTGACGGAACACGAAACATCAACATTTAGGTCAGCTAGTAAAACAGGCTCATCAATATCAAAACAGTCGCATAATTGAATGCAGCTCATTTCACAAATTGCAATTGGCGAAAGTTTACAAACGGAATCGTCAAACAGCACCCGAATAATTGATTACAATTTGCCAAATCAGCGAGTGTAACTTGGCAAATACGCTCGATGATAGCGAGTTGGAAGCGTCACATCTACCTTTATAGTTACCAGGTAATACTACTTAAGTTAGAATAATGGTATTGGTATCGTGGCCTCCTTTAGTGTCCGCTGAGAAGGGATTTTCCGAAATTTTCATGGGAACGCGAAATAAGATTTCTAAAGTTTACATGGACAAAGTCGTGGGCGGCCACTATGATAGTGTAACATAAAGGTAGACAAAATAATCCAAATGTATTAACTAAGTCTAATCTACACATGCCATCTCACAAGAAGAATTAAAAGAGACAAAAATTGCCCCTATCATTAACTGTTGACTCAAACCCAAATCTCTTCTCCCATCAGAATGCCCTCGAGAGTTATCTCTGAAGTTACCACTAAAAATACGAGAGTGTTACGCTCGACTTCTGCATACAACAACTTATGATGCAATAACTTTGGTAAACTACTATTATATCTCAGTATTAAAAAGCCGACAAGTGCGAGTTGAACTCGCGTGAAGAGGGGTCCGTACGATGTTACCTATCATGTTTTTTTAAATCTGACAAAAAGTTGGTACGCACAATATTGAGTGATTTACCATGTTATTTTAATATCATGGACTTCTTATAGGTTTTCCTATAATCTATAAGGAGAAAACTAATTTCTGTATTTTTTTCAAAATTTTAGGTTCAGTAGTTTCGGAGATAAGGGGGGGGGAATGGTCAATTTTCGTCTATTTTCTTGAATAACTTGGAAACTATTTATTTTAAAATTACAAAAAAATACATTTAAGATCTTCTCAACAAGACCTTTCATTTGATATGCCACACGATGCAGTTTTCAGATTATTTTTTTTTAATTTTCCCCTTCCCCCCCAAAAATGACCCCCCATATACAGATTTCATCTGCTCACGTCACACCTCTGTGTTTGGGTCACAGGAATTGATATGTGTACCAAATTTCAACTTAATCGGTCTAATAGATTCGGAGATAATTGACTGTAAGCGACGGACGGACAGACACACGAGTGATCCTATAAGGGTTCCGTTTTTGTATTCAGACGTACGGAACCCTAAAAGTATTCCCGTTCTAATGTACCTAAACAATAATCAATTTATATTCATCCTAATTAGGTTCCATTATAATTGGCGTACCAGTCAGATAATATTGTAACTTATTTGCGGGACAAACACATCGACCGATCATTTTCCATTTTGTCACTGTATTTCGGAGAATAATGAGCCTACATTAAATTATGCGGTATTATAACGCGTGATACATCATACACATTCATTGTTGTCACATATACAAATATATTAGCATTATTCTATTACTACGTAATAGGATATGTTACGCTGCTAGTAATGCTAGAACCATCTTCTAGGTTAAATAAGCCTAGGTTTTATATAAACAACCCCCCGCCCCCCAAGTGACTTGCGACCGGTCGCAATTTGGAAAGTATAACTGTGAAACATGACCGGGATTGGTCCACCACTCAATCCCGCGCCACTACAATTCCTGTAAGCCAGGATCAACAGAGGCGACTAGAAAAACGCAAATAAAGAAAAAAAACCCGGGTTGACCCAACAAACATGACATTATCCTTCTAACTTAAAACAAAAAGAAGCGCAGCACAGTATGAATCAATCACTGTCCACAGCACATTTACGTTCATGCCTTGAACTGAAAACAGCGACAACTGCGCTTTTGATTGAGAGAGTTCCGGCCTCGTCGCAATTCAGAATGTTGACGCACATATGTACGATCTAGTCGGAACTTTTAATTGCGGTTTCGGCACAATTTAAGGGTATGCGAAAACTCGTGTTAGAGTTTAATTAATTTCGTTTGGCTTATTTGGAGGAATACAATGGTGAATGCACTAGGACAGAAGGTGCACTTGAGCTCTCGCGGTAAAAAGCATGGACAGGAGAACGTCCTCTATCTTCTTCGTATTCACAAAATTGCCTAAGCGTGAGTAAGAAAGTCCAGTACCGCTAAAGTTCATAGTTCCCGCTTTAGCTAATTTTGGGGACTTTTCCGATTCTATCTAGTATTCGCTATTTCTAACCATCGTGGCTTATGTAAATAAGAAGTCTCTAGTAAATTATATAAATCAAAATACATACAGCTACCGCATATAATGACGCATGAAATACTTATTATGCACAATATTTTTATATTGTAAACTTATAATAGCACTTCTTCCCGCCTAAATACCTTTAATTAAACTCTCCATAAGTCAGTTAAAAACATGCGAATTTTTTTTATAAATCAGTTTTTATTTTTATATACGAAGATTAAATTATAATCTGCGTAGGATTGTACGTACATATCGAGTGACCCTTCTGTGCGCGACGATTCTAAGCCCGCGTGAACAAAGCGGTCCTTCTGTCCTCATTGTAATGTGGCTTCGGCCCAAAGGAAGGCAAATAAACGCTAATGTCGGCGGGCTCGTAATTAATCTGTGTAACTTGGTAACTTGCACACTGCTTGGCCCGCCACAATTTGTAGCTCTTTATTTGCAACATTTTCCCTGTTTTAAAGCGAATGAATGCAGTATTACATAGTTTCGGTTTAAGCGCTTGTTTGCGCGGTTCGGTTAGAATAAAATATCCGGATTAAAGGTACATCAAAGTGCATCGGATATTTTATCGGAGTTATTAGCGTTATCCCACAGAGGGTGATATTTGAGAAAGATCATGGGCTAACACGTAGTACACGTATTTAAAGTATATGGGTAAAAGGTTGTTATACGCATTACCTTTCTTGAATATATGTACCATTTTGCCGGTAATAAACATATTTTTATTTATTTACTAAAAATATAAAGTTTTCCGGACAACAGCATTATTTTAGTGGAACAGCGCGCAGTTTACTAACAAAAATTACTTTAACCACCAATTATGGGCATGAGACGAGAAAAATGCATATTTTACGATAGCTTTACAAACGTCTTATTTCCTAGAAAGCCTGTCTCATACATTTATATAATAAAGAATACTTTAAGGTGGCCGACAGTGGTACAGTTCGCCGCTGAAATTGAAATACATTTTTGAACTGTCTCCGAAGCCTGAGCCGGCTCATTCTTTACTCGCTCATATATTAGGGGACATTTCTGTACAGTCGGACACATGCGATCGGTTTAAATTCCCGCATAGACAGACGTTTTAAATTGAATCGCTTTAGGAAAGGAATTGTAACCCGCCGGGGAATACCGTACGGTGACGTAATGGAGGTATAGAGAAAATTTCCAAATGGATTCCGGCACTTTAGTTGTAGATACCACTCTTGAGTAACTAGATATGTTTGATATCATATTTATAGGTATATAATATAGGTATGTTACAGGTTATAGTTGGAAAAATAAATATATGGTGAAAAAAAGACAACTTATCAAAATATATCAAGACAAGGCAAATATTACGCTTTTAACGTATATGTTACGGTTGTTACGGGTAATGCTAGAACCATCTCCTAGATTAGATAAAACCTAGGTTTACCGCCCCCCCACCCCAATGCCAATTAATGCTTCTTCGAAAGTCATGTTATGATCAACGCCTATGCAAACCCCTAAATATTACTAAGGTATGTATGTATTAGTCGAATGGGCTCGCGGGTTACCGCTAGTAGATGGTTACTTCTCATACAATAACCATATTTCGACATAGATCTACATAACATGCATATTATAAAATTATTAATAAAGAAATGGAAAAAATTCCTCACCCGGGTGGGAATCGAACCCACGACCTGTGCATTCCGCGTGCCAGCGCTCTCACCACTGAGCCACCGGGTCAATTACTTGGATGACGAATTTTACCATCTCTTTTGGAAATTACATTATTGGAAACGTTATTTTTCATCCCGATAGCTATACATAAGCCAAATCTCGGCAAACAAAGCTAAATCCCTCAGCACAATGTTTTAATGATGAAACGATCAACCATATCCTAACGGATTATATTATGGAGAAGTGTTTTTATCTTAGTCAAGATATTATATATTATAAAATTATTAATATGCATATGTATATGACAAATATGCATATACTCGTATATTCACCATATCGGCAATCAGGTCCGCTATAAAACCGCCAATTACATGCTCGCATGAATTGTACATGCACGCTGATAACAGGAGACATCTTGGGCATTATGCGGACGAGCGAATACCTTACTTAATATACTATCACTAAAGCCACTATATCATTATGTAGCTGTAATTTCGTATGTCTAACGATATTAGTTACTGAGACAGGATAAGCATTCTAATCTTAAATTAGTTGTAAAAAAATGTATTGATTATACAGGTTGTAACAAAAGAGATATGCTACGCAAAATTCCATGGAAATAGCCCACCATATGAAAATTTATTTTTAGTTTATTTTTCCAGTTACTATGGAGGAATTCCTAATTAACTCAGAAAGCTTCATAAAAAAAACTAATTCGACCATAAAGGGCCATGGCCAATCTCGATCTGTATGGTCTAACGGCCAATTTCTATACGAGAGATCAAAAAGAATCTCGGTTTTTTTATTCCTAATTTGAAATTTTGTATGAAAACAATTGAAGATTAAATCTGAGATATGCAAAAAATCTGTCAAGATCCGTTATAGAAATTGGCGGTATGTCATTCACCACTACAGTAGTCTTAAGCTTAGTTCCACATAGACTTTTCCAGACTAAGTCATAATAAATCAGTAAATTTCGTAAGTTGTACAGTGATTACATGAAACTTGTATACAAGCAAGTCTAAAAGTGAACATACCTACCTATGCCCGTACAGCTAAGTGAACTAAATTAAGTTACACAGTGGCTCAATCAAAGACGTAGTAACTGGCCCGACCAAGTTTGTAGACTCCTCTGTACCGCAGAATCTAATATTAATTAATTTTAGGGACTATACAGCCGCACAATTTCGCATTCGGGTAAAGAATTAATGGTACATTTATGAAAGTAAGTACTTAGAGCCAATGCGTTCCGGTAGCGGTACTTTTCGTTGTGTGTGTTTGAATTTCACCGGTAACTAAATGAAATAGTTTAATTAAATTTAATGATCCATTACTCACTATCTTCCGTTAGAAGTAGCATCCGTCGAATATACAAAAAGCATGACGTCATCTTCAAAACTTACCTGAAACAAAATATAAATCGTAGTTAACATTGGCATACCATTGATTAAAATACAATAGCAGAATAATGTCTTATAACCAGAAAATATACCTCTCAAAGATACCTACGATTTCCAACTGACCAAAACATTCCATTTCCATACATAAGGTCAGTGACATATGAGCATTGCAATTTCCCAAGCACTGCAATATCAATATGTACACATATCCACCTCGAGGCGGATGGAACTAGCAATCTTGCACCCCCCAGATTCAGATCAAAATCGAGTACCGCGATGCACAAAGGGCGCAGACCAGGCCGTCCACGGAGCAATGATTTACGGTCTATTTTGTACATCCGATGCTCTCGATTCGTATTGGAAATTGGTTGGATATGATTAGGCTTATACGGCTCTCTTGTTTCACGTGAAGATATACGAGGGCCTTACTACGTTCCAATTGTAAATAAAGATATTTTGTACCGTACAAATATACCTATATGTCCAGTTAACAATGGTGGGGTATTTTATTTATTTCGAGATAAGGTTTATTTATACAGAGTGTTTTTTTGTGGCCACCATTAACGAAGGGTACGTACTCTATACACCAAATAAAGTAAGTTTATACCAAAAAAATGCTGGGAAAAAAAAATTGTGGGTATAATGTAGTGGAACACCGCGACTCCGTCCGCTTGGACTGCAGAGAAAACAAATGTCGAAATTATCCGGGATAAAAATATTTTCCCGGGATAAAAAGTAAATGTACTATAAATATTAATACGAAAATGAAAAAAAAATTCACACGACTGAGAAAATGTTCTTTTTCAGGCTCCAGACTACCTGTGTACCAAATTTCAATAGGTTCAGTCTTTTGGGCCTGAAAGCTTGACTGGTAGACATTGTCACATTTATAGTATTAGTAAAGATAGAACCACAGAGTGCTTTGGCTTTGAAAGTTACGTAATTAGCGTACAGAAAGAGCTATCATGGCTATGAATACCCTATTTACCTACTGAAATCTAGATTTGCTGCAAGTGGACCTAAGTGTAATCATAAAGTAAACATGCAAGATTTTTGGATAGACTAACCTCTAACTTAAATAATTTTTTGATTGTTGGATAGCTGAATTAATAGGTATAAGAGAAATATAGGTATAGGTATTAGAGAATATCACAGAAACCCCCCTAGAAAATATAACCTTATCTACTAACTTATTACTAGGTTGAAACAAACTATCAAATAGGCCACCAAGAAAACAATGACTAACACACATAGCAACCTCAAAGGATTCCACAGCAGCGGCGATAAAGGGAAAGCAAATACGAAAGCCCTAGAGAAAGTGAGCAGGACACAATGGCTGACCAACATTAATTACTCGCACAAAAGGACTCGTTGAGAAACTATTCTTACAGTGCAAATAACATACAGTGGTACAACCAATCACTCCTTAAGGCTGGGACAGGGGAAAACTGGAATATCACCCATTTATCTAAGGTAAGTTAATTTAAGTATATGCCCTGTGAAATACACAATAATGCAGTTCTAAAATAAGTCTGACGGCGACAAGATCAGTATAGCTGTATAACTTATTTTTAGCAACACGTCATCGTTATGTCATTAAACAGGCGAACAGACCATTCATCTAAAGTCATACTCAGCAAAACATATAAATAACACCCCGTCGTTTTTGCGTCGGGGGTTAAAAACACAATCGACGAATAAGTTGTACATGCTTTCATGTCGAATAAATGATATTAATTCTTCATGCCATACTATTTCAGCAGTTATTGATAGAGTTGACGTACTGAATGTTTACTCTACACACATACAAGGAAGGACGGTCAAGTTAGGTCACCATGTCGTCGGGAGATTATAACTTTTTCTAACATACTCTTAGGTAAGTAATCGAGTAAACTATTAGAGTTATTTCGGAGCAATAAGATTTCTTTATTTCTTTCAAACCGTCGCGTCGTATTGCGTGTACCAAAATCGATTAACAGGTGTTCAGCGTAGACGACAAATTGACATATAAATGATATTGTTATAGATTGCCACCTGTTTTTTATTACCCGACTGCGCCAGAAGAAAGGCAGTCATGTTTTTTCTTCAAGTAAATAAGGTTATTTCCTACATAAAGTTTAAATCTGTTCCACACAAAAATGTATTAAAATGGTATAACATAAGTCCGGAATATTCCTAAGCGTGATTCACACAGAGAGGGCTCGCAACCAGCGCCACCGAGGTAAAATTATACGTTTTAATTTTCCCCCATTTCTATGACCCACCTACTTACCTAGCTAGCACTTGTCGGTCTATTTAAAACTGTGCTTATTTCGTTTTGTACAAACGCAAGTTTCTGTGCGAAAATTGTTAGGTTATAAAATGAGACAATAGATTTCTTACAGATGTGGCTATATTTTACCATGTATGATAGAGTTAAAGCACAACCCACAAATGATTAGCTCGCTGCGACACTCACCCAAAGCGCGCACTGTCGGCCAAGCAGCAGCGGCCAGGTTGCGGTGGCCACCGAGTTCACCGAAATGCATGCATTGTACTCGTATCATCAGTGCGCGCTCTTGGACGCTTGACACTTTGGTAACCTCAGAAGCCGCTGCTGCTTGGCCGCCAGTTCGCGCTTGGGCTTAAGGTGTTTAAGCTTTTTATCTAATTGAAAAAGTGTCTTTCATAATTTTCGATCCATTGACTAATTAATCTCAAAAATACAACAACAAAACGCCATCAGATTAGCACATCAAAACCGTAACTAGCATCAGTCCATTTCGAAATTACGCCCGTCGTCCGCGCCATTTTAATTCGCAAACAAACACGAGAAAAAGGTCGTCGACGATACGACCTCGATCTGATAAAGGTTGCCCGAAATCAGGTTTTCATTAATTGTCCCTTATCTCCGGGCTCGCTCTCTCACTTATCCTGATGTACTGACATTGATCCGACGCCAGATTAATTTATTAGCGACCGAATAGCCCCCCGGAGTGGATTGACTAGGTTATTACTGTCCATATTTTCCTTGATAGTGTCTATCATAGGCAAGTAACGAGGGTATATCGATTTACGGATGGCGTGCGGCGTAACAAGAAATATTCAATTATCTTAGCTTTCGTAGCTGTTTTATTTGCTATTTATTAGGTAGCACCACTCCTGGCTTTCTTGTTCAGTGTGACAACTGACAACGTCATAGTGCCCCTACACATAAAAAAATACGCACACGATATCACATTATGTAAATATATTTATTTACATTACCTACACTTAAATAAATTTTACAACATAGCTATAATATCTGTTTTATAGCCTATTGTATTATGTGCTTCACAGGCACTAAAATTACCAGGTAAGTAGGTACCCCAAACATAAACTGGCATCTATACGTAACTTCTTTATGAAAATAAACGGCTGAACATCTGAAATACATTAAAAATTACAAATCCGGAGAAGGTTTTACTTTTAATTCTGGTATAATAACAGTCCTTCCAATATTTTTTTATTAAATTATTTTTGTAGCTCACACAGATGACGTCATATGGAAGCGCTACCACACTATATCCTACTTCAGTACCCTATAATTTCAACATGACGCAATTGATAACATCGCTGCAATAACCACATATCCAGACTAATTGGCGCAGCTAAAAGCCGTAATCAGAGCGTCCCACATCGTTCACTCGCGTACATTATTCCATCCCAAACATTCCCTCATTTGGCGCGAACGACACAACTCCAATCGCCGCACAAAGGTCGAATAAAAAAGAATCTGCGCTAAACTGTTTACGGTGGTACGTGATCGAATGTAATCTCGAACGGCGCTGTACCATTTCCGGCCAATTACGTGACTTTAGTGACTGAGCGCCGGCGGCGGATCTTCGGCCGTCCAGAATAAGGCTCTCAATGGCAGCGGTTTCTTAGCACAATAGACGTTAATTATGTTCGTATTGTGGCGCCGACCAGATGTTGGTCGCAGCTTTTACGTTATTGAGATAGCTAATAACAATGCTTTATAGATTTACTTTGTAAGGAAAATGCTGGAGATCTTTTTTTATTGCGAGAGGAAAATGTTGGAAAAGAATCTGCTGGATTTTTCTGTAAAACTTAATTATTATAAAGTCACTGAAACAGTAAAATAAGATTATGTCATTATGTAGCATTGACAAACTCTGGCGCTGACATGCTTATAAGTGAATCAGCAATTCAGCATTATAATTATAATCACTCGTTTAGTTTCTAGCAGCTGATTATTAAAATTTATATACACAGAAAACATACGAGGACTTTACGAAATGCATATTCGCCACATTTACTCCATATCAATATAAGCTTTAATTTGGAAACCGCAGTGAGCTTAGCGTTTGTAATACGGTTGGGTCGATTACCACTAATACAATTTAGAAAACATAACCTGCCAGAGCGCAAAAATGTCGGGTAAAAAATGTCCATGATATAAGGAAAAATTCAGTACGGAGTTACAATATTTTAGTATTTTATAAAGAAAATGCCCGGAATTTAATGTAATGCATTCATAAATCGCAGAATAAAGGTCTATGTAGGTAGTATTCACTTTAGTGCTCTAGTGGAATAAATAAAGAAGTTTGCCAGCCGAACTTTCTTATCTCTCCTTTAACAATGCGGGTTGTTTTCTAAGTAGGTACAATAAAATATGTAAGTACGTATATAAATTCAGGAAATTAGTGAAAAATACTATAAGATTTCTCTCAAAAACTAAAAAAAAACAAGATAGAAAGGGGTAAGTACAGTTCATACCAAACACACATACAAACTGTCGCATATGAAATATTAATTTATAGGCCAATAGGTATGTAGTTTTTGCCATTGCCTACCTACTATAGTAGCGTATTTTTCCTGCCACTATGTTTTTTGCGCAATTGTCCAAAGTCGACACTGTATGTTATAAAAACCAGCTAAAAATATACAACGGTCACTTTAAAAATATTCGTTTAAAATCTATATTTGTTTTAGAAAATTTCCACTTTTCACCTGACTAATTCGACATGTCGAATTTATAATAAAACAAACATACAACGTGCCTTGTTTTGATATTTTTATATAGAGTTTGTAGTTTGATATTTTCATAGAATAGAACATTTTTAATTTGACTCGTGAGTTACTTTTATTTTCATGTTTGTTTGATACACAAAAAAGCTCCATATGCTCAATTTGTGTGCTTTTTTGGTGAAAGTTCTTCTGAAGAGGGATTATTAGTATTATAATTAAAATTTCGAACATATACAGGGTGTTTTTTTGTGGCCACCGTTAACGAAGGGTATGTACTCTATACATCAAATAAAGTAAGTTTATGCCAAAAAAAATGCTGGGAATTTTTTATTTTTTACTTGATCGGGCGAAATTTAGTGTCTAGTGTTTATGTTGTACTTTTTTATAGACAGATATTAACTATTTTTCGTGAAAAAATCTTGCTACACGCGTCTATGTGCATTTATGCAGAAAAACGCAGTCTATTTACTCAACTTTGGACCCTAATATTTTGGGAACCAGACACTTCCCATGTATGCTTCCATGGAGAAATATGATCGTGATGACGAGGAGATTCCGTAGTTTTCGGGAACGTTGACGACCAAAAATCACCTGTATAGTAGAATGAGATTTATCAAAATCGCTATTATGTACTAAGTAGCTAATTATACAAAATTATGCAATAAATAGATTTGCTGTCTCATCCGGACATACTGTTAATTTAGTCTTGTGATTTTAACAGTCGCAGTGTAGTTACCTTGAAACTTTATAATTATTAAGTCAATTTCCCTTTATAAAATCATCATACTCGTACTTTTTAATCCAGCTCCCGAATAAATTTATATAAACATTGTAATTTAATTTAAGAAAATTAACTGAATGATACGCCCAACCTTGAAAAACTTTGCTAGGGAAACATCTGAAATCATTGTTCAAGTACACAGACAAAACTATTTAAAAGTGTAACATAAAAAATAGCTAGCATTTTTACAAGGTTATTTCAACTCTAGTTAAACACAAAACCATAACGTAGGTACATGTAGTTTGCTGCATAAAAGTTGGCAATAATAAAGCGAGCTATTCACCACACGGCGATAGCACGTCAATAGATAGCGGGGGGCGTCACAGAACGCAACAACAACCACGCCGGAGCGAGTGTGAAGCGATGAATCACGTCCGCGAGCACTGCACTCACTACATGCTTTAGGGCTGCTATGTTTTTTTTAAACCTTTGAAAATATTTTTGTGCCTATAGTAAAATATATTAAATTCTTGGCGTAGAATAACATTTTTTTCCCGCTGGCTTTTTCACAACCTGTTCTTTCGAGTGTCGCACTTACAACAGAATAAGTCTAATATTGTAGGTATGTGAATATAGCATTAATTTTGTTTATTTAATTTTTTGATTCTATGTAAATAATGAATATGGGTTGCCCTTGGAATGGCATATCTAAGTTAAACCGTTTTGAATTTACAGCGATTCAAAAATACGAGCCGGTAAAATGTTTTTGAAACGCTCCGTTTGCTTCATATTAAAATGGCATAAACTTTGACGTCATAATACACAACAGTCTCAAATTAATATGGGAAAAAATGCAATCTTATTTTATAAACGTAATATAACATTTTTGTATATAGTTCTCAATAAAAATTCATGTTCATTAATAGGTACAGATATTAATAAAGTTTTTATTAAATTAATTAGATAATTCAAAAGTGGGTAAAATTGTATGTTTTTACTCCTTTTATGTTGTAAATTTTTTTCTTTCAATTTTTTAAATTTTGGTATTTACTAACCGATTGATGTAATTTTTGCGCTATTCTGTTTGTACGAGTATTTGTAATATCTTTCGAATAAAATATAAAAAATAAGTTTTCATGTCAGACGCATATTCTTTGTTTTTACTCTCAAATGTAGAAATTTAAAAAACACGTATTTTAAAATCAACGTACTAAAATATAAGCACAATATCAATAGAATAAGTAAATAAAACCTGTCCAACCTGCTCCACAAATCGATATTCAAATCGACAGCTATGTTCCATTCACTTGATTTCCGTCCGGCAGAAGCAAATGCAGTCAATCCGGGCGACTCAAGCAGAATAAACCGGGTCAAATCCGGCCGTGCGACAGCCCTGTTTATGAGTGGAGTTGATGTTCCCGAGCCATAAATCGTTGACGAATCGTGCCAAAAACAACGCGGTCGTATATTTGCGTTTAGGCGCGTCCGAGCGATCTTCAGGCGACACGGTTGTGTATGGCGCATCGTAAATATATATCAGTTTCCGTCTAACGTGAACGTGCTCGGTGCATTTTTGACGTAAACAGCTTATTGGATTGGAAACTGACGGCTAAGCCACGTCGAATTAGTGAGTGGCACACCTTAATTACGTTTCAAAGAAAAATATAATGCACATTCGTAAGTAGGAATTACTCTTGGAGACTATCTACAAGATAAGTCTTACAGTGTAGTTAGACAAGCATTTGCTAGCTAGCACCCGTATGACGGATTTGGTGAGAGCGAGATGTCTCACTTTTAAACGACAAATCCACAGAGCTAAGTAATAACTAGACAAGGCAAGTGTTTCTACTTGGTGTGTAAAAACGGATTGCAAACCACTTATATAAGCCCTAATTCATTCAATCCTGATTCGAGAACGAGTGTCTATTCTAATTATTAAGTCTATTTTTTACATGCAAAGTACACTTATAAAATTATTAATAAAGAAATGGAAAAAATTCCTCACCCGAGTGGGAATCGAACCCACGACCTTTGCATACCGTGCTATCGCTCTAACCACTGAGCTACCGGGTCAATTACTCTTACATACACTTAGTTTATCTAGCTCTGTGAATTTGACGTTTAAAAGTGAGACATCTCGCTCTCACCAAATTCATCATACCGGTGCTGATATAAGATTATCTCACAGTGCTAGAAATGTAAACCTGCTACTCTAGCTAAATAATTATATTCAACGTTATAATTACATAGCTGTATGTCACTCACGTCAGGTATATCTACCCATATACATACTTGCGACGTAACATAACTTACTAAATAATGATGAGATGTTATCGTGTCCATCATTGTACGGCAATATCACACTGTCAATTGCACGGTCACGCATTGATTCCAGATTAGATCTGACATATTAGCTAATTAAGGAGAAATTACGTTTTAGATTACGTACATACATACATACATACATACATACAATCACGCCTTTATCTCTTACGGGGTAGGTAGAGCACCAAGGGTCGATAGAACCACATGGTGCCACTTCTGACCAATTTTGAGGGTACAGTTGAGATGTACAAGTTCGGTTAATAGTAGTTAGTAGTGATAGTTAGATTAGGTATCTACTTGTAAATAAACTTAATAGTTCGTATACGTTTGTTTGTAAATGTTTGTAATTGTACTGCGTAAATTAATTCTGTTTTATTTTTTATCAAAGAGAATTTAAAGTACGAACACTTTATTTTTCAAGATTGTATGAAAATTCCTGAGATATTTAAAAATTCTCCATACTATCAGGAAAAATAAACATGTGATTTCGAGTCTCAAATTTTGTGAATAGGTTCTCTACAGTGGGCTATTTACGTAGCTTTCCGCTTAACATACCCTTTCTGTTACATCCTGTATAATATGAAATATAGATAATATGGCCACACAGATTGGGAATTGTTCTCTGTACACATATTCCCGGGGTATGATCTCAAATTTTGACTTATTAGGCAATAATTCGTGAATCAAATTATTAGCGGATTTTTCGAAAACTCTATACTGTTTGTTTCAGGCTCGCCGTTTTGTGCCCTTGTGTACCCTTCAACGGCCAAGTCACCAAATTTCAGCTCTCTGAGTTTATGGGAAGTACTAGTTCTATTTTGATGATGAAGAGTGAGTGAGTGTCTGTCATAAATGCGAAATTTTGCTTTCGCTTAACTTCGGAACTAAATGACCTACAGACTTGAAATTTTGGATTTTAAGTATGTGATTATATCTTACTGGATGACGAAAATTTCTGCGTTATGGTCTTATCGAGAGGTTCTCAAATAGGGGTTTGAAAATACGGCGAAATGGTTCCAGTAAAGGATGGTACGGCAGTGTTTGCTTCGCGCTCGACTTGGCGGGGGCAGTGCCGTGCCCCCCGATAGAGGGCAAGTCATTTTTTGTCATAATTGAAAGAAATGTCTAACAGCCACTTAACACTGCTAATCCCGTGTGGGGGTGTTTAAAACATAACTCTCACTTATTTCATAGCAATGCATTTCACTGCATTTTACACAAAACTTAAGTACTTAATTCGCAGGACAAAAAGTTCTTTGAGCGAAATACGCTGACAGTGTAAAAAAAATGTTCTTGCTGGAGGCTGTCGGCTGGCTCAAGAAAAGAACAATGTCAACAGTTTCATTCCATTTTAAAGAGACAGGCTTGTTTGCTAGAAATTAAGTTTGTTACAACTAAGCGGCTTATAAATCCAAGAACACCAATTTATGTAAAGGCAACCACATTTTCATTTTTAGCATTGCACTTTTAATGCAAACATCGAAAGTTTCGAATTGATGAACATGTACGGCTCGACATAATGTCATAATATGTGTATGTTCGGTATCATAAATATGTTGTACGAAATATTAATTCTTACTTAGTGGTACAGTAAATTCATCATCACCACAATCAATACAACTTGCAAACAAAACAAATTTATTTATGTATTTAATGTGCTACTAATAAACCGAGCGTAAAGTCACATGACTGTTGACAGCAACATACATATAATATGGAATATCTTGTAAATTAAACCGTCTATAGCTTTATACCTAGTTTGAAGCTTTTAATAAGTAAGGCACTTAGTATATAGCTAGCTTATACCTATTATAATTTTTCATCGACTTTCACTGACCCAGAAAATCTTGTTGCACAATATCCACTTAATTAGAAATGTTAAAGCCGGTAACACCAGAGCGCAGCGGGTGCTTTGAATTGTGTGCAAATAGCGCAACTTCTGGCAAATACTGATGTCAATGATGCGCTCGGTACGAGATGCGCTCACTTGAGTTAGTAATGTGTGTTACTATACCTATTATATCATTGCATAGGTACGTAACTATGGTGAACACTGCAGAAACACAAACGTAACATAACATCAAAATTTTTGGTAGCTATAGCACAGAAATTTAACTAACAGCTTGATTTTTACTACATACATTTTTCACTGTACTACTGCTACGGATCGTAGCAACTACGAAAGTTCGTAGCTGGATTTCGTAGTAGAGTTTATTACATTACATTGGATTTCAAGCCCGAGCCGTTTTTATGGCAGTAAATGTGATCAAACTACATGGACGCAGGCGCCAATTTCGACAGCCTCTATCGTAACGCAGTTCAACACCGTCATCGTAGCACAACAAAACTTCCGTGTGAGCAAACCCCCACGTAACTTCAGACGCGAACTTTCTGGAAACAAACTAATAGTGCAAACGTAGCGCCGCCAGAGCGTATTAAACGTGTTTTGACGGAACTCCTATAATTTAATATATCTTGAGTCGCTGTAAACTTTGCACGTACCCCCCCCCCACATACTCCGTATCAATTAAGGAGCTACTTTTTGGAAGAGCTTGGTTAGTTTTGGCTTACTACAGGATGTTAGTTGGAAAATATTGCTTTTAATTTAGCGAGCAACTTCGCCGATAGTCTGGCTGAAGTGTTCAACTTGCTAAGTTGCTAGATACTTGCTGGTTAGCTTAAATATTTATATATCTGCTTGATATTTAGCAGATCATCAGACTTAAGGGCCAATTTTTTCAATTCTGAAGGATAATAAAGTTAATACTGTACCTATCTTGATCACGTTTTAGAGGACGACAGCATCAAATTTAAGATCGGTCTTTACAAAATAAAATAAACTTAATAGTCCAATCAACGAGGAAATCGTTTGTATGAAGACTCAGCATTAAATTCCTCTGTCGCTGAAAGTTTGCAGTAACTTTACTTTGCAGTAATAGTTACGATTGACATCCAGGATTTTTTCGCTTTGGAACTTTGTTTTTTTTTACTTAAAAAAAAACACGTATAGATCGCTGCGGTTAATTTCTCTATTCGAAATACCTTCAATATATGTTGGGATATATTAATAATTACAGAAAAATTATAAAATCCAGGAATAATTCCATTTCGGAGAACCACGAATTTCCTATGAAAATTATAGTAGAAAAAAGGTGATTTGCAATTTATGGCTCTCTAAAATCTAAATATTCCTGGATTTTATTATTTATCTATTATTAATATACCCTGACACATATACTGAAGGAATTTCAGACAGTCTACATATAGACTTGTGGACTTCGCGACGATGATCACGACACGATCCACATCAATTATTCAATAGACTGGATGATATTTGATAGTAGATATTTGAAGTAATTAATCCAGAAGGGCGAAGAAAGAAGGCAACAGCAAATGAATAGTATTAATTAGAATTTAGAAATAATTATATTAGCGGGAATTTACAAAAGCGAAATGAAATACAAATAAAATGAATAACAGGCAAAATCACATCTAGTCTACAAAGCGGTAGCGTAGTGAGTGTCGTCGCCGGGCGCTGCACGGGATGCGGGAACGCACGACGCGGGAACGCAGCGCAGGCGTCCGCGGGCGGCGCGAGACGTGAAGGCGGCGAGGTATGCAGTAGCCAGTCGTATCACATGGCCGCGCTAGACGTATGGTCCAAGATTCATAAGCGGAGCGGATTCATGCGCTTGTACCTAGTTAGTGTAAGTGGCGGATAGATAGTACGCCACATTACTCCCCCGGCCAGACCGTAACTACGGTCGATAAAAATCTGGCAGGTTGACTCGTCGTCCGCTTCGTGTCGTTCTAGTCACCTGTTCATCATTTGGACTGGAACTCGGATTTACATCTGCCACTGGAACTGTATTGGATTCTTTTACCATATACGCCGGTTTCAATCTGTTGATGGTAATATTCGATGGTTTTCCGCGCACGTCAATGGTAAAGTACTTCGATTGGCGTTCTATGATTTTGAATGGTCCCGCATAGGGTGGTTCAAGTGAGCTGCGCACATGGTCCTGTCGAATAAACACATGAGTACAAGTATGCAGGTCACGAGGAATGTAGAATGGCGAATTACTATGCCATGTAGTTGGTTTCGGAGTGAGCTTTGCCATGTGGGCTCGAAGACGTGTGGCATATTGAGTGATGTCTTCTGCTGTATAGGCGTCACTCGGAGATAGAAATTGACCTGGCAAGCGAAGGGGCTCACCATACACCAGCTCGGCAGGCGATGCTTGTAAGTCAGCCTTCCAGGAACTACGCATGCCCATGAGCACCAAGGGAAGAGTCTCGACCCACTGCGAAGAGATGTGGCACATTATTGCCGCTTTCATCTGGCGATGTAGACGCTCGACGATGCCATTGGCTGCAGGATGATAAGCAGTGGTGCGAAAGTGCCGCGCACCAATCAAGGCAGTGAGGGCCTTGAAGAGGTGACTCTCAAATTGGCGACCACGGTCTGTGGTCACCCGTGCTGGACAACCAAACCTGGCTATCCAGTTGGAGACTAGCGCAGATGCGCAGGCTTCTGCAGTTATGTCTGTCAGGGGAACTGCCTCAGGCCATCGGGTAAATCGGTCGATGACGGTGAGGCAGTATCTGTAACCAGAAGAAATAGTTAGAGGCCCTACGATGTCGAGGTGTATGTGAGCGAATCTCTCGGAAGGAGTAAGGAATGAGGAAAGGGGGGAAACGGTATGGCGAGTTACTTTACTTCGTTGGCAATGTAAACATTGCCTAGCCCACTCTCTACAGTCCTTACGTATCCCTGGCCAAACAAATCTTTGTGTCACTAGTCGTACCGTAGCTGAAGTCCCAGGGTGGTGAAAGTCATGTAGTGTATTAAAGACCTGTTTCCGATATTTGCTCGTAACAAATGGACGAGGTGGTTGGACGGTAGTGTCACAGTACAGTGGTAGATTATTGCTGTAGGAAGATACAATTTTCTCTATCTTTAGAGTACTACCTTTGCGAAGAAGATCTTGCAGCTCTGGATCATTTTCCTGAGATCGTGCAAGCTGCTCGTAATCGATGCCGTTTGATATTTCTTCAACACGGGATAGAGTATCGGCCACCACGTTATCTCTTCCGGGTATATATTTAATATCGGTGGTAAATTGGGAAATAAAATCTAGATGACGAAATTGTCTAGGTGAACATTTCTCTTTGCTCATTGAGAAAGCGAAGGTTAGCGGTTTATGATCCGTGAACACAGTAAAATCTCGGGCTTCAACCATATGACGGAAATATTTAATTGCTTCATAGATGGCCAGCAATTCACGGTCATAGGGGCTGTACTTTATCTGTGCTGTATTAAGTTTGTGTGAATAAAACGCCAAAGGTTGCCAATTCATACCTTTCTTCTGTTGCAATACCGCACCGATAGCTGTGAGCGATGCGTCCGTTACTATTGCCAGTTGTGCTGATGGATCTGGATGTGATAAAAGTGTCGCCTGTGACAATGATGTCTTACATTCATTAAAAGCTTTCAGCATGTCAGGTGTCATGTTGACTGAATGAGAACCTTTCGCGTTGGATCCAGATAGAGCTACGTTCAGAGGTGCTTGGATTCTAGCAGCATTGGGTATAAAGCGTCTATAAAAGTTTAACATACCCAAGAAACGACGAAGTTCTTTTACAGTTTTGGGCACGCTGAAATTCTGTACGGCTTCGACCTTGGTGTCCAAAGGTTTGGTACCGGTGCAGGAAACCTGGTATCCTAAAAATGTGACCTTGTCCTTACCTAGTACACACTTCGTGGTGTTCATCAAGATGCCGTAATCCCTTAGGCGTGAGAACAGTTGACGCAGGTGATTCTTGTGCTCCTCCACCGATGATGAGAAAACCAGAATATCGTCGATATACCCATAGCAAAAATCAAGTCCCAACAAAACTTCATCGACGAACCTTTGGAAGGTTTGTGCTGCGTTCCTTAAACCAAAAGTCATGTAAGGAAATTCATATAGACCAAATGGAGTGGTGATTGCAGTTTTGGGTATGTCATCAGGATTTACTGCTATTTGGTTATACGCCTTCACTAAATCGATGGTTGAAAATATGGAGCATCCGGAAAGTTGGTGTGAAAAATCATGGATGTGACGAATAGGATACCTGTCTGGTATAGTCCTAGCGTTCAGTGCGCGATAGTCACCGCATGGCCTCCATCCATCATCCTTCTTTCTGACTAGGTGTAAAGCAGACGACCATGGACTCTCTGAACGGCGGGCAACACCGCTGGAAAGCATATCCTGGAACTCTTTCTTGGCGGCTTGCAGGCGAAGTGGATCCAATCGACGAGGCTTGCAGGAGACGGGAGGTCCTGATGACGTCCTAATATAATGTAGGGTATTATGCTTAGGAGTAGAAATCATACCTGCAGGTCGAGTAATCTCAGGGAACTTTCGTAATAGCTCATGGAAGTCAGATTCACCAGCGACAGCTTTCACAGAGAAGAAGTCATCTATGGCTCCAGTGGACGTAGCAGCTACTGATAGTGAAGTGATCCCATCCATGATTCGTTGGTTTCTGCAATCTACCAGTAGGTTATAATAACTGAGAAAGTCTACGCCTATGATTGGTCTGGATACGTCAGCTATGGTAAACTTCCACTCGAAGTCGCGTCTAAGGCCAAAATTCAAATGTAGCGTAACAGGGCCATATGTATGGATAACTGTGTTATTGGCAGCAACTAAATCGAACTTCGACTGAGCACAGGGCGTCTTGATGGCTGATCGTGGGAAAACGCACAAGTCGGAACCAGTGTCCACGAGGAACTGCAATTTCGATGTACGGTCAGTAATAAATAGACGGCCTGTATAAGATGGACAGTCGTTAGCCGCTACTTGCGACTGTCCTGGAAGTTTCCCGCCTTGTAGCTGCACGGTTGCTTGCATTTACTGGCTTTACTACCAAAATTATAATGGTAGAAGCAATGTGGGTGGTCCGACGGTGGCTGTCTGTGTCTGGAACGGCTATTAGAACGATACCTATTTGGTCTCGATTGCGAACGAGAACGTCCTCTTCTCTGCACCTGCTGCGTAAGTAAGGCCACCTGTTTAGTTAGCGCGCAGATCTGTTTAGCCATTTCACTCGTTGACGCTGTTGGCGAAGTACTAGCGACCTGTGGATTAGAGGGAGCCATTTCAAATACGACATCAGCTAGTTCGGATAATTTTTCGATCGACGAACCCTTCTGTGTGGCTAAAGCAGTCTGTACGTTCACCGGCAGTCGACTGGTCCATATAGTTACCAGGAAATCTTCAGGTACTTCTGGGCCAGCTAGCATTATTAAATGTCGTAAAAATTGAGAAGGTTTACGATCACCTAGTTCCTCGTACATTACTACCTGCTTTATCTTCTTCTCATTAGAAATAGACAGACGTTTAATTAACTCTGTTTTAAATGTCTCGTACTTGTCAGTAGTAGGTGGTTTGGCAATAATATCTCTAACTTCTTTGGCATATTGCGGCTCTAGATTAGATGATACGTAATAGAATTTAGTATCATCGGCAGTAATATTTGCTAGTTTAAACTGGAATTCTATTTGAGCAAACCAAACTACCGGATCTTCAGGCCAGAATGGAGGAATTCGTACTCCTACTCTATTTACTTCTTTCTTAGATTCAGCATCGTAAAAAGACATCTTTGAAATTTAGTATTGAAAATCGCTCACCGTTTCCAACTTGGACCACCACCCAAAGATTTTCGAGAATAGTCTTCGAAATTTCTGCTGCTTGATAAAGTGCACTTCTTACTAGGAATTCTTCTTTATCGGGGTCACCAATTATGTGGACTTCGCGACGATGATCACGACACGATCCACATCAATTATTCAATAGACTGGATGATATTTGATAGTAGATATTTGAAGTAATTAATCCAGAAGGGCGAAGAAAGAAGGCAACAGCAAATGAATAGTATTAATTAGAATTTAGAAATAATTATATTAGCGGGAATTTACAAAAGCGAAATGAAATACAAATAAAATGAATAACAGGCAAAATCACATCTAGTCTACAAAGCGGTAGCGTAGTGAGTGTCGTCGCCGGGCGCTGCACGGGATGCGGGAACGCACGACGCGGGAACGCAGCGCAGGCGTCCGCGGGCGGCGCGAGACGTGAAGGCGGCGAGGTATGCAGTAGCCAGTCGTATCACATGGCCGCGCTAGACGTATGGTCCAAGATTCATAAGCGGAGCGGATTCATGCGCTTGTACCTAGTTAGTGTAAGTGGCGGATAGATAGTACGCCACAGACTTAAGCTCCAAATCGAAAAAATCCTGGATTCTTTATTAATTTCGTTACTTTATCATCCTGTAAAACATTAAGAACAGAGGTGTGGGGGTGGTGAAAAGGGAAGGCTTCCGGCCCCACCTGGCCACTAGCTATTGTGTGGCCTATGTATATTCCAATCATTGTGAGAAACTTCGATATCGCGTTCTATGATTTTGCATTCGATTGTGGTTCTCTCCTGCATTCGATAGATGGCTCCGCTATAGAGGAATTATTGTTGGGGTTAAACCCCCCATTAATTGGACTAAAACCCAGTAAATACACTAGAGAGAAGTGATACGTACGTACGTTGTATAAGAGTTATTAACCAAATTCAGAAAACCCAACAAAATAGTACAAAAATATTATTTTTTGAAAGTACAACCGACACACCGCCGTAATGGCGTATCTTTTTCCCGCTCACAACACTCCCAGTGGGACGAAACGAATCCCTTTCTAATGGCGCGACAAAGAAATGTTTTTCCAAAACCGAAGTGGTCTTATCCGTCGACTTATATTGACTAGATAGCACTAGTTTATGTAAAAACTAGTGGTATATATTTCAAACCAAATCTGATCACTTAGGATGGTAACTTAGATTAAATTGTTACTAGATTTAGTACGATGACGATATTTAGTATGATTAGATTGACATAACGTGATTGTTCTCTAATGATTCTATATATGACCTCGTGCTATAATTACGTCACTGCATGAAATATTGGATTAAAAGCAGAACTGAAGGAAGTCAACTTCAATCCCTGCTTACACGCAAAAAAATTGTTCTAGTCAATATAAGTCTGTGTTCTATTGCTGGAAAAATAAAAAGGCCACGGAACCACCTGTGGCGACCGAAACAAGCGGCTTATTGGGCACAAAGCGTACCTTTTTTAGAGGGGACCGAGGTTGAAATTTCAGAGCGTTTCCGCGTGCTACGGTAAGGTTCCGCCGCATGAATGCGGAGAATATAATAATAACCCTCGGTCTAGGCTTTGAGGATGAGTCTGATGCTTAAGTATCTACTAGCTTCAATTAGAGCTGTTAGTTTCAGATTATGATATAGGGTTGCCAACTCTATACCGAAGTAACTAAAATACAATTATGATATGAATTCCGATTATTTGTAACTAAAGAAAACATTTTATTTGATGTGCATTTAAATTATAATAATACTATTGATAATTTGCTGTTAATATAAACAAACAACTCAAGATGTCATAGTTTTTTTACAACCCACGAAACCCTTAACTGTCCCTTATGCCACACTTACGAGCTGTTATACAGCTGTGAAAACACTAACCTAGTTGGAGACCATTTCAAAAGGAAAAGATAAGGCCAACGTAACTACACACTTACGTTTTTATCTTGCATCTTCCCTTAGCTGCCCTATTTGTATAATGCTCGCATTTATTACATCCGTGACGTGATGTAAACTAGACAGAGCCACGCAGCTTATATATGCCATATTTTAAACCCGCTTGTGCGAGATCACAACAACATCACGTGACATTTGTGACATCAACACTGCCAGATTGTAGTTCTACATAGTCTTGTGTGTTGTAGGTACATATAAAATTGGAAATATCGTTAGTCTCCTTCGTCAAAAGGCATTGTCGGAAATAACTAACTTTATAATAAATATTTTGATTCCTCTACTTTCAACCAATCAAAAGTTCGATTCTAAATAGCCAATCAGAAGACACTTAGTTTTTTGCTTAGTTTTTATATTCAAAATGGCCCATTACCGTCTGGACGATTTCTCAATGTAAAACATGTATTTTGTGTCTTAGATTTGTTGATTATTTCATTTTAAATAGGTTTAGAATGCTGTAATGTAGTTTTGTGTAAATATTTAATATAGCTTTTAAGGTTTAAATAGTTTTCTTCGTTCTAACGATAAGTTTTCTTTTATGCCTACACGAAGGCCTTTTATATAGTTTCTGTTAAATTCAGTTAAAAGATTCTTATTACAATGTTACTACAGTAATTAAACCTATTTTAGTTTTCATTATAATTTTTAAATTATTTGTAATTCAGTATGACGTCATCCAATTTGTCCAAACTTGATCATATTTCTAACTTCCTTATTGGCTAAATAAAACCACACCCATTTATGCAAAATTGTAAAGTTCCGCTATTGGTTCAAATTAGATCTGTGCTTCTAACTAACACTACATGTTAGAGTAGCTATTGTTCATAACTACCCGTGATTTTGTGAAAATATATATATTCCGTTTGATCTTCGAAACAGTTTTTTATTTATTATCATACAGTCCACGTCAAACAGGCATAGTAAATGGACAATTGTCACACTGCTTACAAATGTCACACTGCCTTTAATTGTTTGACTTCTTGAGTCTCAGCTGGTGCTATGAAACATGTGAGCATACGCTTTTCTCGACACATTTATTATTTATGCGTAGCCCATTTCGGTTTTTTTAATAGCCTCTTCTTCTTCATCATTCCATAAGATTTAACCAGTCACTTGAGAAGGAACAATTTAATTATGAATTTCTATAATTCCTTTTAGACGAATCTCGAATGACACAAATACATGCCATGTTAAAGAATTCCTATTAGCATTTGTCATCATCTACAAATCGCCTAAGAATAGAGTATACAAGCAAATTTGATGTACCGGCACGCCTGTATTATTAGCTTTATAAAAACACGGCGCCTGACAAAATGTTTCCTGCAAATATTTAGAGAGAGCAAAACGCCATTCCGTTGTACAAACAAATTGTGCGATTATTAACCGAAATTGTGAGCGCAGCAACGCTAATGCGCGTTCTTGTTGTAGATTATTAGGCTGTATGTTTGTTTGTTTACGTTAGGCTGGAAGATTTAGACTGTTATAGGAAGCTTTTAGGTTATACCTATAGTTAATACTAATACTTTCAGTCATGAAATTATGCTAGATTACTACGAGTACATAAACCAAAACACAAAACTAATATAGGCATACCTAAGAATTCAATTATCCTGCCTGACGGTTAAATAAATAATTATTAATTATTATAATTATTATTATTGGTAATTTTCTTACGATCAACCCTATCCAACATTTTTAGGCCTTCTTCAGTTACTATAAACATAATTTTATATTATAATCTGCCAAGTCCGTACCTATTAAGCCTCGAACACACCGGATGCGTATGCATGCACGTAAGTGTAGACGTACACGTGCCTCTGAGTTGTAATGTATGGAACTGTATAGGCACGGGCAGACCGGATACGTATGCATAGACGTCAAGCGGTGACAGTTCCACACATTAAACTCAGAGGTACGTGTACGTCTACGCTTACATGTACGCATACGCATCCGGTGTGCTCATAGATAACAGAAACACAGGAGATGGGCCGCTAAGCGCACTTAGTTTGAGTTCTGATGTAAGCGGCTATAAGCCACACTTACATTGACATCTAAATAATAACACAAATTACACCCACATTGATAAATCTCTGACACTCACACATTTAAGGCGGTACTCTCATTGGCGCGCACACATTGCTATCTACTGTGTAAGTACGCGCCTCAGTATAGCAAATACATTCAACAAATTTCACACGTACGCTAGTGATTGACTGTCGATAAATTTGTTATCGAGCACTTGCGTTGTTGCACATCGCGAACAATTTAGGCTTTAGTAGCTGGTCACAATACAATTTTAAACATGTTTTTACTTAGCTTCATCTTAAAATTCAACCTACTTTTTCTACTTCTCGTTGTCCGATTGAGCTTAGATTTTGAGTTGCATCACAGTCACAAAAGTATGAGGTCACAAATAAAAGGTTATTTTTCTTGAAGGGATAAAGAATAAAGTAAATTCGTAGCGGAGTCTTTAATAAATTAGTACGGTATGTAAATGTTCGATGGAAATAAAAAACTATAATAATATGCTTATTGGTAGTCATTTATTATCTACATTTAACAAAATATTCTGAAATATTTAAGACTCGATAACACAAAGTAGGTAAGTAACTACTTTATAGTAACTATTTTACAGTTTATTAATAAGAAACACAAAAATAAAGAAAGTTGACTTTGCACACATCTACATTAATTTAGGTACTTTGTTACACTAATAATAATAAGTATTCACCATTGTTTTACATAAACATAATATTTTTTAAACTCTCAAAATTATCTACTTAACATTAGTTATTACTCGTAGGTACTATTCGCGGCAACGTGACGTATCGACAACAAGAAATGACAGGTACAACTCTATGTCAAAGCGCTTAGCAGCGGCCGTGCGCGGGAGCGGCCGATTCAATATGCGCAATTATCATCACTCGGTCAAACTGATTTCAACACCAGGCACGCTACACTTAGCGAGCAATGTATTAGGTTCAATCGTTAGGTTACATATGTCACTCAGTGAAAATTATTTTAACGAAATAAAATGAAATTTGGGTATAAATGCTAGAAAACAAAATTGTTATTGTACTTACCTATGAAAAGTGACCCCTTCAAGTTTATGGTCACTTCGATTCTTGCACACAACCACTGAACAAGCAGGCATTATAAAAAAACACTCCCGTGTGACGCGTTAGGCAATCAAGTCCCGACTGATTGCGTTTTCGCGATGTTTGCCTATTTTGTTCATAGTTCAATTACACCGCCCACGCCCCCACGGCCACTCTATAGATCTCTGTGGGTGTGCTCGAGGCTTTATGAGTTAAAATAATATGCAAAAAGCTCTGTCTGTCCGACCGTCATATACTTTATTGTGTTTGGATAGATACTTTCATAACATAAAAACGGTATTCTCGGAAAATTTAATGTTGTTAAAATACGCGGTTTCAAATAAAATAGGCACAACGGTCAAATTAAAATTTTACATGCGTATTTTTATATGCATACTAAAATTTTAAGTTAATTTATAAAAATAAACCGTAATGTAGCTAATATAAAACCATGTTTGCGCTAATGTTTTATTTTCAAAATGGTACAAATTTGCATAGAATGATACCAAAAGTATCTATTACTAGTATTTATTACATTTTAAAGCAAAATAGTCCTTATAGAAAGTGCAAACTCCTGACTTCAATTATTCACAACCGTTGGAGATTTATTTTCGAATACCTATACAACTTTAGCACGTGGGACTTAATAGGGTAACTAGTGAGAAATGGGTGGGTGAGTGAATTGCACACTTTTGCCCAAACTCTTTGGGGATAATGGGCGTAAATTGCACACTTCTATAATGTGCGTGACTATATGATTAGGTATATGTATATACAGGATGTAACAAAAGGGGTATGTTAAGCGAAAAGCTATGTAAATAGCCCACTAAAAGGAAACTATCCACAAAATTTGAGATTCGAGATCACATGTTTATTTTTCCAGATAGTATGGAGAATTCCTAAACAACTCAGGAATGTTCATACAATCTTGAAAAACAAACATGTGATTTCGAGTCTCATATTTTGGAAATAAGTTCTCTACAGGGTGTTTTTTTGTGGCCACCTTTAACGAAGGGTACGTATACTATACATGAAATAAATTAAGTTTATGCCAAAAAAAATGCTGGGAAAAAATTTTTTGTGCGAAATTTATAGTGTCTAGTGTTTATGTTAGTTTTTTTATAGACAGATATTAATTATTTTTCGTGAAAAAATCCTGCTACGCGCGTCTATGTGCATTTATGCAGGAAAACGCAGTCTATTTACTCAACTTTGGACCCTAATATTTTGGAAACCAGACACTTCCCAAGGTATGCTTCCATGGAGAAAAATGATCGTGATGATGAGGAGATTCCGTAGTTTCCGGGAACGTTGACGACCAAAAATCATCCTGTATAGTGGGCTATTTACATAGCTTTTCGCTTAACATACCCGTTCTGTTACATCCTGTATACAAGACATAAGAAGTTTTATAAATACTTACTCTTCTGTTATAAGTAAATACTTAGATACAATCATCTTCATGGCTTTACTTATAAGACGTATAGCAAAATAAAAACACATTTATCCCGTTCTCGGTAATGCAGCGTATGAAACCGGACTCTAACGAGCATTAGCGGCGAACAAAGAACATCTCACAATGAACAGGCAGAAGTAATACTAGTTTAGAACAAAATTGTTCCGCAAACTAGAGGGGGGGGGGACTGGGGTGATGTTGGTACGGAAAATGGGGAAACTATAATGTTTACCAGCAGTCCCTATTTGTTACAGCTAATATTTTACAA
Organism: Carposina sasakii; assembly: GCA_014607495.2. NCBI lineage: Eukaryota > Metazoa > Arthropoda > Insecta > Lepidoptera > Carposinidae > Carposina > Carposina sasakii. The sequence goes on from CP053163.1 coordinate 12,422,723, forward strand.
GCATAGAAAGCTAGAACATGAACAAAGTGAAGGTTTTCGTATATTATTAAAATTTCACAAATAACCATCCCTCTACGTCGCTCTGCTCCCATTAGGAAACGTAACAAAATCAGTGCCAATTTTAAAATCTCCTTTGAAACAAGTTATTAAAAACATTAGGCTAAACATAGCGTAGGTATACCTATGTAAACTTTAAGCTTAAAATTAACATCTACCAGTAAAATATGTTATATTACGCCGTCCTTACAACAACAAAAATACCCTCACAATCTTAGAATTTCCTACCCGACTCTGAAGCAATTCAACTGGGATCCATTTTGGGAACTGACAGGCCACCTCGGAAGCCGCGGCCGGAGAAATCCTTGCCACAATATTTAGATAGACGCTGCCTAGCCGAGAGATAAGAATAAATATTATGAACTGCACTAAAAGTTTAGAATACAAGGTACAGCAGCCTTTGTTCTGGAATGTTCCGTAATATTCTATTTTTAAATAAGCAATATATTTATACAAAATATTTGGAATAACATTAGAATGGAGGTTCGTAACATCAGATGTTAGGTAGTAGTAGGTACCTACATAGAGTTATTACAAAACCGCGTCAAAATTAAGAGCGTTAAACAATGATTAAACAACGTTTGACTGCAAAATGCTTAGGATTATCCCTCAAACTTTAACTTAGTTTAAACAATGTACAGGTTATACAAATAAAACGGATAATGTTTTCATAGCAAATACATTTTTTTAAAGGGTATGTAGGTAATCAGTATTGGATATTATCTGAAATAAAAATATATTCAGTTATTACAATACCTACAATCCCCGCCTAACGACTACCATTTAGACACAACGGTCCGTAATACGTACACCGAAATAGTACAAATACGTTAACAAACCCACGATAATCACGGAAAAACACTGCCTACAATTTCAGCGGAAAGCATTCCATGACACCTCACGATTAAACAAGAAGTCGATCGAAATTTGGAGTGGTTTTTACAAAATTTATTTGAATGATGGTGCCAGTTTTATGACTACATACATTGTTCTTTGAAAAAGAATCGACATACTAAAGTCGACCGTTGTCCCTTGTACAATTACTCCCCATTAGGTTTTTAAAACCCAACATAATTATGTTACATATTTGCTAAATCCATAGAAAATTAATTTTCTGGACAATTAATAAAAATCGATATTTTGCGCCGACACTAGGCAAAATGATACCCGACTATGCAGGTGATACTCGGTAATCTTTATTTTATTTTTTTAAATCTTTATTTTTTGACAGTTTTTAAAAAAACGCATGTGCTTTTTACATATTTTTATAAAATCCATTTTGCTCCTTAACTGGTGGTAATAATATCTCGGCGCCCCGCTCCGCTACATGAGACGAATGTTTCCCTTTTCAGGTGCTAAGTTTTAATGAACGAACTTTACTGTAAACTAACCCGTAACTTTTAACTATGGGTTAGCAAAATCCGCTGTAACTTTGAAAGAACGGCTTTTGGTGTTGCGGACGAAATAACCCTGAGGTTTTTAGGAACAACCACCGCTATGTATAAATAACGTAAGAGCGGCGATAGCCCAATGGTTAAGACGTGCGCCCTTCAGTCGGGAGGCGTGAGTTCGATCCCAGTCACGGGCCTGTACCACTGACTTTATTTCATGTACGGATTTTTCTAAAAATTGTCACTAAGCTATACCCGAGAAGGGTTGGCGTCAGGCAGGCAGCCGGCCGTAAAATCAAATGCCAAAACTTTGACCCCGACGCTATGTCTAAACGCATAGGTCCATTCACATTCATTTTTAATCTCCTTGGAAATTCACGGGACTACAAAGTCTCGGTCCTTGGAGGGGCGTGCGGGCCGTAGCCAAGAAGTAGAGGCCCTTTTAAGAGAACTTTAATATTATCACCGAGCAGTACGTACATGTTCACACAGCTGTGTTTCCGAGAAGGGGTAGCCAGGACAGATCATAAAGGAGATTCCCGGTCACGTTTAGCATAGCGGGGACAGAGCTATTCCAAATACAGCTCCCACACCCAAGTAGGTGCCTTATCTATCTAGATTAATCATTTACTAAGAATACCTACCCACCCTATCAAAAGTCTCTAATGAAACCCTCAAAGTTCCATTTTTAGTTTCAAGGTATAACTTAATTCTAAACTATCTACTACTATTAATATTATAAAAGCGTTCTAAATTAAACCTACATGACGACTGTTTGATCATATAACGAACTCAATGTAAATTCTTTCAAATATTGACAGGCAAAATATTAACTACGACCTTTTCACCCAATAGGGCGTGACCTTACGATTTCAGCCCAACTAAAATCAGCCACGAATTTGTATAGCGCGAATTCAAAAGACCTATACAAGTCTTGATATGATAATACAAAACCTTGATAGCACATGGAGCCCTACAACGTGTAAATAAACGCTTTTTGTTTAGCGCCACATGCCATATTTCACCAACTGTGCGTTATCATCGTGCGTATACACGATCGGTCAAGAGCGAGTTCGATGCGTGAATAGTGAGATCCGGATAGTGCGAATCTTACTATTAACGAAGGTATTACGTAATTTGGAGAAGCAAAGTCAAAGCAATGCGATCGCGAATATTGTGAGTGTGTGACGTATGTGTAGCGTCCTCCCTCGCCTCCCACTCGTCCCGCGCTCTCACAATTTTTGCGACCGCATTGCTTTGGCTTTGCAAGTTACGCAATTCCCCAGCATTGTACTTTTTTAAATGAACGCATATCGAGTATTACCTGTGCATACCCGATCTGGCTGGTAATTAGGTGTGCGAGTTTTTGGAAGCAATTCCATCGGATTCATTACCATAATTCTGTTCCGTGTACTAAATAAGAACTCATATTATATTTCATACCAACTAGGTACCTACTTTCATTACTTAATTAATTTCTTGACGTTTTTATTAGCCTAAACCGTGTCCCGCTGCTGGGCAAATGCCTCTCCGGTTCGATTTTTACAAAGTAACATAAAAATTATGTAAACAGATAAAATATCAATACCAATACGAACAAAAGTGACAAAACTCGAGTTATATCTACGTACGTGTCCACGGAACCCTAAAAATGGAACTTCATAATTTATCCACGGAAATAACCAGTCAATTGAATGGCCAGACGATAGGCAAGATTAATGATGGGCAAAATGAAATATTTATTGATGTTAGAATGTATTATGGAAATATATGGTGTGTTTTATCTGACGGATTTATTCGATTTATCTATTTTTACAGGAAAACGGATGGACGCCTCGTGGCGAGGAATATTCCTTAGTAAAACACAATTATTGTATACATCTATCTTCTTCTTCTATATCTATCTATACATATAATAAAAATATAACGGCCCCCTAAATACGTAAAAGCAATAGCAAAGCCGAAGCAAAGCAATTGCGAAAATTGTACAATATTCACCTTGAAACGTCAAAATTCCTTTGAAATTAATTTTACGTAATACGAATTTGACAAGCAATCAGCGATTTGTGTACAATTTTTGCTATCGCTTTGCTTTTGCTAGTTAGGTAATAAGGGGGCGGATCGCTGTCTGTACATGGAAGATATATTAAAAAAAAATATTATAGGAGTCCTTTATCAACGCAATAGTACCTACCCAAAAGATGATTTTTGGAATTTTTGTCTGTTTGTCTGTGCGTTTGTGCATTCTATAGGTAATATCAGAAACGGCTGAACCGATTTCTATTCAGTTTTCAGGAACATATTGTGACAGGTCCCACTTAACATATAGGCTACTTTTTATCCCGGAAAAATGTTTTATCCCGGATAATTTCGACCTTTTGTTTCTTTTTTTTGTAATCCACGCGGACGGAGTCGCGGACGTCCACTAGTAGATGTTAAAATAGATAAGGGTAAATTTTAGGAATATAACCATATTATTCTATAAATCAATTTAACAATTTTATTTTTATGTACTTCGTAGATAGTTATATTTTTAGATCTAACCGATAATGACATATAATAAAGAAATTTACATAAAAAATGCGCGGGAAAAACAATAGGTACCCTTCCTTGACAGTCGGGTTAAGGCGGGTAGCTTCCGCATTCATGGTATATATGTACCTATATATATATATAGGTAAATACACACATATATTTACACATACGCACGGCTGAGTTCCCGTAATGGGTAGCAAGAACTACAGGATCATAAAGGATATCCCACACTCGTGTAAATGATCAGCTACTAGTTGTTAGCTTGAAGAAGCCTGAATACAGGTTGGGCAGAAGTGTGCATTTTTCACACCAAACTTCCACCAGTTAGCCTATAGATTAAGTTCCCACGTGATAGGGGGATTAGCCTACCGCCGTTGGATGGATGGATAGGATGCTAAATATTTAGCTTTATATGCATAGAATAGATATACCCACACTTTGCTCATAAACTATAACGGAATAATAGGTATGGAACGGAATAGGTCGTAACATAAACATGATTATCCTGGATAATTAATTAATCCCTCACAGTTTCAGCACTTTAGGCTAACCATATAATTGCATTAATTATACTACAATGTTATACGTTTTAATGCGCAATGGGGATTACTAATTTACGCTGCTAGTGTCATAATTTATATCCTTTTAGTTATACTGTTCGTTTTTAGTTACACCTTGCTCCACATTTTCCATAATCCACATCCGTCATACCTACCTTTATCTATCTAGCAATACATCCATAGCAACGTAGAGCATAGTACCTACATCTCTGATAGAAAAGCGGCCTAAGGGGCGTAATCGAGATCGGCAGGCTGATTGCAAAAGCAAAGCAGAAGCAATAGCGAAATGCGATAGCGAAAATTTTACAAAGTGCGCTGATTGCTTGTCAAATTCGTATTACTTAAAATGAATTTCAAAGAAATTTTGACATTTCAAGACGAATATTGTACAATTTTCGCTATGGCATTGCTTCTGCTTTGCTTTTGTAAGGTACGTAATCTCGATTACGCCCCTAATGCCGTTTTTCCTCCAGAGATGCCTTTGATATCCGTCAAGCAAATTCTTTGACATCATGAACTAATGGTGGATATTACACGCATCAATAGCATCTATCACAAAAATGCAGCGTTATGCCTAAAGATGTTGGGCAGAGGAGTGCAAATTATACATTCGCGTGGTAAGGGATGAGTCTACCGCCGTTTTCCGGGCATAAATACAACAACTTAGTGATCGGTAACGAATCTAATCCTGTAGGTTTCATAGTAAAATATTCAACCTCTCGAGGTATATTGTCTAAATTTCAAAGGAACTATCTAAGGCGAAACAGGAGCTAGAGGCTACCACGACGACCTCAGAGCTTTAATGTCAAGCCGTCTCCGTTGCAAATTCCTGCCGTTTCCTAACGTTTACAGTATAAATACTTATGTACGTTTAAAGTATTTCTATAAACCATAACTTAGGTACCCATAGATAACCATGCAAGTAATTGCATCAATAATCTTAAAGCAGGATTTTTTATTTTATTTTTATTTTGAAAGCAAGCAAACTCAGCGTCATACAATAATTTGTAAGTTGATAAACGACATTGTATTTTTTAATAAAGCAATTGTATGCTGTTGTCAATTGTATGACGTTGTCGTGACGATGACGGTGGGAGTAATTAAAATATAGTTTCATTACCTACTCTCGTCTTTCTTTGTCCCATCAATACTCCCCCGTTCAATCTCCCTGGCAATTATCTATCAATAATGCTAAAATTAAATTCAACTAAGCCCCAGTGATATTCTGCAAATTGTGGTTAAGGTAGGGTGACTCCAAGACTGGGACGCCACGAGTAAGCGGTAACTATAGGTACGGGCGGCAACTAAAGATGCTACACCATAATGACATCCACCTTCGGGGATGGTGAAGGTGTAGCCGGTGTGGCGATAGTGTACAGCTGCGGTGTTGCGGCGTGGAAATTCCCGAACGGGGTGCCTACGATCATAGTATACCATACCATAGTATAAGTATAGTAAACATCAGAGCGGCAAAAACTTACCTCTCGACAGTCCATAACGCTAACGTTAGAGTTTTCGTCACATTCTCAAATATCAAGTGTATTTGCTTGCGAGTCGATAGTGTTAAACCTTAAAACGTAGCTACTTAATAATAATCTATGGTTTCCTATGACCATTGTATAGCGTCCGTGAAGAAACAGTAGCGGCTGTGAAGTTCGCTATCCTTTTGCTTTGTTGTGTCCGCTATATGACGGCACCGCTATCTCATCTTGTCTATTCTCATCTCGAAACCATAGCTTTATCTCTGTTTGCATCGTACCTACGGACTTTTAGATGTATGTATGTACACCTATAGTAATAATAGTGGTGTTTTCAAGTAAATTCTGGAGTTTCTTTTTTTTTTCAAACATGATATTTGTTGTTCCAATATTATTATACAACGCTATAATAGTTATTCGATTTAGGAAAATACCGTCTTCACCGATTCATCTATCCGATACGAGGTGTCAAATGTGCGCTCCGGAATCCCGAATATAAATGATTATAACCTATAGGTTTACGTACGAGTATTACATAGTTCCCTTAGATTTAGGGATAATATTAACTTGTGATAGCAATTTCATTGGGATTTGGTTAGATTAGCATTGCGAACTCTTGTAATATCTATCTCTTCTTAGGGTTAATTGTTTGATAAGTGGTAAAGCTTACTATTAGCATAGAGGAATAAGATGTAGACATAGAGTGCTAATGTCATACTAACAGTTTCGATGCACCATTAGACTTTTCGGTGCCTCACAATTCCAGTCCTTGACATTTTTTTTTAAATAAACTGCTGCAGCCATCCCTGACGTTATTAGGGTATTTTATTATTTCTTTTTATTTTGTCTACACTAATATTATAAAGAGGAAAACTTTGTTTGTTTGGTTGTAATGAATAGGCTCAAAAACTACTGGACCGATTTAAAAAATTCTTTCACCGTTAGAATCCTTATAGGACCTGGATGAACATAGGCTATAAGAATTTCCCGATATTCCCACGGGAAGGCGACAAACGGGAATTTTATATTTTTTACGAAAACCGCTATACATATGAAGCTGAAATTGGGCATAGATGTTCATTAGGGACTGCGAGGAAGCACTAAGGACGAATTTCCCGAAATTCCCACGGGAAGGGGGCCAACGGGAATTAATTATTTTTTACGAACACCGCTATTTGTATGAAGCTGAAATCGGATTAGGGACTACGAAGAAGCCCTAAGAATGGATTTCCCAAAATTCCCACGGGAAGGGGACTAACGGGAATTCAATTTTTTTTACAAAAACCGCTGTACATGTGAAGCTAAAATCGGAGACTGCAGGGAAACACTAAGAATTGATTTCCCGAAATTCCCACGGGAAGGGACTGTCTGTGCGTTTGTGCACGCTAATCTCAGGAAATATTGTGACAGATCCCACTTAACATATATATAGGCTACTTTTTATCCCGGGAAAATGTTTTTATCCCGGATAATTTCGACATTTTGTTTTTTCTGTAGTCCACGCGGACGGAGTCGCGGGCGTCCACTAGTATACAATAAATTTAGAATTTTCTGCCAAATAGTCCATCCTTTACTTTTATTTTGTTGGCAAGGCATATCTTAATGTACTAGTTTTAAGTTCTTTCATTCTTTCCTTTCTTGCATTCCTCCCTTTTGAATAATACTTTTTCTTTTTACTTATTATAGAAATTCCTTAAAGCTAGTGCGGTTTTAATGAGGAGGTGGTCTCTTTTTTTAATATCTTTTTTTAGAACTTTAAATATTTTTTCTATTTTTTTTTCTTTTATTTATATATACAGGGCATTTCTCTATTCTATATCTTAAACATAATACGGGCTATTTTATACCATATACATATACTGATTTATGTTTTATATATTTTTTTAGATATGTACATATTACTGTTAAACTGTCCTTTTGCCGGTACTTCCTGTTTCATTGCATTTTTTATCTTTCATCGTTTACTGAATATACAGAATGTTTTTTCGTGGCTACCCTGAACGAAGGGTACGTACTCTATACATCAAATAAAGTAAGTTTATGCAAAAAAAAATGCTGGGAAAAATGTTTTTGTTTTTTTTTTTTATTACTTGATCGAGCGAAATTTATAGTGTCTAGTCTTTATGTTAGTTTTTTATAGACAGATATTAATCATTTCTCGTGAAAAAAAACTTGCTACGCGCGTCTATGTGCATTTATGCAGAAAAACGCAGTCTATTTATTCAACTTTGGACCCTAATATTTTGGAAACCAAACACTTCCCAGGTATGCTTCCATGGAGACAAATGATCGTGATGATGAAGAGATTCCGTAGTTTTCGGGAACGTTGACGACCAAAAATCATCCTGTATATTTCTAAAATATAAAGCGGTACAACATTCCTATCTATTCCGATTTCTCACCACAGTTACAATTTTTGTGCAGTATTTTATAAAGGTGTCCCTGGTTTCGCCGTCATTGATGAGATGCTGAATATTTACCAGAGATATCTCAGCTCTTGACACAGCGTCCTTGACACTTAGATTGCATTACTATACGTTACAATACATTAGTAATGTACTACATTACTATACATTACACTAATAGAATCTAAGTGTCAATGACTGGAATTATGAGAACTATGAGATTCCATAACGCTATCGTCGAACTGAAGTCGAACTGCCATATCTCATAGATTTTGCTTACTTTTTATTACTGATCGCACGATTTGCCCTTGATGTACTCGTATACTTGTTTGTACTGTTTCCTCAGCACCGTTTGCTTTTACAAATAGATTTTTCACCCATATGGGACCCTTGTTATACAATAGAATAAATAAAGTTTATTACATATATAACCTCAATTACTTTGATTGTAAGAAACAAGTTTACAAATGTCTGCAGGAGCTATCCTATGACGAATCCGAGAACTTGCTTACGGTAGATAAATCGTAAATATATAATTTTTAATTATTTTTATGTAAAAAAAAATAGTTATACAGGATGTAACAAAAAGGGTATGTTAAGCGAAAAGCTATGTAAATAGCCCACTATAGAGAACCTATCCACAAAATTTTTCCCGATTGTATGGAGAATTTTTAAATATCTCAGGAATTTTCATACAATCTTGAAAATTAAAAATGTGATTTCGAGTCTCAAATTTTGGGAATAGGTTCTCTATAGTGGGCTATTTATACAGCTTTTCGCTTAACATACCCTTTCTGTTACACCCTGTATAGTAGTATATCAAAATGTAAGACTCTTTTTTACATGTTTATTTAGTTTTAATTTTTATGTAAAGAAATAGTTATATAGATCAAAATGTAAGAATCTTTTATTAATTTATTTTTCATAAATCATGAGGTTTCGCAAACCTAAAGCACAGGCTCAGCCTAGTTTAGGTAAATTTTATATACTACCTATTTAAATATTAAGATTTATAATGTACTCGTATGTATACAAAATGTATGATATTGAATAAATTTTATTTAAAAAAATTACTATACATACGTTATTAGTTACAGTCAGATTTGTATTAAAATGAAATTAACTATATTTCATGCGATACCAAGGATTTTTAGTTAATTAATGTTACCTCATTGTGACTGTTAATTTTCGCTGGCCACCAAAGCTAACGCCACGGAAAAATGTCCACTTTTATTACCGCGACCACCGTCGAAGTACCCACCGACCACTTAAAAACAACCGGTAAAACATTTTTTTTATCCAATATCATATCAAACCCACATTGTGTCAGACAAAAATACGTTTCAATTTCCCGTAACTAATACAATGATTCCAGCAATACATCATTGTATGTCAAACGTAATGAAATGAGCGTCATCCGTTTCGGCTCAATTCGCGTTACGCCGACCGCTTTCGCCCAATAAAAAAGTAACTTGTTTATATGGTTTTACACTAGTGCTTCTTAGAGCATAATATATAATATATAATAATATGTGATTCGGTGACTAATTTAATATTAAGCGTATCTTTATACTTCATATTCCGTTAGTTATATTGGTGTAAATCCTTCAATAGTCACGTGTTAAGTCCACTCGGGATTGCATAATTATGGTTCACTTATTTGCATTTTCTTGTGCTTATGCTGAGCTTCACTAAAATACATCAGTTGCATCTCCTTCCGTGCATGTCGTAAGAGTCGATAATTGTTCGTGTTCGTGCCCCATTTCGGGAACGCAGTCATATTATGTAGGTATATGCATGTATGTGTCTGGATAAGGTGTATAAGACCGTAATTCGACCTGTCGTCTTGTATGGATCTGAATGCTGGGCCGTAAAGAAAAAGGATGAAAATCAACTGCATGTAAGCGAGATGAGAATGTTGAGATGGATGTGTAGAGTTATAAGAATAGATAAAAAAGAAATTAGTATACAAGAGGAAGTTTGAAAGTTGCGCCGATCGCAGACAAGTTACGAAGTAACCGTCTGTCTTGGTACGGGCATGTAAAGCGACGGGATGAAAGGCATATTTTACAGAGAGCGTTGTGCATGAGTGTGGATGGATATAAAGGAAGAGGTAGACCAAAGAAGTGTTGGGTGGACTGTGTGAGGGAGGATATGCATGTACTGGGAGTTAGCAATGAGATGTCGGATAATAGGGATGAATGGAAGAAAAGAACATATTGCGCCGACCCCAAATATGGGAACAGTGCAGGAAGATGATGATGATAATGCATGTATGTGTTATTTAGGTATATAAATGTTCAATTTGTTTCGGATACAGATGCGGTGTGAAAAGACTCTTAGGTAATATAGTTTAAACTAAGGTAAATGTAATAAAACGAACTGAAAAATCACAGTACTGGACCAGCGTTGTGACTCGTGGTCTAATCCTCCCCACCAATTATAGTACGATCGCGAGCCAAAAGAAATCTATACAATCTAGGTTAAAACACGCTAGTGTCAAAGCACCCTTAAAAATACACAAGAATATCAAGTTCCTATTTTCCTGAACCCGAAATTTCATCATGTACTTACATCACGTGCATTGTAGTTATAGATACCGCGTCAATACGTATGAAGGATTGAGTGACGAGCGGCGAAATAGATACAACTCATACCATTATATAGGTAATATCAAATACCCCATTTTCCAGCCTGAACTGCAGGATTACGAAAGAGATTCTCCAGCCACGTTTAATGATTAAAAGTCGCAGATTAATATCCAGATATATGAAATTTCTGTAACACCTTTTCTATAAGGTACCTACCCAGATTGCAATCTCTTTATTGCTACAGAAAAGTGTCACTAAGTTTTCATAAAACATTTTAGGCTTCTGGTGTAAAATAGAGCTTACCTACTGCCTTTGGCATTTCATCTCTCTATAACTTCGGTATAAAAGTTAATAGATATTTTGAATGTTACCAGGTCCACCAAACTGACCGCCAACAAATTGGGTCGACCCATGTTTTATTAGCATATATAAATATTTTATACCTCACTCGGCGCTCCCGTTTTTATGGACCTTTCGAAATGTCAAAGCGTATCGATGAAAATTGTGGATTACGTTCGGCGTCCATCAATCGAGTCGGGGCTCCTAGAATAATAAGCTTATTGTTCCCGAGGAGTGTCAATTTTCATTTCATACGTCCGTCAATGTGTCTGAGGTCTAATTCCGGGGTTATAATGGGAATTTTGATGGGATAAACATACTTGATGAGAAATGTTACGGCCATGCGTAATGCACAACACACACCTTTGTTATTATCTGTTAGGGACAAGCTTATCTTTGTACCTCATTTATGGTAACTAACTACTAGGTAAGGTACTACATTTACACAAAATTTCTAAAAAAAGGAGAATACAATAAGATTTATCTTAATATTATATACGTTTGAGTTTTGTATAAGAATCTGCATTCTTTCGCAGTATTTCACGTTTTCGGAAGCACATTCATGTCATCCGTGATTAAACCACAGATTAAGTAAACAATTATATGACAAGCGCGGCTCAGACTCACGCGATGTGGCGTGCCTCCCAGTCACACTAATGAACACGTAATTACTTCTCCGCTGATTGCCATGAGGCTGGGTAATACACACTCTATATTAATTTAACAACGATCTGTGGGGTAAGCACGAACCATTTTACGCGGCGTAACGCTAGCGACTCGCTAGCAAAATCTATGTGATTTGACAGTTGGACGATAGCGTTACGGACTATCGAGAAGTTCGTGCTTACCCCTGGTCTATTCAGTTAGAAATGGCAAATTAAATAATAAGTATTGAAAGTATACTGTATAATTTTGTCATCTCTCGGACTATAATGTACTTTGTATTGATTCCATATGGATGCATTCATTGAGTTGTAAAGTATGGTATGACAACATATCACTATTGTATGAATGAGCAGCAATGAGCAAACAATAATTAGTCAGTTGATATTAATTAAATTAACACTTAACACTTGGATGCAGGCTGCTTCCGACCGGTCGGAGTGGAGGTTATTGGGGGAGTCTATGTCCAACAGTGGACTTCTCAGGGCTGTAAATGATGAATGATGATGAAATTAACACTTTGTAGTCATAAAATTAGTAAATAACGTTTATTTTAACTTTCTCTTCTTTGTGGATTTGCTATATTTTGCACCTCGTCTCATGCACATCGTAAGAGTCGGCAAAAGAACTCAGAAGGCCCTCAGGCACTGCAAAACTTGGCTGTAATCTTCTTCGTAATCCCCCACCCCATTTAGAAAACACAGCCGTACTCATACATGTACGTACATACTCGTATGTACTCATACAGCACATGTGTATTAACAAACTGGCTAATTAACATGAACAAGTGTCAAGTAATGGCGTGTGTCGGCGCCGTGTAACCGGTAACTCACGTCGGCGGCGCTCATTTAAATTATATTGTGAATGCTACAAGGAAATAGATTTTTAAAGTGCTTCTTTAATATTTTATATAATCCAAGGGTTAGGTGAGGTAGATAGTTTCAAAAAGTAAGAAAAAGTGACTATCTTATTTTATGGTAACTTAGATGAATCTATCATAATGATAAATTTATTATGCGTATACCTATACAGTATTTTTAAAATAAGTATACTATAAATTTGAATCCCAACATATTCATACATATTTATAGAAAATAATTTTTTTAAAACGAAAAACCGACTTCCTCCCAAAACTCGAGCTTACTAAAGTAAAATTTAACTAAAGGGCAAATATATATTGCGTTAAGCCGTGTACGAAGTTTAGGAGGCATAATATTGTCAGATTTATATAATTTTTATATAAAATAGGCCACATGACAAAAAAGAAAAAGGACTAGGCTTCGAAACTTTACGTCTGACAATATGATGATTATGATGATAATGATGACCTCCGACCAATTTCGGTCATGGCGACCACTTCTACTCCTAGATATTACTAAGTTGGCGTTCATGCGCTCGGAGATGGCTTACATTTACATAGCCAATCTTCGCCCTGAACGCCCGCGCACACAGAGGACAGGTTAGTGCGCCATTATTGTATTATAGATAATGGCAGCAGGAGGACGAGTCTTTAGTTCATCACGTTTAGCGTCAAGGTCAGCTTGACGCTGCTCCTCGAACTCGTGTACTTGCTTTATCACCGTCCTGCGCCACTCTGGTCGTTGTGCTGACAAAACTTCCCATTTAGATGGATCTATATTGCATCTCTTCATGTCTTTTCTGAACATCTTTGTATCTGAGGAGTTGCCCGCCGCGTTTCCGCTTGCCCTCCTCTAGTTCAGAAAAGAAGATGCTCTTAGCCAATCTCTCCTCCGCCATACGAGACACATGACCGCACCACCGAAGCTGCCGACGCATTAAGTAGGCCTCAATGGCACTTACATTGGCTCTTTGCAATACTTCGGTATTACGCACTCGGTTGGACCATCTGATTCTCATGATGGATCGGAGGCACTTGAGGTGGAATCGATCCAGAGTGCGTATGTGGCGACGGTACATGCACCACGCCTCGGAGGAATATAAGAGATTTGGCAGCACAACAGCCATATACACACTTATTTAAGCAACATATAATTACACTCCTTCTTCCTGCCCTGTTCCCAATCATTTGGGGTCGGTGCAATATGTAGGTACTCTTTTTTCATTCATCCCTATTATCAGTCATCTCGTTATTCTCATGTCTACCTCTTCCTCTATAACCATCTTACTTCGGACACGGCTTAACGCAACATATAATTTAATGACTTAACACAATTATCTTCATCTTCATAAGCCTATTACTGGACGTAGGCCCCCCCCTGCCATAGGGGGATTTTGTTACTAAAAAGTTCTACTATCTGTTTTTCGGCGGCTCCATCATCAGACCCTCGTTTTCTTTATATTATGTGTAGCTGACCAAAATTCTCTATAAAAATCTAAAAACGGACTACTCGTGCCTTTAATATTTGAGGATATCCCTAGATTCCTTAGAGATTCCATCATCAGATGTTATGTTTTATATGTAGGTGATCAAAACGCTCAGTAAAAGTATAAAAACAGACTACATGTGCCTACAATATTCGAGGATTGCCCTCGATTTCTCCAAGATCCCATCATCAGATCCTGATATGGTGAATATGGGACCAACCTGGAAGTATACCATGACCAACTATAAAAAAAAATTTGAAATCGGTTCATAAATGACGGAGTTCTGAGGTAACACACATAAAAAATAAAAAAAATAAAAACATACAGACGAATTGATAACCTCTCTTTTTGAAGTCGGTTAAAAATTAAATTATGATAGACATTTCGGCTCTACTTCTTGTTTGTATGTTAGTCGAAGAGATCAGAGGAAAATTTTTAGGTTGTGAAAAAATCTTTGTACCTATTTATTACCACATAATACTGAATCTGGCTATTGATAAGTTTTAGCGGTTCATAATAATTAGTGGTTTACTAATTTATTAATTTCTATAATCCTGAGGATGCCACGGTTGTTGGCGAAACATATGTAGATTATTTATCTAGTTTTTGATTTCGGAATGGTGCAATGTATCGTCTTGCATGCTAGGTGCTCGGGTCTGGTTTCTCATGGCGATTGTAGTTAGTGCAAGTGCCTGTTGTCGCAATTATGAGTTATCAGATCCGAGGGTCAGTGGAGGGTGTAGGGCCCGGTGGTGGGCGCACCCATAGTGAATATTGATAAATTCTAAAAACTAGTAACATGTCCAAAATAATTGCGCCGCATTATGCTTTAACCTCATTGAGCAACACAAGAACGAAAAGTGTCCAATCATTAAGAAGAACGTTTACACAGTCCAATTGTGATCACTGATTATGTGTAAAATAGGAAATGGAATAATAATACATTTTATAAGTATACAACATAATTTTACGGTAGCCTTCTGCATGATGAATATGGCCGATCTGACACGGTCATCCAGTTAGACAGATACCCAGTCTTCCGATAGTTGACTTTGGCATGAATTGACGAACACGTGCACAATCTAGCTGCATTTGATGCCACAGAAAGGCAATGTAGGCGTCGTGTATGTGCAAATTTTAGGTATACAATATTCTTCATAATATCTAACATAATTCGTGAATTTAGGAGGAAGTATGATAGCATAATGTCTTTATTTTAGCGAATATTTACAGGGCTGTTTTTTCTATACATAGATAGATACATAATTATGTCAATCACGCCAATTATCTCCAAATAGCACATAAATCACGTACTTATTACCAGATAACCTTAAGTCCCACATTGTAATGCAGAAATAAACGATAGCCTAATTTGTAAACAATCTTAATAAAAACATCGGCATTATTTCCAAATTCAACCATTTTACTATACCCCATTAGGTACTAAGCAATTGTGATTTAAAACCACTTAATCCCACCAACCCTAAGGACTAATAAAGCTGTGTTATCAACTGACTGGTACATTAGCAGCCAGCGAGTGTGAGGTGACGTGGGTAGATAAGCCTGTGACGACTGACTCTCGGTTTAGCTTTTGTAGGTTTTGCTCTGGTTTGTATGAGAGGGCAGCTTTATGTTATCTCATCAGGATGTTTATTGCAAAGTAAGGTAAAAGCCGTAGGTATTGTAGTATAAAAGTGGTTTACCTACATGATCGGACACATTAACGTTCTGTGACTAGTGTAGGGCTAGTAAAGGATTCGAATCACATATGTCACACTTATTTGCGCGGGACGCTCGCTTCGCTCGCCCCCTAAACTACATCTATATGTAGTTATTTTGACGATGAACTATTACAGATTATAAGATAGATAGTCATTTGAATCCAAATTAATTATGCGCAACAATAGGTATAATCCAACATCCATATCTATATCTACTATGACGAATACATAACATGTCAAAACAGACCAAGAAAATTATAGCACAGTGCACAGTATTCTAGGTAAAATAAAAACATAGTCACGCAAGCTTGACTGAGTAATTCGCATTGAAAGGGTAAAGTTTTAATGGCAGTGCCTATAAATATAGCTGTTTATTGTTAAAACGTCTAAGTTGCTCTATGAAATGTAGCAAAATAACTGCTGCTGCCTTGGATAAAATTGTTTCACTGCTGACGTTTTCTTAGAACCACGTTGAAACGGATATGACCACGGAATAAAGAAATGATTCACCGTTGTTATTACTTTAATTCATTTAATCCCATAAAATGTGAGCCCATAAACTATGACACGACAACGTCCAGACAGTGGTCACTAGGACTAACCGTAACAGACAGGTAACAGCCAACAGGAACACAGCCCAATGTATCATCTGCACAATAATATATCTACCAATAAAAAACCTATACAAATAGTTATATCTACAACCCATAAATCTACCTTTGCACTATTGAAAAAAGTCATTCGGCAGAAATTTCAAATGACTGAGTCCGGTTGTATCAAAGAACTAGTGAGCTATGTTATCAGCCGAGTCGGCCGGCTGTCACGCCGCACACAGAGGGGAGCATGAATGTGAGATGATGCATGATAAGCACCACTGACTTTCGGGTGAGCTTTTGCTTCTTTGGCATTCCTTTTATAATGCTGCTGTTTTGTTCCCATAATGGAGCATTCACTCTTGACCGAGAGCCTTTGTACCATATTTCATCCATTGAAATGACCAAATTATCATGATTAAAAATGATCATTGCACGAAGTCTTCCAGATAATGCTAGACAAAAGCTATCAACAAACATAGTCAAATTACTCTTGTGCTGTATGTGATCTACAAATTAATATTGACAAATTAGAAAAAAAAACTTTTTAGTTATGTATTATTATAATTCAAATTTCTCAAATACCGCCATGGCCTGTCACGACTACAATGCAGTAGTGTTATTTAGAGCACGACACGATCGATTTAAAACGTGAGTCTGACATTCAATAACTCAGCTAACAATGTCAACATTCCGATCGTGACTTCCAACTAATCTAGATTATTGAATCAAGATCAAACTTATCTCGCTGTTGATGGAGTCGCTAGTGTTGACATTTTAAAACCTTTACTTATAACAGCTTTGATAACTTCCGTGCTAGGCCACCTTAACTGAATAGGATAGTATAGTATACAATCACATACTTGACATTGATTTAAAAAGCTACAAAGTCAACCGGTATATGTTTTATGCACTAATCTTGTAGTTACAGGAGAACAAAAGTAAGGCATAGCTAGTAGCGTCATCGCAATACGCAACACACTTTGCATTTTAATACTGCGAGTGGAAGAATTTATGCAAAAGCGAAATATATATCACATAGTGGATCACATAAATAGATAATAGCGACACGGAAAATTGCACAAACAACTCTAGTGGAGGCTGTGAGAATGCCCGCGGTAAAGCACATGAAACAATGCATGGGAAAGAACAGGGACTAGAGTCTATGGATTCCTTTAAAGGCTGGAAATTGATTGAACAATAGAAAGGAAAAACAATTAAAAGTTCAATGCCATAACATTTACTCAAAGCTTTATTTATTATTAGCGACTTTAGAAGTCCCGTTTCACATATAAATTTAGGTACATGAGATGTTTTATAATTACTTGTGCTTCATAATTATAACATATTGAAACATGTGTGTTAATATGATCACTCGTTTTAATATTAATTAAGTATATAAATAAAATACTAGGGCAGTGTATATAGTGTAGAAAATACTAGGCCATTGGTAGTTAATAAAATTAACTTTTGCATTCTGGTCAAGTCAGTTAATCGCTTGTAAATAGTTTCAATTATCTACGATCTAAAATTTAATTTATTAGTAAGCATTTAATCAACTTTCGAATACTTCAAACAAGGTTCATGAGTGTTTTGGACTATTTTGGAGCTACCTAGAATTCCCAAACTTTAGGCACTTGAAATACTTCAAGCACATAGACGGTGAAATTCTTCAGAATACAAATTGCCAGATAACTGCACAAATCAGTTGTGTAATGTAGGTGTAATGCAATCGCCAGTAAATCTATTAGTATACGGGGAATAACCAAACTGATTTAGTGAAATCTTTCATAGTAGTTCAAGGATTTTCAGATAAAAGTCACTCTTTTGTTTCCTTTTCACGTCATGTGAACAAAATGGCAGTATTTTACAAGCACATTTGCGCCACAACAAAACGCTAAGAGCCAGCTGCCGCCAGCAGCGGTGGACTCCAGCACAATTTAGATTACGACGACGCAAATCCCTTTAACACTGCTAATGCGGCGACAGTGGAAGAATTCCCGCCGCAATCAGTCAACTGTTAGCCCGACATTACTGGGATGGGATCGTTTTGTCTCGTCCCCGTAATGCTAGCAGCTTTTTGCGATCTGATAAGTCTGCGGCCAAGTTTTTCCTTTGCCGCCAGCATTTGTTTCACAAAGCATTGCAACGGCGATCCCGAATTGTCACCAGTGTGATGCGGGCTTGTGCTCTTTTAGTTTCGTGCTACTCTTTTTCCCGGTTATACTGTTTTTTTGTATACAGAAAATCTTTACAAAGCTTTGTTTATCACAAAATTGTACAATAATTAGGATTTTAACTAATAATTACAACATACATATATACATGTAATCACGCCTTTATGCCTTACGGGGTAGGCAGAGTACGAAGGGCCGATAGAACCATACGAAGCCACTTCTGACCAATTTTGAGGGTATAGTTGAGATGTACAAATTCGGTTAGTAGTGACGTAATTACAACAACTTAAAGTAAATTAGAACAAAAATAAATACCAACCAATTATAGCACTAAAGCTAACAGCAACGACGGAACTATTACGAATCAAATTAAAAAAAGAAAACCTATAACCGACAATCAACGCGAAAATAGTCGATTGATATTAGGTTTACACACCGGCAGTCAACAAGGAAAATAAATATGTGCAAAAGTCCCCCATATCACCGCAGCAAATTGATGACTATGAGTTTACTTACGAAAAATAATACCCCGGCCAATCCTCGAACAATATTTTGAGTATGATGACGATGGTACTTACCTGAAAAAGAAGAACACATTAATTAAATGCAGACATACGTATACACACGGCTGGTTTACCAAAATTGACTAATCAGAACTAAAAGAATAACTTCCTCTAGCCACGTTTAATGTACGATGATTGGCGTAAAAGATGAGTGACGAATTGCCAGATCTTCGTCTAAGGCAGTGGTTCCCAGTGGACCAGGTGGACCCCCAGAGGTCCACAGGAGACTCGATGGGGGTCTACGTTGGCGTGTAAAAATGGGGTTTCACTATTAATTTGTATGTGGTATAGGCCTGTAGGGGTCCACCAGAACGAGTTAACTCTTGAAAGGGGTCTATGAAAAAATTTTTGGGAACCCCTGGTCTAAGGGAACGCCGCTGAGTAGGTACTTTAGTTGAATTCATTTATGGGGCTTTAGCCCTGCATCAGCACAGGATTTATTGGGTACAAAT
Organism: Carposina sasakii; assembly: GCA_014607495.2. NCBI lineage: Eukaryota > Metazoa > Arthropoda > Insecta > Lepidoptera > Carposinidae > Carposina > Carposina sasakii. Next base: position 12,442,594 of record CP053163.1, read on the forward strand.
AATACTCGTAATTTCATTAAAAAACCGGCCAAGTGTGAGTCAGACTCGCGCACGAAGGGTTCCGTACCTTGACTAGGTAGACACACTAATTTCATATTGTAACCTTTATTTTTATTTTCTTTATTAGGAAAACCAACAGCATTTACATGGTTTTTTTTTAGTTTTTTTTTGTATGGGAGGCCATAATTACTCGAAATTATCGCTTGAACTTTTTGATTAATTTCATGAACCTATATTTCTGTTACGGTTAATGTTAGGAGGCCGGCTAATGTCTGAATTCCAAACTAAACGTACCGAATCAAAGAGGTTAACACAATTCTGGTAATAATTATGTGTGTTTTATTGTTAATTTAATTAAATAATTAAGCTGTCTTAACGATTATTATTATATATATATATTTATACAGACTAAAGAGTAAAATCATACTATCGAAAAATCATATTAGATAGATAGATATAATTTATTTAACAATTACATATTAGGAGTCAATTATAAAAGTAAGGTGGATTATAGCTATCATTATGGTTTACATAATTAAAAATCTGAGTATAGTCAAACATTCACTATGGGTGCGCCCACCACCGGGCCCTACACCCTCCACTGACCCTCGGATCTGTTCATCTGTGGTAGAAAGATATTTGAATATGTAAAGATTTTAAGGAAGGTATCTATATGCGTCTGCCACCAACCTACCCTCTTTTTAACTGCGAAAATAACGTCTACTGAAACATCCGCCTATATTTAGGACAAAGAAAATGTTACTAGAAACTAGAAGAAAATAAAATTATGATAAAGAAATTCCATTCATAATTTCCTAAGGCAAATTACACTCACGGAATGTTCTCTTGCGCTTTAATTATTATATAGGTATTTTTAATATCATAATGCAAAAATTTGATAAAATATCATTAGAGAATTTTGCAGCAAGTCTTCAAAACAGGGCTGATTTGGTTATAAGAGACAACTGAAGCGTTGAAAATGAACTCTTATTTCAAACAAAACAAGCTACTGTCATTCCTTAGCCGAGTGCCCTCAACTGAAAAGTTACCACTAAGACTCCGTTTTCTGCTCAAGAATATCTTTTAAATCTATCGGAATGATTCAGATTACCCACAATTACTTGCTAGTTAGATGCGTAAGCGACACGAGCTGACCAGGTCTGACAGACTGTCAACCCTCGTCGGGAGACCCCTGGCGTCCCCAGGGCTGCTTCATTTATTATTTCTACCTTCGTTTACACTCAATTATTGCAGGCTCCAAGATGGACGGCAAGAGTGTAATGAGAGAGTAATTTTAGTTGAGGAATTTTGAAAAAAAAATGCATTATGTAAATTGCTGGACTAATTAAAGTAAGAAAATTAATTATGTTTTAAAAATTACCCATTCGATTTGCCACGGGTCGCTTGATTGTTGTGTTCGTGCTCGAAAATCGGCGGTAGGTACCTTACCTGGTAAGGACGTAATAGGCAAACCGGTGAAAAGTGGATATATAATTTACACACTTCTGCCCAGCCCATTCGGGCGTGGTAGTCGTGATTATAATGCATGTTATGCACTATACCCTAGTTGGCAAATAAACATTTGATTTGATGTCACGACTTACTTCTAATCACTTAAGAGTACTAATTACAATATTTTAAATTAAATTAAATGAATTCAAAATAACATGTAGTAAGCACAAAGTATACTCGTAATACTTACAGGTAGACGTAAATACTGAATCTTTACAAAGCCGTTAAAATGTGTTACAGCTCATACATGGTATTAATTAGGAGCATCAAAGGATTACACAAAATCGATGTGCGATTAACATGTACAAGTAAAAGGCTATACTCGTATTATTACCAGAACTATCTGTAGGTACATAGCAAAATATTATTAATAAACGTACGTACAAGTGGTTCTGCTTAACAGAACCACTTGTACCCAGGGATGTTAGGGAGCTGCGTAACCGTAACCGAAACTATCGGATATCATATATAAAAAAATATCCGTAGCCGAAATAAAAGTTTCGGATAATATCGCACAGGGCGGAGCCTAATTGAGAGACGTTATAACAAGTTGTTTTGATCGGCCCTACCAAATGGTGACATACAGGTTTTAAGATTAGCGATTTATACAGGATGCGTGTGACCACAAGTACCCTTACCACCAACAAGTACCATTATGTTGAATTATACGACAGTGTTATTACTTGCAGGAAATTAATTTTTGATTTGATTATACGCAATGTTTGCTTTGCGCGCCAATTGTATCGGGCGATCCTGTGACTAGTTAAATGCGCTTATTAGTTATTGTGATACAATTCTATTTTTTGGATCACTTGTGACTCTTTTGGGGTTGACCAGTTAATTGTACTTTTTTGAGAGCAACATTTTTTTTAAATCATCCATACTTTGAAATTTTGTTTTTAAGTCATTATTTAAGGCCTACTTAAACAAAGCACACTATTTTGGAGTTTTCCTGCGAAAATTTTCACTGGTTTTCAATTTCAGAATCATGGTCCAAAGTCACCATATCAATATTTGCCTGGCTGTCACAAGAATAGTCTTTTTCAAATTTATTTATATATACATATAATAAAATTGTAACGGATCGTTGTTTGTGCACGCTAATCTCAGAAACGGCTGGACCGATTTCGATTCTTCGATTTCGATTTTTCAGGAATATATTGTGACAGGTCCCACTTAACATATAGGCTACTTTTTATCCCGGGAAAATGTTTTTATCCCGGATAATTTCGACATTTTGTTTTATCTACAGTCCACGCGGACGGAGTCGCGGGCGTCCACTAGTTATTAATAAATTAAAACTGTACTTACTTTACTCATTCGTCATCCGAGTTAATTGACCCGATAGCTCAGTTGGTTAGAGCGAAAACACGGTTTGCGAGAGGTCGCGAGTTCAAATCTCACTCGGGTGATTTTTTTTTTTTTTTCATTTTCTTAATAATATTTATAATATATACTCGTAATGTCTTTAGGTACTCATTCACTGCCCCAATTCTCACTTATCGCTCGAAATATCAATACTCGTACTTAAACTCTTCTTGTTCCTGCCCTGTTCTTATTCTACTTGGGGTCGGAGTAATATGTGTTTTTCTTCCATTCATCCCTATTATCCATAATTATATCACTCACTCATATCTATATATGTACTACATAAATGCCTAGTCTAGACACATAAATATTAGCAGATTTATGGATTAAATTTCACGTATTGAGACCTGAATATTTTATAATGGAAAGTGAATTTATATTGCTTTTAGTTCATATGAGTTTCTTTTCTTATTCTTTATTGCACATACACAAAAGAAATATGGCATACAACATAAAAGAAGAGATGCATATACAATGGCAAGCTTATCTCTACAAGAGATTAAGTTATACAATGTTTAACTTTTTAAATGGTACAAAACACATTACGGGTAGTTACCTAGGTATTTCTTATACCTGCATACTGCTACAGCAATGAATGTAAGTGTCGCATATAAAAATGTACATATAGGTTTCGTTGCAACGTTAGATCCCATACAACTTACGAGGAGAACTCTAGTAGCAGTGCTACTCAGTTTTAATTTAGTTTAAACATTATGAAAACCCCGGCATATACAGGATGTTTTTTTGTGGCCACCTTTAACGAAGGGTACGTATTCTATACATGAAATAAAGTAAGTTTATGCCAAAAAAAATGCTGGGAAAAAAATTTTTTTTTTTTGAAAAAAAATTTAAAATTCCTTGATCGTGCGAAATTTATAGTGTGTGTTTATGTTAGTTTTTTTATAGACAGATATTAATTATTTTTCGTGAAAAAATCCTGCTACGCGCGTCTATGTGCATTTATGCAGAAAAACGCAGTCTATTTACTCAACTTTGGACCCTAATATTTTGGAAACCAGACACTTCCCAGGTATGCTTCCATGGAGAAAAATGATCGTGATGATGAGGAGATTCCGTAGTTTTCGGGAACGTTGACGACCAAAAATCATCCTGTATGTTGATCCAGATTCTCTTGTGCTTAAAATGAGAATATTTTGTTGACGCGGCGAGAGAATGCTACAAGTAGGAAGAGAGGGCGCTGTATTATTTTAATAACACTGAAGTATTCGTGCATAACTACAATTCTATATTTCTTTATACATATATATATGATGGTGAGGTACCTACGAGTAGATGGCAATAAAATTAATAACAAAGTACAGCTTTCTCTTTTTCTCTCAATTCTCGTGGTAGGAACATGGATCTTAAGGTAGGGTTATAATTAATTAAATAAGGATATAAAGTTTAGGAATGGGTGTATAATACATAACGGTATTTTAATGGACTGCTAGAAGCGTGGCACCCTTAGCAAGTGTATACGATATCGGTTAACTGTGGGAAGCATTCTAGAGTTTTTATATGTGAAAACATTAAACAATATCTATACTCGTACCTGTGGGAAAACCTAATCATTTAGCAGATACCGCTATAGGCCTTAGGCTTTATATATGTGCACGTTATTGTAAATTAATGACAATCCAACGCATTGCAACTCACCGAATGAATAAATAATTCGATAATACCTAATTGGCTCCTTAATTCTTTATAATTTAATAATGTATCGCTTGTTGAACAAATACGCGTTGGGACGCAATGGTTTGGATATATTTGATCCCAGAATTACCGTTTTTAGGAAGCGAGTCAGATTATTGTTATATTATTATATTTTTCTTGTATACTCTTAAATATTTTCTTTTATTTCGTATTCATGTTTTTACTAAAACAGTCTTAGGCATCTACTAATCAGTGATAGGTCGTAAGCATGTTTATTTTGTTTTATAACGTAAAGTGATTGCTCAGTCAGGTTGTGTATACAAGTTTTATGTGACAATCTAGCTCAGATACTTATCAATGTGACGATTTTACTTCAGTATTGATTGTTTTGTGTATTGTGTACCTAAATAAATAAATAAATAACCACCCTACACACACATCAGCCTATTGCAGTCCACTGCAAGCTAATAAATCATACTATAAAGTAAACATTTGGTATACAGCCAATGACTTTAAGACTTGACAACTTATCGACAAGATTACAGAGAAAATTACTTTAAGTGCGAAGTTAGAAGTAACTTAAAGAGCTGACAGATTTCCCAGTAACTTGTATAAGTTGGGCATAGTTTGGAGCAAACTTAATTATACTATTACAGCTAGATATAAAGAAATACTAGGTAACGAAAAACTAGTAAAGATACTGTAATCTTTTTCATTAAAAACTTGACTTTCCACTAGACTAGTTCTAAGCATTTAATCCTTCACTGGAGCATATTGAACTTCGAAGTACTCCAGTAAAATATATACTCGTAATACTGCATCCTTATAGCTTCTGTCTCTGGGAGCAGCGGAAATGAAGTAGTCTTTGACACCCGTTCGCCGAGGCTTAACAGGAAAGATTTTATACAGGACGCGCCGGGAAAACTCGAGTGTATTAGAAAAACCTTGGGATTTAAACGCAGTAAGACTTTGGACTTTTTGCTTCATACCAGAGATAAGACTGTAAGATAGTCTCTAGGAAAAGTATATCTTTGTAAATAAATTTAATGCAACAAGAATAGGCAAGAGCTCTTGTATCGTAAACGAGTGCAAAAGTATAGTAATCCTAATAATATCTCAGACATTTTACATAATATATTTCTAGTCAAAACAGCAAGTAAATCTCGGTGAGCAAGGCACCCGTTTGACCTGTTAATAAAGAACTCTGAACAAATTGTGGTTATAAATTTTCCACCGCATATTTGTTTTGGCGAAACTCAAGATAAATATTGAAATTATTAATTAATAAAAGTTATAATCCAGCCGGTGAGTGTGGAATTTATAACAGTTTGGTATTACACAGTAAACCAATGGAAATATATTTGGAAAACAAACAATTTTCCGACAAGTAATTAATTGGTAGGTACGTGACGATCGGGAAGGTGAGCTCTAGATTTCAGGAGGATTAGTTTCGAATTCAACAAGGTTATTACGACTTCTGGTAGATTCTATCATTTACATACATATTAGACATATACCTATACAGGGTGATTTTTGGTCGTCAACGTTCCCGAAAACTACGGAATCTCCTCATCATCACGATCATTTTTCTCCATTGAAGCATACCTGGGAAGTGTCTGGTTCCCAAGATATTAGGGTCCAAAGTTGAGTAAATAGACTGCGATTTTCTGCATAAATGCACATAGACGCGCGTAGCAAGATTTATTCACGAGAAATAATCTGTCTATGATAAAACTAATATACCTATAAACACTGGACACTATAAATTTCGCCCGATCAAGTAATAAAAAAAAAAAAAAAATCCCAACATTTTTTTGCATAAACTTACTTTATTTGATGTATAGAGTAACAAAAAACACCTGAATAGGGAGAGCCCGCAGGCACGTTTAGCAATTCAATATAATTTAAATACACAACTATTTATCGGACATGGAAAACACTTTCAATAAACGATCATAATAACGCTAAACCGCCGAATCGGAAAAACCCAGTACCTACTAATTCGAACAGACGGATTAATTAAACAGAATAACCTGTATTCAAATCATATGTATTTTGATTTCATTTGATTTCGCCGCGTGGTGCCGGCAGAGTAGAACTCGTACCACCCCATGTCTGCCCGTGGGTATCGTACGAGGCGATTAAGGGTTTCCGGGATGTGGGCAGCAGCCCCTCCCGTGTTGACAACATAGTCCAAAATACAAACTGATGATGATGATGATGTATTTTGATTAGTTTTAATAGATTGTAAATTAGAAGCGAAATTAACTGTACCACACCTGCCTTTTAGCCATTATGACATGCGCAATGTAATTATTATTAAACTAAATTTTAAATGCATAGGTCGTCTTCAGCCTATTGCAGTCCACTGCTGGGCGTCCTTCTTCGCCTTTCCCACGGCACGCCACAAGGCTACTGCCATAGGGGGGTTTTTGCCTATAGTCACCAAATGAATAGATACATACCACCTTTTACAGCTTAGACAATCTTATACATTATTTCTTGTAATGTTTTAACAAAAAATATTTCTTTTTCCTTTTATTACAAGAAAATCTTTTGAATAAACATAAATAACAAGTCGTAATTAAGTACTTTGATCACTTGTTAGATCCCTCACAGTTTTCTATGCTTGTTTTTTATGCAGATCACAGGAGTTGCAATGGCGGTATAATGGTCCTGGGTTCGAATCCCGGTAGGTGCAAATATTGATATGATGAATATCGATGTTTGTTTCCGTTGCTTAGTACCCACGACACAAGACCTTAGGGATCTTAATGTGGGACTAGGTTAATGTGTTGTGTAGTGTGTGAATATTTATTATATTTATTTATTTAATGTGTGCAATGTGTGTGTAAAAAAATTTATTCTAAACCGACAGCTGTCAAATACAAATACAAATCGGAATGCGGTGTGCATGCGATCTATCATCCGATGGGTGAACGAGCAAAACGTCACACGATCTGTACACGACACCAAGTAAAGAAGCACGAAGAGGTGACATAACAACGTTAGCTCATAGAAAATAGAACTTTCATTATTTAACCCCGTTGTGTCTACTTAAAGCACCCTGCTTTACACAATTACACACTTTACACATTGTAAACTATAAAATTATTAATAAAGAAAATGGAAAAAATTCTTCACCCGAGTGGGAATCGAACCCACGACCACCGCAAACCGTGCCATCTGCTATAACCACTAAGCCACCGGGTCAATTACTCGGATGACGAATTTTACCGTCTCTTTTCTAAATTACATATTGGCAACGTTATTCTTCATCCCGATAGCTATACACTAAGCCAAATCTCGGCAAACATTGTAAACTACCTATAAACGCAAAGTCTTAACCAAATTTTAACGATGTTTGTGTTTTATATTCATAGATACATACAATACATATAATCACGCCTTTATCCCTTACGAGGTAGGCAGAGCACCAAGGGCCGATAGGACCACATGGTGCCACTTCTTATTATTTCTACTTGTGATTTATATTCAGTTAGTATAAAAATTAAAAAATCGTGATACCGTTGCACGTGGGGGGGCTATCCGGGAGGTAAAGTGAAAATCACTGGCTAATGATGTTGTTAGTTTACACACTTTATAACAAAATAACCTAACTGCACAGAAAGATCCCTAACGTGTTGTGTAGTAAGTAAGTAAGTATTAATAATATAGATATACTATTGATAACAATATAAACATAAGTTACTCAGAAACAATACCTACTGTGCCAGCAGCGGGCTGCAGTCAAGTTTTAAATATTAACTTGTAGTCCATAGTTATTTTTCTTTAACTTGTTTTGTTGGTCAAACAAATAAACAAACATCGATATACATGTCAATATTTTCCCCTACCGAGATTCTAACCTAGGACCATCGGCACGGCAGGCAAGGTCACTACTAAGTTTGCCTATAGGATCGTCATACAGATTAATTCATACTAGCATTAGGAGACATTAGAAGCCGCAAAACCAACTTTAGTAATGCCATCTCTTCTTCGTCCCTCCTTAGTGGTACACGAGCAAAACGTCACACGTGTCGTCGTTCTGCATCGGAACAAACGACAACCAACAAAAACGTGCCCAGCCCGATTAAATATGATGGACGACCGGCGAGAATAACGGCATTGCTGTACATGCCACTAACATCGCCATATCTATCCTAACTTTTATCGACCTTTTTACATTGGCGTAAAAAGGGTTTGAGGGTTTTGAATCATATTTGACGACTTTAAACTTTTGACACTGTTGGTACTACCTACATAATATGTATATACAGTTTTCTCAACAAGTATATATGGTATATGTTTTGTAGTGGTAGGTACTTGACAATTATATAAGTACAGTGGAGTCAGTAATGGCAATTCCGCCCACTCCAAAGGAGATAATTTGCACGTGTTTTTGGCGCATTTATTTCGGAAATCTCTGGACATCACTCCAAAGAGGATAATTTGCACGTGTTTACGCCGGATTTGTTACGGAAATCTCTGGACAAACTTTACAACTTAGTTTCCAGAAACGTCCATAATCGCATCAATCACCCCGCTGTCGCTATACAAAGTATCAATCAATAATTGAGCGGGCGTATTGAATAAAGAAAAGTTATACAACTTGTTGAGACTGTATCACAATAGCACAAAGGGAGACCGGAAACAAAGCTCGCGAAAACATGAGCGGAAAACAGAAACCTTACCGAGAGAATATTTTTCTTCGAGCATTAAACTTCTTAATGAGCCCGGCAAAATAATTGTTGTAACACTAGGACGGTTCGTGAATGGGTGGCATTAATTAAGGAACCCCACACCGGTGGGTGCGGTCAGAGTGAAATGTAACATAAATAAAAACACAAGCAAAAAGAAGAATGTATGCCGTAAAAGGGCGTAGGTAACAAAACTTCTGGATTCCCCTTTCATAGCTTTTTTCGGGAGCCTTTTTCGTGCCATTATTCCAGTCTGCCTCATTTGACTAAAAGAAAGTCCGAGCGACGAGTCCCGTGTGTGGGTCCTTTCATTTAAAATATGTATGGAGTTGTTGCGTCTGAAACCCTAAAGTTACATTTTTAACTTCACGGAGTAGATTGACACATCTTTATGTAGAATTGTGGCGATGCGGAGGTATGTACTTTTTCTGTAGCAGAGTTTTATAGACTCACAGGTTCCATTAAATTTTGTTTGTTGTGTTGGTAGCACAGATAATATTTTTGCTAAGAGTAATTTTTCAATAGAACAATTATATATTTTGAAGTTTGCGTCAATGATATGGGTATTAAACTGCTTTATACATTTCACAATTCAACCGTATCTTACACTATTCATACTAATCATCATAGCAAATAACAAATAGAAAGTTGATCGCTAACCAACTCCTTGACAATCTACCACCAACCCAGAATATCCTACTAACTACCAAGTATTTGACCGGATTTTTTCGGCTATTTAGGGCAAGATAAAGGTAATTGCAGTCGTTTAGCCGGCGAGTACTTAGGGGCGTATCCATCAGGGTTAGTCTAACGAGGCCGGTGGGTGTTTTTGCGTCACTTTCACTCCGACTGGATTACACTTCTTCTCTGACGCGCTAGTGTCATTGCAATTTCAATATTCACACTGTAACGTATTAGTTAGTAGGTAGGTACGTTAATAACATAAGACTAGAATATTTACAATTTACAATATATTTACAAAATAAGGTAGACAGTTATATACAAAAATAGTAAATAAAAAGATATTAGGTAGTCTCAGGGAGTGAGTCCTTAGCACGCAAAGTTCGATTCACTATATACAGTTATCGGAAAACCACTTCCCTGCCGCTTCCGCTGAAGATTCAGGATGACGTCATGGGCAGCATCCGCTGACGTCTTGATCCCAATAGATGGAAGGCAGGATCTGGTAGGTAGGGTAGGTAGGGTAGGTAGAGTCTAGGATAGGGTCCCCTAGAGGGGAATTCGTCACACGCTCGTATTGGAATTATTTTTGGAAATAAAATTGTAGTAGAAGTAGTATCTGTTTAGAAGTAGAAAATAAAATTAATTCAACTGAGCGTCATCAGCTTGCAGATCTTTTTCAAAAATGGCGGCATCGTCCTGTAACCAGTTCTCAAACGTAGCGTCCATTTGTTTTTTTAATTACGAAGGAGAAGGCAAAGGACATTATGAACCGTACAGCCATAATCTTAGTTATAGTTTAGGTTGTAAGATTATTTGTTCTTATTTAGGTAGTTAGGTTATTTTCCACTATACAATTAATGAATTAGTATTATGTTAGATATATGTAGTTTAAAAAAAATATATTTATGCACATTATGTACAGAAATACTTAGTTGGAAGAGTAAGGTAACGATTACGTTACAACACCATCATCTTATCAGCCTATTACAGTACACTGCTGGACGTAGACATATCCCAAGGCACGCCACAAGGCTACTGCCATAGAGTGGGTTGTTCTCCTTAGTAACCAAGCTGGGCATTCTGACATGGTTTACTTATTTCATTTAGTTTCTTTCCAATGAAATCCGCGGAACTTCGTCATTGGAACGTACATTATTCGTTATGCCGAAAATAAATTACATATTGCATGCACTGATTTCAATGACGGTTTGTGGGTTATTAATATTTTAATAAGTACCTAAATGAACCTTCGTATAATAACCGCGCATAGCCGTTGATTGTTTCCCTGAACTTTAGGATCTATATTTCTTCAAAAGTTCACTTGGACAGAGTGCAGAATCAATTAATAGAGAACGTACGTAAGCTTTTCAGTATTACAGTAGGTACTATTTATATAGTAGTTTTCGATAAAAGCCGGTCCTAAGTCAGAATTAAATCCATGAAATCTCTCGTTTACTAGTCGTGGACTCTACTGTTTTTTACAACAATGCAGTAAATTATAGTACGCAGTAATTCTCTGTAGACTATAATTTGGGGACATTTCTAGCACCGTGTCGCCCTCTACTTAAACTCTCACGAACTGCAATTGGGTCGAGAGCTCGTAAACAAAGAAAAACTTTGTGCATAACAAGAATTAATGTGATTCGGGAAACTAGGTATGTTTAGTTGGATAATAAAAATCAACCTTTGTATTTTTATATAGGTATATACCTTGGTGGTTTTATTCAGCACTGCAACGGAAAAGGTGGATAAAGTTGATTAATCGCATAAAACACTGTGGTGGAAGGGAGTCTGATATTTCAACTTTATATTACCTACATTACATGTAAAAAAATAGTAATTTTCTGTAGATATGCCATGGCAGTGGGCCGGCCACATCTGCCGTAGAACCGATGGACGGTGGAGTAAACGGGTTCTCGAACGGAGACCGCGCCTCGCCAAGCGTAGCGTTGGGCCAGGTGGACCGACGACTTAAGGAGGACTGGATGGCAAAAACGGGAGATCAAGCCCTGTGGCGTACACTGGGGGAGGCCTACGTCCAGCAGTGGACTGTAATAGGCTGACGACGATGCAATGCACTTGGGCGCTACACGATGTTGTTTCAAGTTCTCTAACAAACAGCTGCACATACCTGTACAGATCCGTAGTTTAGACTTCTAATCTCAAAAAATAGTTACAGAAAATCAATATCTCATAAGACAATCAGAGCTTTCTTTGATTTACTACCAACTATTGTATTTACTATCTACATTATTCTGTACATAATGAGTTGGAGTGGTAGTCATTATTTTATCACTTTCAATTAAGATTTTACGCGAAAATCGTTTATTTATTTTCTAGATCGCAAAGATCAAACTACTGTTTTATTAATTTTATCAAATTCAAAAATGTTGTTGGAAATCAAACTGATATTAAGATCAAACGTGTTAGAAGTGATGTACATTCGTTAAGGAACCCAATCTAATTCGAAACCTTGATTGTGTTGCGTTTAATATGCCATATTTTTTTCTTTATAAAATACCAACTTCACAATGGCAACTCCACCACACGCCTCCACTCCACGACAAAACCTATCAAAACACTACCAATACTCAGTGACAGTCCAATAACTAAACTGGACACTCAATTACGATCCAACGAGCCGTCGAATTAAATTCGAGAGATATAAAAATGTCGGTCATCGGTAAACTAATAGCGCACTAAATCAGTAGCGGTCAATGGGTACTGCTATAAACATCTATACGTTCTAGCTAGACTTTTTGAATAGTACGTAGCTTTTGGAAAATATTATTTAAGTTTATCAGCTTAATCATATTATCTTACGTTACATCTGTAAGGACAGATTTTCCAATGGGCATATGGCGTATCTGAAGGTTAAAGTTGATGCTGTCCCTATATTGATAAAGTTTTGAAAGAAAATGGCATGCATTTTGCTTGAATGTACGAATAGAGCGGTAGCTGCTATGGTCGGCGAAGTATGTTTGAAATTTTAATAATATGCCAGATAAGAATATGCCTTCGGAACATATTTAAATAATAATAGTTTCACTGTTATTTACTATAGTTACTAAGCCTCGAGTTCGTAGATCGTTAGAAGGATTAAAACTTTGCATTGAAAATTATTGGTTAGTTTAATCATAATAGCAGGAACGGATTTCAGGGATCATTTGTTACAAATTATCCGGTACGTGTATTGTTATAGAAATTGTCATGAAAATGCGGTTAGAGCATAACTCTATAATCCAAAAATTCCTCTTCAAAACAGAGCCCCAGTTATTGATTACACAGCGTCACTTCAGCTCTTGAAAAGGGACAAAAAAGCTAAAATCTGATAGGTCAGTAACTCAATATCGGTCAATTTATAAGGCTTTCCCGAACATAGTGGTCTCAGCTAATGGCCGCGGCTGGATTAATGACTGCCAGCTTGATGCAAGCTTCATCACTACATGTTATAAAACAAAGTCGCTTGCCGTTGTTTGTCCGTCCATGTGTATGCTTAGATCTTTTAAACTACGCAACGGATTTCAATGCGGTGTTTTTAAACAGATAGAGTGATTCAAGAGGAAGGTTTATATATATATATATATATATATATATATATATAGTGTATCAGCATTGCAGCCGTGCAAAGCCGGAGCGGGTCGCTAGTTACTGCTGAGAGTTTATAGTCATGTTGGATACAATGTCGGTGCTCTACGTAGTATAATAAAGTCGCGTACCGCCATCCAGTCTGTACTCTTGCGCTCGTATTTTTAGTGGTACTTTTTCTTGGGGGCAATCGAGTGAGAGGGTAGAAGGTATACATCACACTACAGATTCAGCAGATTTATATATTTGAAAACTAAATAATTGTAAATAAAACGAATAAAACTAAAATAAACCACCGAAATTACAATACACACAAAGCATGAGAAAACACATCTCCGTTGCTCCGAATCAAAACAGAGCACGATAAGAAGATAGATGGCCGTTTATCTTGTAACTAATAATAATATTCATAGTTTTATCTCGGCCAAACCGGCGGGTCACCCCATCGGTCACTACAGGGGGTCACTGACTCGCCGCTGACATTTTCCAACTAACATGATGGATGGTATGACACGATCCAGAATAATGGCAGGCGATGGGAACATACCTATAAGTAGGTACATCAAAGCCGGCATAGGTTTGGCTTTTGAACAGATTTTATTGCTCTTGTTCATCTGGAAATGACAATTTCTTCTCCAATTTATATCTTTCTATTTATATTTTGTTTCCAATTTATTTTATCGTTGGCGCGTCTGCGTGTTCTATCTAAACGCTTTGACAGAGACAGTAGAAAGCAGATTGACAATATGAATGATAAAGTAGCACAGTATTTTTCTAAAACAAAATCTCTTGGAAAAAACGGCCCTTATTATACCTACCAACATATAGTGATAAAAATATCACCTAAGGTACGTCCTATGTATTACCCACCCCTGTATCTGTGAGCTAAACTTCATCCAAATAGCATACTCGTAAATACTAAGAAAATCTTGCATACCAGAATTGAACTACTCAAACTAAACCACTAAATGAGCGAGTCACTAAACGAACTGCTCAATAAATGCTTACTGCATGGTTTGGCTTAAACCGCTGTATTAAGGGTCTCTCCGACGCGGCTGCGGCTGTTTCCTGACCGACATCATTTCCCCTCATTAGCTTAAATCGAGACTCGTTGCGAAATCTATAAAGTTCTAAACAGATCTAGGCGACTACGGTATAGAATATTTTAAAGTATAAGCACAGAAGGCACACTGCGGAAATAGGGATGTTTACTATGGATGAATTTTAATGACATTTTATGCTTATCAGAATAAATGATCAAAATCATACCTATCTGTAAAATTACAATTTGATTAAGTGTCCAAATGAGGTAGTAAAAAGCCTTCAAAGTTAAGTGGGCAAGTCCATTTTTCAAATGTAAAATTAATTGAAAATTACAACATCACATATCCTCCTGCATCATTTACAGCAACTTTTGCTTTGTGACCATATTAATAAACGCAATATTTAAAATAGCTGCAGAACAAAAGTTCTTTTACGCGCATACAAGTTACGAAAGAGTGACGTCATAATTGTGGTAGCCGTTTGTATGGAGCGTTTTTTGGCAAGTCTATAATTGTGATTTTGAAATCATTATATCCCGGAAAGTTTTCACACTAGCGAAGTTTTTCTTTCGCAAATGTTTCTTTTATGTTATGATCTTTCAATGTAAATACAAATAAAAAAACCGTAAACATCCCTATTATCAAATAAATAACGTCAGACAGTACAATTTCAGCACGTACAGCACCTCTCAAATATGTCTTTCTTTCTAACTAGCGAATGTATATTTTCCAAAATTGAATGAAAAATATTGTTTCTACTTCATAACATAGAGCACAACAATGAAAATGTAGTAACATATTTTAAAAAAATTTAATACGTAAGTGTAATACAATTCAAATGGTTGTAAATAAATCAATGCAATTAATTCTACGAATACAACAAATTAGATATAAATGATGAGGCTACGCAACCATTAGCGGTTAAAATATTTATTAAGAACACCGAATATAAATTGCAAACATAATAAGGACGCGATGTCGCCACTTACCCAACACTTTAGGCGACGAATAATGAAATAATCTCAATTTACACACGCCCCTTGTTTGCGATCCCCACATAAATAAGGATTTCGATGCGGACTCTTAATCGGATGTCTTGCCTCACCACCTGCCACTTTTTCCTATACCTCGTTTTTTTTTTCGTATGAAAGATATAGCTTTTTTATCCAGGGTGTAACAAAAAGGGTATGTTAAGCGAAAAGCTATGTAAATAGCCCACTATAGAGAACCTATCTACAAAATTTGAGACTCGATATCACATTTTTATTTTTCAAGATTGTATGAAAATTTCTGAGATATTTAAAAATTCTCCATACTATCGGGAAAAATAAACATGTGATTTCGGGTCGCAAATTTTGTGGACAGGTTCTCTACAGTGGGCTATTTACATAGCTTTTCGCTTAACATACCCTTTTTGTTACACCCTGTATATCGGTAGAAAGAAATGTGGATTTATTCGGGAAAGATATGAAAATCCGGGTATAAATCAGTGCCGCCGTTAAGTCGAGTTAATATCCTGTAGGTTAACTTTAGAAAAAATAGGGTAAGATTTTGTTAGGTACATCCTACAGCCAAGGCCGTCTTAAACTAGGCTGGGGCCATTTTTTAAATTACGGTCAGATATGCGTTGGAGCGCAGGACCCCCTAATGCAATATTAAGCTGCGAAAATGACCGCATTCCACAACAATTGGTAACCATTAGGCAAAGGAATATTCTAGTAACAATTTCGACGTTTGGAAAAGTTTCTTCCATTTTATCTGATTTTATTAGGTTATGCAAGGTTGAGATCTTTAAATCCGCTTTTGATTGATTGATCCGATTGCTTCTGATTTGTGAAAAAAGTATTTTGAGAATAAATGTGTGAGAGAAATTGTCGGTCTTTCGGGGCCCCTTGATAATGGGGACCCTGGGCACGAGCCCCGTGTGCCCTTGTGGTGAAGACGGTATTGCCTACAGCCAGGTTCGGATAGCGGTGCAAGATGTAAATGTCAGTGACAGCTAGGTCATCGCTTGAGAAATCGCTTTTGAGAATTTTAGGGATTTTTTAGGGGTACAACGACTCAACGTGTATTGTCCGTTTCATAGAGTAGTTCCGATGGTGATGACGCTAGTTACTACAAAAGGGCAAACGCGTACCTAACGTAGGGAATTATGTATTTCAAATCGACTATGTATATGTAGATGGCGCATTACAGTTGGATGAAGGAAGTCTATGAATATCTCTAATCTTGTATCCTTATCAGCTACAGCTACTATCGTCACACTGATTAACTCAACAATTAGATTGGTTGATTCAAAGCTTGATTACTTGATTAGTCCACGTACAGTAATTAACTAATTAAAGTAAACAGATTCGCCATGATCCCTTTGGCTGATTAATATCTTGTTAATATACTCGTACATATGCCCATGTTTTCCTTTAGACAACTTGCTGCTTTTGTTAATTATATGATCCATATTTAAAAGGAGTCTGTATAAAAAAAGCTTTGTCTATTTAATCTGATGTTTTACCACAACCTTTTTCCGGCTTCAATGATATTTATGGCCGAATTTTAATGACCAAAGCCCAGAGACAGTTTCACCCCAAGTTTTAATGTAAATTAATTTACGAGAAAGGTTCCTATCCGCGCTTTTCGTAGTAAAAGGGATGGTTTTATAATTTTGCCATGTCCGTCCGTCCGTCCGCTTGCCGCATTGTGAAATTGTGTTTCTTAATTGTTTGTTACCTACATGAATGGTTTTATTTTCGGGGCACCTATCCTTTTCACCAGTGAATAATTTTTGAATCTAAGAGACAGCAAAGATCGCGAATTGGCCTTTCACTTCGCAACAGTATCGGTTCTCCTACATCTCGCAAACCAGGTGAGTGGCACAAGGCCGCCTGGGCGAAGGTGACTAGTCAAGCGACATTTGTATTAACAATCGGTTGCATAATTCGATTGTTAGTATTAATGCTGCGCCGGCTGGAATCCATTGTGGTACCGATCGCGGAAATGGCTGATGTTTGTTTTTGTTGTATGCCGAATTTAATTCAAAACAAATCAAGGTTGTTAAGGTGGCCGATGGTCCCTGACAGCTATAGTAGTAGGTAACTTTACACTCACCCTGTCTCGAGGGTGCGTCTACAAGAGTGTGAATATACCACCAATTGTATGTGGTCAATTACAATCAAAAAGTTTATGAACAAAATACGTTTACAAAAGATAAAAAATATATAAAGGTACACACAGCATACAGTTGATTTATTTAAGCGATACATGTACCTATAAAATATTTCTATACACTAAGCCGCACCTGCAACTACACTAATAATTTCTTCCGTACTTGCACAGTTTCTCGCACGCCCATTGCTGGCTGTACAAATCAAATATAGGAAGGATATAGGTCGATACATGGTTCGTCCATTACCGGTATGCGTATAACTAATTAGCCAGTCAACTGGCCGGACAAAGTGTAAGGAATTTGCCGTAAAGGTCTCATGTAAAGGAGGTTTGCAATCTTACAGACGCGTCAATCGCCCGAAAATAGCTGAATAACATTCTCCTTGTGATTGTAGCCTAGGTTCACATTTAGCAAGCTATAGAACGCCCTATACCTCAACCACCTCCTCGCGATCCTTTCAGTCCGTGTAGGTGCAGTTAAAAGTAAATTGTTTTCCACCATCCATCTATTTCCTACGCTTGGTGTGCAATATTTATCGAAGCAGTACTGTAAATACACAGTGCACATATATAGATACGGTATAACGAGCCCTGTGTTTGCACCTTAAAGTTCGCTCCTTGTATCGGAAGACAATATCTGAAGCCAACGGAGCATTCCCAGCGCACTGGTTGCATCAAAAGCCAATATTGTGAAATTACCGCAAAGCTATCTAGGTGCATTGGATACCCTTGTCTTCGTAGTCTTTTTGCAATTTCGATACATAAACTTACACCTGTTTCTTATAACGCAAATGGAAGGCGAATTCTTGCTGCGAGTTCGGTTCATGGCTTGTTTTACATTTATTCGACCCTTTCGCATAGTTTGTGGCTAAAATGACTATTGAATACGAATGTACACGTATACACGTAATAAAATGCATCCTTTCGAGATATTTTTTGATGATTGGGATCGAACATATCAATCTAGACAAGGTGTTACATAACACAGAAGGCGATCAATTTGTGTACAGATATTTTGTACGTCATAAGTCAATCGTTTTATCACATGGAATGCGTTTATGCGTTTAACGAAATCTCAAAGCCGATACAAATACAGTGATAGTAAGTAACAGCCAGTTGTTGAAAGCGTTGAATAGAAAGAAAAAAAAACATGTTAAGCTGAGCCCAAGTGTCGATAAGCTTACAATATGTAAGTAGCATCGAGAGGGTGTCAATACTTGAACCTTTACTCCACAGATACGTAAACGCACACAAAGCTGTGTTCCCAAAAAATGGCATAGCAACAACTACAATGGTTTCGCAAATGAGAACCTACATCCACAATCAGCTGTAAAAGGTCAGATGTAAAAGATCAGTGACTGGTTGCTAGCTTATCGCATAAGAAAACGCCCTTACACAGGGAAGGAGATGCAGCTGATCTAGCCGTAGCCTGCATCAGCTGTACATGTTATTTGGTTTTATTTAAGAAAGGTTGGATATGTTATATGTTCTTATGCTGTATCTTCTCTACATAAACTCTACTCCGCTACATATTTTTGTGAGTAACGGCTATATTGCTATATATCATGAAATCAGCTAGCTAGTGTCGGGTCGGCATGTCTATCCACTGACACTGTCCAAAGGTCAACGGGTTCGCACTGTGCGAGATCATCAATCAAGTTTAGTCTCGCATTAACGTAATGACCGCCGCCGGCCGGGGCGGATGTCGCCTTATTTTCCTTTTTCAGGGTTCCCTTGTTGTATGACTTATAAATATAAATCGTTTTATGGCGCATTAGGATGGTTTACGGCAAATTTTCAGTTACGAATTTCTTGTACAGTGAAAATGTCTATTTGTAAGAATTGACACATTACGACGCGACGTTTGGTCATGTGTGTGGCGTTTACTTTACGAGTATAACTTCATCGCGCAGGTTCTTACCGTTCTACTGTCTTAAAGACAATTTTCATAGGGCAGTGTACCTCAAAATTTACATCAAAAGATACATCTTACCCAAAAATATCGCAACACTGCAACCTCCTCAACGGAATTCCGGGGCTGGAACTCACGGAACTCTACACACAAAAGCTACTAAACCTGGCCTCTTTTTTCCGCACTTCCTTCGGACAATTTCGTACACGATACTTTCGCACGGACATTTCCGCCGCGATCGAAATCTACAGGATAACCACACGGTTGCCGACCATTACTTTTTATTCCGAACATTCGAAACAATTTCGTTTCGTCATCGCTATCAATCCGGCGTGGCGTTCCGGAACATTCTGCTGGAATTCCGGGTATATAATTGCCAGGATTTTGTGGGGCGATGAGGGAGTTGCGTGTTTTATATTATTTACATTGTAGACACGTCTTTTATAATCATCATAGATGTTTGCGAGACACCCAGGTCAAGACCGTGGGGACCAGGCGTTCATCGCCTCTACCGGAAAATTTCCAAAAGACTTCGCGAAATTTCCAGCGATCAGAATACTGATCTTTGTTTCGCGCATTAAATTAGCATCGCCATGCAAAAAGGCAATGCTGCTAGCATTCTGGGAACCCTCCCGGTAGACGGCTACTTTGTAAATGCATTGTGCGTGTGTTTGGGTTTGCATATTTTTTTTAAATCATAGATATTTCATCTAATGTAATTAGTTTCCTTAAAGAAGCTATAATCCGCATTGGTTAGAAATTCAGTGATCAAATAGGTAAGTATAAATTGTCCTCGTTCCCCGTTCAAAATGTAATATTATAAGCAAATATGCCTACTTATCTAATTTTACCTTGTTGGAATGCTGTGAAAATATAATTTTACTCAACATCACGGGTTTTTTTTTCACGAATTTTGGTTTAATTAAGTTAATCAATTTTAGTGGAAATAATTTTTACACGTATCTCCCGAAGAAAAATAGTAAACTTATATTATTTACGTTAAAGTGGATTTTTAAAAATTCAGAATACTTTTATGGAGGGGGATAGTTTAGAAAAAATATTTTACAGTAATAGGATTTATAGCGATTTACAGTAGATCAACATACCTACCTACTTATTAATCAGTGAAGATTTTTAAGTCGTGTCCCGGTACACTCTCCACGCAGCAAACTCATATTTATTATGTGATATTTTTTTATATCTTTGTTCCGGCTGCAAACCTATAACCTGTGTACTAATTAGGTAATACATTTTTTACTTTTAACTAAAGCTATCGAGTTGTTAAGACGTATATTACTTAATACGTAAGCAAACATAAAAACCTCTCACATATTGTCGCGTATTGTCGCGCATAACAGATAGGTTAGTGAAATACGTCAAAGCAATTTAGATTACTTATAATAGTTAGCAACAATTTAGAACATTACTGCTATTAATTCACCAAAAACCGACCTAAAACAAGCACTTAACGCGCATAATATCAAAATCCAATAATGCAAAAGCCCCAGCCAGCTCCACATAGCAAACACTAGAGTCGGCCGCAGAATGAAAATGGTATTAAACAAACTGCTCCTGTATACATCACGGGCGCATTTTCCGTGACACTACAACAATAATGGATTAGCTGATTGTAACCGACAAACAAACTGGGTTTCCAGAGGTAAACCCGCAAATAATGCCGACTATAGAAAGATATTTAAACAAGCCGAAGTTTGTGCTAGTGTTCAGCATAAATAAATTATTTAGCGTTCTACCTTTCGTAGGAAAACACAGTTTAGTGTGTTCGACTGTAGACTAACAATAATCAGAAGTTAAATTAATCGCGTTTACTTAGTTTAAATTGTAATCGGTGTCAAAGAAAGTATTAGTTGCGACAAAAAGTCAATTTACGCGAGACTAGTCTCAGAAAAAGTATATCTTTGTCCATTTAAAAGAATATTTGTCCATTATAAATCGAAAGATGCTGGATGGAGCTGACTTTTGATAACTAAGTACAAGCAAGTACGATAAATACGAGTATAACATCCGTGCCTATAAAAAAGAAAAAACTAATTACTTCAGCAAAAATAATTGCTCTAGTAAAGCCTCATTTACATGATACCATTTTCTTGCCTGTTGCGCCTGTAGCATTACTGTCAGTTAACCTTGATTTCGCCTTTTTTTAAATAGCCTGTTTGCCTTTGTTTTATTAGCAGTACCTACAGTTACACACACACATAGTATAGAGTTAGAATACATAGTGATTTATTTATAATCCTTCATACAAGCACGAGATAAACGAATTTATCAAACGCTAGAGCGAGATAAATAAATAAACGTAGACTGATGCACGCCCGTCCAGCGCTATAACAAAACGTTCTAGTTTTAAAAATTCAAAAATCTAAAAACGGACGTAAAAACACTCGGGCCGCGGGCGCTGTAGCATATCAAATTAATTCTCGATCCGCCGGACGGCCGTCACAATTCCGTAACTACGGAAGTGGGAATAGTTACGGAGCTATTGATTCATAATGTTCAACGCACAGCTAGATTGAGTTTTATGATTAGACATAGTTGCTCTTTTGGTAACGATCGGGCGACAGACGATTCAGTATTTAGTAGGGTTTAGTACAAGGTAAATACAAGATAGACAGTGTCTATTAGACACCAAGTATACTGGGTCACATGCGGATAAACCGTTACTATTATTAGGTACTATAAGGACCACCAAAAAAGCGAAATCGATTTCAGGAGATTCATCCTCAGTTGCACAAAGGAACTTTAATTGTGTCTTTGGTAGACACTTTTAGCTCGATAAAAAATGAGATTGAAAAATTAAAATAGGCAGTAGGTATGAAGTTGAAACCTAATGAAAGTTGCAATGCTCCGCAAAACCGCGTGCCTTCGTGGCTTTTCCAGTAAAAGTGTACGAGCGTTACATGCAAAATTAGTCAGAGAAAGTGATAATTTCGCTGATTTTTGCGATTGTTATTTACCTACTGTTCTCATAACAAATAATCCCAGTGTAATAGTGTACCTGGGTGCTACACAATGTAACATCGTTTGGCATCGGCGTTCACTGTCGAAACACTTCCAAACAAATAGCAGATGGGATTCATCACGTGACTTGAGCAAAGGGGATTGTGTCGATGCGATCGGAAAACGTTACTTTGTCTAGGGCCCCTGGTTGCGATGCTCTTTGATAATTAATACAATTCCGTTTCTTTATGTGAAATACTTATGTGTTATTATGTGAATACGTCACCGGATACAGCGGTTAGTCAGAGAAATGTTAATCACACAAAGTTGGACACAATAAACATTTATTTTCATTTTTAAACGTAACAAAATGAATATTTCTGTCACTGAACTAATCGACAAATATATCGGTTACTCCAAGCTTTTGATTTAGGATTTGCTGTAAGATCCGCCTTAATAAACCAGAGCAGTTTGACACCCAGATCTGCACAGAACAGGGGGCCAATTCTCGAAAAGTCTCGAGTTGGAACGAAGCCGAAACGGAACCGTTGTAGACGCTCAGAACAAAGCAATAATTACTTTACGGTGTCGTTATTAGACACATTTCAGCACGAGACAGATATTTCTTTTTATTCTGTCATACTCGCGACAGATGCGTGCTAAAATATACCTTATTACCCAAGCGGTAAGTATATGTTGCTTTGCATCGCGTTTCGTTAGCGGTTCGTTATTGGTTGCGTTTCGGCTCAAAAATTTCCAAGAATTGCCCCCAGACCACGTCTGGCTGCGCTTAATGAAGCCCTCCGTTGGGGGAATACTAAGCGAGCTGCAGTGTTTAAACAGATGTGATATTAAAGGACGGTTTGTACTTTACTACATGTAGAATTATGTAGATATGTTGACCTTTACGCCATTTAGGCCTTTTAATATAGGATTAGATTTAAATGGAAACTAATTATTTGAGCTGTTATTTAAATACTTGAGAAGTTATTATGATCAGTTATAAAAATATATGGGCAGTTATCAATTTTATCGCAGGTTATTAAATTAATACGTAATAAAAATATAATTGGCCGGTCATTTCATCTTACAATATAAGTACTAAATATACGTAAGCAGACCAATAATTAAATGGGCAGTAAAATGATTGAAAGGGCAGTTAGATAAATAGTTCGGCAGTTCTCGGAAAGCGGAGACATCCGAGCCATGAGGTGGGGCGGGGCTTAGAGCGCAGGATGCGTAAGCGACCAATAAAATTATCTGGTCGCGTGTCGACGACGTCTCGATTGAATTATCTATTTGGTTTATTATCACGGGGGTAATTCTTGAACATTTTTGAGCCGAAACGCAACCACTAGCGAACCGTTAACGAAACGCGATGCGAAGTAATATATACTTACCGCTTGAGTAATAAGGTATATTTTAGCACGTATCGGTTGCGAGTATGACAGAATAAAAACAAATATCTGTCTCGTGCTGAAATGTGTCTAATTACGTCACCATAAAGTAATTATTGCTTTGTTCTGAGCGTCTACAACGGCTCTGTTTCAGCTTCGTTCCAACTCGAGACTTTTCGAGAATTGTCCTCCAGTTGTGTGTGAGTGTACTCATTGAGGTCAATATGTCGTTTTTTGTTACTGTTAATTGGTAATTCCCGTCGCATCCATCCTAACATACCGGGTTTGCTTTTTGTGATTTTTTCGCAAATACAAATTTCTAAATTCTATTTTTTTCACTTGCTGTTGCCTACTTTCTTCCCGCTTCTGGATTTATTCAACCAAATATTTCATCTAGTCTATGGGATTGAATTAATCTGGATCGTGTCGTGCTCATCGTTACAAAGCCCACATTATCATTACTTAATTTTATTGAAAAATACATTTTACCATCTCATTGTATAAGGAACTGCTTAAAATAATTTCCTTACCGACTAGTTCTTACTTATTAACTACCCACCCGTAACTGCCCATTTAGCTATTCTACTGCCCAAGTTTTTATTTTACGACCCGTTTAATATTTCTTTAAGACTCATTTTTGTTTACTTTAACTGCCGAACTTGATATTAAACATGCATTTTAATATCTTCTACTTACCAAAACTACTATTTAGTACTGCCCAATTAAATCAGTTAGCCGCGTGGTGCCGGCAGAGTAGAGTTTGTACCAACCCATACCTACCCGTGGGTATCGTACGAGGCGATTAAGGGTTCCGGGAGGTGGGCAGCAGCGCCTCCCGTGTAGACTACATAGTCCGAAAAGCACACTGCGGTCACCAACCCACCTGCCCAGCGTGGTGACTATGAGCAAAAACCCCCAATGAAGGCAACTAAAAAAAGGCCCCCAGTTCCCGGCCGTCATACTACCCCGGACTACGGCAGCGGCCCGGGTCATAGTGTGGCAGGGGGTGCAAAGAATCCCCGGGCTACGGGTAATGGCTGCCACAACAACCTGACCTTGGCAACGTATGACGGACGCAGTTTACGGCTGGACGAAAGTCTCCAAATCCTTAGAGGTAGAATTAGAAAAAATACGGTGGCATGTTCTTGGATTATCAGAAGTCCGGAGAGAGGGGGAGGATACTATAACGTCGAGAAGCTCAGATGAAGAGATGGAGGCCTTATACGACGATGTGTCGAAGGCCATGCACCGCACCACTAAGACCCACTTCACTGTTGTCATGGGGGATTTCAACGCCAAAGTGCAGGATCAGGAACCAGAGAGGCCAACAAATGCTAGTCAACTTCCTCAACATGCAGGGGCTGTTCTGTTTAAACTCCTTCTATCAGAAAAAGCCCCAAAGGAAGTGGACCTGGAGCCCCGGTGGTAGGACGAAGAATGAGATCGACTTTATCATGACGGACAAAAGGCATATATTTAGGGATGTTTCTGTGATCAACAGGTTTAATACCGGAAGCGATCACTGTCTCGTTAAGGAGGCGATTGAGAAAAATCGAGGATCGAAAGTCTTTACCAAGGTGCTGGGAAGGAGTCACCTGACAAAGCTTCGAACCTCGAATGGCCAAACCGTCACATCAGTTCCAGAGATTCTCGCCGAAATTGAGAACTTCTATGGAAATCTGTACGCCTCGCATGTACCGAAGCCTCCACCCGACGCAAGCGACCCCAGAGCTCCACTCTCCCGCCATTTTACGGACGATCTCCCAGACGTAGATATACTCGTACATAGTATATTAGTTTTCATTAAAATATCGCCTGATACTTATTCAAAATTAAATGTTGGTTTGTTTAGATTCAACTATACCTATAATTTAACTAACCTTTCCATCCCGTGAGTGTACCTAGATATCAATGTATTAAATCTCATTACATTTTAGAGAACCATCTAATTATAAACTAAACAAAGCTGAAACTTGACAATTAAACAATAGCTTAAATATGATGCTTAATAAATGGAAGTTCTATTATCAAACCAGTAATTTCCATCATTACACTGTATGTAGGTGAACCAGATTCATTTTCCGGTTATTGTATGCGTATATATTATTTGAAGGCAGAACAGTATAAATAGATTGTGGAAAAGCAAATCTGTTTAAAACGAACAATAATACACATATGAAATGTACACTTCACACCGTTTTCAATAAACATGAACAATTTGCATTATTCAAAATACTGGATGGGTGTCGGTGTCTCTCTGCGAACCAAATTTCATTTTCATAACTCACTCATATCAAGGCGATGCGAGCTTTTTACATTTATTGGTAAAACAAAATTAATTTATCCGAACGAGATAATTTGTATTTACCAAAAACCACTTAAACTGTATATTTTGTTTACATACATACATAACCTCACGCCTATATCCCATAGGGGTAGGCAGAGACTACAGATCTCCATTTAGTACATTCCAAACATACCTTTTTCGCCTCATCCACATTCATTAACATCTTCATACATGCTCGCCGGTTTCGGGTATATCTTTTGTTTATTTCGTAATTATTTAATTTAACGTTAAATTAAATCATTATTTAAATTAACATAATCTAACATAACATCCCCAGGTTGTTTAAGCAATTCACTATACTATCTGTAAAAATACTCGTAGGCATGACATTGTGATTTCGAGTCTCCAATTTTGTGGATACTCGTAAGTTCTCTATGTTAGTTCATTTCGCTTAACATACTCGTACCTCTTTTGTTACAGCGCGTATATCCTGAACATACATACATATCAAGGGGTGAAAGGCTATTTGGGATAAGCGCCATTTATATATATCGAGGGGTGAAAGGCTATTTGGGATAAGCGCCATATATATAAATGGCGCTTATCCCAAATAGCCTTTCACCCCTCGATATGGTGGACGCCAGCGACTTGGTTCGCGTGGACTGCAGAAAAAAGAAAATGTCGAAATAATCCGTAATAAAAATATTTTCCTGGGATAAAAGTAGCATATGTGTTAATCCAGGGTGTCAGCTAACTCCATACTAAATTTTATTAAAATCGCTCGAGCCGTTTTTACGTGAAAGAGTAACAAACATCCATCCATCCATACTCACAAACTTTCGCGTTTATAATATTCGTAGGAAGTAGGATGTTTTGAACAGGTTGTGAGCTTGCCGGCATAGGAGGTAGACAGCGCATACTAAACGTGATTGTGACTAGTGTTACCAGTCAAACTGACGGGCGCATCAAATGATGCTGCACGGCTATCCTGTCCTGCGGATTTACGAGTAAACTCTGTGACTTGTACTACCAAAGTCAGATTTATTTAGCTGCTACATAGAAGCTAGCGACGCAATAGCATACCCAGACAAAGTTGGGGATATTTGCGTAACTTTCGAATTCCGAGCAGCAAGCCGAACCCTGCACTGTGGGTCCTGATTTTCACGTGCTTCGACATATATCTCGAAACTAGCTAGGCTTGTTCGTACAATTTTATTAATAGCCGATATAATTAATGGACAGTTGACCTCTGATAATTTGAATAATCCTCTCCTAGCCTACCTAAACCTCTCAAATCTTATAATTTGTATAAATAAGGAGACTTTTACATTAATAAACTTATTGCATTGAACCGGAAGCGGGGTGTTTAGTGTAGCATGCCCCTGCCTGCCAGTACTCGAAATCTAGTAAGCAGGAAGCCGTAGAGATACAAAAGTCGAGCGTGGACGATACTACGAGTATTAATAGGTAACAACCACCAAGCGCGGTTCTGCGTGTTCAGCAGTGTACTTCTCAAGGCTGAAAATGATGACCGCCAACCGCTGATCATTTGTATAAAGAAAGACGCCAGAATCGGGTCCCTGGTCACTACGATTGAACTACGGTTCGACCTCCTCGCAACCTCGAATCAAAAGTCGCACAACGTCGTCAGTGTTGCACAATGGACGACTTGGAGAAATGTGACCGTTCTAATTGCATTTCTAGGAGAAAAATCGTGTCCATTTCTTTGTAGCGAGGTGCCATTGAGCGCAAGATCGCGACCGACGGACGGCGGTCGGCCTGACGTTGAGCGATTGGCACGCCAGTCGGCCGGCAGCCCGAGCGTGAATTAGAGTTACGTTTCACCGTATAGTTCTTTTGGATGATGGCGCTAGTTACTATGTATATGGCCACATTTTCTGTTTCACTGCATATAAAACATGTTAGTCCGGAAATCAAGCATAGGAGTTATTCTATGAAACGGACTGTAGTAGCCACACGTTTCAGACATTCTCTCTTATTTACGCAGATATAACATTTTTTGCACATATTTTGATGCTAATCTAGCACCTTGTCATCCGTCTCTCCCGGCTTTGCTTAACATGGCTGTAAGATCTCCCTTATGATCCTGCAGTTCTGGCCACCCCATTTCGGATAGACAGCCGTATCTTTCAGCCTTTGGCGGTGGTGAAATTTACCGGCAAAATCAAGTGCTCTTTTACTGTCCGATTACTTTATCTTTTTTTATTATGCTAACCGAACATGCCTGTACAGTTTTGAAAATAACACTTGGCAAAGTAATTAAAATATCAAAGACCTTATAGTAACATGTTAATTGTAGCGAAATAGTAAGGGTAATGAAAAATTAAGTACGACGGTTTCGGATGAAACAATTAAAAACAAAGATTCCTGTTTTCATTATAACATAATTGACAAGGAAACATTCGAGATCGAACAAGTAGGTTAAATTATTCGGAAACAGTGGAGGGAGAGGTTTTGTAACAGAATCGAGGACCGAACTCAACACAATGAAGGTGAGATTCAAAAGGACGACCTCTCTAACAAGGTGTCAGGTATCCGACACTATTTTGCGATATTTCGCTTTGAGCGACGAATATTCACGGGCCCATAAACGGTAAGTAGGTATGTAGGTACTAATGGAGCAAATATACAGAAGACATGGCCTAACAATGTAGGAAGGAGATATACAACCGGTTGCACCAAAATCAATGTTCATTTACGAATTCAGTTTTACGTATTACGTTTACTATTCCGTCACTATTACGAATTCGTTGCATCAATAAAAAATCAGTAAAAGTATCCGTAAAATTAATATAAAACAATCTGTCAGTGTCAAAATCTTTATACTTTTTACGATATAAGCAGGGTTTGAGCTCCGTAAAAAGGAACCGGTATAAAGTAAAAGTAAATCGTAACGCTGAACCGTGGAACAACTTTTTACATTATACGTCTACTTTATACGTTACTTTTTACGAATTCGTAACATGAAACTTGTGGTGCAACTGGGCAATAGTATCGCCGCGTCCTGTGGTGATAATGACAGGCGAACTTTGATAGTTTGGTCAGAGTCTGAAAAAGATTAAATTCGCACGCCAGCTCCTCCTTATAACTGCATAATAGGTTAACCCACGGCAAGGGACACAAAGGGCTAAATATCCAAAGGATCTATTTATTCGACATTTGAACACTATAATAAATTTTACTATTATCTGGGAACTTCAATCGGGCATGAATATTATAACGATGTCGTTAATTTTAGAATTATAATACATTTGATAAAGTCGCCGCCTTCTGAGAAGGAAAGGGACCTTTTATCACTTATACAAAGATTGGTTGCTTTATCGCTATTATTAGGCATAGGCTATGTTGATACCATACAAATAAACCTTGTTCTTGAATCACTCTATTTATTTTAAAAAACCGCCTCAACTCCGTTGCGTACTTTAAAAGATTTAAGCATACATAGGGACAGACAGACAGCGGGAAGCCACTTTGTTTTATTACCTACTACCTATGTTATGTGCGGTGATTCACTATATTCATCAATAGATTCATAAGTCAGCTACATTTCCTTCCAGACCCCCTAGCATGACCACGCATCGTGGATATCGTATCGTACAATATCGTATCGTCTCTATACAATAGCGTAAGCCAATTTAATATTTAAAAAAAATTCAACCTGGCGGCTATATTTATCGTATTTTGACTAAATATCGATAAATCGGTTTATCATATCGTGTTTTGCAGGTCATGCTAGGCTTGCAGATAGTCATAAGAGTCAACTATCTAGCCAATTGTTACTGACCTTTAACATCTGGCCCCGCTATGCTAAACGTGACTCTAGGACCTCCATCATGATCCTGCGGTTCTGGGCTACCGCTACTGTAGTGTGTGTATTTGGGAACACAGCCATGTGTTATGTATTACTTTTCTATACCTAAATAAACTTATAATCCTGAAGCTTGAAATCCAAAAATATTTACGGTTAAAGTTCGAACTTACTTAAATATTATTTTAACTTTGTTGCGTTACATTAAATAATTTACATTACAATGAAATTACGTTACCTACCTACTAGTAGACATCGATTCAAACTTTGAATTCTTCATATAATACTCGTACACCCTTCCATTATTCAACCAAACGAAACTCCATCAACACTCTATTTACGTCTATAAACAAACGCCTCGTGTTTTAACTTAGGAAAAAGTATCCACCATCGAAGAAGTTTTTCAGGCAACAGTACAAAAATAACAATTTAAGCACGTTACTGAAACGTTCGGACGCATTGAGCCGTTATTGTGTAACAAAACTGCTACAAACTCAGACAACGTTTCACTTTCAGAAGTTTTATTTTACTTCCTGCGAAGTCACTGGGAGAAGTTGCTTCGATTTTCTTTTTCTGACATATCCATTATAAAATAATAAAAACTTTTTAACTGTATTACGGACGCGCTGATGGGTCACCAATATCTACTGCTATAATCCTTGTAGGGCGATAACAGACTCCCTTTTACATCTATCTTCTTCTTCACCCTATTGCAGTTCACTGCTGGACGTAGGCCTCCCCCAGGGCACGCCGCAAGGCTACTGCCACAGGGGGGTTTTGCCCATATTCACCACGCTGGGCAGGCGGGTTGGTGACCGCAGTGTGATTTTCGGACTATGTTGTCAGTACGGAAGGCGCTGCTGCCCACCTCCCGATACAACTATACATATCTATAAAATGCTTGGCTTGGACATAGAGGAATACATCTTATTCCTCTATGGCTTGGATATGACTTCTAGATGGGTAGAGAGATTACGAATCACTATATGCTACGAGTACTGTCCTGACACACCTATTTCGCTTCATCATCATAATTATCTTGCACATTCTTCAGTTTAAGATAGGTACTCATGACCAGACTCATGTTGAACACAATCCAGCTTTAAAGAGTAACATGTGCATGATCTAATCATGACAAACTGTCGATTATTCTGTCTTTACTTTACTTAGTATCACAAGTATCATATGTTAAGGTGTAGTTTAGCCAAGTTTGCAGGCGACGTGTCGACATAACACATGAAATTAAGTTAGGCAATGAAGCGACAACAACGTAAAGCAGATTTTGACGACAACCACCTGCATTGCAGCTGACATTTGCAAAACAGGGTGCTTAGAGCATCTAATAACGTTTGCCATCGACGAGCATTATTGTAACACTTCTACCAATACCAATTAAGGCTTCACACGCTTTAATAACTTTTATAATCATTAATACATAAAATTTGTTTCGTTAAATTTTAACTTACGCAACTAGAATTTCGTCTAATTGTGACAATTTATTATCTTGTTGGCCTTCACTGTGTACAGATTATGTAAAAAAAAATAGCAATGACCGAGTCAGGTTATTAGATCAGTATGTTTAGAGATCAGCTCCAAAGTAAATAAATAGGCTATTTTAAAGTTTTGTAGATAACTTTAAAATTTTTGATCAACGTTTAAATAATATGTATATTTGCTTCACTAAAATGCATCAGCTGCATCTTCTTCCATGCATGTCGTAAGAGTCGACTGAAGGAACTCGGGCATTCTCTCAGGTTATATCATATCATATACATATAAATAATTATATGAACAAAGTTGTTTATATTTTCTTTTAGTTTGAGAGTTCCAGACACGATAGTAGGTATAATGAGGGTATTAACCAATTACAGCAAATCCGAAAGGAAGAGTAAATACTCTTAGTACACAACCTTTGGGGACCACATCGCATCGTAGCCCATTCCAGATTTTTATGAATGGGGGGTGGCAATAGATCATTGGACCAATTGGTGTAGTTGGTAGTGGCCCTGCCTGCGAGGTTTGAATCCTGGTAGGTGCAAACATTGATATGATGAATATCGATGTTTGTTTCAGAGTCATGGACGTTTCTATACTTATCTATGAATTTATAGGATCTTAGTGTGGGACTGGGTCAATGTGTTGTAAGGTGTGTGAATATTTATTATTAATAATAATAATAATAGCCTTTTATTCAGACATCAACAGTTACATTTATTATTATTATTATTAATTGAACTACATACATACAGAACCTCAGTTTTATCAATTTTATTTAGGAATAAAGTAAGCTTTGATATAATTTACATAATCTCTTGATGAATATTTATTTAATTATTAAAATGAACGTAGGTAACTCGCATAGATATGCCACATTCCCGACGAACCAAGTTTAATTTCATTTAATTCACTAAATATTTAGGATATTACGAGAACAATAAAATTATAGTTATTCAGGTATAGATGGCAGATTTTAACTTTTTTATCAACCTGTGATATCATTTCTTGCTTTAGCTTTGACTGTGGCTTGAACCAAAATTATATAAGTAGCTTCTGAAAACTTTATAACGAGTAATATAATCGCTACGGCTAATAATAATTGCAATATGAGTTTTGAATATCAAGATCTCTGACCTACATACGTATAAGGTTAACATAAAATTGTGCACACTGAGGACACAAATTAAAATTTAATATTAACATCCACCTTTCATATACGAAAAATTACGTCCCCAAAAATATTTCTTGTACATTTCCTGCTATTCTGAAACTTTAATAATTTAGATCATGACGTACTTTATCGTTATAATGTGTTCGAGTATACATACATTCATAATATTTACTTATTTCCTTAAGTGTTGTTCAAATATTAAACCTTTGTTAGTTATTCATGAGTTCGGAATATATTCTGAGCCGAAGAAGCTTTTCGATAATCCCCTTTCAAACGTAGCATTATATATATTTTTTTTCTGGAATAAAATAATGCGTGATTTATCGAGTATATTAACCTCATACATATTATTATGTATACAAGATACACAGATTGGCTGAACCGAGTCTTGAGTTCGCTCCAGAACGCAGGGAAAACGTTTATTGATTTTAAAAAAACTAAGGGTAAAAAGAACAATTAAATAAAAAATTTGACTGCTTTGAATTGTTTGTATTTTGAACTATGTTGTCAACACGGGAGGCGCTGCTGCTCACCTCCCAGAAACCCTTAATCGCCATGTACGATACCCACGGGCAGACATGGGGTGGTACGAATTCTACTCTGCCGGCACCACGCGGCCAATAAGGCGTAATATTGATGATTATTATCCCGGAATAATTAAAGTTACGGGAAATAAGTGCATTTATATTAATTTTCACATAACAAAGGGACTTTCGGTCGGAAAATACATAAATGAATGACGAAACGCAAAGAGGGCGATAATAAGAAGCATGTTACACTTTCCAGAAATAAAATAATGCCTTTACTTTCACACATTCACTCCTTTCTGGGAGAAACCAAATAGAAATCCGACGATTTAACTATCAGATACTTGATAAAACAATAAACACAGAACAATATAAAGAGAGAGGTTTTCTTGCACTATAGCGCTAGCTATATAAAATTTACAATAAAAGAACATTTTTAAAATTCGGAGAATTATTAAGGCGCGTATCCCGTCCGTGCCAGTAATTGCGTACTTTCGAAAGCCTACTCTTTATTTATGGCTTAACCGAAAAAATATATATATTAACTCTAATATGTAAATATATAAGCTCTAAGTCTAACATTTGTCTCATAGGTCGTCGTTGAGATATCAGAATATATATTTTTTTAAATATATACCAAATGGTGTTTGGAAACATTCACATGTTATATCAAACGAAGAATTCCATGGTCTTCAGACGCTACATAGAGCGTTTGTAAATATATCATTCGGTTTATTTTTAAAATATGGAAAAAAACATCAATTTGAGCGTTAAAAATGCGCAGATTAATCCCAATTTGTATGGCCAAGGTCATTCACAACTACAGTCCTCTTAAGAAAAAACATTCTCAAACATACACATTACAAGTAAATTTTAGAATAGACACACAAGTAAACAATAAAATAATTACTGTTCAAACTACAGCATACTGTTTGTAATGTAGGAGGGGTGTGTTAAACGAAATGTTATGAATATCTCTCTATACAGATCCGGTGCAGAAAATTTTACAATCAAAATTACATATTTATTCTACGGCCGTTTATTCCCAATTGCAATCAAGCTCAAATTAATTAATTTGAGACAAATTCTTCGATTCTTGTCCTACTAAATTTCGAAATAAAATAAAAAACGGACCTATCTCAATATCTAGTATTAAAATTGGCCGTTATAATAGTCGTAGATAAGGAAACAAATGAAAGGCAATCACTTAAAAACAAGGTCTAGAAACATAGGTCACCTTTTGTTTTTGCGGCGGCCGGTCCGCGTGGTTCACGCAAATCGAGAGTAGCCAAATGCCAGCCCGTTCACTTTCACTCGCCTTAAACAGTGGTCCCAATTTATAATTTTAGCCTGCAAAGTCACGAGAAGTTTGCTGCAAAGTTTTTGCAAGAAACTTCTGGTTTTTTTTAACACTATGAAAAACTAAACTTAGGAAACCGACTGAAGACTGCTGGAAGATATTTTCAAACAAATTTTCAATAATATTATGTAATTTTCAAATTCTAGCTTCCTGGAAACTTCAATGTTGTGTCTCGTGTTTAGAGTAAACTTTTACCAAGGAAAAGTTAACAAGGCTGAGTGATTTTACCTCTTAATGTAATAACAAGGACATGTGTACTTTTCCTTGCCGCTTAAAATTACCAAGTAACGGCAAAGTAATTATTGCAAAGCCATTGCAAAACCGTTCGCAGAAAGGAAAAAACGACAATAGCACGCGCTAAGTAACCTCGAATGGCTTCGATTTTCCACTTTAATTCATAATTATATAGCATTACGAATAAAGGCGAAATCAATGTTCGGCTTATTGAAACGCGACTAATGTAATAAGCATGACAAACTACATCATTTTTTGCTTAGTGCTACGAAAATCTTGATAAACTGGAGCGGAAAGGAAATCTTTTAGCTATCATTTGTCTTTGGTTCGAAAAGCCAATAGATCATGCTAAAAAGATCGTCTGCTGTTTAATAAAATGTCGTAGTCTCATCGCCCGAAAGCACTCTTGCGATGTTCCGAAGCGATTTAATATATGCCTGTTTTAGTAGCTATTTATCATTCTGTTTAAGGTTTGGTGAATTCGAATTTTTCCAAATAAAATTATATTGATAAAAAAAATACTCATGTTAATTTGTATAAAAAACAACTAGGTACCTTACATTTTTCTTCACATATAAAATGCTTTGTCCTGAATGACTCACGGATCAACGCACAGCCTAAACTGATGTTAGAGCTACAACTTGGAGTGTTGGAGAATGTGTGACGTAGGCATCCGATATGAAAGGTGTTTCTGAAATTCCCATGGGAACAGGAAATAACGGGATTGTGGTAGACGTTACGTGGACGAAAGGCGCGGGCGTTCGCAAGTCTAGATATAAAAAAATC
Source organism: Carposina sasakii (assembly GCA_014607495.2). NCBI lineage: Eukaryota > Metazoa > Arthropoda > Insecta > Lepidoptera > Carposinidae > Carposina > Carposina sasakii. Next base: position 12,478,262 of record CP053163.1, read on the forward strand.
AATAGACTTGCGTTAATCCCGCAATATATAACTTTCAACAAAAAATGTTGTGTATTAAGTACGTAAGTATTATTGAAATACACTATTTATAACAGTACATACCTATTGTGAGGCACGGATTTAGCATTCAGCGTAGACGCTGACGGGTCACTAGCAACATAAAGATCCAAAAATCTCCTCCTTAAACTAGGTTAAACATAAATCGCAAGAAATACGAGACATTTCGTAAAATGCTTTGTTCGCCTGACAATCGTGAACAAGCCAGAGGGGGATTTTACAAGGGTGGCTGAGAAGCCTTTAGATATCGCTCGACTTCCTGCACTGGCACTATTAGGGCAAAGCAGACGCACTACTAGGTACTTAAGTTACCTAATGGCGGAAAAAGTAATATTCATCAGCGCGTCAACTCACAACTGACATCCCAAGAAAGAACGGAGAGACGCCTAGCAACCCTCATAAAGTTCAAACCGAATAATTAAAACAAAATAATTAAAACATTGTTTAAGCTATGCAGTGTCTAATATTAACAGACCGATATTCCATATATTTAGCTGTCAAATATAATGTTTAAACAGTGTCTAAACTTTAGACGCGATTTTGTAATAAAACCGTAATAATTTAAATCTCGGATTTGATAGGTACCTTAAGAAAATCATTATTTGCAACTGTCTTAAGGTTCTTGTATACAACTACCAAAATACTGAAATTAGTATGGTAAGCACGAACCTTTTTAAGCACCGTAACGCTAGCGACTCGCAAGCAAAATCTATGAGATTTGACAGTTCGACGATAGCGTTACGGACTATCGATAGGTTAGTGCTTGCCCTACAGTACTATTAGCAATAGCAATAACCAGTTACTTGTATGGTAACCATAATAACTTCGCTAGATTATAGCAGCGGTATATTCCGCACGATTCACCGATCAATGCGCTATTATCTCAACCATGTCCTTGTATGATACTGTAGGAATTTTAATAATTGTAATTATGTCGCAACTATTGCCATCAACACCACAAGATACTATTATAATACATTGTATGTACTTGAGTGACCATTAGTGCTATGGAAAAGCAAAAGCATTAATAAATACTTTTTGATGACACTACAGCCACTCATACAATCTAACTTTGTCCAGTACCTAATCTACACTAATATTATAAAGAGGAAAACTTTGTTTGTTTGGTTGTAATGAATAGGCTCAAAAACTACTGGACCGATTTTAAAAATTCTTTCACCGTTAGAATCCTTATAGGACCTGGATGAACATAGGCTATAAGAATTTCCCGATATTCCCACGGGAAGGCGACAAACGGGAATTCTATATTTTTTACGAAAACCACTATACATATGAAGCTGAAATCGGGCATATATGTTCATTGGGGAGAGCAAGGGAGGACTAAAAACGGATTTCCCGAAATTCCCACGGGAAGGGGACAAACGGGAATTCATAATTTTTACGAAAACCGCTATACATATTAAGCTGAAATTGGGCATAGATGTTCATTAGGGACTGCAAGTAAGCACTAAGGACGAATTTCCCGAAATTCCCACGGGAAGGGGGCCAACGGGAATTAATTATTTTTTATGAAAACGGTTACACATATGAATCTTAAGTTGGGCATATTTGTTTATTTGGGACCCCGAGGAAGCACTAGGAACGGATTTCTCGAAACTCCCACGGGAAGAGGACAAACGGGAATTCATTTTTTTACGACAAGCGCGATACATATGAATTCGAAATTAGACCTGTACGTTCATTAGGGACTGCGAGGGAGCGCTAAGAACGAATTTCCCGAAATTCCCACGGGAAGGGGACTAACGGGAATTCAATTTTTTTACAAAAACCGCTGTACATCTACACTAATATTATAAAGAGGAAAACTTTGTTTGTTTGGTTGTAATGAATAGGCTCAAAAACTACTGGACCGATTTTAAAAATTCTTTCACCGTTAGAATCCTTATAGGACCTGGATGAACATAGGCTATAAGAATTTCCCGATATTCCCACGGGAAGGCGACAAACGGGAATTCTATATTTTTTACGAAAACCACTATACATATGAAGCTGAAATCGGGCATATATGTTCATTGGGGAGAGCAAGGGAGGACTAAAAACGGATTTCCCGAAATTCCCACGGGAAGGGGACAAACGGGAATTCATAATTTTTACGAAAACCGCTATACATATTAAGCTGAAATTGGGCATAGATGTTCATTAGGGACTGCAAGTAAGCACTAAGGACGAATTTCCCGAAATTCCCACGGGAAGGGGGCCAACGGGAATTAATTATTTTTTATGAAAACGGTTACACATATGAATCTTAAGTTGGGCATATTTGTTTATTTGGGACCCCGAGGAAGCACTAGGAACGGATTTCTCGAAACTCCCACGGGAAGGGGACAAACGGGAATTCATTTTTTTACGACAAGCGCGATACATATGAATTCGAAATTAGACCTGTACGTTCATTAGGGACTGCGAGGGAGCGCTAAGAACGAATTTCCCGAAATTCCCACGGGAAGGGGACTAACGGGAATTCAATTTTTTTACAAAAACCGCTGTACATGTGAAGCTAAAATCGGAGACTGCGGGGAAGCACTAAGAATTGATTGCCCGAAATTCCCACGGGAAGGGACTGTCTGTGCGTTTGTGCACGCTAATCTCAGGAACGGCTTAACCGATTTCGGTGCAGTTTTCAGGAATATATTGTGACAGGTCCCACTTAACATATAGGCTACTTTTTATCCCGGGAAAATGTTTTTATCCCGGATAATTTCGACATTTTTTTTTCTGTAGTCCACGCGGACGGAGTCGCGGGCGTCCACTAGTCACTACATATTATAAAACAAAGTCGTCCCGCTGTCTGTCTGTCCCTATGTTATCTTTGAAACTACGCAATGTATTTTGATGCGGTTTTTAAAATAGAAAGCGATTCAATAGGAAGGTTTATATTTATATAATATGCATTGCACGCGTGCGAAGCTAGTACTGGATAAAAATGAAGTAGTTCTATAACAGAATACTATCACGGACAATTCAAGTTGAAAGTTGCGCATCTGCCACCGCCCTTAGCCTTCACACTTTATTGCGTTACTAACACGACATAGTTGGTGCCACTTATTGCACTCCGCGGGACTTTTTGCTCCAACGCTCGCCGAGTGGCCACATGATTGGACGACCTATGACAACTACGTACACAATACTTTAAAGTCCCGCTAAGCCGGCGCTAGTGTCGTTCATACATTTGTCGTCAACCATATTATTGGCTGCAGCTGTTTTTAGTTTCTGCTTTTGTCGCGGGCCTTCTCAGGTGGCGAGACGGCTACGTGCCAATACCGCGCCAGTTTCCTGTTGCCTTATTGAATCTAGAACTTACTAGCTTTGACACTTCCGCTGTTATGACTTTACGGGAGATGGTACGTACCTGGAATAAAAGTCAAAATTGGTTAGTGAAATTGAAGTGAATCTTTATTTTAGTTATGCATCTAATTGTTTCTTTTTATACATAGATAATCTGTTCATGCTATCCATAAATTATGTTGTTAAGAAATCAGGTTAGCTGGTACAGAATGCCAATAAAATTGTTTAGAACGAATGCGGCCTCCTTGGCAGTTTTTTTATTTTGAAATTTAAAGTTGATTAGTCTTTTGTTTTTTCTTCATTAGTTTATTTATTCTCATATACAATCACAGAACACTATAAACTCTAGGAGCATATAATTCTCAATTAAAATTTTGATCAAGCAATGTGTTTTTCGTGGAAAGTTTAATACAAGTACCTAAAGTTAAAGCCGCATTTATTTTAAAAGTAAATACTATCTGTCCCGTATAGCAATGAAGGCATTAAGCTCGCCCTTGTATAAAAATAGTACAATTAAGAGTTATCCAAGTATTTATTTATTAGTGAAATATTTATTTCGCAACAAAAATGCAACACCTGGAGATTGATAATGATAATACATACAACCGGTACCGGTATACATGCAAAGCACACACAATAAAAAGTCGTTTACGCTGTTCAAAAAACGAGCGCCCCAAATTTGGTGTAGTCCAACTGCAGTCCAGCCAGTTCAGTTCGCATGTAGTTCGCAGAGTGTCCGAGCAAAACAAGGCAATTCAATCTACGCGTACACGGGGCACCAGATAGAGACGTACCGCACCGTAGGCGTGATTTTAGCCACCAGGACTAGAGAACTAGGGAAATAACGAATGGCAAATTGGAACAGGATACAGTTCGCCACCGCTAATTAGTACAGCGCACCATTTAGGTGCGTACTTAAGTGGCCGTCGCTGTTCGTTTGCGACCAAATGCACTAGAGATCGAGATCGTAGATTATTTTCAAAAAAATTAAAATTTTGAATCAAATCAAATGTCGGATTCTAGATTTCTAGAATAGCAATTTATCACCACTAATAACCAATGAGAGCAAGGCTGATTGAGTAGGTTCTTTGGTTAGGTTAGGTTCCTGTTTAAGACTAAGACTTAGTCTTAGAATAAGACTTTCGCAGGTGAAATGCCAACTGACTGTCAATGTCATTTCATTACTTCCACTCACCACGAGGCGTCATGTCAGATTTTAATCGAGTTTAAAGAGGCAAAAGGATAATTACTTATTAGAGAGCTGGAAAAGAAAGTTTCACGAATACTCGACAGAACTCCAAGTTATTAAGAACTAGGTAGGCGAAGTATCTACTTAATTCCAACATTTTCATCCGCAGTAGAGAAAAAATAATTCCGAGTTTTAAAATTAATTTCGAGTTAAGATGGATCAAATATATTACGTAGATACCCAGCCTTACGTCCACCTCTTAAATCAAACAAACATAAATACGTACATAGACATGTTACTTAATATTATTTCACAATATCACATATACCTATATGTATGCGAGAAACATAACCCTACTTTAGCCACCCGCCCGCAGTCAGTAAACAATATTCGTTGCGTTATCTAATTATTTCTTTACCTATATTTGTGCACAACATTGCCTCCACAAACACCCTAATAGAGTGAGCTAATAACACATCTGCAAGTTAAATTTACTCACCATTCTTGGATGCGAACTAACACACATTAAAATTCAATACCACGGCTGAAACTTCACAAGTTAACACAAGATTTGGCGAGATTTGACATTTATATTATCAAAGTTAGCACTGCTTCTGGAATTTAATAATGTGCGAGCAAATTGGATTTTCACTAGAACGGGCTTCACGGAGATAATACCATATCATCGATAGTGTTTTGTGTTTGACTATTGTGTACAAATATAGGTGTGCCAGAATCTCGACGGCAGGCGCACGTGGGACCGCTGTATAAATAGCTGCGGTGTATGCACACTGGACCGGATTGGATTAAAGCCGCAGTCGTACTAGACGAAACTGTGATCACCGGTTACTTGAACGGATGTGCCAATGCGGCGAGTCAAGCGTTTTCGGAACAACTTGCTAAAGTTCAGGCTGTGAACTGTAGTGTTGCTGGTATCTCGTGACAATAATTTGTATTCGTATTTGTCAATTGCTAAGGTATTTAGCACATTATTCGAATCTTCTTATCTTCAAAATCAGTAATATCTTAACTAACGAAGTACTTACCTACAGAGCTTGAAGATGTTAAATGTATTATGACTCCTATGATTATGATTTTTCAAAAATCATATCGTATTTATTAAGTTTTTCGTAATTTTATAATATAAATAGATAAAAGTATGACTATATAAGCATTTAGAGAGTAAATAATAAATTATATACACTCCTTATTACGCAATAATGGCAAACTGCATTTAATAGTTAATCCTTTTGAATTTTTCACGAGTTTCCGCCAAACCTATAGGTAAGTCTGCTAATTTACTAGGCGCCCAACACCCAGACAAGTTAAATTGCTCGATGTGAATAAGAGCAATTCCTGATCGTGCTACACACGGGACTGCAAAACTGATCCGTTTAAAATTGCACTGATATAATTATGTTTGCATTAGTTATGCAGAATTTCTTTATGATTCATCAGCACATCATGCCGTCTTTTTCTTTTGGATGTCAGGTATACGAGTAACAGTATTGTCCTGGATTAAAGGTCGCAGTGCAGTGAAAGTCGATATAATATGAATCTAGATTATTTAGTGTGGCATATTGGTAACTTTTTGGTATAAAAAATATAACAAGCTACTTCTCCATCATAATAAAGATACGTAAGTACATGCATATACATACACACGGCTAAGTTCCCAAAATAGAGGGTACCAGATGTAGAATGCTCTAGAGTTCCTTAGTCGAGGTTTACGACATGCACGGAAGATGCAGCTGATGTATTCTAATGAAGCCCCGCATTAGCACAGGACAATAAAATTATAAAGCTTAAACAAAACTTTGCACAGTTCGTTTATTGCATATGGCTCCTAATTAGAATCAACTTTACAGAAATGCATAAAACACAAACATGGCCGAAGTTTGATAGGTGATGTAAATAAAAGTTCGCAAACAAAAAAACGCTTTCGTTCCCGATCACAAACATGGGAACAAATCAAATATCGGCCAACATTATTTCCTGGTTGAAACCATTCCATATTTCATCCCGGGAGCTTTGTTAGGGAACTATTCGACCGTTTCAGCTCACTTTTCTGATTTCTAGTCAAAAATGTTGCGATTGTGCCGACCAGAACAATAGAAACGATTTCGATAGGAAACCTATGTATGTGTCGTGGCTATATCGCTATATATATAAATTGATCATTTCATGAAATGGTCGAGCATTTCATGAAGTGGCCAATTCAATTTGACCAGATCGTTAAAGTCTACATTTCACGATTTTGTTATCCACGTTTGGCCGAATCGTATTAATAAGGTGTCCATAAAATCCAGAATATGGTAAGAGCTTATTTATGGTAACGGTATGACTCTTTGCTATAAATATCACAAACTATAATATTTAAAAAACATAACAGGCTTTACAAAAGCTATTTGCTTCTGTTATTTGTCATAGTCTAACCTAACCTAACCTATAGTAAACTAATATTTTTCTTTAACAATATTATTATAAACCACCATTAAGTCTAACATACATTATACAATAAAACACCCTATCCGTGGACTTCTTCTGCATAGTCACCCTACTCTTCTTAATTTGTTTTATAACCTAAAAAGAAAAATCCGCCATCTTCACACATAAACAAAGCGCTTGCAGTGCCTCTAGCGGTGATTCATGTCACTATTTTACGATTTGATCAATAATCTTGACCACTTCATGAAATAGTCGCGCGTTTAGTTGCCCATATCGAGAAACGATTTTTATCATCGATCTGCCCAAACCATATAATGATGTGACCAATGTAGACAGTTGAACGTTTCATGAAATGATCTAATCTACGATATGGCCACGACATATGCACTAGACAATAAGATCATGTTTCTTTGACTTGTAAGTGGAGTTGTAAAAAACCTCTTATCTTATAAGATAATTATAATTTAAAATATAATATAATTTTATGGAACTTAGGGTGCTTTTTTTTACTTTATTCCAAAGGAAAGGCAACAGACGAAGGGAAGAACTGATAGATGGTTGTATGATACGACGACTGATTACCTAGTGCAATTGGTAGTGGCCCTACTTGCCGGACATTCTGGGTTCGAATAGGTACTAAAAATAACACCTTTAAATATTGATATGATGGTTATATCTATTATAATATTTGTATTCATACATATAGGTGCTTAGTACCCACAACATCTTAGGGATCTTAGTATGAGACTAAGTTAGTAATGTGTTGTAAAGTACACTACACTCATATTAAACATACATACATAGCCCAGGCGTCAACTTTCACCCATATCGCTAATGCAACCCAAATTAGAAAAAAAACCCACTCCAAGACACATTCAGGGGTAGAATAGCTCATTATTTTCACAGGGGACATTACGGCAACAAAATACGAAATACTACGCCAAATTCGCAATTAATTCCATCAGTACCAACTAATTACATACTGAAAGCTACTAAACGGGTGTTGTAAAAGCCAGTCTGGTTTCAAAGGGCCTACTCAAGGTATTACGTTCGCGTCATACGCATTACGCGAAACACATTGTTAATTAATTTTAGCATGGCAGCCTATAGTATACATATACAGTCGGCGATGTAACAAACTCCGCTGAACTTGAAAGTGGTCTTGACTCAGGTACACGTTGTGCGGTTATCAATGTAGCTTCCTGTACAAATGTATAAGTTTAATAAGCTTATTATATGCTTATTTTTAATTAATATGGAATGGCAGGAGTTGGAAACTGAAACATGTGGAATCAAATGGGGGAGGCCTTTGCCCAACAGTGGGACAGCTATCAACTCCACTACAAAAAAGTAATTAACTGATCTTTTCGTATGTCGTTTCTATCTAAGTAGGTACTGCGCTGGTTTGAGGCTAAGTTTATGTTATATGTAGTAACGAACATTATCTGCCCCTCCTCCCATGGACGTAGTAAATGATTTGACTATGTTTCATTCAGAACATGTAACATAAGTTAGATTAGTTAGAGTTCAACAAGAATTGCAGTCACTTAATTGAAAAAGCAACCGAAAACCATATTAGCAACCTCATCCTCACTCCAAACAAGGTTTATACTAACGACGAAATAAATCAAAACAATTGAGGCACCAAAAATACGGACCCATTCCAATCTCCCATTTCATTTGCAAGTCCCGGTCACGCTCCCAAAAAAAATACGTAAATACTTGAAAAAAAAATCCATTGCAGATTAATTTCAGGGAACTCCGGCAATAAACCGCTGTTTATAATATCGTCGCACGCGATCCGAACTTTAAGCAATCTGACCTATAACCTGGGAAAACGTTAGGGACTGAACTAAAAAAAAGTTGCGTTATTAGCCATCGCTATAGTTACTTAAACGCTTACAGCTCTATAATAGATCCCGTGCTGATCGGGGGCTTGTTTAAAATATCTACATTGGCTACATCTCCTTTGGATGGGAATCCATCATTTTATCGCAATTCCTTTCAACGATTTTCATTACCCATAAAACGATTCGCAGAACTTTTAGTACAATATTTAACAAATCCTAGAATTAGGTTCAATCGCAATTTCATTTCCTCGAATATACATTATCTAAAAACACAGTTCATCGTTATTTGATTTCATGTTACATCGAAGTATTGTTACCCATATTTTTGTTTCATCGTAAGTTTCAGTTTGCAAAATAATTAAAACATAGATTTTTACTTCAATATGTAAATCAATGGACATGGCAAAATACGATTTCATGCAGTTAATTAGTTCTTCTTTCTAGAGCATTAGTCAAAACATATATTGGGATGAATGACAAAAAAAAGTATTTAAATCAACTCAGTTTACTTCGACTCCACGCAGTCTTGTCTGCCCTACCCCTAGAGTGCAGTGTAAAAGTGCGTAGGCGCGGAGGGCCCGCGCGCTGAGGAGCAGGCGGATGCAACGATCGCATATGGCTGAGGCTGGCCGGCGCAGCCTGGTAATAATAACAATAATAAATAATAACAACTTTAAAAAAAATATTTAAGAAACGTTTTTCGATGATATAAAACAGCGATGATTAACTATTCGATGAAATATATTAAAAATCGTGGAATATTTTTGGGTTAAATGAAATTCGATATAAAAAAATCTGTATTCTAATATCTACTTCTACTTAATTAAATCTACTTGTAATCCTGCAGATCCCCATTTTGGGAACACTGCCGTATATGTACGTATAACCATAGAGGAATAAGATGTCATAGAGTGCTAATGTCATACTAACATGCACCATTCGACTTTTCGGTGCCTCATAATTTCAGTCTTTGCATTTATAACGTTCCACGACATTGAATTAAGGAATTGGTGCCAATAATGTAGTACATAAGTCCTCTATTCACAATACTGAGTGGACTCGAAATTGGATGTCTCAAGTGGATATTCAATCATGATTTTAAATTTAGGTGTGGTTTAAATAATCATCTCTCTTTTGGTATTAAATAACAATAACATAACACCAATGTATGAAATATAGTCAACATGCCATGTATATTGTATGTGGCGGTAGTATGAATGCAAGTTCAATTAATGGAACCACGTTCGCTCAGTTACTCCTCCTACATCCTTAATACATGTATGACATCGATGCACTGTGCCATTAAACTAGAATACCAATAGATACTTCATATATCTTGTCACTTGTGGCAAGTTGTAATATCCTACTCTAACTGTATGCGACAGAGTAATAAGATTTGAAAGCTTTTCAACGTTTTTTATGCCATCTTCTCATTAAACTATTATTGTAGTTAGAAGATTTTCCATAGAAGTAGGTATAGTAAGATATTTTATGGTGATACTTCATGAAGATTGTGTTATGTGCCTGAAACCAGCTTTCCTTAGGAACAGGTAATAAAAATTTTATGATTCTATACTGGGTACCAGAGAAAAGTTTCAAATATAAATTTGCTTACTCATCTCGTACGTTTGTTATAAGGTATAACACAGCGCAATTTTTCCAACAAAACCTATATATTCCTTCCACATACGAAAAACTACATGTATTTTTTACGAACAGCATTATTGAAACGTTTAAAATAATGACCAATTGAAATATTAAAACTTAAGTATAGATATACAAATTTCCGGAAGCTTTGAAAAGTAAACGATACAATTAATTAGTAATCAACTACTAGAACCTGTATTTGATGGCGAGGGGAATTAGAATTACGTCTGCATTTACGTTAAATAAATAGGAGCCTACAAGTACAAATGTCGATGAGTATCTTTGTAATATATGTTTGTTTTGACCTGCAATTATAGGTTAATTGTAGTAGTCTAGTTTAAGGTTCACTTGCACCAAATGTTTAATCGAAAGTATGATAACAGAATTAGGAAAATTATTATTATCAAGGTAGCATATTAAACAAGCAGGAGTTTCAACTAAATAAACCCACATAATAATATTTAATTCACACAGAATGAAAGTCAAGTGCTCCTTTTGCACATACCAAATTATAGGTTTCACTCACAATAATACAAAATGTATTATTATTATGTATAAATACAAGGGTATTTCAGTAAAGTTACCATTGCATGAGAAGCTCAGAACCGAACAGGATGGCGGAGATCTGTGGAGGCCCTCTGCCCCAGATAGTGGACACAGGAACATAAGTCATGAGAATAAACTCCAAGCGACAATTAAAAAAAAACCATCAGACCTTTCGAATCGACCAGTCGATAAATTCAAATAAACCAAATAAAATAATAATAGAGATAGCTTAAGATAGTGTGTCGTCAAACGGGTACAGTATCGAATGAGCCAGAGACTAGCCCTGCTCATAAAAGGCTGTTCGCCAAGTCCCAATTACGGCTCTCTGATTGAGTGGTGCTTGGCTAGATGTGAGTCGAGATAGAACAGCTTTGGCAGCGCCTTTAAGATCCACGCGGCGTCGATTTAATTTCAATACCATAGCCAGTTTTATGCCACTATTTCTAAGATGCTGCTTTAATTAAATTAAAAGTCAGATCGCCAAAGACAGGAAAGAGTAAGGTGTGCCTCGAAGACAGAAATTAAAAGTTTATAGCAAATAACTTAAGGACACGTTTGGTTTAGCAGCGTCGCTAAGCTATACTATATTTCATTTGCTAGCATACATAATACTCGTATTCTTAAATACTATTTGACATTGTGTTTACTAATAACTATCCTATAGTTCCTCTCAAACAAACCTCTTTAATACTCGTAGATTTCTATGCGAATTTATATCAATGCACTTGACCATCTGTCGGAGCTATCGAGCCATCATTAAACTATAGTACTCTTTGACATAAACATGGCGAAGACAATCCGGCTTTAAGATCACTATTATAGTCAATCGTAATCGGCAGACGCAATACGGTATCGATGACATGACAAGAGTAAATCGTATGTTCAGACATGGTTCTAAAATATAAATAAAACTTATGGTTAGTTTCACAATTGGTTAAATTATCTCCATAACTGCACCGTGGTAGTCTCTGGCTGTAGATGCAACGATGCGAATTGTTATGGACTTTTCACGCTCCTTATGCATAAAACAGTTCAGTATTATTATTAAACAGTCGGTATTATTTTCTGTAATAGATTTCTTTAGTGTATTTCTACTGTAGCTATGTAGTAATTTTTTTATGATTTATATGTGGTGTCTTACATGAGGTTTAAAGTTTCCACTTACTTCCGTCGGACTAGAAGAGTGTTTTTTATTACAGCGTCAAAACAGCCTATACATAGACGGGTGTATACAAAATAGTACCTGTATTTCTCAAATTTCCTATTCACTAACTTTAATAAAAACTATTTTAGCAAATGCCATTAATAACACGTGCCAATTTCATTAATTGATTGATTACGTTCAGTTATTAGAGTGAAATTTTCCTTAAATATTTCACGGCAATTATACACACTTGTGGGGTTTCGATAAAACACAATTTTCGTCCTAAATCTCCTCGATAGACATTTAATTAATAAATTTCTGAGATATAGTCTAGAAGTTTTGGAAGTACGTTAATGGATATTGATTTCAGAATATTAAATTACAGTAGATATTAATCACTTCGCAACTCCAGTCGGTCACTCATGAGGTCAATAATATATTATGTAAAAGGGTCCACCGCAATAATGATGAACGTCCTTAACTTCATAACTTAACTTTAAAGAGTTTTAAATTCATAAACGGTATAATCTCACTCGGGCGAAAAAAAAAATCATTTCTTTAATAATATTTTTTCATAAACGATGTAAAAAACTCGGACCTTGGATTATAAAATGTTATAAAATTATTAATAAAGAAATGGGAAAAATTCCTCACCCGGGTGGGAATCGAACCTACGACCTCTGCATTCCGTGCCAGCGCTCTTACCACTGAGCCACCGGGTCAATTACTCGGATGACGAATTTTACCATCTCTTTTTTTTAAATTACATTATTGGAAACGTTATTTTTCGTCCCGATAGCTATACATAAGCCAAATCTCGGCAAACAAAGCTGAATCCCTCAGCACAATATTTAATGATGAAACGATCAACCATATCCTAACGGATTATATAATGGAGAAGTGTTTTTATCTTAGTCAAGATATCATATATTATAAAATTATTAATAAATAAATGGAAAAAATTCCTCACCCGGGTGGGAATCGAACCCACGACCTCTGCATTCCGTGTAAAATGTTATTTATCACGGGACTACAAGCGATATTAAGTTTGTAAACAAGATTTCTAAATATAATTTCAAGTAACCGAATGGCATTACTCGTTATTATCGATATTAATTTAAATATTTTAGGACATTTATCATTATTGAAGTAGACCTTCTATTAATAACCCAGATCAAGCTTCGAAAAGGCTATCAAATGCTCGTTACTAGTTTTATTATACCTACTAAGTATCAGAAACATATTTCAGAGTATATTTTATCGACCCAAATACCTAATTGATGCCGGGATTAGCACACTCACTCGCGCTATTGTAACTAAGTGAAAACCGTACAGATCCACGTGAATTTTGTTACTACCTTCTATGCGTAACAATTTAATGGTGGCTCTCTATAGGCTTATGCCTCTGTACTGTACACTATAGGTATCATATACATCCCATTATCATCTGAATTCCGCAAAACAAACCAAGCCTTCACCGGACCCTAGTCCGCTCCGCTAATGTATTTCCAATTATTGTTTCTTTGGCGTCATCTAATTCTGTCCACGTCGTAGACATAGACAGAGACTCGTAGCGCAACAACGAACTTCTTAACGCTCCAGTAAAGCTCGGTATTGACTGACTTAACCTAATGATAATCACAGTAAATTTTAAACACGTTTCAACAAACTATACGTGAGTATAGATAACTATATAAGAGAAGATAAAATACCAGATTTTAGGACCATCCATCCCAATTAACAACACACAATCCTAAGCCCCAATTGCTTATCAGAGGAATTAAAAATCGAATCGCAGCATCCCGCACTAGCGAGTATTATATAAATAGTTGTTGACTACCCTCCCTACAGCCCTAGCAGTGATCAACTCTGTCACCTGTCGGCCAACTTCCACGAACTATAGACTGTATAGACAACTCGGTGCCAGAATCGGCCGGATCACCTGTCCAACTGTCTTAAGTGCTCAAGCGTCATTTATCAACGTCACTGGGAGCAACGGCAGCTATTGTACCGTCCGGACCTTCTTATATTTGAAGCACAAAGAAATGACCGGCTAATTCTTCTTCTTTCGCTCACCGTCCGCATTTAGTCTCAAGCTTATCTTCGGGTAAATTTTGCGATTTATCTTTCTCTTGTAGAAGATATATTTTATGTCATAACGCATGTAGGATAGGTATATTCGCGCTTCTTTGGGAATGCAAATACAAAATGTGTCAGCAAGTAACCTTTTTTAATCATTGTTATTTCGATAAATTTACCCTAAATGCTAGTATATATTTACCAAGCGAAGCTAATAAAAGCATGTAGAATAAATTTTCTCATAATACTTATTTTTAAGGCGAAAATTTTCACAGCTTTTCATAATGAGCGTAAAACATTATTATACCGTGTAGTCTCAGTGTTATGCATATTATAATAAAGGTAGCGCGTGACCGCTTCACGCATAATCGCATTGCGTAACAGCGAGTATAATCTACGTAACATGTGACTACGTCGGCAAGTACGGTAATGTCCGTAGTTTCTCGAATCATCTCTTAACATGACTTTTTTATCACTACAATAAATATTGTAGTTGTTAATATTAGGTAGGTAGGTTTAGGCCAAGAGTTTGTACCGCGGTGCGCCAAAGACTGCCGGTAGAAAGTACATGGAATTTTATTAAAGCTTAATGCTATTTCACGATAACGATGTGTCAGATCTTATTAAAATAGCTAGTTCCTATGATGGAATTAAGTTCCTACTAACAACATAGTCATAGAAGAGCGCCTTGTTCAATGGATAGTTTCTACCAACACTCTAAACTAGCCAAGTCAAAGGTTTGGCTTCAATAGAAAAGTTATAAGAAATTATATCTTAAGTTGTTTTAAATTTTCAATTGAAAATATTTTTTATTTAATTGGTGGATGACGAACGCATTTTTGGTGTATAGAAATAAAGTTGAGATGTCAAAATCGCACTATGGTATAATCCTACTCTTTGGACAGTGTAATAATAAGTGAGCGGTCGTCTGGCAATCGTTCAACAAATATTGTGTTGTTATTTCAAATCTTCTTAGATTTACTTTATAGCAAATATCTAGAAATTAAGGAAACAAAGACTGCATCTATTATAGCAACGTTGCACTTTGATGTAAAGGCAGTCTAAGAATGTGATAATTAATGAATATTAAAACCCTTGAAATAAAATTCATTGCTGTAGACCTTAAGTTATGAACGTATCGTGACTGATTTCTAAAAGTACATGCACTGAAGTGAGATGCTGGCGCTATCACCACATTCCATTAGTAGTCGTATTAGTATGAAACTGATACGAGTACAAGTTAGTGGATTCAATTGTACACTAGTCAAACTTAGGTATAAGCTGAAGGTTGCAAACAGTCAACAGAGGTTATCTATTCATAGTCCGACCGCAGCAAATATCGCTTAGCCTGTGCGATCGATGCTCAATCATTGGAAATTATACCGAAGTGATCACTTTTCTAAGAAGCATCCTAATCGTTCTAAATTCATTACACTCCTATCTCATACGGAGAACCACTTTATAAGCTAAATTGACTCGTATACTGGAAACTGAGTTCCCTGAAACCATTTCAACCCTCAATCGCGGATCAGCTTACAATTGTGGTATTATTTAAGCAAGGATGTGGCGGCTAACTGGCTGATGAATCGTATCCAGAATACTTAATATTCCTCGGCACTATTATGATTATCACGATTGACCACTCATTTCCGCCACTGCAACTTCTGTAAGCCAGGATCAACAGAGACGACCCGAGAATTGCACATAAAGCATATATAAAGTCCTGGGGGGACCTAAGTATTTAGACTACTGTGAAGTATGAAGATATGCTTAATATGAAATTAATTAGGTACTGACAAATAATTCAATATAAGTGGTCAATTTTTTTTCATTCTGGATGCGTTATGCAGTGATGTCTTTCATTAGTTTTTCCTAAGCTAACAGTAATTTGTTATTTTTACATTATTATATAACATAATATGTTGCTTATTATCAGAAATACTGCTATTAATATGGATGAGACCTCCATTGTCAGAAAACAGGTAATCTGCTAAGTCATTCAGGTCAACCGAGTTTGCAAATATCTAAAATCAGCATAATTTATACAAGCGTGTTTTAATCATATTTAGAAATGAGCGAATTACATATTTTTTGCAATAATGGTTTGTTTTCTTCGGACTCCAAAACAGCAGGAGAGCCTTATGAAGTCTTGGACATTGGAATAGATTGGCATCAATGAAAATTGTTTTCATCAGGGCGAAATCAGGTATCTGGATGCTAGTAATGAACGATAGTTAGGTATTTAACTTCAGAACCATCTTATAATTTACTTACAATAATGCCTCTAAGTGGATCATTTTACAATAAAAAAGAAGGATATTTTACCAGAGGTATTACTTACTAACGTGTTTGTTATTCAAAACGGCGAATGTGAACCCGACGTGCATGCAAACTTAATATTGTTTTCATATTAAATTCTTGAAAAATTCAATAAAACTTGTACCCTCCAGACAATATAATTTTCTAATATTCTACGAATACCTAGAAGAGCAATGAAACATACATCAGCAGCTATTACACATATACAAAAACTAAGCTTGTTTACATTCAAATGTAAGCACGTATACCATGGCAGTAGCCTTGTGGCGTGCCCTGGGGACGCCTACGTCCAGCAGTGGACTGCAATAGGCTGAAGACGAAGACGCGTACAAATATTTACATTAAGTAGGTAAATAACATAGTATAGAGATCAAGGGAGCTATCATGAACCTTTAAAGTAGGATTGTTTTAGCAGTACAGTATACAGTGACATCTCTCTACCGATATAAAAACGATACTGCTGAGTTTGATTGAGGTTATTACTCCCAAGATACATCTTCAAAGTGTGTTAAAGTATTCACAAACAGTGCACGCACGGTTCTGTCAGATTTACGTAACGTCCAGCGATCCACACACGGGTGAAAGAGAAAGTAAATTTCGACAAGTCCGACGAGCCTCGGTCGTGATGAGATTTTAAAGATGCTATCTCTATAATTTGAGCACACATTGAGCGAAAGTGTGCGGAATTACCAACCAGATGAATTATATGTAGCGTATATATGTAGTGTTAAGTATAGGTAATATAAAAAATATTCTACTTAGACAGTTGTAATAAATTTTTGTGTCCAAAATAATATAAACTGAGCCCGTTGATTTGATGCTGGTGGCTCTGATCCGGAATCATTATTATGAAATATCCGAAAAACCTCAATAGGTAAGCTTATGTATTCATGAATAAAATAAAAAATACAAAACATCAGCAATATCCAACCTATAGTTAGATCAGTTTGTAATCTGCGATTAGGCTAATTGCGTTATTACAGAAGTAAAGCTAAATTAGTTATTACATTTCGTTTCATAGTTATATATTTTGCAATCATTTAAGAAAACCTTGAATCATACACAAGTCACTTAATACTAATTGAAACCGTCTAGAAATATTGGCAAATAGCATTGTTCTACTTTCTAAAATTATTGAAGAAGAATATAGGTTTTAAAAATATAGGCAGGTTATGATTTCTAGAATTTTAGTTTAAATTGAATGATGCTAAAACTTGAGCCTAAGATTAATCAAAGCTTTACCATATATAGTGTAATACTCGTACTGTAGTAATACCCTGAATTAGAATATTTCCATTTAAGTAATCAGTAGATTGCATATGAAAAAAAGGATATAGAGGTGCTTATTAGCATTTAATAAGGGTTAAGTAGGTACCTATTGCTGGATCTAGTGAAAAATATGGCGGTATTAATATAATCATCATCATCATCAGCCTATTGCAGTCGACTACTAGACGTAGGCCTCCCCCAGGGCACGCCACAAGACTGCTATGGGGTATTTGCCCATAGTCACCACGCTGGGTTGGTGACCGCAGTTTGTATTTTGGACTATGTTGTCAACACGGGATAATATTAAAGGAATAATACCAAAAATAGCATCACCAAAAACGTCAAGACATTAATTATAACCAGATAAATAGGTAAAGACAACCATTACAGACATTAGTAACATGAGTAACTCGTGATCGTTATAAACAGTCCCCAAATAGTGTACTTCTTATCACTATCGAGTTAGTAACTATATTAAGCGAGTGAAGTATTCGTTGGCTCGAAAACTTCGCCACATTAGTCGATAATTGATAAAGTTTAACATATAATGCGAGGGGTGGATGTGAGCAAATATTGGTAAAACTGCTTGCCGACGCCCTCCCAGTTCCGGTCCAACTGGGGTGCCACTAGGGATGCGCATGTATGGAACTAGTAATTGGTGTAGGTATCGATAATAGCTAGCTTCTATTTATCATACGGACATACATAAGATCACATCTATTTCCTGGAGGAGTAGGCAGAGATCACCATTTGCTACGGTCCTGCTACGCTTCGCTCTATCAACTCTCATGATATAAGAGCAGTCGTCAGTTTAGGGTCTTATTGACCAGACCAGAATATGATAAGACTATTATTGAAATACGTACTGAACTATGGCATGTCAAGTCATTAATATCGATAACTGTCGATACCATCGTCCCATCACTACAGGGAAGCAGCCTTACGGAACTGCTGATTACATATTTGAAGTATGAGTAGAAACAATTTGAACGGGCAACATATTGCAGTTGGACTGCATACTATATGTGCACATTGCATATAGTGCATACCATAAAGAAAGGATATTTAGGAGAAGCTATAATAAATGTAGACTGTAACGAACGTAATATTAATACCTTCCTGACTACTACTTATGTTTTACGGAGATTAGCCATCTACGCAGAAAATATTAAGTATATGCGCAAACACTGGTGCACTCTCCATTCCTTCACCCTCATAATCCCATGAGTTGGAAATCCGACGCGACCGAAATGAGATCAGATCAGCAAAGCTGGAGCAACTGAAGTATAATAATCTAATGGAAAACATTAGCTGCGAAGCCTAGGGTAACCTAGCTTTCGCTGATCTTCTTCTTGTAGTGGCACTACATTACTGGAGGTCTGCCGTCAGCTTACTAAATGCAGACTTGTCCCTGGCCATTCGGAACAGCTCCACATCAGCTATTCTCGTCCACTCACGAATGTTTCGCTGATCAACGGCGATTATTTTCTAAAAACAAACGTTGCGAGACATTCCTGTGCTGATGCGGGGCTTCACTAGAATACATCAGCTGCATCTCCTTCCGTGCAAGTCGTAAGAGTAGCTAAGTAACTCGGGCATTCTCTCGGACGATAAACTAGCTATTTGCCACTGATCACTTTCTGTCCCCGCTATGCTAAACGTGGCTATGGGCTCTCTTTTACGATCCCGCAAGTCTGGCTACCTCATCCAGGGTACGAAGCCGTGTCTATGTATGTAATCGTTTCGAGACCTCCTCTATATCCTTCCTCCGTAGTGCATACCCGCTGCACATCACATCAACATTCGGAAGCCGCCGTAGAGTGCTGTTTTAGCGGAAGCAAGGAGTACCTTTGTGGATTCTAGTATAATTATGCAAAGCTTATGTATAATACAGTTTGGCTTGAGTTGCCCTATTATTTTACTAAAGACATTACACAATTTGCATACGATTATCCGATTCATACATGAAGTAATGACGGTTTAACGTCGTCGTCAGCCTAATGCAGTCCACTGCTGGACATAGGCCTCCCCCAGAGTACCAGCCACCCTCTTTAAGTCACCATTCCATCTGGCCGGAGGGCGTCCAACTGAGTCTAACTAAGCATAGCTTTGGTTTAACATAAGTCGTAGTAATTTTCTAACGGCTGTTATTGATGGAATTTCATATGTCTGTAGTCTGTCTAAAAAGTGGTGGAATTTCATAATAATTCATATATACACGGCTGTGTTCCAATAAATGGGGTGGCCAGAACCATGGCTTCCTTTTGTGACGTTATAAGTCCAGATATGGATTTTCCGAAATTCCCACGGGAAGTTGAAATAATGGGAATTCTAAGTTGAAGTCATCGGCGCTAGCTATTTAGTAAATTAATACTTCTTTCCCGTAAACTTTTTATTGTGTCCTCAACTTTCTACAAACTAAGAAACTACAAAGTTTTTTTCCAACTCGACGGGTAACAATAGTAACCTACTTATTATGAATTTCCAATCTTATTAATTAAACAAACTAACACAGCCATTATACCACCAACCATTGTTTATACGGAAAAGTTATAAAATACATTATCATTAATAACGGGCCACGTGTAATTCTAAAAGCGTGAAACAAAACAATAACATCGCGATTAATAATACTCGATCATGCGGATACTCGTATGTATAATTATTATATGTACAGTCTGTGTATCAGTTTGTAATAGGGTTGAATTAAATTATTTTTAGTGTCCGACAGAAACTGGTTTTTCAGCCAAAACCGAAACCAAACTTTCGGCCTTGCTCTCTGTTTCAGCCGAAACCGAAACACCTTAATTTTTTTTATTATTTAAGATTATTTACTGAAATATACTGTATTTGAACATTTATTTGCATATATTGTAGGTATATGTATAAGGTCTATCCAAAATTAGTGATCATCTTTTGACACAAAACTAGATAGGTAAAAAGAAACAACTTTCAACCAACTCCAAAAAAATGAAAAAAAAATCAGCTGCTCCATACATTTCAGTGCGGTAATTATTCGAGTATTATTCGAGATTGTATGGAGAGCAGATTTTTTTTTTTCACTATTTCGGAGTAGGTCCCATAGTGAAAGTCGTTTCTTTTTACCTGCCTAGTTTTGTGTCAAAAGATAGTAACTAATTTTGAAAAGACCTTATATAAAAAAATGTTCCGAATATCTATCGACATTGCTTTTGCAATAAACTATATTGCTCCAATTCTATAGTAGGTAACTCATAATGGAATGATGCCGAATATTGACGCCCTTAATCCGTTCATTTCACATCCCGTGGGAATATCGGGAAACCCCTTCATTGGATGCCCTGTCCAAAACACAACCGCCAAGTTTTAGGTGTTTAAGATTAGCGGTGTAGACTGTGCATTGTAGACATTCATTCAGAAAAAGGATTATATACAGGTGATTTTTGGTCGTCAACGTTCCCGAAAACTACGGAATCTCTTTATCATCACGATCATTTTTATCCATGGAAGCATACCTGGGAAGTGTCTGGTTTCCAAAATATTAGGGTCCAAAGTTGAGTAAATAGACTGCGTTTTTCTGCATAAATGCACATTGACGCGTGTAGCAAGATAATTTCACGAAAAATAATTAATATCTGTCTATGAAAAAACTAGCATAAACACAGAACACTATAAATTTCGCCCGATCAAGTAATAAAAAATTAGTTTCAAAAAAAATTATATCGTTTCTCAACATTTTTCTTGGCATAAACTTACTATATTTGATGTATAGAGTACGTGCCCTTCGTTAAGGGTGGCAACGAAAAAACACCTGTATGTGTAGATAAAAAAATTAACAATAACTATATATCTACAAACGAATAAAGGTTAGCTGAGTATCACAAGCGCAGACGCGGGAATAAACGTAGTTAGTGCACTTAATTATTTTACAATCAATTAGCAGCGTATCAGTTAATTGCACTTCATAATAATTAATAATATTGTGAACAAAACCGTGAATGATTGTGATATGCGAAACAAACTACAAATTATTACAATACATAGAGTGAATTATAATAAAACGCGGTCCTTGATTCGGATACTGATAGAGCTTAGATATTGATAGATATGAAATGTTTAAGAGACTTGGATTTTCTGTATCTTTTTTAAAACATCCACATCATTTGTAACTTTAAAAGGTCAGTTATTTCGATATGGGAATCTTTCTCCATATCTAACTACATTCAAAACAAAACAACTCATAGTATTTCCAAAATTACATACGGTAGGTACCTAGCTACCTGCTATAACATACGTATCTACTATTTCAGATTTCAAGAAATGTACCTAATCCATTAAATAATAATAAATAAATTTGTATGTAACTTGTATTATTTTCATTTAAGCTTAATTTCCATAAAATGAACTGACAGTTCCACAAAGCTGTCCATTAGAAAACCTTCATCTTTAAATTATTCCACTCATAATTTACTCAGAGCGAATAATTTATTAAAGTATTCCAAATTCCTATTCACTTTGTCCAAAGTAAACAATTGAAAATATTAACTTAACAATGTTGTTGACAATTTGGGAATTAATTCGCTAACTATTGAGAAAATAACAGAATACGTTTCATAAATGATATTACAAATTATTTTGTTATATGTTACAAAATGTTAAAGTAACTTTTTCATCTGTCTATCAGTTAATTTTTCAATTCAAAGACTTTACGACTTACAATTTAATATTCCTGATACATACAGGGCATGGGGAGAGCGCTACCTTCTAGCAACTTTTTTATAAAGCTATACAAGATGTTTTTTCGTCGTCAACGTTCCCGAAAACTATGGAATCTCCTCAATCATATATTATATAGGTATGAAGTGCTTGCCACCATAACAGTTATTTAGTTAATAAACACCGCCGCAACAAAAGCTAAGATAATAATCAAATTTCCAACACAGGCCCGTCACTCAGCAGTGAGAACATATATTTATTTACTTTCGTAACACAAATATTGGCGTGTTTACGGTACAATCACAGGTTGACAAGTGTAAATAGTGGAAATGTAAACATTATCCAGTCAGTACTCATTGCGAGGGTGCAACTTATAACAGTTGTAATAAACTTAAGTACATGAAATACACTAAATTCATACAGCAAAGATTTGAGAGTATGAAAAAGGGCAAAACAGCATTGTAGAAACAGACAGAAGAACAGTAAATAAAAATCATTTTAATAAATTTACGTCTTTCTATATTAAAAGGTACAGTTAACCAAATATTCAATGTTATACAACATATGTATTTACAATTAAAAACAAAGATCAAAACTCTGGGCTCTCATCCAAGTACCATCAAGGGAAAAGTAACCGCTAAATATACGATATTGTAAAAGTTTGTAATTTTGAACAATAATAAAAATTAAATTCACACTCTGGTAATATTATCAAGCGTCCACTTAAGATCACATAATACCTCGTTACACCCTCTAAATTTACTTTTAAAGGAAATAAAGCCATAAAACAAATAATCCATACTTACAAAGTGTGCTGACAAGCTAGAAAACCTTTATGACATAAATTTCATAAAAGATGTAAGCGTCAGTAATTTTTTTATGGTGCAATAAAGTGACGGCATATTTTAAGAGCTCTGAAATGACGCTTTCAACATAGGTTATGCAGTGCATTATTACATAATGCATTTGAGGAGTTTCTAGGTAATACTAGAAGTATTTAATTAAGTTATCCTATCACAGGCGACTTCTCTGTACTTAGTTTTGAATACTAGACTAGTTAATAAATAAATATACATACCTAATTATAAAAATAGATATAAGCGAGCCAGAGCCAGTTTACTTTCTAGAATATTAATACTAACAACCATATAAGTACCGAATCGTAGTCTTAAACATCAATCACCCGATCATAGGTCCTTAGGGCTGACTTTTCCAATGGTCAGATAACCTATCTGCAGAATAAAGTCGTCGTCTCTATCTTGATCCATTTCAGAAAAAGACAGCAACTTTATCCTTTACATAGGCTGACCACTGAATAAATCGGGACTTAGTAAATAAAAACAAAGTACCTTCCCTTGAGAATTCAAGGGAAAAACATACCACTAACAATGCGAGCGTGGATCTCGAATATATCGCTACAAGTATGTCCGTCCGATTAGCACACACTTAATTTTTTTTGACATAGCTTCTCACTACATTGAAAGTCTACAAATAACCAAAATCTTGCACTCGGTACAATAGTAAACCTCATAGGCCGTCGACTAGCAAAACCTGACCAACAGTCTAGAACCTGTCTTCGCATGCGACCTTGAGTTTCATGCAGTCGCGCCCCAGTTACGGAGTTGCGTGTCGCAGGCGTCACGTGTGGTTATGCACATTGCACATACGTGACGATGTCGGCGACTCACACGCGAAATATGTATGCCTGCCTAGAGCACTGGGAAAAATAAACAGATCGATATCTGCCGTTTAATTACATCGTAACTTGGTCCGCGTTTACACATGGTGCTTAGTCAAAGTACATAATATAGGTATATGCTAAATCACTATAGGGACAACTTGACATAAAACTAACCTCAACCTGCAACATAGTATTATTTTATCTGTGACAGTACTATTCTGCGCCTACAGACACAACAATTACCGCAACAGTTCGTTTGTCGAACAAAGCCTGGCATGTAATTGTCGCTATGCATGTCAAGACCGTGGCCCGCCCTTGAAATCTTCGATTACAACAGATAACCTATTGTCCGCGCAAACTGCAAAACCTAGCTGCCATTGAGCGCTTATTGGCATAGCACAGCAAAGAACTTTGGTTGATTGTAACCATTTCAATTGAAACCACATCAGCACTTACACGAAAAATGTAATTTGGAACTTTGGAAACCCGTGTTTGTCTTTCTTTGTCCATTTTGCGACTCTAATCCTTTGTGTAAGAAATATTTTCGTTAATTGAATAAGGAAATAGATCTTATATTAATTTAATAAAAAATATCACATATCATTGTCACTTATTTAATTTGACGTCACCATCATCGTCTGACATAGGAGATGGACTTATAGGTATATTAGAAGGTTGGCGCTTCCAGTACTCATGATCCGTGTTGATACTTGTAGCTACTCTATCGCTGGTAGTATAGGTACCTAGTAATGCTTTCCCCTTGAGGCGTCCCTTACTCGAGTAGGAAGCACTTTATAAAGAGGAGAATTGGAGTGTGAGTTATTACATATACTAGGTACTCTGACTTGGCAGGAACGGTGCGTGGAAACCCCGCAAATCCATAGCAATGCATCAGCCGCTAAAGACTTGTGCAGCAGTTTGTCTCTTTATTACCGCAGCCGATTGCCAGCAACGTTGCTCGGAATATATTCCGCTAGCAAGAGTCCACCCGGCCATAAAGCAAACGTTAATGGGCCCATTAACTTAGGGAGGCATGGCATTGAGACACCGCGGCTACGTCACCAGTCTAATCAAATCATTTCTATTCGTAACTAGCGGACACCCACCGAAGACTGTAGAAAAAAATCAATGTCGAATTTTTCCGGGAACGTCTTTGGTAGCGCAACCAGGTGACACGGATCCACCAAATTGGTTGCGCAAACAAATGAAAACCAACCATGATGCCTTCCACGTAGCTGCATACATTGGTTGCGCAACTGGTTGCGTTGCCACAAGTGCCCTAATAAAAGCGATATTAGGTGAGACGGCGACCGCCATGCTGTTTATTTCAACCGGAACTTTAAAGTATTATACAAACTGGGCGGGAACGTGTTAGAGGTATTACAAAACATCTGTCGCGCAATTACAGCCAGATTCATTGTTGATTTTAGTACATACATATAATCACGCCTTTATTCCTTGCGGGGTAGACAGAGCACCAAGGGCTGATAGAACCACATGGTGCCACTTCTGACCAATTTTGAGGGTATAGTGTTAGTAGTGAAAGATGGTCAGCCCATCGCCTACAAAACACCAAGACCCTCTTGTCCCTCTACTGACTTGTAGAGTATGCCCAGGAAGAGAAGCAGCTGTAATATTATGTTTTTTTTTTTGCACTCCCAGAGCAGCATAGAAGATTTATTTTAGTAAGCGTAAAATAACATTTAAAATCAAAAATAGTCATAATTTTAATAAACTTATCACCGAGCTATTTCTTTAGAAGGTTTGATTTCTTCTGCGGCCAATATACCAAATATTTGGTACGATAAAGACTTTCCCTAGGAATCATACTGTATTATTGTTAGGTAAGGTTATTAATAACATTACTAGATACTTAAAATATAATCATCATCATCATCATTTACAGCCCTGAGAAGTCCACTGTTGGACATAGGCCTTCCCCAACAACCTCCACTCCGACCGGTCGGATGCAGCCTGCATCCAACCGACGCCCGCGACTTTGGCCAGGTCATCCGTCCACTTCGCGGGTGGCCTTCCCACGCTGCGCTTACTTAAAATATAATATGGAAGAGAAAATACCGAGGCAAGACATAAACTGGAATCCCCAAGGAAAGCGTAAGCCAGACCTGGCGGCGGACAATCATTGTAGAGGAAAAGAACGTAGGGAAGACCTGGAGCTAATTAAAGCTCAAATCTTAAGACGAACCGGATGATCTATGGAGACTCTCGCCCCATCTAGGAGAGACAGGAACTTAAGTAAAATAAATAATGTGTAGTATGTATATTTTTAGAACTAGTTCAAACTTTCATAGCATTGTATTAGCTTGTCTCGTTTATTTTGCATAATTTTCTGTCTGACATAATTTGACTGCCATATCAAAACTGAAACTCTAACTTTAGATTAACAAATTCGACAAACTGCAAACCATGGATCAGGAACTTTTAATAAAGGCAATTCACTCGCATCCAAACACAAAACAACCAGCTATGCACCGATTTTAAGTCCAAATACAATGGACCAGATACAAAGGAAGAGGTGTTCTAACAACGTTTAGTTATACAGTTTTTAACAGAAGGTGCATGTTAAGCGGAATTCTATGATATAGCTAAATGTAATGTTTTTATGAACCTCGGTAGTAAAAACATTTATGTAGCATAACCATTTTGATATATAAACATTGCATTCAGTGTCTGCAATTTTGTGGGCAGACTACTTACCGGAGGTGTGTAGGCAGAGATCACGGACCTCCATTTGCTACGATCTGACACACATCTTTTACTTCCTCTATTTGTAGTTACTCGTAAAATATACTTAATGCACGGCGTCGTGAGTAGGTATACAAATGTATATTTGTAAATATGGTATTAACTTTTTTGTATCTAGTATAGTTTCAATTTTAGTTAAGCCCATATCTAGTTCAAATTTTAAAAACAAACGAAGAAATTACAAATTGTAAAACTCCAAATTTGCTATCGCTCAAGATTTTATTTGGTACGAGTACATGGCCGAATGGCGTAACATGCTTGTTAAGAAAGCATTATACAGCGTAACATCGGTCAATACCCAGCTACAGACTGCGCATACTGGTCACAATCTCACAGCTCCCGTTTTCGACTGCTCCATGCCATAGAAGTAGTACGTCCGCACCAAGGGTGGCGACTCCTAAACTCGCAACTTCCAGTGTATCGTGCAGCTCTATTGCCGATATTAATTTACTAACATGCCGGCCAACAATACAGCCGCTGGCAAAACTCCAGATCGCCAAACCACGGACTAAATAACGAATATCTGGACACACAAGACCGAGGCGGGGCGAACAATGTCGTACAACTTGCACCGAAGTATGTGAATAGCTTTTGATAGACTAGGAGATGGTGTATTTATATTTGGTTACTGTAGCAAGAATGTTGGTTCAGTATTTCGTAGATGTAGGGTATGACTGTTGTATGCTTAATGGAAACTTTCCCTCGGATGAGAGATGGCAGTATTTTTTTCTTTAAGATAAGAGTTTTGTTCTATGGTTGAATATAATTAAAATTTAAATCTACGAAGGGGTCTAGTCTCGGCCGACCGCATGGGGGTTGTTGTCATCATTCTATCTAGAAGAGGGCCCTTACACCTGCCAAATACTGAATTTACTAGCGATAGTAACCAAAACGTCCAGATACCTCCTAGACTACGACAATGATGGCAAGTTCAACGATAATAAGCCGGCCGACATAAGGCATATTTGAATACGGATATTTCTGGAACAAACAAAAACTCACTTACTACGTAATACCACGAAACTTCTAGATGCTAACATTTCACTGCCTCTGACTGGTATAACCATGAAGCAAATACAAAGCGCAGTTGTTATTGTCAGTATAGTCATGCGAATAGACTTCGCAGCGCCGTACGAACTAATCACTGGCTAGTATTTTGCCTTCCACTGTAAGTAGTCAACCTTTTCCCATCACCCTTGCAATGACAGCACCTTCTATATATTTTTATATATAATATCCTTCAACGTCATTTCGGAATTTGTTTCACAGAAAACATAAAGCGGTCTAGCGCTCAAAAACTTCAGTAAAAGTTACGTTAATTATAATTATTACCAAGTTATGCAGAGGTCGAATGTTAATTGGAACGTCAAATATAGTTTCGTTTCGTACAGGGAAAACAGCTATTATCTAAGCATTTGAAAGCAAAACTCTTCTTTTTGCCTGTCAGGCGCTAACTGAAAAAAAAACAAGATGGACGCATCGCATGCTCTATGATTAATTAAGAGCTTGCAGCGACGACAGCTTTGCAGATTTCGAAAGATAACCCTGTTCCAACCATCAATGAAAAAAGGACTATCTATCATTAAGCCTTTCATTAGGTTAATGTGATATCACAGTGCAAATTAGTCATCAGCTTACATTAGTGAGAGGGTTTCTATTTCTTTCTAAGTTTATGTAATACCTACTACCGATCCAAAAAAAAATCATCTTTCCTAAAATGACGTCAAGTCTGGGAGTGACTGGGATCTTAGACTTTAGTGCTTATTTAGGATATTTTGGGCGGATTTCCCATTGGATTACCAGTTACCAGTCTCTAGATTACGGCGGTAGGCTCACCCTTTACGTGTGAGTTAATAAGGTAACTAATGAAACGTGGGTGTGCGATATCTGCCCCTTATAAGTTAGTGCCGTAACTACGTGTGAGATTAAATATCAAGTTTTCTGATGTTTTACAAGAAGGCTTTTAAAGCCAATTAGCATTCCCTGGCCGCGACCGACTGACACTAGATAAGCTTGTTACGTAAGATATTGTACCGTGACCTTTAGCTGATCTGAAGCAATAATTTAAACGCTACAATAAACAGGTTTGATATATGATAAATAATACCTTCTTCGCGGTCGATGAAGTCAATGTATTTTTAGTACCTATATTAATTCCATTAAAGTCGTGTAATTAATGGTCAATGCTGATAGTGCGATTGAATAAATAGAAGGTCAAAAACAAAACAAAAATTTTATATTTTTGTTTTTCAATCAGGCGATAATCAGATTTTATTACTGACCATCTAATATTGTAAGTTTGTTTGTTTGTTACCTCTTCACGCATTATTTACTAAACTAATTTCCTTTAACATTTTCATACATATAGTTGGGAGTACGGAGAAGGACATAAGCTATATTCTGTAGTCCACGCGGATAAAGTCGGTGGCATCAGCTAGTCAACAATAAAAACAAACACGTATACGTACATATTCCGTTACATTCTCCAAATCAAGATCGAGTTTCTCTTCGTTACACAACTTTATTTTGAAATTGTATCACAAACACCAACTTTCTTGATATCCGAGCGAGTTCACACTTTCATTAAGATAACTCTTGCTCCTTCGTATTCGCTGAAGATAGGAAGAGCGCGGAGCTGTGACAAAACCAAAAAGACAACAACAAAATAAGCATCATAATATACAGCAATGACCCCAGTAGCGTAGGAGTAAAGGAATATATTAAAAAAGGAACAACACAGTCATTAAAATAATCCTTAATTCTTCGTATCCACGATCATTAACATCTGTCCCCGATATGGTAAACGTGGCTGTGGGAGCTCCATTGCTAGTTTATCGCCTGAGAGAATATCCGAGTTCCTTAGTGGACTCCTGCGACATGCACAGAAGAAGATGCCGGTGATGAATTCTAGTGCGCCCCCAATTGGCACGATTACTCGTATGCACGCCATTCCTGACCTAATATAACACACGAATACCTAATATTCTATATATTCGTTCAAATTTTCAATATTCACACACTACACAACACATTAAACTAGTCCCACATTAAGATCCCTAAGGTCTTGTGTCGTGGGTACTAAGCAAAAATATAAATACATAGATAAGTATAGAAACATCCAGGACTCGGAAACAAACATCGATTTTCATCATATCAATGTTTGCACCTACGGGATTCGAACCCAGGACCTATGGCGTCGCAGACAGGGTCACAACCTACTAGGCCAATCGGTCCTCAAATATACGCATACCTAAGAATTTTTGAAGTTACAACAACATCTCTATTAGTGACTTGGTTAATAAAGTGGTAATATCAATTTATCGGTCCGTGGACGTCATCAGCGCTGGCACGGTGCCGATTTGCAGGCAAGCCAAGTCACGGCCCAGAACATGTATGAAAACATATGTGTTTGTATCTCGATGTTATTGCCTACATCTAATAATAATAGTAGGCCAAAAAAGAAAGTCTTTTGACTAATCAAACTAATTCTAATATTATAAATGCGAAAGTAAGTTTGTTTGTTATCTCTTCGCGCTTTATTTACTCAATTAATCTCTTTGAATATTGCATACATTTAGTTGAATGTACGGAGAAGGATATGTCCTTGATTATGTAGTCTACGCGGGAAAAGCTATCGGCGTAAATGTGTATTTGTGAGAATGGATGTTGGAATCTTGTGGCTCTTTCGCCTAAAAACTACCAAAGGGATTTTGATTAAACTTAGCTTATAATATGAGAATACCACATAGACATTATTTTGATGATACATAGTACCTAGTGGTAGAATGGTAGCAAATTAATTAATAGCAGAGTCGGAGTGGTACTTAATTCACTCGCACCGTATCGTTACGACGATGTTCTACCATTTTTCTTGTACCATGTCAAGATTGTCAACATGTATGAACACACATGTGCCGAATCTCCTGATGTTATTACATTCATCTCATATTTGATACATAGATTTAGAGGCCGCAAGAATTGCGATTCTGTCCTTTTCGTGAGAAATGAGATTTTTCCACTATGTTTAGGATTGAGAAAATTCAAAACAACTCAGGAATTTTCATACACAATCTTATATTATTTTATTTATATAAAAATATGAGTAAACATTGTGATTTCCGAGACTCAATTTTTGTGGATAAATTCTTAATAGTGGGCTATTTTCACAGGTTTTCGCTTAATATACCCTGTATTACCCTCTGTATTATATAGTATACCTAACTATTTCTACACTAAGACTGACTCATGAGGCAGATAGAACAAAACGAAGTCACAATAATACAAAGTGAGGTTAACCACAAGTGCCATTAACACTTAAAACCGTATAATAAATTCCGTTAAAATGCACAAAATGCCGGAATAAAAATGACCAAAATTGAATCCCACGTCCCTCAGCAGCAATTTGTGTAACAAAATTTATACAGCACGCATTTGGGAAAAGCAGGCTTTAAATTTTAAATTACGGTTAAAATCCACTGCAAATTACTTTATCGATGGCTCTTATTCATAGCACTGGGCGATAAAATTAATTTTACGATATTGGCGAAAGAACGTTATGTTTGACCACTCAACTGCATGCTGATGGAACGATTTGTAACGAGATCGCATTAAAATTTATTACTCCTATCCTTTGCTGTGGCTTATAGAATACTAGCGGCCGCCCACGACTTAGTCCGCGTGAGAAAGCATTACACATATGCGAAGCCGGGGTAGGTCCCTATTTATAGGTATACAGTATACATCAAATCTTCCTCTTGAATCCTATCTACAAAAAAACCTAGGATAAAATTCGTTGCGTAGTTTCAAAGATCGAAGCATACATATAAGAGGGACAGAGAGCGGGAAGCGACTTTGTGTATGTGTCGTGGCCATATCGTAGAATTGATCATTTCATGAAATGGTCGAGCATTTCATGAAATGGTCGCATTTCATGAAAAGTTCAACTGTCTATTGGCCACATCATGATATGGTTTGGGCAGATCGATGATTAAAAATCGTTTCTCGATATGGGCAACTAAACGCCCGATCATTTCATGAAGTGGTCAAGATTATTGATCATATCGTAAAATAGTTACATGAATCACCGGTAGAGGCGCTGCGCGCGTTTTATTTATGTGTGAAGATGGCGGATTTTTCTTTTTAGGTTATAAAACAAATTAAAGAGAGTAGGGTGACTATGCAGAAGAAGTTCACGGATAGTGTGTTATATTGTATAATGTATGTATATTAGACTTAATGGTGGTTTATAATAATATTGTTAAACAAAAACCTTAGATTACGATAGGTTAGGTTAGGTTAGACTATGACAAATGACGCACGAGCCGAGCGAGCGGAGCGAGCGTGCCCAGGCAGCGTCCGGCGATGTGCCAGATGCGAATCGCTTTTGTAAAGTCTTTTATGTTTTTAAATATTATATTGTGAAAATATCACATAAATAATAGCAAAAAAAATCATACCATCATACCTTATGGTATACTTATATATGGTGTACGGTATATATTATTTATATAAGCTCTTACCACATTCGGATTTTATGGACACCCTGTTAATACGATTTGGCCAAACGTGGATGACAAAATCGTGAAATGTAGACGATTTAACGATCTGGTCAAATTGAATTGGCCACTTCATGAAATGCGACCACTTCATGAAATGCTCGACCATTTCATGAAATAATTAATTTAACAATATGGCCACGACATATGCACTGCATGACTTTGCCGCTCACTAGGTACTTTGCCCGCGTAAACTTTTGAATTTCCGTTATTTCCCGTTCTCGTCACAAAAGGAAGCTTTGGTCCAATTAACACGTTTCTAGCTTCGCTATATGCTACACTACGTTGCTATGGATGCGATTGACATCCACCAATCAAATTCATTGACATCATGGACCAATGAACATGATCGGTGGATATCCCACGCAACGTAGCACATCTCTAGTGGAAGGGCAGCCTTTGAATCCTTCCGTAGAACTTTCGACCATCAACGATTTTGATAAATAATAAACTGTATTAAAGGCACTAAATTCCGTACAGGAGTCCATTAGACCATCGAACCCTACTGTTATTAATGGTGTTGGAGGAAAATTGCTTGGAGTTCACCTCACGCGATACTAACTTGAAGCAAATATGTAGGGGAGCCGCGATAATTATAGTAGTCAAGCGATCGCCAATGTACGCAGGACAATACGAACTTTTTTATCTCCAACCATAGCCTTTCCTTCGTCACCCTCGTATCTGCGACATTACTTGTAGTCTACCCTCACTCAAAAATCATCATATTTATTTGCACTAAATATGTGTAGAAATACATGTTGTTATTCTTATTCTTACACTGTTTTTCTTATTTATCATGTTATTAGGGTAAATGTAGAAATTACGTACGAAGTGTACGAAATAGTTTTTTTAAACCATCCAACAGTTCGCTGCCTATTTAATACAAGCAAACAAGCGAACATTGAATCAAATCGTCTAATATTAGTGCAGGTAGATGGACAAAACTTTACTGGTCATCTCATTTTGTATTTGCTCCATGTACTTAAACTTACCACGCAACCCGTCGATATGTATTTTGTACAGCTATCCAATTTATTTATAGGTCAAAAAGCCCATGTGTCATAATTAGGAAAACTTGCGTTTGTAAAACACTAGTAGCCTAATACGAGTAGCAAACTGGCAGTTTGAATGGATTTTATTACAATAAATCGCTGTTTTTCATTCACAGTCTTAGTTATATATAAATAATTTAAAGGATTTGAAAATTATCTCCACATGTTTTTTTTCTCTTCTACCATTTATTTATATTTATGACACGTGTGCATGCAATAAAAATATTGATTACTTTTTTCTAGCTCAACTAAAATAATACGTTTAGACCCCCTTGCTGCAAATGCGTAAATCTGGAGGATAAATACATGCGGGATAATTTGACCAAAGAGCCCATAAAACATTATTTGACAACGCAGGTACTAAAAATTTTCACGATAAATATAGATAAACAAGATTACTAATCGTAATAAAAAAATATGGAGACATTTCGCATTTTATGATTTAAAATTTACAGCTCGCGTAAGCATAAAATAAATAGTATATTTACGTAAGTAAGTAATTAGACTATGAATTGGAGATAAAAATTTAATTTCCTTTTTTTACTGTGGCGTGACTTTGTACTAATTTTGTCAATTCAGAGTATGAACGTATGCAGTAACGTGTTTTGTTTTAACATTGGTAAGTAGGTACAATTCAATTCTTGTGTACGTAGGTAAGTTAAGTCTAGGTACAATAAAAAAATGGACTATTCCTGTCTATATAACGAAGTACTTATTCAAATATAAACCTATTCTTTTCTATTAAGCATAACGGGATAGGATGGTCTTCTTGAGGAGATGGAGGTGAAGCATGGTTATTTCCGTCCATTCTTCCATCTGAATTCCTCAGAACTGTGGGCTGAAGTGGGTGATGTCGAATGAAGAAAACAAAGTACTCCCAATTAAATTATAATCACTTATCACGTTAGGTACACAGTTGAATGGTATGTAAGCTTATACACACAGGAATAGAACTAGAACGCGGGATAGTTTCTGTAGCTATCGCGTACACCGGTCGCCGAGGTCGCCAAGCAAGTAATGAAGTCTACCCTCGCCGACCACGACAACGCGCGCGCCACAAACTCTATCTAGTGCCACCAGATGGCGACACTGGCGTTCCGGAAATTGCTCGATTGCGACAAGTATATTTTTAAACTTTCCTTAAATATTGAAATTGGAAGAAAGAAAAACAAGTTAAAAAAAATATTCCCAGTATTTCATCCGAATGTTTTTCCGAGTCTGAACTTTTAAATTCCTTGCAAATTTTATTTTATTTTGATAAAATTATAAACCTACAAATAATTTTAATCCCCGGATGAATATGCGCTTCAGTAGAAATTTCCTATGCTTCAGTAGAAATTTTCCTATTTCCTTACGACTGTAAATATGAATATTAGTCTTCGGCACCAGTAAATATCACAGGCAGCTGCCGCCATATTTTTTTTTTTCGTATAAAAACATTATCTTGGACAGATTCCAACCGATATCTGATAGATTAACGCCTGTTTACCATCAAAACACATTTATCTCCGAGAATCACATCTCAATATATGTTTAATATGCTTTTTCTTTCACGAAAAAAATACTAGTTACGAGCAACATGACTATATGCTATTTGGTAAATACATCGTGTCATTTTCTAGTCTAAAGCCTCCTTTACATAATACCATTTTCTTGCATACAATTACAATGTATAATCACGCCCATATCCCTTACGTGGTAGGTATACAATTATATTGAAGCAATAAATGACTGACATTATTTAAATGGTCATTTTGACAGATCGTTCAAGTTTTCTAATCGATAACATAATGGTCTTTCAATTATTGCTGTTGAATGTATAAGAAAATCGTATAATGTAAATGGGCCTTTATGGAACTGAATAAAAATTACACCGGTACCTTCACATGTTATCACTGCCGGCCGGCGCGTTTTTATCCTACGATTATTCCGTTTTATGCGCCGCATTAGAGCACTTTTTACCGTGTAGTTCCTTTGGATGATGGCGCTAGTTACAGGCGAATATACATATTTTCTGAGCCACTGCCATAGAGGAATAAGATGTAGACATAGAGTGCTAATGTCATACTAACAGTTTCGATGCACCATTAGACTTTTCGGTGCCTCACAATTCCAGTCCTTGATACTTAGATTGAATTACTATACAATACATTAGTAATGTAGTACATTACTATACATTACACTAATAGAATCTAAGTGTCAAGGACTGGAATTGTGAGGCACCAAAAAGTCTAATGGTGCATCGAAACAGTTAGTATGACATTAGCACTCTATGAAATCTTATTCCTCTATGCCACTGCATACAAAAAAACATCAGTTCCGAAATCAGACATGGAAGTTATTCTATGAAACGGGCTCTAGTCGCACTGCCCCTAAACTTCCACTGACCTAAATTTAAGTTGTCATGTGTTTAAGTCACCTAGCTTGCAGCAACTTTGCAGCATCGACATGGCGCTCATTGTCCGCCGTTCGCATTCTGCAGCCGTTATACAACTAAAGCATTAGAAGACTTCATCAAGTCAGATAAGACCCTTGTGGCCGTGCAGTTCGCGGACGTGCTTAGAGTATTGTGAAACTGCTTGGGAAATGGCACGTATAACGGAAATTCGCCAATATATTTATAAGCAATGTATAGATAGCATTAAGTATCCACTATCGGAGGAACAATTCTACTGTACACAGAACCCATATAATTTTCGTTAATTGAGAAACTCAGTGTATGAGCTGTTGTTATTAGCACTGCAAGGTATAGGTACATCAATTCTTATACAACATAGGGTAGCCAGAAGTGTATGTCATAAAGATCCCACAGCAGGTTTAGCTGACCAGGGACAGAAGTAAATGATCAGTGATAA
This sequence comes from Carposina sasakii, assembly GCA_014607495.2. Lineage (NCBI taxonomy): Eukaryota > Metazoa > Arthropoda > Insecta > Lepidoptera > Carposinidae > Carposina > Carposina sasakii. Next base: position 12,514,720 of record CP053163.1, read on the forward strand.
GTTGCTAGCTTATCGCCTGAGGAAATGCCCAGTCTTATGCATGGAAAGAAGTGCAGCAGATGCTTTCTAGTTAAGCCCCGCATCAGCCCAGTTCTCAATCGTCAACCATTCTTAATAATTTTATTTTACCTATTTTTGATAGAAAAAAAAACAAAGAATTAAAGGCCGCTGCTAAATAGCACCCTGTTAAATTTTGATCCAAATAAAACTGTATAAGAGGTCATATTCAACAGGTGGAAAGCCGTTGAATAATTGAGAAGCAAGGCCGTGCAGATTTGCCTGGCTCCGGTCCAGGGTTAATGAATCCTTGCACCCAATTACTATGCTCTGAATGCCCGTTCTAGCGGGGAACCTAGACAAAGCATCGATGCCAATCGAGCCTGCAGGCGGTTTAGTGCTACCTATACAATACAAACCGAATTTCTAAGATTTCCCTTCTATAGACCAATAAGACGAGGCCAATAGACAATAGTCAAGACATTTCTTTAAGTAAATTGAAATAACAATGGAGGCCTTTGCTTTAGGCCCTCGTCTTTAGGTCAGAAATATAAAAAAGAAGTGACCGGTAGCGAGTAAATAAATAACCAGTTTATCTACGTTAAAATTGGTTAATGTTGCATGATTGTATCTAGAAAAAATATAGTACCCCATTTGCATATGTATTCGAAATATTACATAATAAGCTAATTCCACGTAGGTATTATGTACCTAACCACCATTTGCAAACTTGCACGTGTACGCCCATTTACTAGTACTATTTTCATAATAATCACGTGTACGGCACTCTAGCACGGTGTCGTGAACTTAATGTAAAGCAACGATAATGCTGTCAGACACACGCTTCCGACATTTGCAGATACTGCTTATCTAAGCTAGCAGAAACTATGAACATGCACACAAGCGTTTCTTCGACGTTTAATAAACGCACGCAAAAATCATCACAAGAAAGTGACAAAATTATATATTGCTAATTGTTTGTTGTGATACTGCGATATATTCGCACTGAAGCTAATATTACCAGTTAAAATAAAAGCGTACCTAAGCATCCGTTAATCTCCGTCTAATGTACCATATTTAAACTAGTATTAATTTAAAATTAAATCCGTATTTCAATGAATAACTCAGTAAATAAGTTATTATAAGTTTTGATTACTCATGCCCGCAACATATGTATGAGAAGTGGTGATAGCGAGATGTCTCACTTTTAAACGTCAAATCCATAGAGCTAAGTAATAACTAGATAAACTAAGTGTATGTGATGATGATGATCTCCGACCGTATTTAGGCCAAGGCGACCAATCTCTACGGAGATTGGCCAGGTACGCAGGAGATATTATAGTGCACAAGTGTGTGCGCAAACACAGATGCACTCTCTATTCCGTTACTCTCATAGTCCGATGGGACGGAAAGCCGACACGACCGGAGAGATCAGGCGCAGGACCAACGGTTTTACGTGCTTTCCGAGGCACGAGTTAAATGACAATTTTGCAACATTAAAATCTGTACATGAAATAAATTCTTTGGTACAGGCCCGTGACTGGGATCGAACTTACGCCCTTCCGCTTGGAAGGTGCACGTCTTAACCACTGGGCTATCACCGCTTACACCGCAGTGTATGTACTTTGCATGTAAAAATAGACTAAGAATTAGAATAGACACTCGTTCTCGAGCCAGGACTGAATGGACGGAATAGAACTGGTTTGCAATACCTTTTTACACACCAAGTAGAAACACTTGCCTTAGCTCTATGGATTTGACGTTTAAAAGTGAGTCATCTCGCTCTCACCAAATTCATCATACGGGTACTGGAGAATCCCGAATTGAGCCACGTTTAGCATAGCGGGGCCAGATGTAAAAGACCAATAACAAGTTGCTAGCTAGCTAACCTGAGAAAACGCCTCTAAATTGCTTAGTCGACTTCATAGCAGCTGATCATAAATCCGCAATTTTGTTCTTATTTGTATGGAGAAATATACCGAGTGTAGACATGTCGAGCGATAAGTGGCAATTGGGGCCCTGGAACTAGTCACAGAACTCTTTGGTCAGTTACGATAGCTACTGCCATCTATTTGGTAAATTGTATAAATTACTTAAATCTTGTCAGAAAATCTTTAGCTAAAGAAGCGCCCGTGTGTGAAGGCTCTAATTCTAACTACTACTTTATGAAAGCAAGGGGATAATGCATTTTAAATTAAGACGGATATCACGATGATGGAATGGAGAGGTTATTGTCATCACCGTCAATGCTGGAACACGAATTGTTCCATAGTCGTGTTACAAAAACCTACTAAATATACAAAGATTATTGTTCCTAATCAATGAAGTTCCTAGTAAATGTAATTATGAATTTTAGATAACCATATGACAAAAAAGTGGTACTAGAGTTAGGGTAAAACAAATTCTTCAACTTCAACTTGAGTAAATGAATAAATCTGATAAAGCGTAAGAGAGTCGTATACCCATCAAATATTATCTTGTTGCTCTAGCAGTTCAGACAAAGTACGTAGGTCTGACAACTTTGTTTTCATTCTCCAATATTAGCTAGTGCGACATTTAAAACGTGATGTTACGGTGGTATTGCAAATCGAAACTAACAATTACCCTGTTTTTTTACGGCAATCAGCTCATTAAATATATATCCTATTTCCACTAACATATGGCTTATGCTTGCCAGACAGTAAAAAGTAAAGAAATTAACATCATATAAATTTTAATGTATTGGTACTTGTCAGGATTTTTTGACACCTATAATATTATAATTAGTACCTGATTAAGATCAGAAGCTCAGTGACAGCTTTTGTTCATAAAAATATATTCATAAAAAAACACAGGCATTAGCCCACATGTGAATGAATTTATGGATGTCTGTCACTCAAACGCACAATACCGAATTTAGGTGAGTTCGGTGTACGCATAACTGGACAACCCCCATATGAATGTACAAGCTACTTTCTATAGAGATAGGTGTGGAAGAGATTGATTGAACGCATATACCTATCTATATATATATCTATAATATAACATACCACCTGCAAAGATAATTTTACAAATTGCTACAGTTTTTTAATATAACTACTAGACTAATGCTATAGATATATTATAAGCAAATAACCTTCATTTTTTTTTTTTCATTTTATCTGACCGTGAGACGAGTGGGTACATTGCTTGATAGGATTGCGCTAACAACTTACAATACAAACGTCAAACAAACCGCCTACGGCATCAACGCCAGGCTTCAGGGAGTTTCCCCAAGATAACGCGCAGTTTCAACACGAAGCACTCGTAAATGAGAACATCGCTGATAAGGTAAACACTAGCGCAGTTCCAGAAACAATGCAAGTATGACGACACTCGACAGACGTGGCACGGCACTCGATGCATCGGATGACCTAGTAATATCTGCATTTGCAGCTGCGCCAGACTTCGTGGCAGTTTTGTTACACGTATTATTAAACATAATCTTGTGACACAGTTTTTTGCGAGCAGGAAATAGGAAGTAGAAATAATAGTTATTATAATAATAAGTTCATACCTGTTCGTAGAACCGTCTTGTGGCCTACGTTCGTACTAATTAGAAGAACCGAGCGTAAAATTATAACCTCGTTTGCTTGATTACTTGACAGTGAAATATATGGAATATCTGTCAAATTTTACTGTAAATAGTTTATTTTATAGCTAGTTTAAAGCTTTTTTTAGTAAGGCCCTGAAGGTACGGTACAATCTCTAAATCTGTAGGCTTTAACTAACCTAAATCAAATAAGTAATTTTCTACCTACTATATACTAAAATAATCTCTCTAGTATTTATTGAAACGAAAAAATGGCCAAACCTTACGACAGAGTAAGCTATAATCATTTTAGCAACAGTATTTCTCACTATGCCACGAGATGCCGGTCAGCCTACAATCCGTGTAACGTCAGCATATGGAACGATTCCGGACTCGCTGTCAAACGCACGCTACCTTGTGACAGTGCGAGATAAACTCCAGGTTTAACGAGTTCTGAGCTCCGAGCGAACTGTGGCAGAGGTGTACCGGCCGAGCGAGATTATGAAGGTTATTGTTTGTGGGTATTCCTTATGAACTTAGTATTTAGTAGGTACATAGGTTTAGAAGCAGATACACCTACTACATGTTATAAAAAGTCAATAGCAAAAATTCATTCAAATTTGTTTTCTGGTATGCCGGAAGAGATCTCTTGCAGACATAAACACACGTTTCTATGCATTTCTTTAGTATGTTTCTCTATAGTTTAAAGCTCTAGAACTACCGAATAGATTTCAATAGTCTTTTGATTGGATATTATAACTTTTGAAAAAAATTGCATAATTTGAATTTGACTGAATTTTGCCGACCCGAAATTCATCGTATAAACCTAGTTGAGGTATATAATTCAGTCACGTTTTAAGATCATTGTTTGGTTCAAAAATAAAATTAACCAGAGTCCACAAAAGGTGATGACTGTCGTTATTTCGCCGAGAATTGTATGCCAGTAATTAAAACAACAGTATCCGCAAATAACGAGCAAAAAAGCAATGTTGATTCAATGCACGTGATGCGGCCTGAATGTTCACAATATTGTATCAATTTAATTAGACAATTACGGCATACATGGTAGCGATAAACAAACAATACGTTTATTGTATGCACGGTACGCCGCCGTAACCAGCCAATCAATGGGCAGCATATGTTATTGTACCGCCAAATTGTATTGTAGGTACTTAACTACGGATTGATAATAGACAATCGGTCGTGTCATCTATCACACGGCTCACTTCTCAACTAATAGTCCATATACAATGTACAAACAACGTGTAAAACTACTCATTGTTTCAAACTTACCTTTACGCTTCATTTTTAGAGCCTTCGAACAGTTGTTTAGTTTTATAGGTGAAATGTTGTACGTACCTGTAAATAAATAAAGTAAAATTAGATATAGAAGCGATTACATTATATAGACACAGCTGTGTTCGCCAAATGGGGTAGTCAGAAATGCAGGGTCAAAAAGCAGATACCACAGTCATGTTTAGAAATGTTACTAGCTTATCGCCTGAGAGAATGCCCGAGTTTCTTGATCGACTCTTACGACATGTACAGAAGGAGCTGATGTATTCTAGTAAAGCCCCGCATCAGCACAGAAGCGATTATAAATCAGTTGTAAGCATACTTTTAATTTAGTGGGAGTAAAGCTCCATTAAAAATCCATATCTAAAAAAACTTTTTGTAAAGCATAAATGCATTATGATGTAAATGCACGGGAATTATATATTCAATGAATCAGACTCAAGAATGAAACTCTTTTACTTGCTCGTAATGACTTGATATTGTATTAAAAAACCATATTTTATGGTATAAAATTGAGGAAACGATTAAAGAGGATCCGTTCGCTGGAGGCGAGGTTCCATTGAAATTGTTATTATTTCATCATCGACGCAGACGACTTGAGTTAGTATTATAATTAGGTCTCAAGCACACAGCAACGCTGAGGTTTGCCAAAATGAGTTCAAGTGGCTTGCTATATTTAAGATATTTCAATTTTATCGTAACGAGGGTGCGTAATAGTAATAAATCTGGTAATAAATCTATATGCATACGTCGTTCAAGCGTAATAAACAATGCGCATAATTGTAATTATAAAGCTACAATATAACTTTATGTGATATCAGTAGGTAGCATCGCAAACAAATTGATTAAATTCAGACATTTATTTCTTCATATTTAACACTTAATAATAAATGCCAACTTATTTTTTATGACATGGACAGGTAGAGATGCTCGTGTGTTCAGACCCTACGTTTCGCGATGAGATTTCTTACAGAGTCTATTTGTCTAGAATTGTTTCGCAGCCGTGTGCTTGAGGACAAGGAGCCGGAAAGCAGCACCGGAATATCTAATATCTTGAGAGGTGACAGGTTAACTGAACAATTTTAATTGCTACAATTTGATTGTGTCAACTTTCATAATATTATTATCGAGCCTTGTGGCGCGCTCTGGGGAAAGCCTACTTCCATCAGTGGACTGCAATAGGCTGACGAGTATGGTATGACGAGGGTGGTATGATAGCCGGGTAACATTATATCAAAAGCAAAATTAAAGGTTTTAATTCGTAGACCCTGAACAGCAAAATTCAAGTCACAAATTCTAACAAGGCGTAATGCATTTATGATAAGGTCCTATAGAAATTATTTAAACATTCACAAGGGACCACCACTAAAGTACCTACTTAGGTACTACTTCCTACAAAACAATACAACAAAAAGAGCGCCCTCAAAGTCGATTAATTCTCGTAAATACATTATATACATACAATCATACATAATACGAGTATAATCACGCCTTTATCCCTTACGAGGTAGGCAGAGCACCAAGGGCCGATAGAACCACATGGTGCCACTTCTGACCAATTTTGGGTAAAAAATAAATCTTAAATTCATTATTCGATAAATACACGGCTTCAGCTTAACATATTGAATACCAGTATATGGTATCAGGTCAGCCATTTACGTCATTAATGTCGATTTAAAATTGTTTACGTCCAGTGCGGGCTGTGCGGGGAGGTGTAGTCCATCATAAAGATAGCGCGTTGCAATAATGTGGCGTCCACACGACGCTTTTCAATGTGCTATCAAAAATATATCGCGCTAGATAATGTCAGCGGTTCGTTCATTTATGTTTGTTCCTTTATTTTACAATCGTGGGCGTACACCATATCGTCCGCGTGAATATTGCCTGTGTTGCTCTGGTGTACCTATAAGCTATATTGCCAACGTCATACAAAGAAAACACCTTAAATTTTCAGGTCTATAACATTATACAGGGTGCTTGTGACAGCCAGGCAAATATTGATACCATGACTTCAGACCATGATTCAAACACTGAAATTTTTCGCAGGAAACTTCCAAAATTTTCTTCATATTTTCAGGAATAAATTGTTTACTCCGTTTAATCAGGCCTTAGATAATGACTTTTAAAAAAATTAACCAAAAGATGATTTTCAAAAATAAAGTTGACATCAAAAAAGTTCAAATAACTGATCAACCCTAATGGAGAGTTACAAGTGATCCAAAAAAACAGCAATGTGGCACACAATAAACAGTAAGCCCATTTAATTAGTCACAGGATCGCCCGATACAATTGGAGCGGAGAGCAAAGTTTACTGATATCAAATCAAAAATATATTTCCTGGGATTAATAACACTGTCGTATAACTCAACACAATGGTACTTGTTCAGGATTTCCGTATTTGCCTGGCTGTCACCCACACCCTGTATACCTGACTATTAGTGACTATCGGCCAATTTCAATACGAGAGATCAAAGAGAATCTCGGATTTTTTATTCCTAATTTGAAATTTTGTATTAAAACAATTGAAGATTAAATCTGAGATATGCAGAAAAATCTCTCAAGATCAGTTATAGAAATTGGCTGTATATTAATATAGAGGCTAAAGTAGAGTTAACACATAGATGACGGACAGCGCGTCGGCTAGCAACATTTTTGTATGGTGTGCGTTGGACAGCTTGTTAGCCTTGTAGTGTAACTAACATTTCAAAGAGGAACGACGTAAAATGGTACTACGACTTGCAGAAACGTCCACTCTGAGTGATTTAAATTCAGTTCAAGTAACGTCACCATATACGTAAACTATCACCCGCAAATGAACTGTCAGGCGCCTGTTAATCACAATATTTCATCCATATTGCGGAAAAATTAATACAATATTCATTCAGTCCCATAATTCAAGCGATATAATTTACGAGGTCCTGTACAGGTTAAGAGATATGGGTGCGTTAATCAATGCTATATTTGAGGTCTTCTCTGCGATATAATATAAATGATTATAGTATAGTGATATATTTCTAGTCTATACTAATCATTATACTCGTAGTACATAGTCTCCTATCTCTTCTAGGAACATATGCCACAGTATAGATACCTACTAGATCTTTATTTAGTGCGTTCTATAATAACCTCTTCCGCACGGATTATACAGTGGCGACATACTCGTAGATTAAAAGCTTCAATCAATTGCATATGTGACCCTATTATAATTTTCTTCATACATTTTTTTCAATGACTTGGTCTCTTTTGTATTTTACCAAAGATAATGCAAGGATAATATTATTTACAACTTGACGACCGCACCATAATTAGAGACAGCATAAACCTCCAAATATAATTATCCAAATATAACTATACTCAAAAAAGTAACAACCCTATATCGTAATCAAAATTCTTACTGAAGTACTAATAAAGAAGATTGCTCAATACAGTTAAGTATATTAACCTCATAAAAGTTTGCTCAGACTTTTCGCCAGATTGCAGGGCTGACGTCACGATGAAATCACAAATAACCGCGATAACGTCAACAGCTAGGATCGACTGTTGCAACAGCGGAACCAAAGCTGCTATCGTGATAGACACGCTCTAATACCAACATTCCAAATCAGGCATACATATAATATATATGTCGAAGGCATATAATAATTGTAAAACACGCTGTATTACAAAACGGCTAGGCACTTTGAATAGTATGGGGTTTGGAGCGAGACAATTTGGCTTCTAGCAATTTGTCTGCTTAATTAATTAGGTTAGGTTATGTTAGACCTGTTAAAATAACAACGCACGAGCCGAGCGATCGTGTTGCGGCAGCGACCGACGAACTGCTAAAAGGAATTTTTTTATACTATTCAAAATGCCTAGCCGTTTTATAATACGGCGTGTTCTACAATACGCCTGCGACATACAGATATAGATGGATAATATAAAAACACGGCTATGTTCCCAAAATGGGGTAGTCAGAACTGCCGTATCATAGAGGACATCTCACAGCCACATGTATCATAGGGGGAACATGGTCAGTAACAAGTTGCTAGCTTATCGCAAAGAAAATGCCCTTAGTACCTTAATCGACTCTCGGAGGAGATGCTCGGAAAGAAATGCAGCTGATGCGCTCTAGTGAAGCCCCGCCTCGGCAAAGGAAATTAGGCATACGATAACAAATTTTGACATATCATTATTTAATGCGAAATTTCACCAGACCCGCAACGTCAGGAGATTAACGATGCGCCAGCCCGGGGCAATACGTCTTATCCAACGTAATATTATGCCTGTAAAATATCACGTATTTAGCGCAGACTGTGTATGATGAGAGTATTACGAATAAAATGTTGACTTACATTTTTCAGAGAAAATTTGGTGACAAATCACGCTAATGTGACATCATGCGACAATATAGACGCCGTAAAGCAGTGTTTACAATAGCGCAGTGTTTGCTTTGAAAAGTTACGAGCGTCACGGACGTGCCGCAGCCAGTGGACCGTCCAACATTATATCGTAAACAATATGCTGCGATGCATTTTAGGCCAATAATCCGTTTTACCTACTAACATGTAGGTATACATCATATCCACTAACATCCCGACTTTACGTACTTTACGATACATGAAGCCACAATCTAGTCAGTTATAGTAATTAGTCAGGTAAGATTATCAACTAGGAATAGAGCTATTAGGAATAACAGAAGCTATAAGCGAGCTATAAGAGAACTATGTGCAGCTGATGATCTCACATAAACCTGGAATCCGCTAAGCGGTTTGGCTATAGGTCTAACTAAATGGACATTTGTGGTACCTAAGGTTATAGGAAGTACTTATAGTAGGAATACCGAAAGCAAGCCTCGAAGCATTCTGCGAATTCAATTTTCGTTCTGTAGCCATATGCTGCACTCACAACTGTCTTTCCTGATACCGACTGTACCCGGCACAAACGAATCGATCCAGGTTCAGATTTTCTATTTAGAAAATCTGTTTAACCCATTACCTTCTTATTAGTTAATAATTCGCATGAACTTGTCATATAAACTTTTTATTAATAAAAACACGACTGCGGAAGTAGTATTTGAGTAGTGGTATATTATTTGCAACATGGCCAGATATTTATTTTCAAAAATGCACACGTACGACCTTATTCATAGCTCGCGGAAATCGAAAGGTATGTCTATGTAAACTACAAGACGTAAACGTAATCTATGTAAAAACGTGTCAATGTAAACGTGGCCTAATTTATTTTGTTGCAAATTTACTACCTAATTAGTGATTACCTCCGGTACTTTATCAGAGATGTGATTAGTATAGTAACCTGACTTTATCCACCACCTGTTACCACCAGGTATTAATTGGTTCTACTCAAAAACGACCATTTTGTATTACCATATGTACCTATGTAAGCTTCCTATGAGCACAAGACTAGGTAAGACATAAGGACATTACAGCCACCCACGACTTCTTTAAGCTTTACAGTTCCCATTTTTCCTGTTCCAGTAAAAAAACCGGAACATCCATTCCTATCGATTCCTTACGAAGTACACACCCTACAAGTATCTACGATCCGTCTGTCAGTCAGGTAATTCAGGAAAGAGTAGAAAGAGTATCGTCAAACATGTCAGAAAAAATGTGAACTTCAATCAAAAGTTATACTTAAAAGCACCAACTTGTCACTGAAACTCATTCAGCTAATCCTCATTAGAGGGTAGACTCATCGGCAAAGCCGTCGTAATGATCGCGAGCCTGTCCCCTCGGAACCTTCCTTTGTCTTCCAAACGATCTTAGCGGAATGAGGGACATAATAAAACACATACACCAGGAAACTTTAAAGGGCTTTCTCAAGGAATGAACGGTTCGGTGTGTCCGAGTCATCGATGTTGAAAGAGAGTGGGTATACCTTTGATGATTTATTGAAATCCAAAAGTATGGTCGATATCTAGTTAATTGCAAAATCATTTTATAGCACAGGTTTAATCTGAACCTCAGACAGTCAATTTCTTAGGAAATCTATCAACAAACCGAGGTAATAGATTATTGTCTATCGGTACAATCGAAATATATAGGTTTACATTGTATGTGATCGACCGTCTGACCCAAACTAAAAGTAAATGAAAATGGCAGGAAGATGAGCAGATACGATGTACCATACTACTTTAAGGGGAGATCAATACGCTTTTTTTAATAGATAAGTAGTTCTTTCTAAGTGATGAATAAATTTTGAAGCTGTCTTTCTCTAAAACTTTAGAGCCAATATCTACTTTATCCTTTTTGAAATAGACCTATCTGACCATTGGTAAAATTTCGGCCCTAAATGTAATTTCTATAGGTAACATCACATTGAAAAGAATATTATGAGTTGGTGTTTAGAATTTCACATTTAGCATATCTAGAAAGTGCTATGTTCGATGATCCGAACTGTTCGGGGCCTGTAAAACTACATTAGCTAAAAACACTGAGTGCCAGGAACTGACATTGTTTCCACTTTATAGAGCATTCCGTTTATTCCATTCCGTTATATCTGTAAAGCAGATATAAGGGGGATCTGTGACAGGATTACTATTTAATGCATTTTTTATATTCGAGAATACTATTGAAGGGATTAAGCTCTCCCTGCCATGAAAATTTGAGGTGTAATCAAGAATTTAATCTATATATCTATCTAGGTATGAAGGCATTTGCAACCCAAATGTCTGTCACCCCTATGGTGACACTATTTTCAGAATAATAGTTGTTAGGATATGTTTTTTGGCCTTTTTTAACAATATGAACAAACCTAGTAAATAGGTATATCCCTCCACAATCTTGTACACAGAAAAACACATTTCGAACAAACGTTTACAAAGATAATGTACAACCCCAGTGGCACTGAAAAAAACCTAGTGAAGACATCTCCTTGCTGTATTGACTGCATGGAACCGATCGTCTTTTACGGCCCGGCGCGTTCTGGATAAACCTAATTCTGTCTAAACAATGCGTTCCCCTTCAATTTACCAAATGAAGTTAAAAACGTTGGTTCAAGTCATTGGCTGGTAAAAAGAGAATTAGAGCAGAAAATATTGATTACTTTTTATAGAATTTTACTTTTTTATGATGGATGTTCAGTAGAGCGAATATACCTAATATATTAAGAGGAGGCAGACCTTATTTAGCATCTTTTTGATGAAATATGCTGAAACAGGTGCATGTTTGTTTAATGTGAGACTATTACACTATATTCTTAGTACCCTTAACTATGTCATGTAAAGCCAAAAACATGATTTAATGATTTTCGCTCGATAGTTTTGTTTTTTGAAATCGACATGTTTTTTAGTCATTTTTACTTTTATTTCGGCTATTACATGAGGTAGGCGTTTAAAATAAATTCGGATATCAAGATAATAATGATAGTAAACTTTTGTAAAGCCAAATTTAAAAAAAAATCATAATTGAACACACAATTAATAAAAATCTTTTTGAGACTTACGCCCTTTACTTCTGAGCTCAATCAGTTGTTTAGCGTGCAAGCGATATTCTACTCTAATGCTTATTGAAAAGCGTTAAATAGTAACTTCGTGCCCGCTGACGCTCAGTACCGCGCTGTGCGCCGACGACGTAGGGTCTATGTCGCTTTCGCCCACGGCAGTGGCATTTTTTATTATCTTGTGGTGTAGGTATTACTCGATTGAGTTCGGACTAATGGGAAATAAAACTAAAAAATATGTTTCCAAAAGGAAGATGGCTCAACGTTGGAGAGAATTTTCTAAAAAGGGGAGAGAATCAAAGGTGTAAGTAGCTATAATCATAATTAGTAAGTATGTAAAGTTTAGTGCTGAGAATGCATTTTATAATGGACAGCAGAAAAAACAAAATGTCGAAATTACGGGATAAAATATTTACCCGGGATAAAAAGTATAATGTGTTATTCTGATACGTACCTAAGCTAATATAAGGTCTTTCCGAAATTAGTGATTTGCCTTTGACACGAAACTAGGAAAGTAAAAAGAAACAACTTTCACTATGGGGCCAACTCCGATATAGTGAAAAAAATCAGCTGTTCCATACATTTCAGGATTTTGCGTGATGAAGTAACAAACATACACACTCACACACATACAAACTTTCACCTTTATAAATTGGTAGAATTCCTTTGAACGATGGCGCTAGTTGCTTTGTTTATCTATGTAAAAGTCTACAAAAGAAATTAGTTCCGAAATCACACACACAGCATGAGAAGTATTCTATAAGCGCACTGCTTTACACATGAAGCACATACACAAATTTTATATACATTTACGAGTATATGTAGGTACAATATCTTTCACCCACCTAAGGAACTTACTTACTACTACAGGTGAGGCATAAATATTGGAATAGGTATGTGGATTAGGTATTTTTCAATACTAGTCGGTACCTAATACAACGTGATTAGGTCATCATCATCTTCCTGCCCTGTTCCCATTTATTTGGGGTCGGCACAATATGTACTTTTCTTCCATTCATCCCTATTATCCGTCATCTCATGGCTCACTCGCAGTACACGCATATCCTCCCTCACACAGTCCATCCAACATTTCTTTGGTCTACCTCTTCTTTATATCCATCCACACTCATGCACAAAACTCTCTGTAAAATATGCCTTTCATCCCGTCGCTTTACATCATAGACTCATAATATAGCTTTACATCCCCGTACCAAGACAGACGGTTACTTCGTAACTTGTCTGTGATCGGCGCAACTTTCAAACTTCCTCTTATATACACATTTCTTATTTTATCTATTCTTGTAACTCCACACATCCATCTCAACATTCTCATCTTGCTTACATGGAATTGATTTTTATCCTTCTTTACGGCCCAGTATTCAGATACAAGACGACATTAGGTATTAGGTATCGCATAAAATATCATCTTATTATGAGAAATCAACCGTAAGGCATAGAATATAAGTTTCAATTTTATTATTTAGCAAAAATACTACAATATCATTAGAATATGAAGGTAATTTTCACCATCTCTAACAAGTTTATAATAGCCCAGCGGTTACATCGGCGGAGTCGAAAATCAGATATTCGTGGTTCGTATCCGGGTACAGACAAGTCTTTTTTTTCCTTTTTTTTTTACAAAATTAAAATCCTTTATTTAAACAAAATATGTGACACAAACTAAAAACAATTTAACTAAATATTAAAAATTTAACCTAATATAAAAAATGCATTTCGCTATTATCACGATATTTTCTATTTCCACAACTATTCTTTCTACGTAGGTATTTATTAGATAATGGATCATTCACCGAAAACCGATACTAAATATTCACCGAATAAAGATTCTACGTATTTATCTAATACGTAATGGATCACAGAAATGGAACGGCCATCCCAACTAATATTATAAATGCGAAAGTAACTCTGTCTGTCTGTCTGTCTGTTACGCTTTCCCGCTTAAACCTCGCAACCGATTTTGATGAAATTTGGTACAGACAATCTTTAGACCCTGAGACAGAACATAGGCTACTTTTTATTTCGAAAAAAAGGGATGAAGGGGTTGAAATAGAGGTTGAAAGTTTGTATGGGATTTCTTAATTTTAAAAAATAAAACCATGAAACTTTATATTTAAGCACTTGATAAGAAATCATTAAACATTTGTTCTAGCATTTTTGAAATTTCGACCAGCTAAGGGGTGAAATAAGGGTTGAAAGTTATATATTATAAATGCGAAAGTTTGTAAGTATGGATGGATGGATGTTTGTTACTCTTTCACGTAAAAACGGCTGGAGCGATTTTAATAAAATTTGGTATAGAGTTAGCTGACACCCTGGATTAACACATAGGCTACTTTATATCCCGGGATTTTTTTTTATCCCGGATAATTTAGACATTTTGTTTTTTCTGCAGTCCACGCGGACGAAGTCGCGGGCGTCCACTAGTATTGCATAAATATTAGTATGTATTAGGTCGAACAGGTACGATTTTTACCTAATCCGACCCATCTTTACTTACTACGTAGCATCTTCGGCAGCAGTTCCTTATCTACAATATTTTGTTTATAGAATTCAAACAAATTGTGCCGAACAAAAAGTCCTGGAGTCGCCCGTCAAAGTTTATACCGAACTAATACCACCTGTAATGTTTGAAGAAAAGTGAGTGAGAACCTACCTACCTGCTATAATTTTGTTGTTTTTGCTGGGATCACTTGTTTTCACTTTTGGCTACTAAAACTTTTTTGATATTTTTAAACTCATTTCATATTTTAGCTCTCCGATTGACAGTTTGATGGTAACAGATGAGGTGGAGCATAGAACAGAAGGTATTTTACTGTATAAGGTAAATAGTACATATATATTTCTTGGGGAGTGTAGAGGATTAGTAAGAAAAATCATACTTTACGCCGACGAAGTCGTAGTCGGCCATCACTTTTTTAAGAATAGTTATTTCAAAGTTGGCGCGAAGTTACAAGTGTAATGAACAAGAAAAAATAGTTATTATTATTTATCTAGTGCTTTTTTCAGGAAAATGAAAATACGGGTGACAAAGAGAACGTACTTCCTGATAACAATTATAAGAAAACGAGAAAAGTAAAACGATTGTCGAATATGGACAATCAGATCTGCTCGGTATGTGAACCACGTATTTCCGCTTAATAACATATTGTGTATACAATGTATAATTATAAGTAATGTAAAACATCTTATAGAGTGTGTAACAAAAGGGGTATAAGAAACTATTACCTTCAGTCAAACCGCGTAAGCAGTTTTGCAGGGTATTGTAAAACAACTATATAATTTTAAAGTTAGTAAATAGATAAAAAAGAGAAAACTATGAAAACGTGAAAAAAATCATAAAATTATTTTTGCAGATTGTGGTTCTTTGCTGTGGGCTACTTTCATAGTATTTCGCTTAATATACCCCTTCTGTTATACCCTGTACATGTATTGAAATATAATGTATACTTTTAGAGAAGCAATATACTAAGTGGAAGGCGTATCATCAATATACATCAATTCATTGAGAATTTGAAAATTGTTGCCGGTCATACATCTCTATTTAATTGTGGACTAAATACGGTTGAGGTGATTTCGGAGAAAAAAAATGGACTTTACTCTAAACTGCACTTACAATGCAGTTTATGTAAGCAAAATTTCGAAATTGACACAACAGATCCGGATATTAATAAAGAGGCAATAGCTGGAGTTATGGCAAGTGGTGGTGGCTATATTCAATTGAGACAGTTCACATCCGCCGTAGATATAAGCGAAGTAAATGAGAAAAAATATTTAAAAATACAGAATGAAATAGCGGACGAATGGGAAGAAACAGCTTGGGATCAAATGAAGAAGGCAGGAAAATTAGAAAAAGAGGCGGCCATAGATAAATGTAGTGTCAACAAAGATGGCATACCGATGATTGATGTAATAGTAGATGGATGTTGGAGCCGACGCTCTTATCAAACTAATTATGCCGCTAACTCAGGCTGTGCAACAATAATAGGCCGACATACAGGAAAGGTTTTATTTATGGCAGTTAAAAATAAATACTGCTGTATCTGTAAAAGAAATGAAAAAAACTTTAAGGACCATTTCTGCTACAGAAATTATGAAGGACCCTCAACAGGCATGGAAGCAACAATAATAGCTGAAGGATTCAAAAAATCTATTGAAATGCACGGCCTTATTTACAAAAGATTTATAGCAGATGGAGACAGCAGTACCTATGCCAAAATTATTGAGACGCGACCGTACCTGAATATTACTGTGGAAAAACTGAACTGCCGAAATCATATTTTGCGTCGATTCTGTAATAATATGCAGAAGCTTGCTACTGATACACGATACCCTGTAAAAGATAGGAAGCTTATTACCAAAATGAGAATATTATCTACTCGCAAATATATATGTAGCGCTATAAATGACAGCAAAGCTGACCACAATTGTGAAAAGTTGCATAGTGACATAAACAACTCAGTATGTCATGCATTTGGACAACATGCCAAATGCAATAAAAATATATGTAACAATAACGACGATAAAGTGACAGGCTTTAATATTTCTAGCCTGTGGCAAAGAATACGAATGCTCGCAGCTAATGTTGCATCCCATGCTAGAAGTCTCGTAGAAGACGTAGATAGCAATGCTGTTGAGCAATTTAATTCGGTTATTGCCAAATTAGTTGGCGGAAAAAGAATTAATTATTCTCAAAGGCGTGGCTACCAAACTCGATGCGCAGGAGCTGTCATTTCTTATAACACAAAAAGACTATTATCAACTATCCATAAAAAATTTATAATATTTCACCGAGAAAAAGCGTCACTAAATTTGAAAATGAAATTTGCGTAAAGAGAGCAATGTCAAAGGTAAAACGTAAAAAAAATCGACGTTTTATTGATTTTCAATCCTCTGATATAAATTACGGCGAGAATGCTAATAAGCCAGACATGGATCCAGCCACCTTTGAACGGGCAAAGGCAACATTTCTCCATAATTTGCAAAAGACAGATGAAGAACTGGTTCGTGTCACCCAGCAAACAATATTACAAAGTCAATGTAGTGAGTGGCTTGAGTTAAGGCGTAACCTTTTAACTGCTTCTAACTTCGGAAAGGTCATAAAACGTCGAAAAACCCAAAGTTGCAGAAACATTGTTAAAAATATGCTGTACAGTACACCGATTGATCACGTCTCATCTATACAACATGGACGACAATATGAATCGGTAGCACTAGAGCAATTGGCAACAATAGAAAATAAAGTAATAAAGAGGTGTGGTCTGTATATTGATAAACAATTTTCATTTTCGGGAGCCACTCCTGATGGCATTATTGATAATAATATGGTTGTCGAAATAAAATGTCCCATAGCTCCTTACAAAATAGGTGATATCGAGGAGGCTATAAACCAAAAAAAAGTTCATTTTTGGAAAAAAAACAAGAACGGCGAAGTGCGTATAATTCTATTAAAATATCTTAATAATAATATTCACTCACTTCACAACATATTAACTTAGTCCCACATTAAGATCCATAAGGTTTTGTATCGTGGGTATGCCTCTATTATTTATATTTATAATGCTTTCATGTCGAATAAATGATTTTGAATTTTAATTTTAATTTATTTCGAGAAATTAATTTATAGAATGTATTTTATAGTTATTTGTTACAGGTGTTTGTAAATAAAAAATCCGATTGGTATTTTCAAGCGCAAGGACAAATGCATATAGCCAACAAAGACAAATGCCTTTTCGCAGTTTGGTTTGGTGACAATAAATTCAAAATTGAAATTTTAGAAAGGGATGATCTTTTTTGGAAAAATGAAATGGAATCCAAATTAATTTCGTTCTATATGGACTGTTTACTTCCTGAGTTGGTGGATCCCCGATATCCTAAAAAGAAAGAGATACGAGACCCAGATTATGTTTCTAGAAATGAAGACCCAGATTATGTTTTTGATGAAAGCAGTCCAAGATCTAGTCACCAAAATTTTAATTCTACTCTTGCAAAACGTCGAAAGATAGACTTCAGCTTATTTTAAAAAATAAGTACATTTGGTTTTTACTTAGACGATTTAATTTAATTGTATAGTATTTAAACGCACATCAAATAAAATTATTTTTTTTAGTCACAAATAATTGGAATTCATATCAAAATTACTGACTGCACAGTAAAATCCTCAAATGAGAATATTGCTAATCAAACTGCAATTTATATTTGTGGCATACGCATACCGCTATTTATCTTTAAATAAAGTTTTTTTATTTATGCACAGCTAATATTGCGAATGCACATTATACATACCTGTTAACCCTTTATTTTTAAAAAACACCTACTATTTATATTTAACATACAGCAATTTACCTAAATGAAACGGCATTTTTTTACATAATCATCTTAATATTAAAATTTGTTAAGTTACTACTTGTAACATTTTAACATATTGACTCACCTAAAAGCCTTTTTAAAAGCGATCTACATGAGTAAATTGGTCCCATTTCACATATGTATCGGATACTATTTTTTGTGATATATAAAATAAATCTTTGATATCTACCATTAATTCGTTTTATTCAAAACTTCCTAATACTTCTCTATTGTTAATTCTATCTACCGAACTAACATGGAAAACTAATCCTGATGATGCCACGGGTGTTGGCGAAACATATGTCGATTAAAATTTTAATTGGTTTTCGGATTAGCAGCTATGTATTTATGGTTGCATGCTAGGTGCTTGGATCTGGCTTCTCGTTACGACTGTAGTGTCTTGTGTTCGTGATCATGAGTCGGCAGATCCGAGGGTCAGCGGAGGGTATAGGGCCCGGTGGTGGGCGATCCCTCAATAGAGATTTGAACTTCCGAATAGTGACGCCTGATACAATTCAATATTCCTAATACTTGTTGCATTGGATGAATTTCATACATAAATATAACTATGATGCAGGTAATGTGTTCTATTGTATGAATGATTTTTTAACATACCTATATTACTTATTAATAAATAAATTAATTTAATTTAATTGTATTTTGCAAACAAAATAAAATAAACATAACATTGAAATCAATTATAATAACGACTCTATAGGTTTTTATGTTCTCTGCGTTTGACCTAGCGTTGACCCGCCTGCTCGAAAGCGCGCGAATTTCGAATTTTAACACTACGCAGATCTTAACGCGTATCCTTGCATTGCGGGTGGCGGGGTATGTGGGCGGAGCAACCGTGGGACTTTTATTTGACTGCTGGCTCTTAATGTACTCTTATACAATTTTTTGGACAAAATAGTAGCTATCTACTTTATAAAAATACACTTAAATTACCAGACAATATACTAAGGTATGTACGTACAGCTACAGCTTATATAAATACGCAAAGTTACTGCGTACTTACTTCAAGTTTTTTGGAGGACGGAAAATTAAAAAAACTGCCACACCGAACACACCACCAAATGACACTGCTTAGGTGTTAACTATTAATTATTTGTGGTAGAGTTATAATAAACTAAAGTTTACCTACACATTTATAAACCGCACTGGGTATCGTCAAAACCCGCATTCATTACTGGGTAAAATGGGTTTTCCTAAAACGGTTATTTAAAAACCGATCACGTGCGAGTTGATACACTGCACCGAGGGTTCCGTAAAATAAACGAAACTGCAAGTCACGTGAGAAAAGAACCAAAACAGTGCTAGTTTTACGAGATATTTTCTCTCTTATTCGAAGCAGTGTCTTGGTATAGGTACTTCAGACTACATTTGAAAGTAAGTTATTATATTCAAAGCAATGAAACCTCCTGTGCTGATGCGGGGCTGCTTTAGAATACATCAGCTGCAACTGCCTTCCGTGCATGTCGTAAGAGTCGACTAAGGAACTTGAGAATTCTCTCAGGTGATAAGTTAGTAACTAGTTATTGATCATTTACATCTTCCTCCGCTAAGCTAAACGTGGCCTTTATGATCCTGAGTTCTGTCTACCCCACTTTGGAAACTAATATAAAAAATATCATCTTACTAATATTATAAACGCGAAAGTTTGTAAGTATGGATGGATGTTTGTTACTCTTTCACGTAAAAACGGCTGGAGCGATTTTAATAAAATTTGATATGGAATTAGCTGACAATAGTGACACTAGTGATTAACACATAGGCTACTTTTATCTCGGGAAAATATTGTTACCCCGGACAATTTCGACATTTTGTTTTTTCTGCATTCCACGCGGACGAAGTCCACTAGTGTATAGCAAATTTTTGAATACAGAACACCGGGGCAAGTGAATATCGAAGGTGAATATCGACATTATGAGATTGAAAATCACATAAGTGTAGAAGAAGGAGGAAGAAAAAATTGCGTGCTATAAAATTGTACAGCGAATTATATATTTTTTATTGATATGCCTTTCCGAGGTTTTCATTCTAATAAAGCGTCGATATACAATTATCCAGATTCTGTTGCTAAGCAAAAAACTGCCCTCAATGCGGTCCAACCCTCCTAACATACGACTCACAAAAGAAGTTATTGATTCTTCATCCTCGTGTGAGTGGCCCACAAAAGAAATAAATTAACAATAAAGACAAGGGTCAATGGGCACTCGAGAATATATTGCCCATCGCATTCGGACAAGAAACAAGTTATATTAAAAAACTCCACGTCTACTTTTCCTACGTAAATAATTTCAAATTGATGAGGGCATACTTCATGTTAGGTTTTATTCCCAAAAATGTACAGGTCACAATTACTATATACATACATATACATTGGCCGCGTGGTGCCGGCAGAGTAGAATTCGTACCACCCCATGTCTGCCCGTGGGTATCGTACGAGGCGATTAAGGGTTTCCGGGAGGTGGGCAGCAGCGCCTCCCGTGTTGACAACATAGTCCAAAATACAATATGCGGTCACCAACCCGCCTGCCCAGCGTGGTGACTATGGGCAAATACCCCCCATGACAGTTTTGTGGCGTGCCCTGGGGGAGGCCTACGTCCAGCAGTGTACTGAAATAGGCTGATGATGATGATGATGACATATACATAGTGGACGCCCGCGACTTCGTCCGCATGGACTGCATAAAAAACAAAATGACGATATTATCCGGAATAAAAATATTTTCCCGGGATAAAAAGTAGCCTATGTGTTAATCCAGGGTGTCAACTAACTCCACACCAAATTTTATTAAAATCGCTCCAGCCGTTTTTATGTGAAAGAGTAACAAACATCCATCCAACCATTCATCCATCCGTCCATACTTACAAACTTTCGCGTTTATAATATTAGTAGAATACATTTTACACAAGGGTATGTTTCCAAAAATTGGGTACGAAGAACTGCAGCATGGCGGACAAGATCCTACAATCACGTTTAGCACAGCGGGCCAGATAGAATCAGTGACAAGTTGCAAGTTCATAGCCTGAGAGAACGCCCATGAGCTGCTTAGTCGACTCTTACGAAAGCAGATGCAGCTGATATATTCTAGTGATGCTCCGTATAAGCACAGGATTAAAATTACCAAAACGGATTTATGTCCAATGCAGAATTAATTTGGCAGACAGTAGATTAACGTACCTATTTATCGCAAGCCGACCTTCGGTTACACTATTCAATAGGATGTTCACATTGCAACTACCTATAATAGGTAAATGATACAGTGCATAACAGGTGCTGTTTTGCAGTATGTTTAAGCCCAGCAAACACAGTGAATACTAGAATATTCTATTTTAAGATAAATATTAAACTTAATAGTATCACACTGTCTGGATAGGGTAAGATAAGTCAGGTAGGTAAACCAAAATATAAACTCTCTATTATATATAATAATTCTCCTAAAAACCATACTTTCCTAAAACTGTTTCAAATCATTTATTTTTTGATAAATTATTTCTATTATTAATTTATTTTCCATATTTTAAAGCATTAAGCAAAAAGGGGCATTTTTCATAACGGGGAGTTGGCAAAGGGGGATTCGAACTATAAAAGATATTAATAAAGTTGCATATCTCTTCATACTCATGCAAGTACACACGTGAAGGTAATAAAAGCGTATACCCCAGACACCTTCAGGCCATTTTTCCACCGCCTTTCATCAGTGTCATAAAAAGCGCTTATCAAACATTGTCAAGTTTTTTACACTCCGCTCCGTCAGCGCTTAACGATATAATACTTCAACTAACGATGTTATAAAACTTAAAATGTCATCTATAATTTTATTTGTATGCGGGGCGAGACGTGCACTAGTAAAAAGGGCGACTGCATGATGTATGTATGTAAGTTAATATTTTTGAACTACATAGTCGAGGATTTAATTTTCCAGATTTTTTATTAGATACCATTCCAAAAACATGACGTGAAGTGAAGGGATGAAAGATGAATGTTGATGATTAGGTAGGTATTGAGAAAGAAGACCTAAGAAGTGTTGCACTATTTGAGAGGGCATATGCATGTACTGAGAGTGAGTAACGAGATAACGAGGCAGATATTAGGGATGAATGGAAATAGGACAGGAGGAAAGAGTATTTCACTTTTTTCAAAACTACCAATTTTATTATTTAGTTTTATCATCTCGTTGGACCAATCATGACACCGATCGTCCTATGCATATGCGCTGTAACATGAATATCCGGCACTGTTTACAGAAAACTGATTTAATACGTTCCTAACGATAGTAAATTCAGAGGTAAAACATGGGTGAAACGCTTTCAAACTAAAAGTTTACTTCATGCCGGTAATAAAGACGAGGTGGAAGAAAGATCATAATAATATTTGGCGTCCTGAATCAACGAGTTTAGCATCATATACTAGCACTAGCTGCACTCTCTGTGAATATCGCAGAACGGCTTATCCTGTATCTATTTAGGTATACCGCAATAAACAGATAACTTCTCCATTAAATCCAGCAGAAGTCATACCGAATACTGAATTAATATTGCTAATGAAGAGCTTGTTACCAAAAGTTACTCTTAGGTATTTCGTACATAAGACGAAGCGTATTCGTCATTGTACACTTGATGTACGCTTTCTTGTAGCCTACGTACAAAAACGCGCAGTGGTTAATCGTACGAATAGGTACGCTACGCATCGTGGACAGTGGACCTTAGCCTATTAAATAGCCTTGCGAGAGTCCAGTTTGTTATTCAGCATTTCCACAGAAACAATAGATTCAGTCAGTATGCTATAACCATAACTCGGTGCACTTAGCCAAAGTGCCAGTTATGATCGAATGGTGTACTAAATCAGATATCGAAAATAAAACTGGAACGTGTGACAAACAAACTTTTGAATTAGTCAAAACGGTGCCAAAATCAGTTAGGCTAATTACAAGGGATCTGTTAAATAAAGGCCGGTGCTGGTGCCGAAGACTGGTTTTGACTATTTAGCCAGTCAGTAGACAAATAAATTTACAAGATCGTACCGGGAGTGCTGAATTAGTTTGAATTAAATTATGTACTGCTAGTGTTTCTTCTCACGGAATTGAAGAAACTGAAATATTTGGCACTTTGTAAAATTTATGTGCCGTTCCTAAATCATGTCAAGTAGATCTAGCTGTTTATGCTCATCTGTATGTAGCTGTTTATGCTCATCTGTATGTAGCTGTTTATGCTCATCTTAATATGCATATGTAATATACCTACCGTAGATGAATAATGTTTGCGTGAAACACTAATCTTAATTGAGAACATCCACCAT
The DNA here is from genome assembly GCA_014607495.2 of Carposina sasakii. Classification (NCBI taxonomy): domain Eukaryota; kingdom Metazoa; phylum Arthropoda; class Insecta; order Lepidoptera; family Carposinidae; genus Carposina; species Carposina sasakii. The sequence goes on from CP053163.1 coordinate 12,538,677, forward strand.
CTTGTTTGTAATCGAATCTCCCCACTGAACACGATTACAGTTATTAATCAAAACTCAAAGACGTTGGTTAGCATTTACCTAAACTGAATGGCATAGATAGATAGACTTAATATTATATTTGGTATCAAGAAGCAATAAACCTAGGAATTCTTAATATCTTACGATGCGAAACTATGCGAAATTATACCTAAGCTGACGATGCCTTTGACAAATAATGTAGGCTACTTAAACGAAAGTCAATTAAACTAAGCGGTTCAATTTACTAGAAAACTTCTTAAGGACTGTGCTAAACGAAATTCTCATAGCTTTGCCGTTATTTACAAAAACGTCAAACATTAGTCTTATATTATCTTATAGAACCTGAATCAGCTAGAAAACGAAGCAACCCAACAAACTGGAAAAAGACACAGTTACGTGCAGTTACGTCGTTTTGCGTCACCTGGGATCCGTGACCACGGACCGTCTCCGTGACAGCGGCGCACGTGCCGTGACTTGTAACTTGAATGTACCTAGTAGTAGACCTAACATAACTTTTGCTGAACCAGTCAGCAGACCTAACCAAATCTTGGACCTAAATCTGACTGCTACATCCTTAAATGACGTGAATTTTTCGTAGATTGACCGTTTCAAAGGGAATTTGCAATGTAATTTTTTAGTTCTAATCATAATGAATCTAACATCTAATACGAGTATATGCTCCGTTACTGGTCGATCTGTAATCGCGAAGATTGTTGACGGACAAACTCCTCCATGTCTCTGCACTCTCTCACTGCACTGTCTCGTAAAACTGCGTTGTCTGTAAAGACAAGCTACGCACCAATGCAAGCCATCATTACAAATTCACTTTCGTGTTCATTAGTACTTTTCCTTCGCTAATCTACTGTTGTACCTATATGTGGTTACCTACTTTCAACAGTATATATCTACGTAGTTATTTATTTTTTTATTTTTAAGGACGCAAGGCACTAAAACTAATTTAACATTCGTAATTAACGCATAAACCCATCTAAAAATCCATCAGTAATTTCAAGGATTGAAGCAGTTTTACCAGCAGCCCATGAATATGCAAGAGGGTAAAGAGTTGCATGGCACCCAGCAAATAGGGAGCCGTACCGGTTATTACCGTACAATTTACAGCCGTTAAACCGGCAAACAAAGGGGGAAGCCGTCTATTTGCCGGAGACGGTGAACGTCCGATTCCAAGCCCCCCACGAGAGATGCGGAAGTGGAAACTTTTAAGGCAAACACCGATGAGTGGACCATTCCCGGGCGCACTACACTCAATTGTTTATCGAAAAGCTATTATTGGAATCCGAAGAGTTATCCGATTTTCCACTCAGCGCCCTATCAATTCAAAATTTCAAGGGCTCCCATGCATTCGTTTGTTATCGGATTAATCGACATACATGTATACAGCCAGAGCCTGAACAAATAAAATATTCAACCGATGATGTTGCAAACCTAATGATAATAGTCATGTTTTGTACAATCTTGTTAATACAATTTTATTCCACATTGCAAATCTTCTTTTTTGCTGGGCTCATAAATATGTACGATGCAGTGGTCGAGGCCACCGCATCGCGCCATACGGTAGTCGCTGCTTAATGTTTTTCTCGTAGAATTTACAATAGTTAAACTGGCAAACAAAACGCGGCAGGGCGGGCTTATTTACACGGCGCCGGCAAAAGGAAGTCCGAACGAACGGATAGCCCGCTACTAAAGGAAACACACATAAATCACTGAATTTACGGCAAACATCTGAAATGTATTATTATTTTTAGGGATGCCAAAACAAACGCGGCAAACTCTAAGTAACCAATTTGCAAAATAGGCTCATTTCAGCCGAGCGGGCGAAACCTAACAACAACTTGGAATATTCAAATCCCAGATTTGAGCGTTTGTTGTGTTTAGCTCGTGTTTGAAAACAAATTGCGTATCAAAACACAAAAACCGGGCTGGAATCTAAGAAGATCTGGCTGAATGTTGACCCAGCAACTTAGGAGTTGTGTAATCCGACAATTTGCCGTTGCTAACTCGCAAACAAAACAAAACAAGCCGAACATATTCCCGGGGCTGGAAGGAAGTTCACCCGAAAGGCAACTAGCGGGTGGGAAACCTTATATTGTTGAATTTATGATATGTTCCCATGCCGCGCTCCAGTTTCTGGGGTCATTCTCTGGTATCTCCAGTATATTTCGCTTAAAGTAACAACAATATAGTACACCGCTATAACCGGGTCTATGTAGTTCAAATTTTATGTGGCGCTCTCATTTCGTTTGAAATAAGGTTGGGAGAAAACAGATTGCAATTATTGACCAATAACGAGGAGTTGTTCGCTATTTGGCCGGGAAGAGCTATGAGATTGGGCGAGAATGTCCCAGATAAGTGTTTATGGGCCAATTAGTGGCGGATGAAATGACGCCTATTGCGGGTCGGAGTAGGCTAATGACTGCGAATAGCGGAGATACAATCGCAGGCCGCGAATGGAGCGGGATAGCTAAAGCTCTTTCAATGCATACTTTTTGGCTACATACAATTTCAGTTGCTAATTATGGATTATTAACATAATTGTGGATTGATGTTGCTTTATGTCTATTACTTCACAAGACGTTAACACTACCAATATGGAGAAAGTATTATGAATTATTTGGACTGACACAATGTCGCAGGACAAATTCTAGTGTGAACACAACTTTATAAAGACAAATGAAATTGGAGAAACGCCGTCATAAACCCATATTTTTTTACAACTGTCATCAACAGCATAATTTACCAAACTTTTTGATAATTACCTGTTACGTTTAAACTTATTTCGGTAATAAACTTGAGAGGAAATTGTGACAGTTAAGTATTCCAAATTTGACCCAGTTACTGCCACTTCCGGCCTAAACAAATAAGATATTACCGCTTAAATACATTTAGGTTAATCTTAATTAAGAAAAGATATTAACTGAAGTAAATTATTTTTATTTACATTTACCTTATAATTAAATGACATTATAAAAGTTACACATACACAGGCAAACATAATAGCAACATAGAAACAAGGCAATTACTTTCTTCCCTAATAACTAGAACCAAAGTAAACAAATAACAATACTTTTTACATAAGGACAAAACAAAAAGCCACGAAATGACGTTCCTACCCTACACGCCTATAGGTTTCGATCATTGTTATGGCTCATTCATGAATAATTAGATCTGCAGGACTTTTGCAGGAGTGTTTCCACTGTGAAGCGAGGTAGGTACTTCAATACATAGTTACAGACGGAGACGTCTAGCTTCCACTATGGCAACATTTTATTGCATGTTGCCATGATGGCCATAGTACATCTGCGATAGACACAACCACCACGACATAGGACCCAGCACGCGAAATTGGTGAAAGCGAGATGTCTCACTTTTAAACGTCAATTCCACAGAGCTAAGTAATAACTAGACAAGGCAAGTGTTTCCAATTGCAAACCACTTCTTTCAGCCCTAATTCACTCAGTCCTGGCTTGAGAACGAGTGTCTATTCTAATTCTTAAGTCTATTTTTTACATGCAAAGTACATACACTTAGTTTATCTAGTTATTAATAGCTCTATAAGTTTGACGTTTAAAAGTGAGACATCTCGCTCTCACCAAAATCTCACCATCATACGGGTGCAGGAAAAAGTGAGAAGACACATCTAAGTTTCACCCTATCTCGTAATCTAGTAACCTATATTACCGCAATCCCTTGCCGTAAGTAAGCGGATACAGGAAGCTCGCGTTGCAACGCGATACACGGATCGTGTTACAGCAACCTGTAACGACATGGCAACTCTATATTATAGGGAAAGATGTATTTCACTACTTTGTTACGCAAACGTACGATCTGAGTACAGACGGGTATCGGATTAAATCATATCATTATGTAAGCATTCTGGATATGTAACTATTAGATTATGTGTTTTGTGATTTTTAGTCTACTTAGTTTGAAGTGGTACATTTGTGGTGTTTGTAAAAAACTATATTTACCAATATGTTTTTTTTTATTATGAAATAAGGCTAGGTAACAACGAGCGCTTCCTAAATATTTCCTAAGTGTAGGTGAGTAATGAACGTGAAAGGTAAAATTAAAACATGTTCTAGCTAGGCGAATTCTAAACGAGGCATCAGAAGCACATAATAAATGAGGCTTCAACTCAACAACTCAGTAGCAATCGACAGTGCCACGCGATCTACACACCCGTAGAGATACTTAGTTAAATAATGTAATTTCTCACTAAGTTGTCATAGAGAGCTTAAAAACTTACAAATTTAAAATTAACAACAGTTTAGTTGTCCAGTATTTTCATTACAATTGGTCAAACTTGCAAACACAATCAATCCACATTGAAGTTCATTTGACATATAACCATTACTCATTACTAATAAAACGCAAATAAAAATATGTAACTAAATATAGACAGATTAGCATTCAATAATAAACTGTACAAATGCCTATTTTCACTTTGATAGTGGCCCTAAACTCGACAGAATATTTATATTGTTACGTACTGGGTACGGGTGATTCGGAGCTGCCGATTAAAAGGTAGGCGTAGGTGTTAGAACTCTTTATTGGGTGGAGGAGGTTACAGAATTCGAGCACTAATCACACTTTAACTCTAAACAGCATTAAACTATCACAATCCTTACTCCAGTTCATCATTTATCGCTGGTATCGTTTTCCTTAACTTGTTTAGCTTCCCAATCTTATAACAAGACTCAATTAAGACTGACTCCGTCGGCCGAGATCCGCCGTATTTATACGGTTCGACGTTCGGTCCCGAACATTCGGGAATATACCCGAGCGACCCATCTACAAAAACCCCGTAGGTGTTATCCGGGCAAGCCTGGAACGTTCTCGGGTGTTCATTCAACGACACATAAATTAAACACGCCGAGACTACAACAGAACATGCTAGTAAACGATATCGCGTTCTACTCTGCTACTAGCGACATCTAGTGAGCCAATGGGTAAACTCCCCGGTCGTAACACTGCCCCCTTCCTAGAGATGTTCGTCCCTAACATCATCGCTGCCGCCACAAAGCGCATCCGAACATTACGTCTCTTCCTCACTGCATCCTGCGACCGTCGTCGGGCAACTACCCTGCTCGGCACAAACCATATCTTCCATAAATCAGGTGCCTTCTCTTTACGTCGCACAGGATGATGCAGCCACACAAACGATCCCGCTGTTCTTCTTCTGCGTCTAACCTTCCAGTTGCTTATAGTCTCCACATATGCACTCAACATCAAACCAACACTGCCACTTGTTGAGCTAACACCATCCAAGCGCATATCACTCTCCTGTTCCTTATCTATAGGCATCACTCTCAAAACCAGTTTCCTGTTCCATATCCTTCTTCCATTAGCCATAACCAATTCTTCATCACTCTTCTGCTTAGGATCTTTCACCTGTTCCACATCACCAGCAGGTGCCTCTGACTCATTGCCACAATCTTTACTCCAACTCGACGCAACCACATCACTCTCATCGCAGCCAACGCCCATGTGGTCAAGATCACTGCAGCCATCACTGATGGAGCCAAATCCTCCAGATCCTCCATCCACCTCGGTCTGCTTCACCTCCTCGACCACATCACGCACTACTCCCGAGTGCGGCTCCTGACGTACGATCTCCACGTCCAACTCCATCACGTCCATCCGAATGTCCTCACATACGCTGTCGACCTTGACTATTGAGGTAAGTCTTCCTTCGGATCCACTATCCATTTCAACCCGTTTCACCCCCTCAGCCGCCCCGTGCACTTCCTCCGAGTGCGGCTCCCGGTGAACGTCCTTCACTACCGACTTTGCCTCAACGTCTGTGCAGATGTTAGCACACGGGTCGTCCAGCTCAGAGACCACTTTCTCGATATTCCCAACATTCGACTTAATCCCAAAGGTTTTGCAGTAGTTCGCATAAGTATTGTCCAGCTCGTTGAAATGTTTATCGATTACACTAAGCCCCTCCACCATTTCCATCTTCATTTGCATTAGTTGACTAAAACATTCTCGAAGCATAGCATTCACCGAAGGTGATGTCGCCGCTGCTACTGCTGCACGAGCAGATTCCACGGTCTCCGGCTCACCGATAATGCTACTCCTTCGCTCCACGCCTTCCTTGTTGACAATCGACATTCTACTCCAAATCCCACTTCTGACACCAATTGTTACGTACTGGGTACGGGTGATTCGGAGCTGCCGATTAAAAGGTAGGCGTAGGTGTTAGAACTCTTTATTGGGTGGAGGAGGTTACAGAATTCGAGCACTAATCACACTTTAACTCTAAACAGCATTAAACTATCACAATCCTTACTCCAGTTCATCATTTATCGCTGGTATCGTTTTCCTTAACTTGTTTAGCTTCCCAATCTTATAACAAGACTCAATTAAGACTGACTCCGTCGGCCGAGATCCGCCGTATTTATACGGTTCGACGTTCGGTCCCGAACATTCGGGAATATACCCGAGCGACCCATCTACAAAAACCCCGTAGGTGTTATCCGGGCAAGCCTGGAACGTTCTCGGGTGTTCATTCAACGACACATAAATTAAACACGCCGAGACTACAACAGAACATGCCAGTAAACGATATCGCGTTCTACTCTGCTACTAGCGACATCTAGTGAGCCAATGGGTAAACTCCCCGGTCGTAACAATATGTATTTTAATGTATCAATTAGCCAAATAAAAGACATAGTATTAGCAAAACATATTTAAATACGTCGTGTAAAAGCCGTAACAAGCTCCAACAATAAATCTCAGCTCCGTGGCCCTTAACTTTGCAGGCGAGGGTAATCAAATATTGAAATTATGCCAGTGTGTGAGTAGATCGCGTGGCAACCCTGATTGCAGCGGAGTTGCCTCGTTTAGTATGCGCCCGTGGCAACCTCACCTGGAATATCAACACTATTTTGAAGAATAACAAACGCCTGCAATCTCTACGAGTAGTTATTCCTACACGAACGTTTTGTACGTCTTACTGAAGTTATAACACGAATCATAAAGATGGTGAAAGATCTAGATTTTGGATTTGATAAAGATTTTTTTCAGGCTGGGATTTTATTTATTGCTCTCGATAACTTTACTTTTGTTTGAGTCATGAATCACGGTGGTGATTTGTTGGTGGATTTTTTGTGTATGTCTGTATGACGAGTAGCTATGAAAATATTGGATTCGCAATCCTGCTCTAATTTTCCGTGGAATGTGTTTCTACACTAAAGTGTGTTAAATAAAATTGTCCTACCAGCATAGAAAGGGAGGTCTCTTATGAATTCACTGTCCCTAATACACCGTCTGCTCAGTTACATGACTAGAATAGACGTTGCGTTGCCTTTATTAGTCAGATAGCTGCCTCTATTTTTAACCTACGATTGCGGTGTATTCACTTATAAATTGCTGATGCGCTTATACAAGATGTGTATGACAGCCAGGCAAATACTGAGATACTGAACAAGTACCATTGTTTTGAATTATAAGTTATAAGACAGTGTTATTACTCGCAGGAAATTAATTTTATGATTATACACAATGTTCGCTGTCCGCGCCAATTGTATCGGGCGATCCTGTGACGTTAAATGGGCTTATTGGTTATTGTGTGATACATTGCTGTTTTTTGGATCACTTGTGACTCTCCTTTGGGGTCGATCAGTTAATTGAACTTTTTTGAGAGCAACTTTTTTTTAAATCATCTATAGGTTAAAAAATTTTAAAGTCATTATTTAAGGCTTACTTAAACGAACCACACAATTTTATTCCTGAAAAAATTAAAAATAAGTAGGAAAATTTTTGAATTTTCCTGCGAAAATTTTCACTGGTTTTCATCTCAGAATCATAGTCTGAAGTCACCATATCAATATTTGACTGGCTATCACAAACACCCTGTATACACGATCTAGGCACGAGAGACGGCAACATATAAGTAATATGCGTATGCGAGTAATAGAGACGAGTAGTGACAGGTCATTGTAGGTACTACATTTTTCGTGCCCAGTGTCCGTACTTTAGCCATAGCGCACACATAAATGTGCAAATTAAAAATTTTACAGCAGCGTACTCATAGACCTACCATCATTTCTCCTTTCATTAATTAATTGACTACAGTACGAAAATCTCATTTTACATATGTACACAAAGAAATTCCATTATGATAACGCTCAGTGGATGAATTAATTATGTACCTTGATGTAGGTAGACTTTCACGAGCTCTTGCAAAACAGCCGGTTGCGTAAAATCCCTTTAAACATAGTATCATGGATACTAACCAGTAGGTACAGTCGGTGTTAATATAATTCTAACAGGGATACCTACACTTGCCAGAATTTTATTTGCCATAATGGTCAACAGACATAATATTGTTTCTCATAATTTCATGTCATACTCACTTGTTTGCCATAATAGTCATATGCCAGAAACTGTGTTTTCCATAAAGTCAATTTCCATAACATCATTTGTCATAATCATTGTAATCCATAGTTATCATATGCCATAAAATAATTTGCCATAGAAATTGATTGTGGAGATCGGTTTAAACTAATGGATGAATAGGTTTAGCTTTGGTTTGGGTAGGTTAGGTTAGAGTATGATGACAAACAACGCACAAGCCGAGCGAGCGAAGCGAGCGTGCCGCGGCAGCGGCCGGCGGAATGCCAGAATACTAATGGCTATTTAGTGTTTATAGTGATAAGTAGGTAAGTATTAGAAATAAATATGGAAAACAATGCGTATGGCATTCGTATTATTATAGAATCTAATTTTCGGGCAAACAAAGAGTATGACACATAAATATTATGGCAAATAACAAATTCGGGCAAATGAAATTCGGGCAAGTAAAATTCTGGCATATGAGTATTCGTGCATATAATTTTCGGGAAAACATTAGACAATTAGCCAATTCTAACATAATGCAGACAGACACGGCTGTGTTGTCTAAATAGGGTATCCAGATCTGCTACAGCTGATTATAAGGGAGACCCCATAGCCACATTTAGCATAACAGGATCTGATGGTAATGATCCGTGACAAGTTAATAGCTTATCGCCTGATACGAGTAGAAGCCCGAGTTCCTTAGTCGACTCGTACGACATGCACGGAAGATGCAGCTGATGAATTCTAGTGAAGCTGATATAAATGACAGATGACGAATAAATTGATTTGGTAGCCAATTCAACACGGAATTCACCTAAGATCATATCGATATAACTTTTAACACGCGCCTAACGAAGCTTCACATTAAAGCCAACTTTATACGCTTTTATCTCCTCAAATTGGTAAAAAATCGGTTATGTAATACCGTAGCCTCACTCAACCTTAAGTAAACATAATTGATTCAGCCAACATCGAATAAACATTTCGGCGAAATACTAAGTGCCGTATCGCGTGGTAAAGTTTCACAAAAAAAAAGCAATACAAGACCGAAACGTTCCCGTTTGTGTTATGATTCCCGATATATTATAGAAACTTAATGAAATTTGATGTAATAACGAGACATCCGGGAAAGGATATTACGTAATATTTTTTTTACGTTACATTTCCCGGGAACACCTCGTAATGGCAAAATTATTACTCTTTGATTATTAGTAAAATTACATCAGTTTTCTATCATCACTTACGGCCAATTTCAATACAAGAGATCAAAGAGAATCTCGGATTGTTTTATTCCTAATTTGAAATTTTGTATGAAAACAATTGAAGATTAAATCTGAGATATGCAAAAAATCTCTCAATATCAGTTATAGAAATTGGCTGTTCGTCAATCAATATGGTCGATTCTAACAGTCACACTTAAGCCTAAATTAAAAAAAAAGTCATGTCTGTCCCTCTCCATTGTAATATAAATGGCTGAAACACAAAGGCAGAGGTAACACTAACTTCAAGTTTAGGTTTAATAATAATAAGGGCAGCTTGTGGCGAGCTGTTGGGAGGTAGCGTTCCCACGGACCTGAAGTGGTCCCAGGGGAAGACCCTGTTCCTCATCTCCGGCGCCGGAGTGAGATCTGACGAGGAACAGTTCCCCCACCTCTGCCTTGCCTTCGCCGGCCGGGCAGAGTGGAGTCGCGAGAGCTATGACAGCTCGAGGGTGGACGTGCCCGTCCGTAAGTGGCGAGTTGGCTTCGGTTTAAAGTCCAGGGGCACCCCTCCACCCTAGCCGCTCACCAAATGTTGCCCCCTTTGTCGCTCCGTGCGTGCGGCCGTTTTAGGGGGCCCATGAAATGAGTTGGCGAGTCACCGCCTGCCACCTAACAATTTTGAGACTTGGTTGTAATGGCAGGCGTCCATTAGTCTCCTTCAATAGCCCGATTTTCCAACCCCACCCAAAATTCAGCCCCAAAGCCCATGACCTTGTTTCCCATCGCATGACAGAGCTCTGCACTCCAATAGTCTTGCACATGGCGGAGACCATCGCCGGGTGTATCATATTGTGCGTTCGGCGATGGTATCCGTCATGTGTATCCAACACCATATTAAAGTTCTCTTAAAAGGGCCTCTACATCTTGGCTACGGCCCGATGCACGCCTCTCAAAGGACCGGGACTCTGTAGTCCCGAGAATTTCAAAAGAGATACAAATAATAACAATAATAATCATTTATTTCAGGTCAAAACAAACCCATAATTACAATTACTCGTAGATACAATACAATACAATTCAAAATAATGTAATAAATAAAATAAAATAAAACATAGAATATAGGCACCTATAATTAAACAAGTTAACCACATTGAGTTTTACCGTTCTCGGACAGATGTACAGATGCCCAATACTTTTTAAACTTATCTTTGAAGTCATCGTTAATTATACTAAGTATGGTGTTACCACTACATTGCAGTCTAGTCCAAAATGAGGCCATACGGCCCCTCAGAACGGCGAAGAAGTCCGGTACCCCCGCATCAGCAAACATGCCCTTCGCACTGCAGTACCTCGGAAGCTTCATGAGGATACGGAAAGCGTTGTTATATTGCACCCTCAGCATATTATAAGAACGCTTTGTGTACTTTATCCATAGCTGACACGTATAAAAGCATTGACAAAATGCTTTGAATAAAGTAATTTTTACGTCCGTAGAACCGTTTAAGTGTGACGGTCGGAATAGTCCACGATATATCGTTAGAAAAAGATGTGGTGGGAAAACTAAAAGGAATTCATTAAATACGACCCACGAAAGCACCGTGCAGGCATATAACTATAGCTAATGCTAACCAAAACCAAAACGGTTTTATAAACCCACGGAACTCCAAAAAAATAAACACAAGTAAACCCCAGTAATAATAATCAGAAGTCAAAGCATACAGAGCGCAATATGAACGAATGCCAAGCGTACTTTTACTTTAGAAATGTTACGCTAAGAAAAGGAAAACAGAAAAGATTCTCATGAATAGTGAACTTCTTTGTCTGCACTAAGTAGAGATTCTTTGTAATAGACAATATAAATACTTTGGTTTCAGTTGCTTGTTCCGCGAGGACTTTTCAGTTTGTGCGCGACATACAGTTTTACTTGTAAAAGCCGACTCTACTTATTTTGTTTGCTAATTTTCTTGTAGAAAACTCAGCGGTCTAAGCTCGACTGCTATAACAATATAGAGGGAAAGTTCGCAACTTCAAGCATTGGAAAAACACATTCAAAGCTACTCAAGCGATTAAAAAATATTTTACACGAAGAAAAAGCTATGAAACATAAGTTTTCCCAATAAGCAGAATTTAGTAACAATACTTTAATTTTTCAGATAGACCGAGGTCCGGAAGATAATATCGTATCGACGTAACGTGAAGGACATTGCACCGTCACAATAAAAATAATTATGCTACCTAAAACTAAACAAAGGTGATTCGCTAAGTAAAAGTAAGTATAAAAGTTTTCACGGAAACTAATTCCACCCAAATGGTGTATGAGCATGAGTTAATGCATCATTCACAGCATGTTATAATGGTCATAAACCGCCGCCAGTGTCAACTGCGTACTTTATGGCCTGCAGTTACCCAATCAAGGGTGGCAGATGGGAGTAATGCCTTAAGGGCATATTCAGACCTTTCTCAGCTTATGTACGAAATAATATATATTCACAAAAGTTTACTGCATAAAACATAGGATTAGATATGTAAGGAATAAGAATCTTTAAGATCATGTTTTATAGATTCACATTTGAAATTCATGACAAGTGGAAATATATATTTTTGTGAGGGTTAGTTAAGCAAGCCTTTGTACATTATCAATACTTAAATTCTTTTTCTCTAAAAAAAAGTTCGTTTTGGTACAATAAGGAGATTTCCGTGTAGCAATGTTCTACAATGAAAAGAACTCAAGACATTCGGCTCCGTCACTCCACAACTAACAGTGTCAATCCAGAGATACCTTCCCTTGTCTAACCATTCAATCCATATTTAGTACTCGTAAATGCTGCTAGACGTGAATCCGGCCTAAAGGAGCTGCACCTTTAGACCATGTCTAACCAGATGTAGCAAATTACGTACGATATGCGTAGAACAAGCATATACATGTAACTGCACGCACGTACACATGCTATACGTAAATTACGTCAATGTTTATCGTACCTACGTACCTAATACTCGTAGAGGAACGATTCTACGTACATATCACTCGACCAGACTAAGGTATACTAAGTCTACTGTTAAACATACGCCTACCCCACTGGGATGTAATTAGGTAATATCAAAACAACAAGACGGAATAACATGAAGTAGGAGAAATTTTGGCAGTAAATGCAAGCTAGCCCACTTTTGATATAAAAGATCATAAGCAGGTATATTAAATGCTCAAAAAAATCCATAGTTAGGATATCTCCATCAGACATATTTTATGATACATGCACAAGTTTTAATAGATAATTATTACCTACATTTACAGGAAGTTGCGCGGTTGACCTTCTAGGACCGAGTTCTTTTCTATTTAGTAGTAGTTTTTATTAGGCAAAGCTAGGTTTACCGTAGATAGAAACTCGAATGCATTTTGGTGTTGATATTTATACCGATGTTATGAATTATGATGCGGGAAATAGAATACATCAGCTGTCCTTCCTTTCTTCCGTGCATGTCGTAAAAGTCGGCAAATGAACCAATGCGGTTATAAGTATCTCCTTCATGATCCTGCAGTTGTGGCTACCTCAATTTGGGAACACGGCAGCCGGGTAAACATAGATACATAAAAATCACGCCTCTTTTCCGGAGAGGTAGGTTCACGGATCTCCATTTAATTTATACCGATGTTGTCAATTAATTGTCTAGGTTAATTGCTTACAGTTTGTAAATATTTTTTACAGTAGTTCTACTTGCAAAGTAAATGCGACGGCACAAACGAACACATCCCGCAAACTAACTACAAAGAGTGCGGGGTTTCAGGCTGAACAACATGACAATGTGAGCGTCGTATATAAGTCCTAGCCAAAACTTATCTATCTAAGCTATCTAACTCATGACGTTAACTCACCATAAAACCAAGTATAAAACAGCCAAAGGTCGAAACCTCCGACACCAAAAATTACGTCAGTTTTTCTCATAAAATGGAAGGAAGGCAAAGCATACGCGGAAAAAAACACATCCAAATTACTCGTACCCGAACAAAGCGGTAGAGACGAAAAATGACGATAAAAAATTACCTGAAGGAGATAAGCTTTAATCTACCTGGCGGAAAGGTCACATTTAGCATGCACGGGCAATCGTGATGAGCATGCTAAATTGCGTTTTAGACTAAAGAGTTCCGCGAGATTATTCTGATGTGCTGCATTATTATAATAATGCTAATTCTCGACATGCATTCTGTATTTTAAATGTAGACCATTGTATATTTGAGATATTGTGCGCTTATTTATATTTGCTGAGAAGACAGGAAATAATCGAGACGACGTCAATTTTATAGCAATAGATGGGAGATATACGGTTAGTCTACCGATCATGGTACCCGTACAGAAGAGAAAGGAACGAGCGTCGAGAGGTTCGAAACATAAGCACCGGCACCACTCAACGCCGGTTATCCATAAATAAGCTCTTTGTTGTTTCGGCCGACTGTTACCTAACATGCCCAACATAATAACAGCGCTTGGTACATTTTCCTGATTCTGGGAAATCAGCTTTAGGCAGGAAACCGTACTTGAATATCAGAATATAAACAATTTTATATTTTAACTTAAGTGCACGGATTAATTTATTTCTTTATATTCTACCTACATATAACGTAAAGAGGATACTTAATCCTCATTTAAAGTAATTATTTATGCCGATATTATATTATAGTTAATGGATTATAGTATCGTAAAGGAATAAAGATCCAATTTTATGTACTCTCATTCCAACAGTTATTGGCACTAACAACTTTGATAACGTTAGTCTACTACTACTACTATTTATGGGACCCTTGAAGGTGTCTATAAATAAAGCTCAAATTTACAATGAGCAAATTGGTGGCATTACAAAATTTAATCACCCTTGTATCACATAAGCACTGATAAGGCGACAACCGAACTAAAAGATGGCGCGCACAAATAACTTTTATGGGGCAATTCACGACCAAGTTGTGTCATCAGAAAACCCCGTAAATCGGCGAGCGAAACGTAAATGGCCGCCTATTATTGCCGCCGGCCCAGTCCTGGCGCGAGACAATAAAACCGAAATATGACGGACATCTTCGCCATTCGTCATCATTAGCTGGAGATTCCTGGCATCGACGGAGCCGTTCTTCAAAGAGACAGGCATTAATCCGGTCGCTGTTGTGGGATCATTCAATCGGAAAACAAATGGCAGACGAATTTCAATTTTCCTTCCGTGCATGACGACTGAGGAACTCTAGGGCGTTCCGGAGACGAGGTAGCGGCTTGTCGCTGATCTTTTACATCTGGCCCGCTATGCTAAACGTACCTGTAGGATCTCCGTGGTCTTAAAGTTAAAATATATTTAATTATACTTAAAATATAGATAAGGCTAATATAATAATTAGTTATTAATAAAATTGTATTGAATGAAAAGAACATGTATATAGATAGTAATAAATATTGCAATGTCCTTGCAGGGCGCTACATTGTATATGTTAAGACCTATGTATACCTACTATTACGTAGCAAAGATTCTTTGTACCCAATGTAGCACGCAATAAAGAATTTGAATTTGAAAGTTCTGACTACCCCATTTCGGGAACACCGCCGTGTATGTTAATATGTATTTTGCCAAATGAGATAGCTTGCAAATTGAACGTCGAATTTTAAGGATATATGGCAAAGCCTGTTTGGTAACTACTTTGCAATTGCAAGCAAGGTCATGGTCAGTATGATTCGTTTCTGGGGTTCCATAATGAAAGTGGCTGTAATTTGTATAATAGGCATCATCGAGAGTGGAGTCGGTGACAAGCTACTAGGTATAGGAGTAGGTACTTAGTAATTAGCGTTTCATTCTAGTAATAGGTAATGCGAAATGTATTTGTGATGGCTTCTCTCAGCCACATCAAAAGAGATCAACGCGAACGCCATAAGACGAATAATGATAGCTGAAGCTGATTATCGACATCGTTAAATAGCGGTGACAGGTCTGCAAAACCAAAGACTGATATTATATGACTATTCGTTCGTTCGTAAATCGTATCTTTTTATTTATATATTAGTTATTGCTGTCGCCCGTGATTTTGTTCGACAAGTTGAGTGAAAAAAAAACGAGTTTTCGTTAGAAACAAACAGTACTATTAACACAAATATATTTACAATACATAAGTAGCACACACACCAGCAAAATGTCTACCAATAAAAATGTTCATACAGTATGAACAAAACTACTATAATAAGACCCCTAATGTCAAGTCTTAGTAAGGCAACGCAAAATGATATACAGTTTAGTTTTCAGCGGCATCTTTTAAACAGACCAGTCCCAATAGACATTTTAATGTAATTACGTAAACGCAACTGTTTAACAGAATCAAGTAGCATACTTAAGACAAGTGATTACGCAATTAATTACGTTAGCATTTACTGTAGGTACCTGCGAGGATTTCCCCTTGATTGCCAACAAGGCCATATTAAGGACGCTTGGATTTAATTACCTAGATTACTTAAATAAAAACGGACAAACTGTCAGTTGTGTGGGACACCCATTCAATATTTATTTTATTTTTCGTAAGTACTTACTTATATGTAAAAATAGCGGCAACAGAAATACATCAACTATGTAAATAACTGTTAGGCTATCACGGTTCATGAAATAAAGCCTAATTACAGACGAAGAGCTTAGGAAAAAACTTAACTTAGATATACTACTAATATCAAATGTCTTGAAAGAGAGGAAATTAATTCACACAATCAGAAGTACCTAATCAACAGTTAACCATACACATGCAAATTGAAGTTGACTTTTATGGTCTTTGCATATTAGGGGTTTGTTAATATCGAGTAGGCAAACACAGAATATGCTCTACTTAACTTGCACTTCTATAAATGAATTCCTATTCTGCTATAACGATAGGCTTCTACAAAAAAGGTTGAAAAAATCTGACAACTTCATTTCTATCTAGTTACCTACATTATAACTCTTTAGAGCGAGCTTCCGGATGCACGATTCCTTTACAACAAAATATTGCAAAAATCTCTGCAGAACCCTTGAAATGATACAAATCTTGAACCTTGGCAAACTAAGTACCTATCTGATCTTAATGACAAGGTCACCGCTCACTGTCTATTCAAGTTACTAAATTTTATATCCGCATACAGAACTGGCAACACTGCTTTACATGGGAGGCAAGACCGTAGCACATTTCCGTGTAAAGACTGCATACCATGGAGCAGATACAAATAGGTGTTCTTAAAAGTTCGTTCATTGAATACCGCATTCGCCGTTACAAGTTATTGTGGGTGGCCGAGCAATGTTAGCCTGTGGTTCATAGTGTGTCATCTACAGTTACACAAATCAATTAGACCAAGGATGACAACTCCCCTTTGTAGGTGCTTCATGCTGCAAAGACAACTGGTACCTACATTTCTGGCGGTATGCCCTGAGGCTTCCAAGATCGTCTACCTACCTACACTTGTCCCAACAAATTTCTATTGAACATCTTAAACAGTTTTCACTTAAGTATTACGTTACTTATACGTGTCTTCTGTTACTCAATCTAGTTACTTACTAATTGTTTATCACGCTTGTATGATAAACAATATACCATACTCGTTGACGTCTTCATAATGTTACGTAAACGGATTCTATCTAGTTGTCTAGTCATGTAACAACCTAGTTTTTAGGGACAAACAATCAGCTAAAATTAGCGATGCAGTAGAACTTAGCTGCAGAAAATTGTACCAGTACCTACGTATGAAGCAAATAGGGGCGGTTATAGCCCAGTGGTTAAGACGTGCACCTTCCAAGCGGGAGGCGTAAGTTCAATCCCAGTCACGGGGCTGTACCAATAAATTTATTTCATGAACAGATTTTAATGTTGCAAAATTGTCACTTAGCTCGTGCCTCGGAAAGCACGTAAAACCGTTGGTCCTGCGCCTGATCTCTCTCCGGTCGTGTCGGCTTTCCGTCCCATCGGACTATGAGAGTAACGGAATAGAGAGTGCATCTGTGTTTGCGCACACACTTGTGCACTATAATATCTCCTGCGTACCGGGCCAATCTCCGTAGAGATTGGTCGCCTTGGCCGAAATACGGTCGGAGATCATCATCATGAAGCAAATAGCATAACGACAGCTCAGCTAGCCCCCAGAGTTGCTGTCTGCCACTGTCTAGCGAGACAGCTTGACGACATTGAAGCTAGAGGCGTTCATACAAGACGACACGATGTGCGAACGACAACCTCGGTGATTCCGTAAGTAAGTTAAACTAGTCGTTTTAATCTATGACTGTATTTCTAGTTCTGGCTACCCATTTCGGGAACACAGCCTTGTATGTATGAATCGTATGATTTATTGATGTGGAACGACATACGCAGGCAAATGTTTCCACTGTCTCGCACACGTAGTGCTCGTTTGTCTATATTTTTCCTCCTCTAATCACTATTTGAATCTACCTACATCTACGAATTAGAGATACTTACAACTTACTCAAGAATTTTAAGAAAAGGGAATCGATATCGTGTCGTCGATAAAGGACATACCTGTCTTACCCCAGTTAGCAGTAGAGAGAGAAATTACTGATTAATAATCAATACACACATTGTTTGTTTCCAGTCCAGTATAGGTGCTGCGAAAACACATCGTGCAACACTACGATTTCTATAATCAAATTGCAGATACTTTAATAGTTGGCAAACCGCACCAATAGTTTTATAGATGGTAGGTATATGCTGTTCTTGCAACAACATACCTAACTATATGGACTTTTTTAATCTTGAAAATGTAACATAGAAGCAACTTTCACTTATACTATATACGTATAGGTATAATGTGACCTTGGTTCTAAGTTGGTCATAAAAATCGATCAAAAGAAAACAAACATATCAATATGCTCCTTCTCATAACTTCATAATTTATGAACGTAAACATACATTCTTCTATGCTGCTCTGAGAGTGAGAAAAAAACGTATAATACTACAGCTGCTTCTCTTCCCGGGCATACTATACAAGTCAGTAGAGGGACAAAAGGGGCCTTGGTGTTTTGCAGGCGATGGGCTGACCACCTGTCACTACTAACCGAACTTGTACATCTCAACTATACCCTCAAAATTGATCAGAAGTGGCACCATGTGGTTCTATCGGCCCTTGGTGCTCTGCCTACCCCGTAAGGGATAAAAGCGTGATTATATGTATGTATGTATGTGAACATACATTTAAATCAGTGGTTCCCAAAGTGGTCTATGTGGACCCCCAGGGGTCCACAAGGGACTCGATGGGGGTCTATGTTGGCGTGAAAAAATGGGATTTCACAATTAATTTGTATGTGTTGTAAGTATGTAGGGGGTCCACCAGAACCAGTTAACTTTTGAAAGGGGTCTATGAAAAATGAAAGTTTTGGAACCCCTGATTTAAATGTATTTTAATTAAAATAGGTAGGCTAGGTAGGATACAATTCGTACAAAATTTTAAGAAAGTGGGTTTTATAATCACGTAAAAAAACATAATTCACCGGTACAATGTTCATTCAATCATACAACCGGATCATTAACCACTACACCTCACAAGCCGATTAAGACCTAACCTGTTTTAGTTCATTTAGCATGATGTATCAAATCAAGATCCGGCACCGTCATGCTGACGCCGGCCAGCCGTTTATCGACAAAGTTGAGCTATACGAGTGCAGTGAGGCGGAAACCTCGAGGATCTTACGTAATCTCTGCGGAATAATGCGAGGGCTATGTGTTACCCATACGAGTTATTCGGGCAAAAGGCCGCTATGAGCTAGATTACGAGTTTTCTTGTGGAGCTAAATTGAATTCACCGATAATCAATCTGGAAGCTAGTTGAAACACACCTATTTTGATTGAAGACCGGTTCAACCAATAGGTTACATTAGATATAGAAATATAGCCACGAGTTACCAGCGCTATCTTGTCAGTACTTCCTGTTCGTTTGTCCTCGTCAATAGGGATATGCCACGACCAATCGCAAGCGGGCAGTGATATTCCCAGTCAATTGTTTTTCTCCAGCTTACATAGGTACCTGTAGACCTTGTAGACGTTCAGGGGGGCAGTAGCGCATTTTGGGGAGGGAGGCACATTCAGATTCCTGTACCTACTGTAGATGGAGATTTCACCACAGCAGCGTATATACCAATTTATAGTCAACTCTGCCCTGCACCCCCCAGAGAAAAAATTCTGGGTCTGCCCCTTTAGACGTAGACTTGGCGTGTTAACGTCCGGGAGGTCACAGACAGTCACAGTACACAAGGTAAATCTGTTTCAAAATTATTTTTCCTTCGCAACAAAATATAACCGATATTTGTATGTATATAAATATAAAACATAGAGCCGATAATTTGTACGTAGACGAGAAATTTAAATATTTTCCTTTATTCAAATAATTTGACAAGATGTTGCAAATATCCATATTACATACAAAGAAAGTTTACTACTGGAGATGTACATTAGACCAAACTACACTGTTGACAACGCCTGTTATTTTACGAACTTGCCAGTCACACATAACTGAACTGGTATTACGAGCTTCGAGACGAAGATTTATTGCCTATGATGCAGGAAACTTCGGGGAATCTCGACGGAAGATGCCGGATTTTTTCCCGTCTGAATGGGAATTGTGGGCAATTCGACATTTTTACTGACTACTGTTATGTAGTAGACGTACTCTCGGAGTAAAATTTCATCGATCGATTTTATCGCCGACGCTGAATTCATTTCGTATTTTTAAATTGAGGTACATAATAGAAAAACAAACCAAGTACGAGTCGGGGTCATACATGAAGGGTTCTTAAAAAAACTGCTAAAAACCACTTATGTTATCATATTATAAATAATAAATAAATATATATATATTCACACACTACACAACACATTAACCTAGTCCCACATTAAGATCCCAAAGGTCTTGTGTCGTGGGTACTATGCAACGGTATATAATACATACCTATAGATAAGTATAGAAACATCCATGACTCGGAAACAAACATCGATATTCGTCATATCAATGTTTGCACCTACCGGGATTCGAACCCAGGACCTATGGCAACACAGACATCCTACACCACCTGCAAAAGCTTTAAACTGCTATCTCATGAAATCATGAGATACGTGAGAGACAGACAAACAAACAGACATATTGTGAGTAGAGTAGGCAGAGTCTTAGTATTGTGTACAATGACTGTAAAAAGCAGACTTACTAAAATCCCTGCACTTGAATGCCTTATCTATAGGTACATATAATAAAAACATAAGGGATCGCTGTCTGTACACTACCGTACTATCGATAAGGGCAGTAAGTACCAATTTTGACAAATTTGAGTTAGTTATATATTTGAAATCAGCGCAAAGAGCTCTACAACATGATCTGATCCTTATTTTGATTACTTGCGGGGAACCTAATAATTTCGATAAGCATAAGGGCAGTAAGACTGATAAACGAGAACTCATCCTTAGTATTACGGCAGTAAAGTATGCTTACGCCCAACTTTGTGGCACAACTCTAAGATTCACGTTTTAAAGCTACTACTCATAATGGCAGTAACTAAAGGTACTGCGGTTACAACAAGTGACGCTCGTTTCCTACAAATCACGACATGCTTAAAGTATCAACAGTAACTTTACATGCTGTGGATATAGTAAGTAATACCTTATATTTTACATGATTATAAAATCTTAGCTTAACAGGAGTAACTAGAGATACTGTTTTAATAATAAGCAACTTGTGGTATTTTGCCCAATGGAATCAATTGGAATAGTTTCAAATATAAGCAGTAAAAACATTAGTCCTTTATCTTTGTGCGTCAAACGGTTTAAACTCTTTGTATAGAATTCGCATTTGTTCTCATCCCAATAGAAATTTTGCAAAACCATATTCATCTCGAGTCCAATAAGGATTCTAACGGTGAAAGAATTTTTAAAATCGGTCCAGTAGTTTCAGAGCATATTCACTGCAAACAAACAAATCAAAGTTTACCTTTTTATAATATCAGTACAGATATATATGAGATGCATAAAATATCAGCAGTAACTTGGTACTTACTGCGGTTATTCCTAGCAATAATTGTTTACGTCATTAATGATCGCCCTAAGTATAAACGGTTTCTCGTCATTTAATTCGATTTAACTCGATTTAACATTTAACTCGACATTGTGTAAAAAATATGATAAAATTTATATGAGGAAGAGAAAGAACGTGCATTTTTGAATTTTGAACTTTAAATATATCATCAGAAAAAGAAAAAATGTGTCAAATTTTTTGGATGCCATTTTCTCGAAACTATCCTATATGTACTTACTGCTGTTATCGAAAGCACGGTAGTACATTGAAGATATATGAGAAAAAATATTATAGGAGATCTTTATCAACGCAATAGTACCCAAAAGAATGATTTTTTAAATCTTTATTTTTGCGTTTGTGCACGCTAATCTCAGAAACGGCTGAACTGATTTCGATGCAGTTTTCAGGAATATGTTGTGACAGGTCCCACTTAACATATAGGCTACTTTTTATCACGGGAAAATGTTTTTATCCCGGATAATTTCGACATTTTGTCGTTGCGTATATATAGGGTTCATATAGGGTTCGTGGTCTGGATGTCTATAGTGCGTGGTATGCGTTGCGTACGTGGGCTCAGTTTGTCCCTACCTTTAACATCAGGCACGATGGCGGTCAAATGTTTGCCTAGCTGATTGTAAAAAAAAAAACTTTTAATAGGTTCTCAAGATCTTGGCAATGAATATTTTTATCAATACTTGGGTACTTCTAGTTAGATAATCCTATTATGAGAGATTTCAAGAGGCATTAGCATTCTACAATAGCACCTATTGGCTAAAAAAACATTAGTTAGCAGATACAGTCTATCACCATTTTATTAATAGTACAGGATTTAAAAAATAACAAATGGACAATTTATAATGTAGGTATCTGCTATTCCCGAGACTACCCACATTAAGTTTAAATGAATATACCATAAACTTTTAGAGGAAACATCATGAAAATAATTTTAACATTTCTTGGAAACAGTGTAAATGTTCCTGTATAAAATAAACCAGTAAAGGTCCTTTATATGATATCCCACAGTACCAAACATAATATCATATGCTTAAATAGTTGATAAAAACCTTTTAGGACTAACAACACAGCTAAACTAAAAATTACAACTTTAATTAGTTGTAATTATCACATACAAGAATAATTTGTTTTTAATTGCATTTGTTATTATGCCCTTTGACATAAGTAAATACCTATTCTTCCACTTAAGTATTGAAATCAAACAAAAAGAAATATATTTCAAGTTGATTTTACCTACAGTTTACCTAGATCGGATAAAACATATATTTTGTTTAATACAAAGAAGTAAGCCAATTCATAAGGTTATTAATAAAGAAAATGGAAACATTCTTCACCCGGTGGTTCGAACCCACGACCTTTGCATTCCGTGCAGAGCTCTCACCAACTGAGCTACCGGGTCAATTACTTGGATGACAAATTTTACCATCTCTTTTTAAATTACATTATTGGCAACATTATTTTAATTCATAAGGTATATAGCTAAAGCCAATTCATCAGGTACATAGCTAATTTAATTATTTCCAATGCACAATGAATATTTAATAGCTACCTTTAATACTTTATTAGCATTCTATGATTGTTGTTCTAGGAAAATTATCAGTTGACATCCCACTGCGGTTCTTTGAGTTAATTAAGTAAAGTTGTAATACATGGTCATAGATAACCATTCACAAAATGGTATGTCAAAGATCAAATTGCGTGTTTAACTAGTATCATGATGTTATTTATTACAACAAATCTTAGTAAACATTTTTTTCAATAGAAATGTTTTGTAATACATATAATAAACATGAGAATATAATATAATAAACATGAGAATAAATATTCCAAAATAATAAACTAAGTAGGTAACTAGGGGAAGGAATTTTTTCAAGCATAAAGTTTCCATTAAAATCTATTTTACAACCAGATCCATATACAAATTGCACAGAGTTCGTATAAATTCACCCAAAACAATCAATTTCAGTTGCAGAGAGTTTCCCAATAAGAATCTTATTGTAATTATATTATAACTACAAACATCTTACTCACTACCAATTTATAGCTGATATTATTTTGACAATGAATTGTTGGACACTTCCATAATATTATGATTTCAGCTTGGTTAAGCTGATAATTTGTATTGAGGAATCCATCATTGTGTATAGAAAGTAAAAGTAAATTAGGTTCTAGTGAAAGTATCAATGCCATCATCTAGATCTTTTTCTTTTAGAATGATAGGTAGTTAGAAAAAGAGGGTATTTTGTATTTTATGTTGTACCTGTCTGCTGCCTAATATGGTCAAACTGTGAAGGAACATGAATATGGATCTCGAAGTACCACTAGTGTTCAACTTCCTATTTATTGAGATAAAACAACTTTCGCTGCGCGGGCGCCTGTCATTCTGCCTACCTAATGGCTAGCCCCGCAAAGTGCGCGCGCGCCGCTACCTCTTGTGTTAACTGTAGTCCATCAACAATTACTTATTACACATACGGTACCTAACCATTACGCAAGCCTTGAAAAACCAGCTCAACTGAGCCAAAACTCGTGGCAAGCAGGTAGGTTATAAAAAAGTATTATAATACCTTCACGTCCACGTATCGCACTAATTACGAAGACGGTTCTTCTCCAGCATACCAAATAATGAATAAAAAGGAAATACTCACCGATTATGTTTATCGCTCCAAATCCCAAACAATATAAATACTGTCACTCACAGGTTCACACAAAATCACGACTATTCACCTCTTGACATCTGACATGGCTCAGTTATACTGAATATCACAAATATGTTTCACTTTAAAAATGACGAAGTAAAAGCGTTAGCATAAAAACAATAAGATATAACAAAAGTAATGCAAAACGATCGCAAAATAACGATACAAAACGTAAACAGCCGCCTACTTTGACAGAATCGTAGAATAAACTGACGTCTGCGTGACACTTACTGCTGCCAACAAAAGAAAATAAACGACTTTCGCCTTCATTCTCGCCTTACCAACCTAAACGACCAAAAGAGATTGGAACTTGGAACTGAAGGTCACCATGGTTCTTACAATTAATAGGACTAAGAGTATTTATTGGAATAATTAATATTACTAATTTAACGTGTAAACACATATCCCTACTCCAAGTAATATATGTTACCGAGCTTACTATGAAAGGTTCAATCTGCGTAGATTTACAAAAAAACTCGTCCGTTGTTCCATAGACCTTCATGCTATAGTCTTACTCTTCTTTGTAATGTATTATTCTTATTCTCTATTGAGCACACACAAAAAATATAACTCACAAGATAAAAGAATAGATGCATGTACAATGGCAAGATTATCTCTACAAAAGATCTCTTCCAGCAAGTCAAGCAAGTGAAGAGAAATTATTAACAAACACGGGGTAACACGCGCAATTAAACTTATTCTAAGAAACTAATTATAATAACTAACTAACATATAACTAAATTTAATATTAATTTTATTATTGTTTATTTATTCACAAGTGGGATAAGCTATTTCGAAAGTGTAAGATATAGAAACACTACTAGTGTGTGTTAAAAAGTTTTGATACTTTTTGTGAATCTTTTTTAAAAAATATTAACTTGTTATAACACAATGTTATTTTTATCCTACCGCTATTTTCGACCACAAAAATACTATAATATAGTCAGGGCCCCGGCCCGCCCATACGGCGAACGGCGCAGTCGCTCCAGGCGCCAATTCCTAGAGGGCGCCTAAATAGTAAAGATATATGTATATATTATTAGGACCAAACAGGAGAGGCGCCATGATGGATTCTCGCTCCATTCTAAAATTTACTTCGGGCTGGCGCTGAATATAGTGATAGAACTGAATCTTAACGGAAAATTTTGCCAGGTCATTCAAAATATAGGTATTCATAAAATTTTAAACTGTTACTCGTATCAATAAAGCCTTGTGCAATGCGGAAAGGTGAAGTTAACTTTGTGTCATTGAATTAAAGTTGTAGGTACGCAGTTTATATAATACTATAAATGCGAAAGTCACTATGTCGCGCTTTCATGTCAAAACTTCAGAACCAAATCGCATAATATTTAGTTCATTGAAATTTTGTCTAGAACGTAAGATATAGTCTGCTTTTTATACCAGAAACATATATTACTGTCGAAAACAATTATTTATTTCTGCAGTCCATATGAAAGGAGTCACGATCGTCCACTAGTGTATACGAACTGATTAAGCCCAAGACAATTTTTTTGTACAATATCCTTAAAAATATAAGTATATTTTGCTCGGCAAATGATCAACTATCCAAGCGACGCGACTAAAGATTTAACATTACTTTTTAGTAACTAATTTCTACCGATTTTTTCAACTTTGAAAATACACCCCCGTTTTCATTCTCTCATTCCGTAAATAACTGGCAACATTTCATTTCAAATGTCACTGTCACATTACTTCGTCATCATCACTGGGCTGTCATTTACTTTGCTTTGTTGCGGTTGATTGTAATTATTATTACGGTGAAAATTGAGGCATATAAGAAAGTATCATCAAAAATTGTGCTGCGTAGTTACTTTTGCTCTAAGTAATTGCATATGTAATACCATGTCTAAATTTGAAGATAATCCGTTTAGCGATCCTACCATAGACAACCCCTTTGCTGTAAGTACCTATATTGGCAATAAAAGTGGATATTTCTCGTATATTTACTCTATTTACATTTGTTTTCCATATTGCAGGACCCTTCTGTGCAGCACGTAGTTAGAAGTACGAATAATGTCGCCCAGGGCCTCGACAATTACGACCCGTTTACTGGTGTACAACAATGGTCGGAAAATCAACCCACGGTAATTTTTATCTCCCTAAAAAGAAGCAGTCCGCGTAGGATGTTTCTAAAACATAGGAGTTTACAATAACCGTTAATTTTAAAGGCTCCAACTGACGTAGGTAACCATATTCAGATACAATTTTGGAAGAGTATATTTTTTTATTTGTTGTTTCCAATGCAAGCTTAGTTCACTATACATGTCTATAAAGCGGTTCACACATGGCAGCTATAATGTAAAGATGTATATTATAACATGATACATCTCAATACATCTTTCTATAGAAATCGTCAGGAGACTACACACAACAGCTATAATGTATATTTTTACATCTTCATATCTTAAAATACAGAATGATACGAAAATGTACATTAATATCTCAATACATTTATATCCTGATACATTTTAATATATTTTCATACATCTCTCTTTGTACAGGCTGTTCAAAGATAGACAAAGACACGCACACTTGTCAGTCAGTCTGTTCCCAGAGAGAGAGAAATAATCACAAAATTTTCTGTTTGATAAATCATCATACTTTATGTGATTTTCAATCCACATTGTTCTGTTTTTGGCACATGTGGCAATACGCGCATCAAATTCAAGATCCGTGACCATCTTCTGATGAACTATCTAGTAAATTGAGTAACAAGTAACTCGACAGATCCGTAATATTATAGCATTAAAAATAAGAACAGCCTGTGTAACACCTTAGGAAATGGAATGAAGGAAAAGATACATTACATTACCTGCTGTGTGTGTGATACTTCAATATAATTTAAAGCTTTACAATCGAGATTAAATGTACATTAATATACATCATAGCTGCGGTGTGTAAACTGCTTAATCACATATGATGCCGCTGAAAGAGCAAAAACTACAATTTTAACTACTTTAAGATTAAGATTAACATTTCAAGTTAGTTTGAACTTCTAAGTAGACGTGTGCGCAGATGTAGACTCAGACTCTTGTATGCCTATTAACAAATATCATCACCTTAGTACTTATTTATATAAAGGCGGGTTTGGCCTAAAAATTGGTTTTCAAACGTTCAAAAGTCGCGACGATTTCACGCCGAAAAGCAAATCGGCGGTGGCGGCGTGGAAAAAAAGCCGGCGGCGGCGGCGCGCCGGCGCGGCGCACACGTCTACTTCTAAGAATTAGTAATAGTAAATGTATGATTAACATTGCAGGCTGCACAACCTGCACAACCAGCTATCATGCAGGCAATGTCTCCCCCCCAGGGGGGACAGAGAGCCCCCCCACCACAAGCTGCTGGTACAGCACAAAATTTAACCACAGCAGATTTTCAGGTAAATAAAAGTACAGTTTTAGAATGCATTTTAATATGTGATATCACAACGATAAACATTAGACAGAAAATTAGACATAAGCATATATGGCTATAGAAAGCACTTTGTTTTTTGTTAGGGATATAGTTAAATTCAGTTTAAATCATTTATTCAACATGAAAGCATATGTGTCAAATAGTAACTGGGTTACTTAAAATTTATAGTATGCTTGTTCAAGATATAATAATGGCCATTGCAAAATATCAGAAAACATTTGTACGAAAAAAACAACTCTCAAAGAGCAATTTAATTTAATCAACATTGGTATTTTCAACTTTATCATACATAGACATATTAATTACCTAAATAAAACAAAGTCAATGTCTATTATTTACCTTGTACTGTGCTATGTAATTTAAATCCAAAAAAAGTTACTGGCTTATAAAAAATATTGAACTATTAAGTTTATGCTATCAGTTGGCAGGAAAATGCTAGCAGCCATATTTTTATTCTGTAACAAAAAAATTAAGCATGTTCACTTTCAGCTTCGCTAAGGTATAGTTTAGTTATCACCTGTGATTCACATTCACACTGCAGTGTATGTGCAGGCAAATTATCATTACTCAAAAATTGGTCCTCTTCAAGCCAATCTATCACCATCCCTCAAATAGGAGGATTCAGGGGGGATATGAGTGCAAGCCCATGCGGACTATTATTTTACCACAACCTGGTAAAATATCTACTTAAGCTAACCTTTGCGCCTCTTCCTCTAGAACAAAATACTAGTTCCACCCTTATAGGGATTTGCAATATTTGACCAATTTATGTCATTTACATTACATTGTCATTACATTACACAACTGAACTTGTACATCTCAACTATACCCTCAAAATAGGTCAGAAGTGGGACCATGTGGGTCTATCGGCCCTTGGTGCTCTGCCTACCCCGTAAGGGATACAGGCGTGATTATATGTATGTATGTACATATGTCATTCATTAACATTTGTGTGAATTTTTTAATGGAGGCATCTAACCTCACTTTATTTTTTGGTATAAAATTCGTTAATACATATTGGATCATAAATAAAATCCTACAGGCACATTTAGCATAATGGGGACAGATGTTAATGATTAGTGACAGTTCTGAATAAAGAATATATAAAAGCGACCAAAACTTTTTGTGTAATATTAATTTGTGTGTAAAAATAAAATTGATTTGTATAAAGGCATGTCAATTAACACAATATTTAATTGTTCCAAATGGCACTACAGGAACTTAAGGTAAGTGAGGCAAAATTATATTTGTGGTGTTGTATTATGATGAGTCATTTGGTTGTAGCTAATCTATGTAATTGGTGATGATAAACACTTATCAGTCTGTCGTGCTTGTTATTGAAGCTCTGGTTTTTTTAATATTTCTTGTGGTTTATTATCACTTTGTTATGTAAATGCACCAACCTTAACACAAGATAGATAGCAAATGATGCACAGCTTTATGTAGTCCTTATTTAGTTAGGTCCTTACAGAGTTTATCTGGGGTTTATGGTTATAATTTTAGCCATTGTAGGTATGTATTATATTTACAGTATAAAATGAATGGTTAGATTATATTATTGTAGGTTTTAGGTAATGGATAGAAATACTCAAGAAATGTAGGTTAATTTAGTCCTGAGAGTTTTTAATGTTGTTTTGTTTGTACAAGTATATAGATAAACTAATGCCAGACCAGGCAGGACTAAATAGAACGCAGTTATAGACGCTCGCACAGGGCGTAGAAAAGGCAATTTACTGCTCTGTATGTACTGTTATTTAGTGATGAGCTCCTTACATTGTACAAAATTATCAACACCCCAACAATATCTATGTTACTAACGACCAGGGGCGGCTCGTGATATTTTTAGATGGGGGTTCACATTTTTTTAAATGTGAGCGCATGCAAAATTACAGTTTGGAAACACCGCGCGTGTTCACTCCCTTACTGAATAAAATAATGCAACCTCACTCTTATTAAAATTTAGATGACCTAATGAAACACATTAAGGACAACCATATCGCGTTCTAACTCGGAATAAGCGACATCTAGTGGCCGCAAACGCACTCTACGAATTAATGTGAGCGGCGCCTTTTCATACGAAATCTTCTGTTTCACGCGCCGGCCTATATCGGTATGTCTCTTTTGCACTCATTGAATACAATACTAGGAATAGTACTAAAGTTCGTTTCATAGGAGCGCGATCGCTAGCGCTCCACTCGATACATAAGATTACAACTTACTTGAGACGAACGCGTAGACACAATTGTATAAACATAGTAAGAATTGAAAGGTAATAAATGTAGAGAAATATAGATTGCCTATGTAATCTTCGAGCCGCCTCTGCTAACGACTAAAGGATAAATTCTCAAAAGAAAGGATAAAAGTTGAAGCTGTCTCTATCTTGACCAAGTTTTAGAGAAAGACAGTATCAAAATTATTTATCAGTAGCTTCATTTATCTTAAGCTTAGTTAAGTTAATCTGCTAAAAAACGATACCCTTATTACCATAAAGTAAATACACCTATATGTAGTGGTAAGTTTGTAAAGAAGTGATATAATGAATTACTTCACTATCGGTGCGCCCACCACCGGGCCCTACACCCTCCACTGACCCTCGAATCTGGTAACTCATAACATAATTTTTATAATCCTGATGATGCCACGGTTGTTGGCGAAACATATGTTAGATATTAATCTAGTTTTTTTTCGGAAATAGTGCAATGTAGGTATTATCTTGCATGCTAGGTGCTCGGGTCAGGTTTCTCATGGCGATTGTATGAAGAGCAAGTGCTTGTTTTCGCAGTTATGAGTTATCAGATCCGAGGGTCAGTGGAGGGTGTAGTGCCCGGTAGTAGGATCACCCATAGTGAATGTTTAAACTTCCGAATTGTAACGCCTAATACAATTTCATTTAATGAATTACTGTTCAATATCATTTATTCTTTGAAATAAGATAAACTATGTATCTATCTCACTCTGTTGTCTCTCTTTAAATATTCATTATTCTTTTTATTAAAGAAAGCGAATTTACAGAAAACAATATAATTTAATTTATCTTCTAACTTTCTAGAGAAGACAAGAAGAATTAGAACGAAAAGCGGAAGAGCTGGCCAGACGCGAGGCAGAATTCAGAGCGACATCTGCCGGCCGGCACAATAACTGGCCCCCTTTGCCGGCATTCTTGCCCGTCAAGCCTTGCTTCTATCAGGACATTAATGTAGACATACCCCTTGAGTTCCAGAGGGTCGTCAGACACTTATACCATTTATGGATGTGTAAGTTTCCAATTTTATCTTTTCTTTATGGTTTGTTTGGAAGTTATGTTCTAATGTAGGGCTTTACCAGAATACATCAGCTACACCTCTTTCCGTGCATGTCGTGACTGCGGGGTCTCTTTTATGATCCCCCAGTTCTAGTTACACGATTTTTGGATACGCAACCGTGTGTATATGAGTGTATGAATTAATTTATTTGGCAGAGTGTAGGTACTTAGTGATGGAGTGGTTTAATTGGGTCCAAATTGAGATGATGATAATAAATTGATTTAATTTGATGCGTCTTTAAATTACCATATTCGCTCTCGATGTGTTGACCTCGAAACTTAAATTGATTTATAATACTTATTGACTACTTGTCTACCTACTAACATAATTTGCTTATGTAATGTATAACTTACATCCATACATATACACACGGCTAAACTGCAGGATCATAAATGAAATGCCACAGCCAAATTATCATAGTGTGGACAGATGTTAATGATCAGTGTCAAGTTTCTAGCTTATCGCCTGAGAGAATACCCGAGTTCCTTAGTCGTCTCTTACGACATGCGCGTATGGAGATGCATCTGATGTATTCTAATGAAGGACCGCACCAGCACAAGAGTAACTTCTTTGTAACAATTATTATTAAATAGTGTCTGTAACATGCCCTTGTTGGTCATTTCCATAAATATCTATGTGTATTAATTGTTTATCATCACGGGCGACTTATACCATCATACGTTCCTCAATAAACCTCATAACTGTCTTTTCTTTTTCTTTTTCAGTCCAAGCATTGGTCCTAGCATTGAACATAATTGGAGGAATGGCACTGGCGATCGGAGGCCAAGGAATCACCACATTCGGCCTCGCCATATTATACTTTATTCTGCTGACACCATTCAGTTTTCTATGTTGGTACCGGCCAATATACAAAGCATTTAGAAGCGACTCCTCGTTCAATTTCATGGTGTTCTTTTTTATTTTCATGTTTCAAATTATTATCATTGGTGTGGCGGCCCTGGGCGTCACTGGTGGTGGATTTTGGTAAGTTTCATATTCTTTTTGAAGTCACTTATAGAGATACTTATGCAGAAGCGTACTGTGTTTGTATGTACATATACAGGATGATTTTTGGTCGTCAACGTTCCCGAAAACTACGGAATCTCCTCATCATCACGATCATTTTTATATATATATACATATTCTATAGGTCCTGGGTTCGAATCCTGGTAGGTGCAAACATTGATATGATGAATATCAATGTTTGTTTCCGAGTCATGGATGTTTTTATACTTATCTATGTATTTATATACCGTTCCTTAGTACCCACGACACAAGACCTTAGGGATCTTACTGTGGGACTAGGTTAATGTGTTGTGTAGTGTGTGAATATAGTTTAAATTCACGGTTTACTATTACTATTTTCCTCCATGGAAGCATACCTGGGAAGTGTCTGGTTTCCAAAATATTAGGGTTCAAAGTTGAGTAAATAGACTGCGTTTTTCTGCATAAATGCACATAGACGCGCGTAGCAGGATTTTTTCACGAAAAATAATTAATATCTGTCTATAAAAAAAAACTAACATAAACACTAGACACTATAAATTTCGCACGATCAAGGAATTTAAAATTTAAAAAAAAACCCATTTTTTTGGCATAAACTTACTTTATTTCATGTATAGAATACGTATCCTTCGTTAAAGGTGGCCACAAAAAAACACCCTGTATATTAAAAATGCGTTGTCAATTTCGCTGGAAAATTATTTAACAGATTTTGATGCCTGTGACCATGGAATACTCGTATAAGCGTTATGTATGTAGTACTTAACAATGTCTAAAACAGTAAGAATGAAATTGTGTGTGGTGAAATATGAGCTAAGGCCTGTCTCACACACTCAAAGAGGTTAAGGCTTTTCGAGAAAACCTATATCAAATGTGCACTTGTTGCTTAATTTGTATGTCTATTTTTATTATTTATTTTTTCCAGTGGACTATTCCTGAGTATCGAAGCGTTCAGGACCGTCAACGTGGGAGTGGGTATAGTCACGCTAATCGTAGCTATCGGCTTTGTCACGTGTGTGGTGGTAGACCTCATGCTAATGATTAAGGTAGGTACCTGATGGTATTATGTTAACTTATAACTTTTATTATAATAATCTAATCCATCCTAACAGGGCGTTTATGTCAATATCCGGGACAATTAATAAAAATACAGGGTGTTTGTGACAGCCTGGAAAATATTGATATGGCGAAAATTCCAAAATTTTCCGACTTTTTTACTTTTTCAGGAAAAATTTGTGTAGTTCGTTTAAGTTGGCCTTAGATAATGACTTAAAAACAAAATTTTTATCTATGGTGGATTTTAAAAAAATGCGCTCAAAAAACTGAACAACTCTAATGGAGAGTCACTAGTAATCCAAAAAACAGCAAAGTATCACACAGTAACCAATAAGCCCATTTAATTCGTCCCAGGATCGCATGATACAGTTGGCGCGCAGAACATAGATTACTAATTATCAAATCAAAAATGCATTTCCTGCTAGTAATAACAATATCGTATAACTCAACATATTGGTGCTTGTTCAGCATTTCAGTATTTGCCTGGCTGTCACCTACACCCTGTTATAATATTACCTACTATGTACATGGTCTTGCCGCGTGGTGCCGGTAGAATAGAGTTTGTACCACCCCTTGGGTATCGTACGAGGCGATTAAGGGTTCCCGGGAGACGGAACGGCGCCTCCCGTACTGACAACATAGTCCGAAAATCACACTACAGTCACCAACCCGTCTGCCCAGCGTGGTGACTGGGCAAAACCTCCCTGTGGCAGTAGCCTTGTGGCGTGCCCTGGGGGAGGCCTACGTCCAGCAGTGGACTGCAATAGGCTGAAGACGATGTACGTAGTGGGAAAAGACTGACAATTTTCATCTGTCCTTCATATGCTAAACGCACCTCTGGGTGGGGTTTCCTTTATGATCCTACAGCTCTGGATACCCTATTGCGGGAACACAGCCGTGTTTATGTAGCGAAGCCATATACGTGACGCAGACAGACATAGAAACCCTAGAACGCGATATCGAAGTTTCTCACACCTGGCTGCCACCCACATCCTGTATATACCTGGGTCAAGCATTAACTAGTGGTCCGGTGGGGCCAGAAGCGCTTTCCTTTTCACCAACCCCCACATGTATACATATACCTTTGAACCAAGTCCAACAAGTGTTTTACAAAGAATATCGTACCGCACAGCCTATTGCAGTTCACTGCTGGACGTAAGCCTCGCCCAAAGCACGCCACATGGCTCGATCTCCCGTTTTTGCCATCCAGTCACTACCAGCCGCCTTCTTTATGTCATCGGTCCATCTGGCCGGAGGGAGTCCAACGCTACGCTTACGGTCTCCATTCGAGAACCCGTTGACTCAAACACTACAAAAATATGAGGTTTTAAAAGAACTATAGGTATGTTGGCTTTTGACACATACTATGTATGTGTGTGTTTTCTGAAATGATTCCTGTCGCCGCAGGTGCACCGTATCTACCGGTCAACAGGCGCGTCGCTAGCCAAAGCGCAGGCGGAGTTCACAACGGAGATCCTGCGGAACCCGCACGTGCAGCGCGCCGCCTCCACCGCCGCCGCCGAGACCATCAACCAGCAGATCGCCAGCGCCAACCGGTATTAGAGCCTAGAGTAAGTCACAAACGTTTTTTACGTCCTTCCTAATATTATAAACTAGTAGACGCCCGTCGCGTGGTCTGCACAAAAACCAAAATGTCGAAATTATCCGAATAAAAATATTTTCCCGAGATAAAAAGTAGCCTATGACTTTTCTCAGGCTCTAAACTATCTGTGTATCAAATTTCATTCAAATCTGTATTGTAACTGACACGACTTTCTTTTATAGATGCGTAAAGGTCCCCTCAACGGGCGCATTCGCGTGTAATGTAACGTTACAGATTCGAGCATTACATCAGTGAAGGAGGACTGACCATGTAATGATACAAAAAGGGTATTATTCAGTAAAGGAGGACAACCGAGCAATAAAATGCGCACCTTATAATGATACAATGTGCAATATCTTGTAATGTACCTTAGACAAAAGGATCGATTCCGGCAGTCACACTGAAACCTAAAACTACTCTTAGTCAGGTCTATCTCTCTCCGTTCTTAACATAAATGGCTGAGAGAGAAAGTGACAGGTAGGACTAATTTTACGTTTAGGTTTAAGTGTGACTGCCGGAATCGACCATAAAGACTGTCTTTCAACCAGATATGTACTACGTTGCTATGGATACGTTTAATATCTACCAATCAAATTCATTGCCGTCATGGACCATTGAATATGATTGGTGAATATCACACGTATTCGTAGCAACGTAGTATAACTTGTCGCTATATCTCATCTTATTTAGAAATATGTAGAAAGAATCCGAAAGAACGATATCAGGTTTTTTATTAGACACCGTTTTGTGTATTGTTATCATCAATAGTTCCTAAAGAGTTTTCTACTCAATTCAGTAGTACCTACTCATATAAAGTTTGCACTATAAAAAACCTAAAGAAGCTGATTTCGCAAACTCAAAACTGAACTTTTTAGTAGGATACATCGATATGAAAAAACGTCAAACTTCACTCATATCTTACAAGTATGAGTGTTCTAATGTTTAAAAACAATGCTTCTTCGAAAATAAGATTTCTATTTTAAAAAAAAAACGGGGTATAGTGGTAAAACAGTCTGAAGAGGATATTTTTTTGTTGTTTCAGGTATATTTGACGTGAATACGAACAGCAGTGCATAGTTACTAATCAGAAACAGCTTCGTATTTTAAAAGAGATTTAAAGATAATTCGTATTGTCCGACCCTACCTTTTGTATTACGCATCTCATGTATTGTATACTTTGATCAAAATACATTGATATCAATAATTATTATGATTACTAGTTCAGTTGTAAGAAAGTTAAGTCCATTACCTTACAAAAGGTGGATTATTTCAATCTGTCACCTATTTGTCCCTTTACAGGGGGACAGCGGATAAAACTATAATCTGTCCCTCTGTCATACTAATTGCGGGACAGATTAAACTTTTATCCTAAGGATCTACAAGGACAAATTGGGTGACAGATTGGAATAATACCAAAAACTGGTTCTTCACAATTATGTAATTGAACATTTACGACACTGTTCTGTGTAATGAAAATTATAATAATTGAAGATAATAATTTAAATTCATTCCTCTAAATGAAATTGTATTAGGCGTTACAATTCGGAAGTTCAAACATTCACTATGGGTGCGCCCACCACCGGGCCCTACACCCTCCACTGACCCTCGGATCTGATAACTCATAACTGCGAAAACAGGCACTTGCACTAACTACAACCGCCACGAGAAACCAGACCCGAGCACCCAGCATGCAAGATAATATATCGCACTATTTCCGAAATCAAAAAACTAGATTAATAATCTACATATGTTTCATATTCCTTCCTCTAAATCAAAACTTTTACAACACCCTTACTTTTATATATCCCAATTGAATACTATCCCACTTTTTGTAGGGCAAATTACTGGACTGAACTTATACGTAGAGTGTTCAATTTGATGAGATTTTGTCGTTAAATTAGTGTTGGTATTATTATTAACTGATTTTCTTATGTAATGAAAAGTAAATGAGGAGTATGTACCTATACATTATACTAATAGGAAATAAGCAATTTAGCTCTTGAGACTTCGCAGAGTTGTAGTTAGACCCTTCATAAAGTACTCACGGCACTACTGGCTAGTAGTGTAGAAGGGACAAAATATTCTCCGCGACACTACCGGTAGTGTGGTCTGGTAGTGTCACGGATCAGAAGGGTAAATATTGGATCATTTACTTTTGATATTAGTCCATCAATATATAAAGTTGTGTAACATTTACTTCAGGCACTTCGCCTTTTAATTGTACCCTTAAAAATGGTTGACAACCAGTTTCCGACCATATTAATATCAAACAACATTTTGTTAATACTATGAAATTTATGAAAATATATGACTTGCATAAGGGCCAAAAATACCCTTTGCGCTACATTTAAACAACATGAAACACATTACCACCCCTTTGCGTCGCGCAGTCGGGTAAAAATAAATATCTTGACGCTTTATAAGACCTAAAATAGTGTTGCTAGTAGATTTTTTTTTTTTGCGCATAAATCCATTCATGGTAACACGCCCCTCTTATTGCCTAACTAGCAAAAGCAAAGCGATAGCGAAAATTGTACAAAAATCGCTGATTGTTTGTCAAATTCGTATTACGTAAAATAAATTTCAAAGGAACTTTGACGTTTCAAGGCGAATATTGTACAATTTTCGCTGTCGATTTGCTTCGGATTTGCTATTGCTTTTACGTAATCAGGGGGCCGGTTTTTGAATGCATTCTTACTTGTGACCAAGATAATCACGTGTTAAAGAGCCCGTTAACAATTATATATTAAACATTACATCAGTTTCATTAATTTAATTATAAGCAGCTGTATTGGTGATTATACTACATATCTATTTAAATGTTTGACATGTGTGCAGGCTTTGTGTAACTGGAACGCACTTTTTGTACATAAAGTATAGCGGTTTAACGTAATAATATTTGAGAAAAGCCATATACTTACTTACGTGATAAAGTTCTAACCTAAACAGAAGCGAGTTAGTTTTACTTTTACATGGGCAGATATCTAAAGTTTATAATATTTCGAATTAAGATATAGTTCAGTGTATAGATAGTGTTTCTTGTCTGAGATTTTCTCATGATTACTTCGTAGCTATTTATTTAAAATTATGTTCAGTTTAGTTATATAACGTTATTTACTTTTGAATATAATATTTGTAAAGCTTTTTTGTTAAAATAAAATTTTAAAGAATTTCCCAGTAAATTATCTCACTTGCATGAGCTATAATTTCTAAGAATTTTTTTGACAGCCAAATTAAGGGCTGTGTTACTATTTATAATATTTAAATATACACCTATAAAGATATTTATTGATCCAGTGCGTACTCGGATCATGAACTATTCCGAGCGAACATTAACAAAATACCTGCCGTCTCTGTCATGTCATGAACGAACACTGAGTGCCAGATACGTTATACGGAAACTATCTGCAAGTTGTGAGAAATATCTAAAACAGTGGTTCCCAAAGTGGTCTAGGTGGACCCCCAGGGGTCCACAGGAGACTCGATGGGGGTCTACGTTGACGTGAAAGAATGTTGGTTTACAGTGAATTCGTATGTGGTGTAGGCCTGTAGGGGTCCACCAGAACTAGTTAATTTTTAAAAGGGGTCTATGAGAAAAAAGTTTGGGAACCCCTGATCTAAAAGAATAAGAATATTGGCCAGGTACGGAATTTTTTCGTGCTACGAGTCCATACTCTATAGAAGAATGACTTAAGTTATAGGCTAGAGCAGCCAATCTAATATGGACCATACAGTTGACATCCCAATCAGTCAATGTTGCTTATTTAGCAACGATAGCACAGTAACCAAGGAAGCCTTGAATTTGTTTCAATACAAAAATAAGCCATAGAATTACTCGATATTTTTAGACAATGCAAAACTATCTTCAGACTGGCAATTCTCACCCTCTATCATATTGCCAGCATAATAAAATATTTATATACCTACCTATACTTAGAACATTTACTTGGCTAGATCAGCTTAAGCACTCCTAATATGGACGTAATGAGCTTAAAAATGCTTTAAATTTTACATGCTTGCTTTAAAAAGTATTACATTAATAGATGATGTTGCCCTTGAAAACTGGAAGATTTATTGTACTTACTCATAACAAAATAAAAAAAGTCAAATTTAATGTTTCTTTTTTAAAATATGTTATTGATATATGTGTACAGGTTGAAGAACTAGCGTCAATAACTGTAGGCTTTTGATGATTTAGTATTAGGTTATTTAATATTTATAACTTACATAAGTACGATAAGTTCGCATTTGAAAATCATTGTGGTGCATCATCGCATTCCAAATTTCACAGGGCAATTACCAATTCAAATTTGAAAAACCTGCACACCTTCAAATAATATAGTCTGGGAAAATAAAATAAAACCCGTCATCACAGGGCGCACCTTTTTAATATGGCAACACTGAAAAACCAAACACGGAAAAATGTTGCCATAAAACGTGCTATTATTGTGCTCTTTTTGACCAGGCTATTAATTCAGATAGATCTCATTTCAACTATGTTTCCATACCCAACCGCAGTGTTCCGAAGACCCCGAAAAATTGACATCTCTAGATGTTCCCGTATATCGACGTAGTTCGACGAGAGAAACGATTCGCTAGAACAAACTACCTATCAATTATTGATAGTTTCCGAGAAAAAAAAATAAAGTAGCCAGTTTTTAGTGAGTCGAAAAATGAAAAATATTGTATTGTACTTGTATTAATGGAGTTTGACACAAAATTTATTTATCACATAATATTTCATCGTATTGCGCATATTTCAGTCTAAATTACAATCATCTATAGGTTGTTCTAACGAATTGTTTCTCTCGTTAAAATACGTCGATATACGGGAACAGCTAGAGATGTACATTTTTCGGGGTCTTCGGAACACTGTGAACCGTAACAAAATGTGATTCTTGCCCTGTACAAAGACTACCCTGTACTAGATGCACAAGACTTCATTAGCATTATTATTTTGTATAAAAATAGAGTAAGTGGATAAAACTAGCATTACGATTGACTAGTCAACTGACTAAAGCTTAGCGTAGCCAAACTACAACTGCGCCCGTAGCATGAATTTGGTGAGAGCGAGATATCTCACATTTAAACGTCAAATTCACAGAGCTATATAATAACTAGACAAAAGACTTAGTTCGTACTTTGCGTGTAAAACGTGGGAATTAAAATAGAAACTCGTACTCTAGCTAAGACTGTATGAATTTGCCCTGAAAGAAGTGTTTTGCAATTCCTTTTTACACGTAAAGTACATACACTTACAGGTCTTATCATTACATAGCTCTGTGAATTTGTCGCGTAAATGTGAGCCATCTCGCTCTCACGAAGTTCATGCTACGGGCGCTGGAATACATAAATAACTGTTCTCTAAATAAATAGCTTACAAAAAGAGATGCTAATGAGCCATTTATTTCTATATTGTAACATTCGTGTGGAAATAAAGCCACAAATAATTTTCTTATTCAACTATCGTAGAATCTGTGTTCCTATTATGTAATGTTCTTTTCAGTTTTGGCTACGCGTATTATACAACTTAATTACAACGGCTTACATTACACCTATCTGTTCTGTGCCCATCCCTGGGCGCATTCTAGTAGTTAATATATCTGGGCCTAGTTGTAATGTAAATTATTTATCATACCGTCCTTACCCAGATAACTGGTAAGTGAAGGCATGTAGGTAGATTTTATCTAAATGTTTAACTGTTTTGTAACCAATAAGTCATGTTATAAACTTATGATTAATAAAATAAATATAGTTTCCGAATTAATTCTTTCATTTATTTTAAGTTCATTGTACTAGATTAGGGTAGGTTCAGATTACGTCAGATAAGAAGCAACACAGTCTCGTGTTCTGTTTATAATCTGAATCTACCCTACCTGTATACAGGGTGTAACAAAAAGGGTATGTTAAGCTATAAGCTATGTAAATAGCCCACTATAGAGAACCTATCCACAAAATTTGATATCGGAAATCATTTTTATTTTTCCCTATAGTATGGAGAATTTTTAAATATCTCAGGAATTTTCATACAATCTTGAAAAATAAAATGTGATTTCGAGTCTCAAATTTTGGAAATAGGTTCTCTATAGTGGGCTATTTATACAGCTTTTCGCTTAACATGCCCTTTCTGTTACACCCTGTATATCTCAAAAGAAGTAATTACTTCTACTGTGATTCTACTCAAGTAACTATGTATTTTCAATATTTCAAAGATGAAGTGTCAAAAGAGAACTACTATAGAATATAAAAAAAATACAAAAGAATTCTAGTGTCAATTAATGATATACGTAAATAATTACTTGTTTATAGATAGCTTAGGGATGTAAAAAAGAAACAATTATTTTGTAGTGTAGCCTACATTTACTTATTAATTAACTTGGTTCTTATAATTACATGATAAAAACACATTATAACAATGTTTTAATCATTCATTACAGTGTAGAAAAAGTCCTTCTATTACCTATTTACAAAGTAAGTTATACAAAAATTTATTAAAACAACTTATATTGTCAGTTTCATAGAATAGTTCCTATCAGGCGATTTCGGAACTAACATTTTTGTATGCAGTCAAACAGAAAATGTAACAGTAATTATAATCAATTCATGTACATAGAAACTAGCGCCATCATCCATCGGAGCTATACGGTGAAACGCACTCTAGTTATATCCGTGAGGTTATAGCATCCGCAGTAGCACTGGTAAGAAAAGCTTCGAGGCACTCCTATAGTTGGTCAAAGAACAGCGGATGCAGTCATTGCCCCGAGCACTACATGCATCAGCTGCACTGGTAGAAAGCTTTCCTTCCCTATAGCTTGCACTTAAGTGTAAAGACACATGGACTGCAATTCAACCGCAAGTTGACTGTAAAATTGCAGTTCCCATGCCGACTGCACTCAAACTGCATCGGAACTGCAATTTTACAGTCGACTTGCGGTGGAATTGCAGTTCGTGTGTCTTAACTCTAAAGCTTCAGGGCCTCGCTATAGTTGTTCAAAGAACAGCGGATGCAGCCATTGCTCCGGGCGTTACGTCTGCGGGTTATTAGCGCTAGCATGGGCCCCGAGTCGCGACGGGTCTTGACTCGGGTAGTGCAGGCCGGGGGGCGGCGGGGGCGCGGGCGGCGGCGGGCCCCACGGCGCCCATCCGCCGTAGTGCTGCGTCAGGTTGAAGAAATCGTTCGGACGGTTCGGTGGAGGCGGCATCTGGTGGGTGAAATGGTAATGGTGAGACGGGCTGATTTCCGCAACTCGACATCTGTGCGTCTATTTTGCGTAAGGGTGCATATGACGGGTTTCGGATTGGAGTCACTCGAACCACTTTAAACATTAACTATAGGAATGCAGCGTGTCCGAACAACGGGCACTGATCCTCCGATCGCCAGCGTAACTCTCTGCAGCCTGCAGCAAGCCTAGGACCAGTGAAGTGATTATAGGTAGACGCGGGGTCTCATAATAAAATATTTATAAAAAGTGGCACGAGTGAATCCATATAAACGTAATAACCGCATTGGACAGGATTTTTAAACTTGAATCTTATGTAGTTACCATAAGACTCGACTTTGCTTGTATCAATTTATGACAATAGACGCCCAGCCATACATTTGAGCAGATATTTGTAGTGCCATTTTTTGAGCGCTGTCACTGAATCTAGTTATAAATTCATCTAAGCCTAGGACGCTACTGACCTATTTGAAAGTCCGGTTTGGTTGGAGTAGACAGGTAAGGTAAAATACGTACAATAGCCTAGGCTAAGTGTGTAAAAAGCTCGGTAATCTAATTGGTACATTAACTATGAACATTTCATTATGAGACCCCGCGTCTACCTGTACCTAATCACGTCACTGTAGCCCGGTAAAACTAACTACATTGTATCATTGCCCATGAGACCCCGTGTCTATCTATGATGACGTGACTATTTACATACCTGCGGCGGGAACGGATGGTGCAGGAAGGCGGGCGGCGGCGGCGGCAGCGCGCCCGGTAAGCCGGGGACCGGCTCCAAAACCGGCGCTATCTCGCCTTTCTCATTCGCTCCTTGTCGACCTGGGAACCCCGAGTCAATAAATACAACATAGGTACACACACTACTGTGTTCTTGAAATGGGCTAGTCAGAACACAGACACTAGTCCAGATTCCACAGCCACTCTATGTTAGTCTTTATGTGGAAATATTTAAGTGGTGAACAGTATTGTATTTATTTTAGACTAGCGACTGCCCATGACTTCGTCGGTACTTTCGTATCAGCTATACCTGTGTGAAAGGGTGGGT
Source organism: Carposina sasakii (assembly GCA_014607495.2). Classification (NCBI taxonomy): domain Eukaryota; kingdom Metazoa; phylum Arthropoda; class Insecta; order Lepidoptera; family Carposinidae; genus Carposina; species Carposina sasakii. Next base: position 12,581,682 of record CP053163.1, read on the forward strand.
TGCTAGATATACATATAAACCTTCTCCTTGAATCACTCTATATCTATTTAAAAAAACCGCATCAAAAACCTTAGATGAAAACAAAATAGCGGAAGATAGGGCACGTCCATAAAATCGTCAACTAGAAATTAGGCATGCTACACGCACGAACACACACAGCTGTAATTGTATTTAATGGCACGTGTTAGCTTGTTTAACTTATCGCACATAGATGTATCATATATTTTTATCTCGCTCTACAAAATGGCGATAAAACAATAAGTGAATTTACAATTATTAACCTAAGAATTTAAAGTTTTCGTGTACTTATGCGTGAAAAGTGATAAGATGTGATTTGATAATTTACGCATTTCGATGTGAATACACTGCAAAAAACTTAAGAGTAGTAGTATTTTCATGTAAATATATATAAAACAGATAAATGAGAATAAAGTTAATAAAAAACATTGAAGATAAAAGCTAACTTACTTACCTGTTATTTTTTTTATAAAACACGCAATTAAAATTACGTAAGTGCAATATTCAATTCAACTAAATTGAGTTGTCATTCTTTCATTTGGCGGTATATTCGGTCGTATCTTGTCAAGCATGAATCGAACTTTCATGATAGTTCAACCGATTATAAGTAGATGGCATAGATTTTAATTAAAAAATTCAGAAATAGGTGGTTAGTGACACTAACCACCAAGACTGAAAGAGTTAAGGCATTTTGATAACTTTTACCCCGCTTAAAACAAAAAAAGAATTTCTTCCGTCACACGAGCGCGCTATTGCTACTCTCAGAAATACCACACGACGCTACAAAGTGAGACATAAGTAGTGTATATTGTGATTTGTCTTTGTCGGTGTAAGTAGTTCTTAAGTTATTTTCTTTTTTATCAATGTTATTCGTTTTTATTGTACGGCCCTAAGCTTTTCTCCAGTAATTGGGTTAACTGGTAGAAAATGCTATATTGCATTAAGTTCGACCATGTACCAAAATTTTTTGTATGTACAATAAAGTATTTTATTATTATTACTCTCAACTGCAAATGAGTAAAATCAGGCGACGTTGGCCTAATTTAAGCGGTCCACGCGTTGGAGACGAGTCACTATCTTCTATTTTGTTTTCATCTAAGTCAAAAACTGTTATGTAATTTTAAAGATCTAAGCAACGGGAACAGACAGCGGAAAGCGACTTTGTTTTATAATATCTTGGGTATTATCAACCAATTGTTTCTCAAAGAAAATGAAACGTAAAAATACATACCTTGCGACTTGCCCCACTTGATGGTAAGCCTCTTGCCAGACAAGACGAGTCGGTTGAAAGTCTTTTCGGCCGCGTGTTCGGCTGCGCTGCGGGTTGTATACTGCACGAAGGCGCATTGTGCGCGCGGGACCAGCGTCAGGGATCTGGGTATTATACAGGACAGTATAAATCCTGTTTGTAGACTTGTCGTTCTTTTGGAGCAAGAGTGACACAGCTCTAATGTAAATATGAAGCATTAGTGACATAGATCGCAATATAAATGTAAAACCAATCAAATAATTTAGCCAAAAATAATGTATTGTTTATTTGCAGTTGTGTGACTGATGCTTTAAACAAGCTATTTCGCGGAAATCATGATACTTCTTGTATAGGAAAATATTAATTGAGAGAAAGATAAGACAACCAGATGACAGTCAATACACAGCAGACAGATGGTAGGTCAGACAGTCGGCACTGGAGACCTATATGGTCAAGAAGTCCTAGCCATGTTTAAGTTAAATGAAAATAACTGTCCTATTTGAGACTACTTTCAGTACTTTTAACAAATTCTGAATTACTAAAACAACAAAATTACCTTATCTCTCCATACTGATAGAACTGTCCCCTTAGTTCATCTTCTGTGGTATTGTCGGGTAAATTGCCGACATACAGTGTGGTGACCGTCCTGTCCTCGGGGGGAGGTAAAGCAGGCATTGCTGCAGCTCTCCTCATTAGCTTCTCTGCCACAGGGTCATTGACACCATAATATCTGTGGAGAAGAAATGTATTAATGTGCTGTTTCATGTATTTTCCATTGCTAATTAGCAAAATAATTCATCTATTACTACTAATAATGGTAAATATTGGTGGCTTACAGACATAATTAGAAAGAGTAATTAGATTAGCCCTATAGTCCTAAGGAGTATGGTAC